>OY755214.1:15726722-16448354 GCA_963576765.1 Draba incana | reverse complement strand
GCATTTAAGTCGCTTACGTAAGTGCTTACCTCATTACACACTTATAGATTATTCTACACACTTATACATATTTCTTACATATTTATTTTAATTAAACATAATACTTATTGGGCTTCATACTTATTGGGCTTCTTAGTGGGCTTCTTAGTAGGCTCCTTATTTCTTAGTGGACTTCTTATTGGGCTTGGGTTTTAAGATGTCTCTAATGATCCATCTCAAATTCAAGCATGTGATCTTCACAACATCCATAGCCATCATCTGGACACACATACTTTGGCTCTGGTTCTTCATTTGTCTCCATGATCGTGTCGTTGGTGCATAACTTTTCTATCTCTTCAAGGTCTAGATTTAGGTCTGGATCCTCAGGTTCTTGTGAGTCTTGCCAATATACTCCTGCTGGTGGTGCATTCCCATATTTGCCGTCTTCTTCCTCGGTCTTTACTTCAGTAAATTTACCATTTTTGAGTTGCTCTTGCTTCATCATATAGAACTGAAGGTCTTCATCAAGATCCATCTGGTAGTCAACTTCGTAGAACGACCAATTAAGTTTGTATGGGATAGCAAACTTCTGGATCGTGTTATTGAGTCGAAACGCATGATTCTGAAAGGCTTCAAAAGTTTCATTATCAGCCATGTTGAAATCTGGACGAACTCCTCTGTTAAGATCTTTATGATGGATGAGTGTAGGCATTGCATGGATCTTTTTTGATTTTGTGTTGACGCTGACAGGTCGGTGGAAGAAGTAGATGGTGTGTGGGTTGAAGAACGGATTGGATGTTGTTCTCCGTAGCTTCTTGAAAGGATAGTTAAGTGCCTTGGCTGAAGCACGAAGTTTGCTGCTCCAAACGTTCATTGGTTCGAACCATCTCAGAAAGGTCGATATACCATTAGTGAAACACTTCTGGGAATTAATGTGTTGATATAACCATGGTATCTCAAAGATAATACCAACAGTGTATACTGCACAAAAATACCATAGAAAGCAGATGACTTCTTCTGGGAGGTCGCTTTGTCGGATACTGAACAGATGAGCGAACGGATACCTTGGATGGATACCAAGCGGTGTGATGAAGTTGTTGGTAACTCCGGGGTTGGACAAGATTATGGACTGGTAGCGAAAGATCTTCTGTCGAAGGTGGTTGTGAAGTTTTCCAGTCTTGATCAGGTCCTTTGTATCTTCAGGAATGTTGTTGTCGAAATCGTAGAGAGACTTTGGTGAAGAACTGGATCCTTGGCAGCTCATGATGGCGAAGATGGATATTACTGGTTTACGACTTAACATATCGGTTAGGATATTCTCCTTGCCCTTTAAATAGGTAGAGTCGAAGTCATATTTCGAAAACCATTCACTCCAACGAAGTAGCTGCTGATGTGGCACCATCTTCTGGTTGAATTGTAACATCTTCGGAAAATATGACATATCCATCTCAATCTTGAATCTATGTCCTATCAAGTAGAACTCGAATCTCTCAATAGCCTTTTTGACCGTTAGGATTTCTTTGAACGTAGAGTGATAATGCGTTTCTGACTCCTTGAAACGTCCACTCTTGTAGGCACATATATGTCTTTTCCCATCAATCTCTTCGAACAGTATTGCTCCCCAGTATTTGTCGCTTGCGTCGGTTTGAACTATTCTTTTGCCGACAGAGGGAATCTGCAGGGGTGGTAGCTTTTGAATTTCTTGCTTTAACTTTTTCACTGCTTCAGTTTGTCGTGTACTCCACTGTGGAGGATTCTTTTGCAACAGCTTTCTCAGTGGCTGTGTCAGCTGGGACAGCTTTGGAATAAATTCGCCGACATAACTGATTACGCCAAGAAATTGTTGCACCTGTCTTCTTGGGAGATTTTTGTCGGGGAAGGCTAGTAGTTCTGTAGCCAGATGTGGTTGTGGTGTGAACTTTCCTTCTGCGATCTTGACTCCTAGGAACTCGATCTCTGGTTTTGCTATGGTCATCTTCTTTGCTGCGAGCATGATTCCATACTGTTGGACTAAGTCATGGAACTGTTTCAAAACCTTGACATGGTCTTCATTACTCTTGGAAAATAGTAGAATGTCATCGATGTAGATTAGTGCTGTGTTGACCAATGGTTGAAATATCCTTAGCATTGCTTGTTGAAATAAGGACGGAGCTGTCTTCAGACCAAATGGTAGGACTTTCCATTCCAGATGATGATCTGGTAAACAAAATGCTGTCTTGTGCCTTTCTTCCGGTTTGACTCCGATTTGCCAAAATCCTGATTTTAAATCGAATTTTGAGAAAATGGTTGCTCCGGAAAGGTGTTGCAATAGTGCTTTTCTCGTCGGGAGTGGGAACTTGATATCTTGAAGGAATCGATTTAGTGGTTTGTAATCAATCACCAGCCTTAGTTTGCCTCTAGTTTGTTCTGCTCTTTTGTTGACGTAGAAGGCTTTGCATGCCCATGGTGAATTTGTTGTGGAGACTATTCCTTGCTTTATTAGTTGCTCACACTCTTCATGCGCCTGTTGTAGAAGTGCCGGGGGCATTCCCGCATGACTTGCTTTGGTTGGCGCAGTAATAATATTCTCCTTGAACGGAAGAGACACGAAAAACGCCGGGTTTAGCCATAGAGGATTCTTGCATTTCTGCAGGAATTCACTATGCGAATCTGCACATGATTTCTTCGTTATTTCTTCTTTTATGTTGTCGAATTCTGCTGACATGATGTCTTGGACAGAGAAAAGCCTTGGAATTATTGTATAAGGCTTGAACAGATTCTTCCATCTGACTCCTCGAGGTTCGATGGAGATATCGAACTTCTTCTTTAATGACTGGTAACAATCCCATCCTAGGATAATGTCTTTGCCTGGTGCCGTCGATCCAAGCACTTGAGTCGTGATTTGGCATCCTGGGAAGATCTCGATCGTGATTGGCTTAGATTTGGCTTTAATGAACAACGATCCTGCATTTGCGACTCTGAACTCTTGATTATATGGAAGCCACATTGATGCCGATAAAACGTTAGGATTCATGATTGATGCATGGGCTCCAGTGTCTATGAAGGCAATGATATGAACTGGTCGCATCTTCTTTTCTGGATCAAAGATGGTTACTGGAAGATGAGGTGTCTGAATATCTTCTTGTTTAGGAATCTCTGTGATTTTGTAACATCCTTCCTCTTCTTCGGATGAGTCGTCTTCCTCAGTATTGGAATATCCACATATTGCATCTTGTTCGTCACTATCATATGATAGGACTGACTCGAGATCGTGCTTGTCAAGGTCGAGGTCAGGAGAAATGTTGGATATCGAGTTGATGAGATACTGCTTCTTCTTCTTGGATTTGCTAGGACAGTTTTTCATAAAATGCCCTTCTTTGTGACAAAGAAAGCATTTTGTCGTTTTCCTGAAGCTCTTTTTCCTTCTGAAGAATTTTTTGCTCCGAAATGGGTATTTGTTTGGAAACCTCTTGTTCTCACGATGTTTCTTCTTCCGATCGCACGAACATGATTTCTTTTTCTTCGAACACTTGATGAATAAGTCGGATTTTGAACACACTTTTGTTAGATGTTTTTGAATTATCCATGAATTCTGTCCAGAATTCTTTCTGCTTGCAGAGTTTATCAAGCGTCCTGAAAACATATTGGCACTTCCTTCATCAGATGAAGCGTTATTCCTAGAAGTTAATTCAGCCTCTCAGGCACCAAATGCGACCCAGATCCCTAGGCAGATATCTCGTGAAGAATTAATACAGAAACTTCCTGAAACATGGGTGACAAGCTATGAGAAGCTTCATCAAGCACCGCAAGGCCCGATCTAAACATCTGAAGTAACTTTCCACTCAAGGAACGATGGCCTCACGGAAATCAAGTTTGAGAAAGCAAGATCATCATCCTTCCGAAGACCGATGTTCACACAATTCTCCATTCAAATCGATGAGAGCGAGTTCCATGGTCCTTACAAAGATCAATATCCAAAACCCATATCTTTTGAGAAAGATGGAACAGTCATGTATCCGTTCAAAGACGAAAATGGACACTGTTTCTTCGACGTCTGCAACTGCACGGCATGCACAGATGACTATCTCGACTACGAGTCTGACGAAGATAAACGCAGAAGACGAAGATCAGAGAAAGACCCTCTCTACAAAAGATATTTGGAAGGAGATCCATCGGTGGGCACACTTGGAGATGACAACGGAAGATACGAGTTCATAGTTCAATATTCCCAGCCAAAGGAACCAGATCCTCCTGAGATAATGATGTTCAGTCCAAATGATTTTCCACCTTTTGAAGACTTTACCAAGGACGACATCATGCACAGTCCGAAGATTAGACCAACCACGGTTAACTCTTCTTCTGGCCTTGATCCGTTATCCCAAGCGGAAAAAGTCCTCAATTGGCAATCGGAGAACGCGATGGTTCAGAACAAACTTCTTCATATAATCAACCACAAGATGGATCAGATGGCAAGCAGCCACAACAAAAGGATGATCACTTTGCAAGATTCGATATCGGAAATTAAGGCTCGCCTAGAACAACTTCACAGGGAAATGCTAAGTATGGCGCAACATGTGTCGGTCAACACCTCTCAATTCCGACTCAAGGAAAAAGAGATGTCGAGTCTCAAAAACCAATTAAAGACTCTTCAAGGGAGTTTTGAAGAAATGAAGGGGAACAAAAGATCGACTAACAGTTCCTTTCCTTCGTTTGGAAGTGTATATCCAGAACCCTCATATCAAGGATCACACCTCCCAAACTTCCTTCCGCAAGAATATTCCAGACCGACTTCACAATCAATCAATTTTCTACCATCGGATGAACAATATACGTCCAGTTTCAAGACGCCGATCCGTCCGATATTCAAGACAAATCCTTACAAGGAGAAAACAAGAAAATATAAAGAGGAAGCACATCAATCAACTAAAAAACCAAGCTTTTCTCCTTCACAATCTAGTCAAGGATCATCTCATGAGGAAAACAAAGGCAAAGGCAAGGTTGAAGACATTGGAATGATAGATTTCTCAATGTCCGATTTACTTAATTCTATGGCCAACAAAGTTCAAGAACCGGTCAGCCACCACGAAGAAGAGGTATCCCAAGCCTATCAGATAAAAGGAGCCACTCATCTTCCGATAATCAGACACATGTCTGATACAAGCTCATGCGATGGTAATACAGCTACAGAGGATGAGAAGTCACTCCCAAGGCAATTTGTCATAGGAGAAAACAGTGGTCCTAAAGAAGAACCAGTAGTAGACGAAATGCCCAGTGATGAGGAGATGCCCTACAATCAATTCCGACAATTTCACGAAGACACTGGCCAAGCAAGACAATTTGCTTCAAAAGTTGTCACATTCACATTTGATGATATTCCATTTCACAAATGGGGTGAAAGACTTGACGAGTTTCGAGCATGGATGACTTCTGAGGCTCTCACCTCCCCGACGTACACGGTCATAGCACAGTTCGCCGCTCGATTCTCTGGCTCATTAAAAGAATGGTGGAATTCTCTTGGAGATTACGTACACCTGCAAGCTTACCAGTCTACTATTCCGATAGTACTTGAACAAATTCATAAAGAGTTTATCGGTACTCCCAATCACATCAAGGATCAACTGCAAGAAGAATATTTTAGAGCGAAGTGTTGTTCTCTCCAGAAGAAAGATCTTGCAAAACACTTTGAAAGACAATCGAAAAGATATTATGCACTGGATGGCCTCAACAATCCAAGTCTCAAGCATGTCTACCTTTCATCAATCGACGGTTATCTCAGTCAACAAACGAAGACCTATATCAGAGATCAAAACCAGACGGTTGAAGAAATTACTATTGGTCAAATCCAACAATATGTTTTCAGGACGCTTGATAAACTCTGCAAGCAGAAAGAATTCTGGACAGAATTCATGGATAATTCAAAAACATCTAACAAAAGTGTGTTCAAAATCCGACTTGTTCATCAAGTGTTCGAAGAAAAAGAAATCATGTTCGTGCGATCGGAAGAAGAAACATCGTGAGAACAAGAGATTTCCAAACAAATACCCATTTCGAAGCAAAAAATTCTTCAGAAGAAAAAAGAGCTTCAGGAAAACGACAAAATGCTTTCTTTGTCACAAAGAAGGGCATTTTGCGAAAAACTGTCCTAGCAAATCCAAGAAGAAGAAGCAGTATCTCATCAACTCGATATCCAACATTGCTCCTGACCTCGACCTTGACAAGCACGATCTCGAGTCAGTCCTATCATATGATAGTGACGAACAAGATGCAATATGTGGATATTCCGATACTGAGGAAGACGACTCATCCGAAGAAGAGGAAGGATGTTACAAAATCACAGAGATTCCTAAACAAGAAGATATTCAGACACCTCATCTTCCAGTAACCATCTTTGATCCAGAAAAGAAGATGCGATCAGTTCATATCATTGCCTTCATAGACACTGGAGCCCATGCATCAATCATGAATCCTAACGTTTTATCGGCATCAATGTGGTTTCCATATAATCAAGAGTTCAGAGTCGCAAATGCAGGATCGTTAAAAGGATCGAAGGAAAGACTACTTTATTTTTTTTAAAAGTTTGCTTGTCATTAAAGATCAAAAAGCACAAAATTAGATAATGTTATGAAAACGGGTGAATCTACGAGAGTAGATGAGTTTAAAGTGAGAGGGAAGAAAGTTGAGGAATCCAAAACATCCATGAAGAAGAAGATTAAGACTTAAGAACACATATCCTCCAACTCTGAGGGAGTTCACCCTAGGAGACGCTCCCAGGCACGCCGACCGAGGCAGCCGTCGACAAAGCTTTTCATCAGATCGGAGCTCCTCCGCCGCCGCCCTCTCTCCTTGCTTTCACTCGGCCATGACAGCACTAGTCACAATCCCGATCCCGCCTCCAGATCCGGGTCTCGAGGGACATGCGCCTCACCGTTGAAGCTGTCACCTCCAGTCGCTCCGACAATCTCCTCCGAACTGGCCAATCCTTTTTGTCTCTGGTGAAATCAAATCTCCTCTCACATCGAGATCGAGAGCTTGGGTCAGGTCTCTCACCGGAGCCACCATATCCGGTATCATCTTCTACACCGGTGACTGTAAATCCCGTTCTCTCACCAAGAATTATGGGTGTCGATCCTGTCTCAGCTGTCATGGCCATCTATGGTCATGAATGTTGCTCCGCAAAGGCGTCTTACCTCCTCCATAACATCTCTAGATCTAATCCGTCAATCTCATCTCTCCTTTGGCGGTGGTCCGGAAGCTTACCGTTTATTCCGACGGCCAGCCTAGAGACACTTCTCCGATCTTCCCCTGTAAGCTCTCCTCCCATTGTCTGCCTGTTAATGGGATTGATTGACAAGTGTGAGGGCTTAAACTTTGATTTTTCTTGCTCGTTAATGGTTTTAGACTCCCTTGTTAGTGTAGAAAAGTTTAGCAACTTAGCTAGTATCATCGGTTTAACGACAACAATAGCAGTGGTAATAGTCGTGACTAGTGCCGGAAAATTACACTTAAGGAATGAATGTAAATCCAGGATTTTTGTTTCCTGGTGATGCGACCCGAAGTCCGATTGGCTTTGTCAAAGAAGAAATAATTAAGGACAATCTCGGTAGAATCCACTTGAGGTTAAATGTAAAAAATTCAATGTAAAAAAGAGACAAGTGAATCTTGGATTCAATGTAAAAAAGCCAGGATGTAGATTTTAAAGCAAACCAGCTCAAAAAACTTAAGAACAATGTATTTTGGTTTCCAGAGAAGTTTAGTATTAATAAAAGTTGAGGATCCTTTTTTAAAATCAATGTGTTACATAATTATACTCTTTGAGTCGGTCAAACAAATCCTAGAAATATATAGAATATATCATAATAATAAAGACTCCATCAATTTTCGAACTCATCTCTTTCTTTTTCTTCGAGCTTCATTAAGTTGGCGAGCTAAAATAAATATGGGCTTCAGTCTTCATAATGGACCGAAATGGAATTAATTTGGCCCACTTGACTGATCTTTTTAGAGGATCGGTTCAGTTCCGGGTCGAGTCATGGTAACGGGTACTAAACCCGGTATTACAAGACAGTTCTTGAATTTTTTTGAAAGTTGGCTTGTTATTGAGAAGAAGATCAAGAAGCACAAAAATAGATAATGTTGTGAAAACGGGTCGCGAGAGTAGGTGAGTTTAAAGTCAGAGAGAAGAAAGTTGAGAGAAGAAATAATTCGTGGGTATTCGTGGGTATTTTGCCACGGATTATTTCGTGGGTTTTCGTGGGTACCGTTACCCACGAAAACCCACGAATTTCTCTACCCACGATGTTATACCCACGAAAAATTTTCGTGGCTTTTCGCGGGTTTACCCACGAAAAGCCACGAAAATCATTCATTGTTACCCACGAAAATTTCGTGGGTATTAGCCATTTTTTTACTAGTTAACATCCAAAAACAAGAAGATTAAGACTTTAGAACACGAAAAATTGAAAATGGTTGCTCAATTCACAATTACCTTAAAGAAACCAAACCTCAAGTTTTGGTAAGATTAAAACCAAAGATGAAAGATACAACAACATGTTTATACAAAGTGTCTTTAAATTGGCGATACATATATCTACGATCTTTTTATCAGAGAATCCCAAAGAATTTGGTGAAGGATCATATTACGAATGAGTTCAAGATGTTCAGCTTTTTGAATGGCGCTTTGCTTAGTGAGGGGGACTCGGAAAATCTTCTCATGTGAAATGTGAAATGTGAAAAGTGAAAAGTGGCATGCGAGTACAAAAATATTTGGCATAGTCGTTTAATATTTTTATAAAAATTAGTTTATTTTTAAAATTTCTTATTAAATTTGGCTATTTTTTTAATTCTCTTTATTGAAATACTAGCGAAATATAAGTTGAATAACCAGAATAGCTTCTTTTCCTAAAACAAATGAAATTTCTTTGAGGAATTTATGGAATCAAATTACAGCATCTCCAATGTATTACACCATATTTTACACTAAAATGGTGTAACACCAAAATGGTGTAACACCAAAATGGTGTTGGGTTTAACTCCAATGTATTACACCATTTTTTACACCAAAAAAAGATATTTTAAATTTATTCTTTTACAAATTTACATATTAACCTATCTACTTTTAAATTTAACATTAAATATGAAAAGAAAAATATAATATATCATATAAAATATAGGTATGTATAATAGATTTTGGTTTAATCATTATAAACATATTAGATTTGGGTTTAATTGTCATAATTTATATATGTTTCTTATTAAATTTGAAATTATTTATAATTTGAAGGACCAATTTATAAATAAAAAAGTTCTACACCAAATTTGTTGTTACACCATTTTGGTGTAGGATTTGGTGTTGGGTTGGAGAAGATTTTACACCAAAATGAGATTTGATGTAAGATTTGGTGTAGGGTTGGAGATGCTCAATAATTTTAAAAAGAGAATTTGCGCTCCATATACACACACAATGCCATAATTAGGGAAATGGCCATCAAAACAGTAGAAACAATTATTTACCAGAAACACCCTATAACACCCTATAGCTAGTGACTGCACCTAAGAATAGCTTTTTGCGTGCATGGACTGTTTGTCTGACACACGTTATGCCGAATTAATCAGAATTTAAGACAAGTTATATTTTTTATTTTTTGTTGAAGATAAAAAAATTAAATACCATTCTCTTTCTTCATCCTTCTCCCTTATCAGAGGTTGTAGAGTGAGAGATTCTAAATCCGAGCTAAATTTTTTTGATTTCTTGTATGTTTAGATTTGATTTCGAGCTCAGTTTTCCGATTTCAGTATTAATTTTAGTTGAGAAGATGGATGACTTGTTGTTGTCGGAAAGAATGTTCTCTCTTGAAGAAGAACTTGTGGAGATTAGATCATTATGGTCCATCTCGTGGTATACAGACCATTATGGATGCTCTCTTAGAAGATGAGCGGGCCATTATACAGGAAACGTCGTTTAGGAAGTTTGTTGCTATCGCTAATAAGCCGATTTACTCTGGTCGAGCTGGGCGTAAATTGATCACCACCACCGTCAAATAAATCCTAAAAGTTGAAGAAGTAGAACGAGGATCAAAGATAATGATTGGAAAAAAAAATTTCGTGTTGATCCAAACACAGCGAGTGGACTCGGTATGATGACTCAGTGAGTTGGGTATGAAAATAAAGGAGTTTGTGGTGACTCGGCAGTTGAACAAAATTGTTGGAGTTGGAGAAATTGGTTAGAGATGATGATCATCCGTCATTGTTGTTTTGTCAAAAAGTTACCATTGTTGGAGCGTCTCGAAGAAAATGGGTTTAGAGATAGCTACTAAGACTCTTAAATTAGTATATATGTAGTTGTTATCTTGTTACAATTATTTGTAATGCAATAAAATTTTATTTAACCATCTAAACTAGCACATTATATTTTGTAAATACATTTAACTAGAAAGTTTATTTTTTTTTTGGTGAATTTTAACTAGAAAGTTAATTGTCAATATGAATTAATCCGTTGAAAATAAAGTTAGGCGTCATTTTTACATGTTTATATAATGTGCTATAAATTATGAAATGTCTCAAACTTGCAAAACCTACACTCATAAAGCAAACACGAAGCTAGTTTTAGTAGTAAAACTTTCTTCCAAATTCAATTTTTAAGTAATCAACATTGTACTCAGATAAATAATATATTAACCAACAAACATAATTATAACTAGTTATCATGTACTCTAAAACATTGTCCAAAGCGTAAAAGCACATATATTATAAATCTAACTAAATTACTTTTTGCCAAGTAAAACATTAGCTGGTTAACTTTTGACGTTGAACTCTAACTTTTAGTTGTCTACTATATAAGTCGTATAACTAATTTATTGCAGATAAAAAACATTAAACATCTAACATTACATATCAGAAATAAATAAAATTGTATCCGCTATTATATATGTTGACATAATAAATATGAGTTTAGATGACTAATTTTTGAATTCACAAATACAACATCAATACATATTATTTGATTTTGTATACATCTTCACATTTGTCTTGATGGTGTTTATTAGTGCTCATATCAACAACTCTCGCCATCATCAATATGGTCGATATCACCGGTAATATAATATTCGCAATATTTTTACCTGATAAAAAAATAATTATCTGGTAATTAAAATGCTAACCATTTTAGTTCAAATATGAATTTGTTCATTATTATCCATCTAAAAATATATATAACCGATAAATAAATTGTTATCCATTACTATATATGTTAGCAAACCAACAATGAATTTAGACAACTAATTATGAATTCAAGAATACAACATAAATACAAATCATTCAACTTTATATACATCTTCCCCTTCGCTGACTCGTGGAGATGAGCTAACTCAGGATTGACTCATTGGGACGACACTCTTTGTGATTACAGAAACCCATATATGTGAAAAACATCGAAGAAGTGTAGTTAGGAACAAACTCTTTGCTTGATTTCATTGGATCTTGGTTGGATTTCATCCGGATCTTCCACTAGATTTCATCAGATTTTATACGATTTTTGTCGGATATGAGAACCAAAATAAACATACAGAGACGAGAGAAGAAAAAATTTTACAAAAAGAAAGGAGAGAGAAAAAGAAGAGAGATGAAGTGGATTTACGAGAGAAAAAAAAGTAGATCCCTAGTACTAGCTCCACATGCTACATTATAGATATATAACACCACATAAACGAAGGTCAAGGGGAAAAGCGTAAAACACGATCAAAAATGCTAAAGGAGATTTGAGTTTTAGCAATCTTATAGTCAGTTACCTAATTATCTAATTGTCTATGGTTTTCCAACTAAATCACCCTTTTAAAAATAATAAGTTATCCCTTTAGCGCTTTAGTAAAAAAAATTATTGACTATATATACTTGTTTAAATAAGAGCAACATTGTAATTCAACCCCTGCTTGTACGATTCATAATGATGTTTTGAAAAACAAATTAAAGAATTTCAAGATGATGAGATTAGAGTTGACCAATAGTAAGACATATTAACATATATAGGATATAGTTAGTTATGATTAAGTTTCCCTTAACTTAATTCTAACTTCTTATCTCTGTCTATATACTTGGTGTAAATAACATTTGAGGGTTAATGAGAAAGTTACTTTCCTAAATAGAAAGTTAATATGGTATCAGAGCAATAAAGTCTCTTTCCTTTCTCATTCGTTTTCTCGAGAAAATTTCTAACAGAATATGTTCATCATCTTCATCAATTCTTCTTCCGCTTCATCAAATTCATCCGTGCTTCTTCATGAATCTTTCATTTTCGACTTTGTTTTTGCTTATTTGAGCTCCGATTATCATTTTCTTGAGCTCAATGAGTGAATCGCACCACAAAATCCATCTCATCTTCTTCGCTCATCTTTTCTCTTCATTTCATAATCAGATTCTGATTATCATCTGGTATTTTCTCGAGATTCTTTGTTGTTTCTTCAATTGATTCGCTCGATTTCATCAATTTGTCGAGTTTCTTTTGATTTCAATGGCCGAAACTCAAAATGATTCTGGATCTGTGCGTTCGTCTACGGATCAATACGATAATCTGTACTTCTTGCATAGTTCCGATCATGCTGGATTGGTTCTCGTCTCAGATCGTCTCTCTTCAAGTGCCGATTTTCATTCTTGGAGGCGTTCCATTCGTATGGCTTTGAATGTGCGCAACAAACTGGGATTTATTGATGGTACTATCTCTAAACCATCTGATAATCATATGGATTATGGCTCATGGTCTAGATGTAATGACATGGTAGCTACATGGTTGATGAATTCTGTTTCTAAGAAAATTGGTCAAAGTTTGTTGTTCATATCAACTGCTGAAGGAATCTGGAACAATCTGTTATCTAGATTCAAACAGGATGATGCGCCTAGGGTATTTGAGATAGAACAAAGGCTTAGTTGTATTCAACAAGGAGCTTTAGATGTTAGTGCCTATTACACTGAGTTGGTTACCCTGTGGGAGGAGTATATAAATTATGTAGAGTTGCCTTTGTGCACTTGTGGAAAATGTGAGTGTAATGCAGCTACTCTTTGGGAGAAATTACAGCAAAGAAGTTGTGTAACTAAGTTCTTGATGGGTTTAAATGACACCTACGAGTCTACTCGTTGTCATATCTTGATGTTGAAACCGATTCCATCCATTGAAGATGTTTTCAATATGGTTACACAAGATGAGCGACAGAAGAATATTAAGCCTTTGGCTAAGAATGATGTTGTGGTGTTTCAAACCTCTTTTTAGTCTTTGGATTTTGCTGGAGCTTCACCTGATCATTCTGCATATGCTGTTCAAAATGGTTATCGGTTAAAGTCAAATAGGCCAGTTTGCACCTATTGTGGGAAGTTGGGACATGTTGTCCAGAAATGTTATAAGAAGTTTGAGTATCCTCCAGGCTATATTCCTGGTTACAAGAGTACACAACAATCTGGTCCATCTAGTTTTCAAAAATCCTCTTATCCTCAGAATGGCCCTCAGAACTAGACACATGTTGTTGCTAATATTGTTACTGCTCAGTCCTATCCGTCTGTTCCTTCTCCTGTTGAGCATACTGTTAATCTGGATATTAATAATCTCAGTGCAGATCAGATTCAAGGTCTTTTTCAGCAACTTCAAGCTCATGTGAAGGCTTCAGAGCATGTGGCTCCTTCTCCACAAGCTGCTAGTGTTATTGCACATGGTGTTATGGCAGTTCAATCCACCTGTGGTAATGTCTCCTCTTCCTTCTTTTCCTTCTACTTTCCCTTCCACTGCTCTTCGTTATGAAAATGATAACTTACTTTTCAACATCAATGTCTTTCTTCTCTTTCTACTACCCTTCCTCCTGGTTGTTGGATAATTGATAGTGGAGCCACTAGTCATGTGTGTTCTGACTTAGCCTTCTGTCAAGAAACAACTTCTGTCTCTGGAGCGACAGTTTCACTTCCTAATGAGGCTAGAGTGGCTATCACACATTGTGGCACCATCCACTTATCATCATCTCTCATATTGCATGATGTGTTGCATGTTCCATCATTTAAATTCAACCTCATTTCTGTTAGTAGTCTTCTTCAAAGAAATAATTTCTCTGCTCATTTTTTCCCTGCTTTTTGTTACATTCAGGAGTCTATTCAGGCCTTGATGATTGGTAGAGGATTACTTCTGCACAATCTTTATATTTTGCAACTTGATTCTCCATCTCCTGCATCTCACTTCTCTGGATCCTTGGTGGTTAATGGAGATCTCTGGCACAGATGCCTTGGACATCCATCTACCTACAAGTTAAAGATGCTTTCTGGTACATTGTCACCGTCTAAGTCTAGTTTAGTTGAGTCTTTTTGTTCTATTTGTCCATTAGCTAAACAAAAGAGATTGCCATATGCATCTGAGAATAATATAACCTCTTCTCCATTTGATTTAGTTCGTTTAGATGTTTGGGGTCCTTTTTCTACTGATTCTATTGAAGGTTGTATATATTTTCTTACAATTGTAGATGACCATACTCGTGTAACCTGGATTTACCTAATGAGAAATAAAAGTGAAGTTTCTTTACACTTTCTTGTGTTTTTTAAGCATGTTCATACTCAGTATGGTTATAGTATTAAAGGAATAAGAACAGATAATGCTCCTGAATTAGCTTTCACTGATTTAGTAAAACAACATGGTATGTATCATCAGTTTTCTTGTGCTTATACTCCTCAACAGAATTCTGTTGTTGAGAGGAAACATCAGCACTTGCTTAATGTTGCTAGAGCTTTACTTTTCCAGTCTCGTGTTCCTCTATGCTATTGGAGTGTTTGTGTTCTCACTGCAGTTTACTTGATCAATAGAATTCCCAGTCACTTGTTAGATAATCTTACTCCATTTGAATTACTTACCAAAAGGAAACCTGAATATGCCTTCCTTAGAACATTTGGTTGTTTGTGTTATGTTTATACTTTACTCAAAGATAGGAATAAGTTCAGTCCTAGAGCTGATCAATGTGTGTTTCTAGGCTATGCATCAGGATACAAAGGGTATAAGGTTTTGCATTTAGATACAAATTTGATTTCTATATCTAGATATTTCATTTTTCCTGAAACCATTTTTCCTTACTTGACTAAGTCTTCATCTCAGTCTACTCCTGATATATTCTCCCAGCATATCTTGCCTTTACCTATTCCTGTTGCACTAAATTCATCTCATTCAACATCACGCTATCCAACTGCTTTTGAATCAGTTCATGTAGATAATCCATCATATGCATCTCATGATCATACATCTGTATCACCTGCATCTGCTATACCGCCTGCATCTGATGCCACAAATGTTGTGCCCTTTGGTGTCACCAATGGACATGTTGAGACTGTTCCTCTGCAGGCTGAAGTGGTTCCTTCTTTGGAGGCTAGGCCAAAACGTCCATCTAAGACTCCAAGTTACTTATCTGATTACCCGTGTTCTTTTGCCAATTTTACTACTCCTTCTTTACCTTCTAAAATTCTTACCACCCCTTATCCTATCTCTGATGTTGTCTCTTATACAACACTGAGTATTCCTTATCAATCTTATATCTTTAATATTACCATTGAGACAGAACCGAAAACATTTAAACAAGCCATAGTGTCAGTTCAGTGGACTAAGGTTGTGGATGTGGAGCTTCAGGCTATGGAGCTTACCAAGACTTGGAGTATTGTGTCTTTACCTCCTGGTAAGAATTTACTTGGCTATAAATGGGTATATACCATCAAGTATCTTGCTGATGGTTCTCTTGAGAGGTAGAAAGCACGTTTAGTTGCTCAGGGTTTAACTTAACAGGAAGGAGTGGATTTCTTTGAAACTTTTTCTCCTGTAGCTAAACTTGCAAGTGTTAAGTTGCTTTTGGCTTTGGCAGCTAAGTATGGTTGGAGTATAAGTCAGATGAACATCACAAATGCATTTTTGCACAGTGATTTAGAAGAAGAGATCTACATGAGCTTGCCTTTAGGGTATACACCACCACCTGGTACATCTTTGCCTCCCAATCCTGTTTGTAAACTTCATAAATCAATATATGGATTGAAATTGGCTTCTAGGCAGTGGTATAAGTGTTTATCTCAGGCTCTCCTAGATGATGGTTTTGTTCAATCCGAGTCTGATAATACATTGTTTGTGAAGCTTAAGGGTTCATCTTTCTTTGCCTTGTTGGTTTATGTTGATGATATCCTTATTGTTAGTAATAATGAGGAAGCAGTTAAATCAGTCCAAGGAGCTTTAGCTAGACAATTTAAGACAAAGGAATTAGGTCCAGCTAAGTTCTTTCTTGGTATTGAAATAGCTAGGAATTCAGATGGAATTTCTGTATATCAGAGGAAATACTGTCTAGATTTACTTAAGGATGCAGGTTTACTTGATTGTAAACCCAAATCAGTTCCCATGGATCCCAAGATTAAACTGAGCAAGGGTACATGAACTCTTCTTGAAGATGCTACTCCTTATAGGGAATTAATTGGGAGACTTCTATACCTTTGCATCACAAGACCTGATATCAAATTTGCTGTGAACAGGCTTATTCAGTTTCTTTCTTGCCCTACTGATGTTCATATGCATGTTGCTTTGCATATCTTGAAGTATTTGAAGTCTAATCCAGGCCAGGGGTTGTTCTATTCTGCTGCAACAAGTGTGTGTTTGAATGGATTTGCTGATGCAGATTATGCAGCCTGTGTGGATACAAGACAATCTGTTACTGGAAATTGTGTATTTCTTGGCACTTCCTTGTTAACTTGGAGATCTGCTAAGCAAGACACTATCAGTGCTCGTAGTGCAGAAGCAGAATATCGAAGTATGTCTTTGGTTACTAAGGAGCTTCTCTGGTTGAATCAGATGTTGTGTGATCTTCATATCACGGTGGAATCTCAGGCGAAGTTGTTTTATGACAACAAGGCAGCTACCTACATTGCTAATAATCCAGTATTCCACGAAAGGACTAAGCATGTTGAAGTTGATTGTCACATTACAAGAAATCAGGTGAAGAAAGGTTTCTTGAAGGTTTTACATGTTACTTCGGCCAATCAACTTGCAGACATCTTGACTAAACCCTTGCATTCGGGTCCTTTTCACTCTCTCCTTGGTCGTCTTTCTGTGTCAAGCCTCTTTCAATCTTCTTAGATTTCGGCTTGAGGGGGGTGTATTAACATATATAGGATATAGTTAGTTAGGATTAAGTTTCCCTTAGCTTAATTCTAACTTCTTATCTCTGTCTATATATACTTGGTGTAAATAACATTTGAGGGTTAATGAGAAAGTTACTTTCCTAAATAGAAAGTTAATAAGACACAAGTCTCTTATACGATATAAATCATTCAATATTAAGAAAGGTATATTAGATCCAGACTTACATTATAAGTCTTAGAAGCCCTATGAAGAGAATGGAAGAATAAAATTCAAATCCATTAAATTATGCTTTTGGAGGTAATTCAAAGTCCAACATCTCTGATTTTCTATAATAACGTTTCTTCACAGGTTCAGTTACATCCACAAAAACTTTCATGTCTTTGGGAAACACAACCAAATCCCCTGCCATTATTTCTACGACTTCTTCTTCTTCCTCTACCTTCACGTTCAACTTTCCCTCCACGAAGTACATGGCCTCTGTCTTCTTAAACTTCCATGGAAATTGGCATGGATTGCTTTCCCATCTGCTTAAATTTGGTCTCGCCAGTTAGTGAACTATTTATATACATGACTTGTGAAAGTTCCACTTATATTCCAAGGTTGATCGGTGTTTCAGTTTCTTTTGGTAAACTAAATAACCAAACCATTCGAGCACATATCCTTAAAACCCACCATAGAACAAAGAGAGATATTTCTTGTTTTTCTTAAAAGACTAACACAATTGTATATGTTTTATGTAATTTAGCAAAAAAAAAGTATATGTTTTATGTATAATCCATCTTGCCGGTTTTATTTTTATTTTATTTTTACTATAGATCTAACGAGAGCCGTGGTTTACATGTATACTGTAGAGTATATTCAAACGTTGAAGGACATAAATTAACTATAAGTAAAAAAACAGACAAAGCTATATTTAGACGAGACTAAAAAAAATCCAAAGACTATAGAAAAGTAAACTGACATAGGCCAAGAGGTAACACCGAGTTCAGTAAGCTTGGCATCAGAAGGTTGTCTCAAGATCTTGATTCCTTGAATTACAGTGGGAATCGCAGGAGTGAAAATCGAATAACAATTTGGTTCCATAGTTAAAACTTAAATCAGATGGAGAACAAAGAAGAGATGAATATATATATGTGTGTGTTGTTTGTAGAGAATAATCGATCATGAAACATGTACTAATATTTATATAACTCACATCGATAGGAGGGTCTAATGATATCAGAACATGAGAAACACATGCAAGTTGTTTGGGAGAGGACATATCTAAGGTAATTCAATTAAAAAAAATAAGTAACAAAATATCGTCCACACACATTAACAATAAAGACAAAAATGTAGTTTTAACATTAAAACCAAAAAAAAAAAAATGTGGTCGCTATTCTAGTTCATGTGATCAATGTTATTGCTGCCCATATATTCTTTTGTTGTTGCATGTAATGATATTTCACGGACGAATTTCTCGTACGCCCTAAATGTGCATGGGCCACTAAAAACGAAATCGATTGATAGTTATGAATGAACCTTCCATAATTTCTCAACTTTCTTGTTCTACGAAGAATTACATAAAAGTTAAATATGACTAAAGTGTAACTATGTGAACTTCTGTAAATATTTTATCGACAAAAAAATTATGTGTTGTAATATAAGAAGAGAGAATGAGAATTAGTGATCTATTATTCCATAGAGAACAAATGTATATATATGATACAATAATTTGGGGAGGAGTAATAACTTGGAGAAGGAGTTGAACTTGGAGAACAAGCTAGAACATTCTAGAAGATGGGCTACTAATGGGCATTGACTAAAATGAGTTTATAACACTCCCCCTTGGATGTCCATAATAGCAAAAGTAATCCTAATACGCATAAGGTGCTGCCACATTAAAAACCTTACCAGAAAACTCAGTGAGAAAAACCATGGTTAAGGGGAAAAGAGTATATCCACGCTCATCATTATATTTCTCCCCCTCGGAAATATCTTCTTCGGGAGATGACTTCCGATCATATATGCTATCTTTTCGAATGATCATAAGCATAGCCTTGTATTATTGTCATATGATATCTCAAATCATTGGACTTCTGGTCCATAACAGATTTTTCTTCTTATCATACAAAATCTCATCTTTCAACCATGAAAGAGATTAATAAATCATGCAAGACTCTCTCAATATAACATCACTTCCGAAAGTCTTGTCTACTGACCCTGCAAATCACCACGTGATGTTTCTCCGTGTTTTATCCTCACTCACACGATAGTGGAAATGACTTCCCAGTTGGTCACCAATTATGAAATTGCTCTAGCTTAAGCACGCTTAACTATAGAGTTTTCTCCAGACCTGTGACCGAAAAGATAAGTACACTTTGGTGACATAGGTAGCCCAATCAATTCGCCTCTCCACTACCACCACATATATCCTGAAACCGGGATGTTACAATCACCCTTACTAACAGATCGCAATGTTCTCGTTGCATACCAAGATCGTTACCCCCGACAGTGATCACACACACTCGTCAAAGTTTGCTCTGATACCACTTGTAACGCTCCGACCGTCCTTCCCATGCCCCCCCCGGCCCGTCCACTCTCAGGCCCGTGGGCCCACCAAGTCTGACGGTCAGTGCAATAGTCCGGGAGGCTCGAAAGTCTTGTTTACTGACCCTGAAAATCACCACGCGATCTTTCTCCGTGTTTTGTCCTCACTCACACGATACTAGAAATGACTTCTCAATAGATCAACCATCATGAGTGTAACGACTGCAACCCATAGTTGTGAATTTATGGGGGTGTCGATCAACACCATAGGTAGTGTCGATGACACCAAGGTTTGAGAAGCGGGTCGGTTCAATTTTAATTGTTGATTTTGTCGCGGTTCGGTTTAGGAAAAACCCTAGGATTGAGTATAAAATTCTTGTGCTCGTGAGAAGCCATATTTTAGAAGAAAACTCAGAATATTTGGGTGTTTGAGAGAGTTTTGGAGAGGAGGTGATAGACTCCTCGTGAGGATCTAAGCCCAATGAACACTTCGACATGTTTTGGAAATGCGGAATGAATGAAATGAGGTTCGGATGGAATGATTTGATGAAGATGGAACGATTGAAATGGTAGATGAACGGATTGTGAATGATGGATCGAGGCGTACTTCCGAGAGATATGAAGGATCTCTTAGACTACAAGGCTTCTTCTAGGCTTTGATATGACGCACAAAGCTAAGAAAAAGATAAGAAGATATGACATACTTCTCTTGATCAAACAATGAAAGAGTTTTAGAAATAAAGTTTGATGATTTATTCTAAGGATCAAGATCCTTTATATAGGCAAGGAAATGAAAAGACAAACACCTTTCACTTCCTTTTACACAGAAAAAAAAAAATAATAAATGAACTTGAAAACACAAAAACATTAAAAGTTTGACTAAGACCTTGACTAGAATTAAAGGGGAAGTTTAAAATGCAGAAATACTAAGTTCAAAGAATCCGAGAGATGCGTTCCGCGGGATGGAAGCTAACGAACCGCGGAACAGAAGTAGCAATGCCGAAGATGAGGCTAGGGATAAAGTGTGCGAACTCGCCTCATTAAAAACCTTCCGTGGAAAACCCGTTGGGACAAAACCAAGGCAAGGGAAAAAGAGTACAAGCCGCAACACCTCTCATCTCCGACCCTTAAGCCACTTGAATCGCGACCAAGGTGATCGGACAAGCGTTCAGCTCAAGGTTGCTTTCAAGGCCCCTAATGAGTAGGCCGATGGCTTGGTTAAGCTGCTTGGTCCTTGACCTCGTCATAGGACCGATCGGAATGTGCAAGGATTCAACATCCGTAGTGTCCACACGAACCTTCTCGGCTACGAGCTGCTTCTCGGGTTCAAGTTGTCCCATGACTTCATGTTCCGAGTTGTCCATGATCGCATCATCCCCTCCCTCTTAAAAAGGATTTGACCTCAAATCCGCATTATCTGCAAAATAAGGAACCAAGTAAGAAACGTATTCATAAAGGGTTAAGGTCATACCTTCAAAATTTGTTTTGGCTCCGCTTTGCATCAGGAGGTGCTTCTTTGATCAACATGAAGCTATTGACGTCTTGGTGTTTATCCTGGTCCAAATCAGGTGGTTTAAACCGATTATCTTCCTCTATCTTCTCAGTACATCGATCTTGATCAGGTAGCTAGAATCGTTTGTCTTTCTCTCTCTTTTCCGTACGTCCCATGTGTTTCAAGACTCTTCTAAAACCTACATTTGGCTCTTTTGACAAAGACAAGTGATTCATATCTGTGTGATTATAGACCAAATGATCGTTTAAATTTTGTTTGCAATGTTCCTCAAATGGTTTTAAAACCTTTTTCATTAACTTAGAGAAATTTCTAACCATAATAAACTCTGTCTTAGTTTTAATCAACTCAAAATTGTTGCTAAACAAAGAAATTCTCAACGAAGGTTGAAATTCATAAAATTCTTCAAATGTTAAACAGTTTGGCTTAAAGAACTTTTCAGGTGTGAGTGTTTCAAACCTTGGAATCATTTTATCAAAAACATAATTTGAAACACGAAGTTCTTTCACATTTTCTAAACCAAAACGTTTTTCATCATGAGCAGAAATCATCATAAACAAATTAGGCTATGTCCTAACCCAATCAATTTCCTTACAGTGTTTTTTGGGGTAGACACAAGGAAATGGGTTAAGGACTGGTTCCGAGACAAGGTTGGTTGATTGCTCCAAGTTGCAAATCAATGGCAAACTCCTTGGTTTTGCTTTTGGTAACTTTTCTTCATGAACCTATAAAAAAGAATCAATTCCACTCGGTTGCACCAGTTTGGAAAGGATTAGTTTTTCACAGGCTTGATTACTTTCAAGCATAAAGTCAGATTTATCACACTTATCTTTCACAGATTTAGAAGGAAGAGCACACTTAGCTTTTACGGATTTGTTATAAGAATTGAGAAGCTCGAGTAGCTCGTTCTCTAATTGCTCTTTTGTTTTCGTGCTGCATTTAACATTTTCTTTCTCCTTCATGGGCCTTTGATGGATTGGTGAAGGCTGTTTTGCCTCTTTTGATACTAAATTGTTGGGTGCATACTTATTCCTCTATAGTTCCTTAATTTTTCTCCACGAGGTGATAGTACGCTCCTTATTATACCAACATTTATCAATTTCTTGACACCACCATTTATAAGCATATCCTTTGAGCTGGCCAATTGCACAAGACATCATTTTGTCCTTGTCGATGCACTTGTAGTAAAACCAATATTCCATGTTGCTTTCCCATTCTAGATAATTTCTTTTTCCTAAAAATTCATAGAGTTGAAGTTCATTAGCACGTTGAATGTCAGAAAACAAATGAATCTTAGATTTGGGAGTGTGAGAGGTTTTATGTGGGCTGTTCTGAGTTGATTTGAGTGTGGGGTCAAGAGGCTTTGGAGTAAGGTCTTGATGCTGATTTGGAATAAGTTTCGGAATAACTCGATTTAGTTGTAAAGCACCAAGCTTTTCATCGAGCATTGTCGCCATGATAGTCGTAAATGAATCCAACAACTTTTTCTTTTTCCTCGCACTAGAAGCGGATGATTCTTCCTCTAAACTCACCATGGTACCTGAAAATTCAAGAAAAACTAACAAGTAAAAGGATCTTTTGAAATTCTAAACAAATCTAAAACTAGAAGATGAACAGCCAGATCTGACACAGTCAACCGATCGGTCAAAATAAAAGATCAAACCGTGTTCAAAAATTCTAGAATTATTTTTAAAAATAACTAGACTCGTTCCAGGTTCAGATGCAATTTATTTCACAATGAAAGAGTTTTAGAAAGAAAGTTTGATGATTTATTCTAAGGATCAAGATCCTTTATATAGGCAAGGAAATGAAATGACAAACCCCTTTCACTTCCTTTTACACGGAAAAAACAAAAATAATAAATGAACTTGAAAACCCAAAAACATTAAAAGTTTGACTAAGACCTTGACTAGAATTAAAGGGGAAGTTTGAAATGCAGAAATACTAAGTTCAAAGAATCCGAGAGATGCGTTCCGCGGGATGGAAGCTAACGAACCGCGGAACAGAAGTAGCAATGCCGAAGATGAGGCTAGGGATAAAGTGTGCGAACTCGCCTCATTAAAAACCTTCCGTGGAAAACCCGTTGGGACAAAACCAAGGCAAGGGAAAAAGAGTACAAGCCGCAACACCTCTCATCTCCGACCCTTAAGCCACTTGAATCGCGACCAAGGTGATCGGACAAGCGTTCGGCTCAAGGTTGCTTTCAAGGCGCCTAATGAGTAGGCCGATGGCTTGGTTAAGCTGCTTGGTCCTTGACCTCGTCATAGGACCGATCGGAATGTGCAAGGATTCAACATCCGTAGTGTCCACACGAACCTCCTCGGCTACGAGCTGCTTCTCGGGTTCAAGCTATTTTGTAACTTCATGTTTCGAGCTGTCCATGATTGCATCAAGAGGAGAAGAGAGAATTGATTCTTGGTGAGAAGGAGGCAATTTTGTCCGTTTGGTAAAGGAATGGAACGGACATGAAGAAGGTCTGAATGAAATTTTGTGGAATCGGGTCTGTGATCAACCCACTTAGAGGGCGTTTTGTCGGAGATCCATAAGGAGTTAGGCGACGAGTTTTTTGTCGTTGGAAAGCTCTTCTTGTCTAGTTTCTGGATCTTGTTTACGATTGAGATTCTTTGTTGTGAGTTCTAGGTGATAGAGGAAGCGTTCCTCGGTGTTTGTGGGTACGATCAGAGGATGCGTGGGTTTAAAGTCGCTGATTTTGTATCCATATTCTTGTCCTTGGTTTTGTCAAGGTGAGTGCGTGATCGTGGTTATGGATAGTGATGTTAAGTTGTTGAGTGATGGTTATGATGGAATTGATATTGTTAATTGATTTTCCTGTGATTTTGTATGATTTGAGTATAAATGGTGTTGTTTTGTGTTGTGAATGATCGCTCGATGGAACGGAATCGAGCTATGGAGGATTTGACTCGATTTAGGTTTATGCGATGAGTGTCAAACACTTTTGTATCGCGATGTTTGTGTTGTGAGAATTGTGTGTCGATCAACACCTAGTGGTAGTGTCGATCGTCACCCTGTTGATTTCTCGGTGATTGTATTTGGTGTGTCGATCGACACCGAGGTGGTGTGTCGATCGACACCGAGGTGGTGTGTCGATCGACACCGAGTTGCTTTGTGCAGATTTTGATTGCTTGTTCTTATTTTGGTAATTCGAACACTATGAATTGTTGATTGGTTGTTCTTATTATGGTATTTCGAACATTGTGAATTGTTGTGTGATTGTGTAGTAATTGGCATCCGTTATCCTTATTATGTAACCGGTAGACAAGATGACCGCCTCACTGAGTTTTTGTGATAATACTCACGCAACTCTTTTTCCCATGTGTTGCAGGTAAAGTTGAAGTGTGATCGTGGAATCATGGCTGAGACGAGAGGATGATTAGGATCTCTAGATTATGTGGTTGTGCGTTGAATTCTGGAACCCGGTTTAGGTTGCTAGATGTCTGTAGAATTGATACTCTAGAATAAATGGTTGATTGATTTAATGGTTTGAATTGTTTATGTTGATTTCCACTGGTTAGTTGAATTGAGTTTCTTTGAATTAATCATTGAGGATTATTATTTATGGGAATAATAATCCGGATTAATTAAAAAAAAAAAGGTTAGTTGTTTCAATGAGATTGCTCCAGCTCAAGCACGCTTAACTCTGGAGTTCTCTCAAGACCTGTGACCGAAAAGATAAGTTTACTTTGGTGACATAGGTAGCCAAATCAATTAATTTAAGCCTCTCCGCTACCACCACATATATCGTGAAACCGGGATGTTACACTTGCAGTTTAAATCCTTGTGGGACTATATAAATATCATTATACAATGGTTTTCTGTCGTATATTATTATCATCGTGGTACATACAATAACTCTGCTGGAGTTTCGATGATGTTTAAATTGATAATCCATTTGATCACTATCTTCTGAGAAACATGTATAAATCTACATGATTAAACCACATGCTATATATTTTATTTTCATTCAATAGAGTAGAGTTCCCAGGAACATAATTTTGATATATTTAATCCTTTGGGGATTATAACTCTTACATCATTAATCATTAAGGGATTATATCCTTCAAGGATTGCATAATAGTTATTATCCATTGTTCCATGTCTTACTGTCAGACTTACAAGAAAAGCTAATTGCATCCACCTCAAGAGAATTGATATATAATGGTTTTTACCCTGTTTAAGCCATGATATAAGTCTATTGTTTAGAATCTTTTGGTGTTTTCTAGTTGTTTTTAGAGTCTTTGCAGGTATAAGGACGTTTGGACTTAATTGGTGTTTACTGGAGCGCTTTGGAGCAATGAGGAAATGAGCAGTCAAAGTCGCAAGTTCGAAATGAAGAATTTAAGGCACTGTCGATATACACTGAGCATAGAATTGATCGACACAAAGAAAATAATCGTGTCGATCGACAGATAGAGTGGTGTCGCTCGACACCACTGTTCCAGCGACCAGAATTTCAGAATCAGAAGATTTCCTTTTTGCGCCAGAAAGCCCAGATGTTGGCAATTGGGCCCATGACCGTCCTTGTACTCTATAAATACGTTTTTAAGCCATTGTTTAGGTTTCATGCTTTATTTTATCTTTGTTTAAGAGATATCTTCAATTAATATAATGGTTTTTGCTTTGATTATGTCTGAGTAGTAACCTTGTTAGGTTTAGGGATTTTCAAAGGTGTTTGATGATTTGTTAGATCAGATCTGAAGTGCATAGGATTAATATCTTTAGAGGTTCTTCATCTTAACTTGTTCTTATTGCTGATTTTAGCCTCGCGAACTGAAATCTGATCTTATGTTGATTAATAGAAACGAAAGTTTTATTAATTGCTTAAACTAGTTTTTGATGAGCAAAATTCCTTTATGCAAAGACATTTGGTTTAGGGTTTTGTGAACAATTGAGCTTGATCATTAATGCTTGTTTAGGTTGTTAGAATTCGCAACGACAGTTAGCTTTCTAGGATTTAGACATAGATAATCTCTGCAGCGACAACTGATTGGTTTTACATTCGTGTTCATGTTTATCATCTGCATATCTGATTCACCTACGATTTCCCTGTGCCTAGCGTTTCTCTTTATTGTTTTACAACCGATCTCATTACTTGTTTTATTTACTTGCATTAATCTTTTATTGCTTAGCTTAATCTGAATTTATTGATCTATTGTGCAATTGATTCCCTGTGGATTTCGATACCTAAAGTACTGCATTGATCTCTTAATTTGAGAGAGTAGCTTAGGGTTAATTTGAGCTTATCAAATTTTGGTGCCGTTGCCGGGGAGTCAACGCCATTAAATTTATTTTATTAGGATTTTGTCTAAGTTTTTTTTTTTTTTTTTTTTGCTTTGCTAGTTTCTTTTTGTTTTAAGTTTCAGGTGTATGCCTGATACAAGGAGCTGCAAAGACAAGGAGCTAGTTGGATACGGTCTTGAGGAACTTGCACGTTTAGAGCGTGAGAATAGAAGAGCAGCAACAATGGTTGCTCAAGGACGAATCATTCTGAGACCAGGACCAGATGGAATCCTGTGTGATCCGGCAGGATTGAAGTACAACGAAGAAGGATTGAGGATCGACGACGATGGAGCTGTGATCGACATGCTTCGCAAAGATAGACATTGGCTAATTTTAATCGTCCAGAGCAGTTCTACGCCAATAGGTTTGCCATTCGTCCACCTCCGTTCCAAAGGAACGATTTTGAGCTCAAACCGGCGTTCTTCTCCTTAGTTGCTCAAGACCCATTATGCGGTCTTTCACATGAGAACCCGATGGATCACATCGAGAGGTTTGAAGATCTTGCATCTGCTATCAAGGCGAATGAAGTTTCTGAGGACTACCTTTTCTGGAAGCTCTTCCCCTATTCTCTACATGGGGAAGTCAAGTATTGGCTAAGGACGCTTCCACCGGGCTCACTCACAAACTGGATGGATACAAAGAATGCTTTCTTAAGCAATTTCTTTGACGATGAAAAGTCCGAGGATCTGAGAGCAAAGATTGCGACTTTCAAGCAAAGATTGCGACTTTCAAGCAAGGCGATGTTGAGGCATTCAAGGCTGCGTGGTACATATTCAAAAGCTATCAGAGGGATTGTCCACATCAGGATTCAATGAGGTGCATGTGCTTAATATCTTTTACAGAGGGATTGCGCTGCAATATTCTGTGACTCTGGATGCTGCGAGCAACGGGAACTTCAACACGAATTCTCCAGAGACTGCTACCCAGCTCATTGAGAACCTTGCTAACAGTACCAGCGCCAAGAACATGGACTATGAGAGGAGCCTGTAGAAGCGAGACTTCAGTGGAAACCAGCTAGCAGAGGTCACTAAAAAACTGGATTCAATGCACGATATTCTGGCTGGGAAGAAGACGGTTCAATTCACTAAGGAGGTCCAAACACTTGAGCCAGAAGATGTGAACTATGTCAATGGGTCTGGGTACCAGAAGTACGGCAATCAGTAAGGCTATGGTTTGAAGCCATTTCAGAGCAGCAGCAACGACACTAGGAACTACGGTTCATCTTCGTATCAGAAGCCTCCTGAGCAGAACAACAAGATGGAGGATATGTTTGAGCAGATTTTAGAAGGACAGCAAACGATGACGGTGAAGTTCAACCAGAAGATTGATGCCGTTTATCAGGACTTGAATGGTAAATTCTAAGCATTGAGCTCTCATGTGAAGAAGCTGGACATTCAGGTCGCTCAAACAGCTGAATCAATCAAAAGACAAGAGGGGTTTCTACCTGCGAAGACTGATACTAACCCCAAGCGAGCTTGCAATGCTGTTCTGGTGGAGGTTCTTCGTCTTAACTTGTTCTTATTGCTGATTTTAGCCTCGCAAACTGAAATATGATCTTAGGTTGATTAATAGAAATGACAGTTTTATTAATTGCTTGAACTAGTTTTTGATGAGCAAAATTCCTTTTCGCAAAGACATTTGGTTTAGGGTTTTGTGAACAATTGAGCTTGATCATTAATGCTTATTTAGGTTGTTAGAATTTGCAACGACAGTTGGCTTTCCAGGGTTTAGACATAGATAATCTCTGCAGCGACAGCTGATGGTTTTACATTCGTGTTCATGTTTAGGAACTGAGCTTCATAATCCTATCGTTAATTTATCATCTGCATATCTAATTCACCTGCGATTTCCCTGTGCCTAGCGTTTCTCTTTATTGTTTTACAACCGATCTCATTACTTGTTTTATTTACTTGCATGAATCTTTTATTGCTTAGCTTAATCTGAATTTATTGATCTATTGTGCAATTGATTCCCTGTGGATTTCGATACCTAAAGTACTGCATTGATCTCTTAATTTGAGAGAGTAGCTTAGGGTTAATTTGAGCTTATCAAGAATACATCTCCTTATAATATATCCATTGTCTTAGTGATAATTTCATACAATAGCTTATTTATTTTTCATTGGTTACACCTCATGTGCATGGACTTCTCGTCCAAATATTTCTCTTCAGGAGATTATAATTATAAGTTTATTTCTCCTTTCCATTTTGGCCAATCATTTCTTTGTGTACACATTTCGATAGACTTTTTTTATGATCCTCTTTTCATAATATCAACTGCTCATAGCGTGCAAAAATATTAAGACGTCGATTTGCTTTTCGATTCCTTTTATTTATGAGATGACATGCTAGCTAGATCTTTTCACTGTCAAGTACTTGAACTTTTAATTTGTCATGTTTATTTCTCTTCTAGAGATAATACAGTCTCTTCTAAAGATCTTTTAAGAATCTTTCTTTCTTTAATCTGGTCATTCTCAATTTATGCTCACTTTTCTTTTTGACGATTCTTATATTTGGAACCAAATAGGTCTATCACGCTTCATGCGATTTTTAGATTCACTAGTAGTTTGATATAGTCCTTCTAGGACATTAAATTTGATTAGAGCATATACAGCTGGTATAAGTGACTTCATCACTCTATTTGGGTCAGCAAATGCGTCTGACAATTAATACGCTAAGTTTTGCTTATGAATTATCATTTATGACTTCTGATGTACATTCTTTGGTCTGAGGATCATTGATAATTCATAGCTACATATATCTTTTCCCAACATTTTACACTACAAGAAAAACTGTATATTGCCATAGATTTTTTTCGTGGCTATAATAAGATATTTGTGGCAAAAGTGTAATTTACCAGAAATTGCCACAATTAAACATCCATTGCTATAGCCTTGTGGCAAATATGACAGTTGTGGCAATCGGCGAGCGCATATCGACCAGTGCTCACAAGAACATCAAAATGGGCTGCATCGGTCTGGTCAATTTAACAAGCATCAATCCATATCGACCAGTGCTCACAAGAACATCAAACAAACCCTACAACTCAAGACGACCATCCATGGCTGCGATTCGAGCCGAGTCAGTAGCTACTGAGAAATTAGGGATCTTTGTTGAAAAGACTCCTCCCGAGTCCAAACTCACCCAACTCGGTGTTCGTAATTGGCCCAAGTACGCTCTTCTTCTTTATCTTACCTCTCAATTCAAATCCATATTATGTTCATTTGAAAGTTTTAGCCTTGTTGTTGTCTGGAGGAAGAAAGCCTTTAGCTTTTGTGTTTTTTTGTCGAATTCGTATCTCCATGATAATGTCATATGTAGAAGCTAATTGCAATTGGGGCAGATTTTCTGATTTTGTGGGTAAATTGGTTGGTACAGGTGGGGTTGTCCTCCAAGCAAGTTTCCATGGACGTACGATGCAAAGGAGACATGTTATTTGCTACAAGGGAAAGTGAAAGTGTATCCTGATGGATCCGAGGAAGGCGTAGAGATCGAAGCAGGCGACTTTGTTGTTTCTCCTAAAGGAATGAGTTGCACTTGGGATGTATCTGTAGCTGTTGATAAACACTACCAATTTGAGTGAATTGAATGGCTCTCAATCTCTCTGCTTTGTATATTGGTAAATTTGATGTATTCGATTGGGCTTGACCATCTTCGTATGTTAATGGATACTTAGTTTTGTCTGTCCTGTGTCACTCTATTTGTTTCCGGGATCTGTTTTCTTTGATATCTAAGAAATTTAATCGGGATGTAATGGCCCGCTGCTCGAGCTTCCTTGCTCAATCCTCATCTACCAAATTTAGGTTGGTGCATCAAGGATTCATGGGTTTAACAATCTTGGTATGTGACTACTCAAGGATTTTGTAACATAGTTTTTATGTGATTGATTAGAGAATAAGCACATCAATGAAAACCAGAGAATATGAAAACATTTTACGAGTACACTATGAACCTAGCTGATCTAGCTTAATTTTTCTTATATTCAGTATGAACCTAGCTGATCAAGCTTAAGTTTCTTGTTGCATTTTCTTAAAAAGTACAATACTTCAAGGAAATTGTCTAAGTGGATTGATATGAGACATATGGCTAATCATCTGAAGATTGCGTTTAAATGACTAGTTTTGCAAAATCTATTTTGAAAGCCTTACAATCTATCCTTTGGTCAAGGATATTCAACATGGCCCAAATCTAACGCGACAAGAATATTCATGTGATATTTATGTAAATCGAATTGGATTATGAAAGAAATTATAGATGGTGCATAGTTTGGTGAGTCTTGAATGAACAAAATAGTATCTTGTTGAAGAAAGTACCATCCGATTTGTGATGGACCACTAATCTCCACGTTAGTGGGAAAATACAGACAACAAATTAGAAACCACAGTTATGCTATTCTATTATCTTTTAAGCTAATGGTGTTGGAGACACTTCACGATATGATGTTGCATGGCCCTAATTTATTTTATATTATCATGTACAAGAAGACGCATGAAGAAGGCAGGTTCATCTTACTATTGGAATTTTATTTTCGTGAACGTGCTTTATTTATTAATTAAACAAAGAAATTAATTATATCTAGTGTCTAATATATTGGATTTCAGTAAAAAAAATCCTATATAGGATTACTTTTATTGACTTAAGACATGTGATGTGTCTTTTGACACTAAAAGTTACTCCATCCGTTTCACGAAGATAGATTTTTTGAGTTTTTAAAATTGTTTCATGAAGATAGATTTTCAGCATTTATTGATGAGAGATTGTAGCTTTCAAGAAAAATAATCAAATACTATTGGTTAGAATTTCTTGAAAACTGTTTATTGTAGAAATCAATACACTTTTTAGAGATAATAATTGTTTTTCTTAATATGTGTGAAAAACTCAAAAAATCTATCTTCGTGAAACGGAGGGAGTAATAAATACTCCTTCCGTTTTACGAAGATAGATTTTTTGAGTTTTTCAGTTTGTTTCATGAAAATAGATTTCCATAAAAGATTGTAGTTTTTAAGAAAAAATTTCAAATACTATTGGTTGAGATGTCTTGAAAACTGTTTATTGTAGAAATCAATGCACTTTTTAAGGATAATAATTGATTTTCTTAATATGTGTGAATAACTCAAAAAATCTATCTTCGTGAAACGGAGAAAATATAATTAAAATATACTATTAGACACTTATGAAAGTGTGACCACCGAGGATGGCCTACCTTTCTTCGATTCTCTTAATCACCAGATGCCAGAATTTAATTGTGGCTCCGAATATGTCTCTTACATTATTTATTAACTTTTTGTATGTAAAGTCATTTACAGGTAGCAGAAGATAACATATATTATACACACATAAAGAAAACAATTTTATATTTTGTGCGAAACACATTTGAGCAGGATGAACGTAATATTATGTTCGTCCTGATTTGTCTACAATTACATCAAGGCTCGAATTTAGTTCTCTCTAACAAATATCAATAATTTAAATATGTTAAAGTGGCCACCTAACAAGTGATTTGATGGTACACCATGTTTTAAATATTAGATCATATCACCTCTTAGATTTTTTTTATCAATTGTGATCTTTTTTTTTTCCTTTCTTTTTGATAATTTCAAAATTCGGGCAAAACCTTAACGTTCGTTTGTCCGGAATTAGTCGTTAGTCCACTCTCTCTCTTTGAGAATACTCTTCTTTTTAAAAGAGATTGAACTAGGGGAACAATAAGAGCATGTGCATTGTAAACATTCTAATAAGTGTCTAAAAACTTTTTAGAATTAAATATATTAAATTTTAGAAGTCTTGAGTGTCTAAAACCAAAAAAATGATCCAATATAATAAGAATGTCTACAATGCACATGCTCTAAAACCAATTCCAAATGCTTAACCAATAATGGTCTTATTTCTCGTCGTATATTACAACAATTTCACACCTCGTTTGCAACTCTCTTCAGAATTATAAAATAAATTAAATAATTATGTAAGTGGTCCACCCAATAAACAAAATTTGATAGGCGTTCATCGGATGTTCGAATAAGATCTAGCTCGAGCGTTTGGGGTAAGATCTAATAACTAAATAATTAATTGAAGAATAATAGATTACCTGAAAAACTATTTTAGAGATTTTAATTACAGATAGCTATCTTATTATAATTAGGTAATTATAATAGCTTATATACAGTATATATCTGCTAAATTAAGTTGTTTTAGTTGATAAACGTAGTTCTAGGGGTGGGCAAAAAATCCGAAACCGAAAAACCAAACCGAATCCGACCCGAAATTACACGAACCGAACCGAACCCAATTTTATAAAATAACCGAATGGGTTCTAAATATCTAAAACCGAAAAATCGAACCCGAACCCGAACCGAACCGAAAACTAAACGGGTAACCGAAATACCCGAAAGATAAAATTAACCTACATATATCTAGATATAAGATAGGATATGTTCATATACTTTAGGCAAAAAAAATTTAGTTATTTTTGGTCAACTCGAAAAGTATAGGTATATTTGGCTAAAAATAATCAATTTAGTTAGGTATATTATTTGAAAATTTCAATTTCTTTTTATCATTTTCGGATAACTCGAGTTAAAAATAATTAAATCGAACCAAAATTGGGAAAATTTTACGTAATTATGAGTATCTCGGATAACCGAAACCGAATCCGAAACTGGCACTAACCGAACCGAAACCGAACCGAAATTTTAAAATACCCGAATGGGTATTATATTCCTAAAACCGAAAACCCGATAACCAAATTAACCGAACGCTCATGCCTAAAACGTACCATTCGTGCTTTATAAACCTTAGTTCAACGCTAAAATTCCTCTTTTTTGGGCGCACCACGTTTCGAACATGGGTATACATGTTTTCTTTTCCTTTTTTAAAAAAATTTGAAAAATAGCTTTAGTATACATTAACTCGATCGAAACTGAAAACCTATGTATAAATGATGTTGAAAACAATTTTTTTTGTGTGAAAGGCACCCCTTCTTTTAAATATGCATATAAAACAGAAATTATTGACCTATATATATATATATATATATATATATATATATCTAGCTTTACTAGGTGGTGTGCCACATCATGGTTGGGATCATTTGGGAATAAAATATATGATAAGAAAACGTTGGTGTTGAAATTTATTAAACTTTTTTTTTTTTGGGTTAATAAGCTAATTAACCCTTTTACTTAGCATATATCGTAAATTTATTATTATTTTTTCCTAAGCAATGCATATGTGGTTCAAGGATGTCACAAAAAAAAAAAAAAAGTGGTTCAAGGTTTTCTTAGTGATGTGGGGATAGAAAATGAGGTTTATGTGTGATTCTCAAAGCGCAAACTATTTGTCTAAAAATAGTGTGCATCATGGGAAGTTGAAACACATTAACTCCTAGACTCCATTTATCTGAGATGTGACAGAATTTGGTGTGGCTAAATTTTAAACATTCCTCCTCAAAATATTCCTACAGACATTCTAGCTAAAGTGTCGCCACACAAGTTAAATTTAGCATTGGATAATATGTTGTAGATAACAAGAGGTCACGGGTGAAAGCCTGTTTGATTCTCGTTAAGATTGAAGAACGAAAGTATAGTTGAAGAACTGTTTTGTACAATCGGAATCAAGATGGAGAACGTTGAAGTGTGATCTCAATTCTTTTTGTTAGTTATATTCATAAGAGCATCTCCAAACGGTAAGAAATATCTCATAATATGATACTATTTTTTTAATAAAAATAAATCATATAATTAAATACAAAAATTTGAACCAATCATAAATGCTTAGGTGGTAAAATAGTTTATACTCATTTAAAAGTTTCTTAAACTAGAAGCAGTTCTCCTTCTCTCTCCTTTTTATTTATTTACTTTCATCTGTTTAATAGTGAGACATTCTTCGAGAGGTCAGCGTTAGAATTGTTTTAAGAGCAACCGACGAACAATTTGATTTCATAGCTGGTCCACTAATTCAAGCTGGTTTAAGAGTTTTCCATTAGTGGATAAAGTTGGTGATGAGTGACTCGTGCATTAGGTTCTTGTAACAACTTCAGCTTTGTGCATTTGGTGTGTTCTCTCGTTACTTAATTTCTAGGAAGAGAAAGAGTGAAGGGTATAATGAAAAATAGAAAATCTCTGAAAAAAAACAAAAACTGAGTTTAACTAAAAAATACTGTCATGTAGTAATAGTGCTCATGTGCGTATAATATATAAACACGCTTTGGCTAGTGATAATGTTTAGACTATAACCCAAAAAATAAAATGGAACTAGTTGCGTCAAAATTAGCTAAATTCCGTTCGCAACTTGCTAAGTCTCGTTCCCCTTTTTTCCTCTACTTCATCTACTTCCTATCCTTCTCTGTTTTAGGGTTTTTAGCACTCAAGATCTCGAAGCCAAGAACCACTTCACGTCCTCATGCCTTGGACATCTTCTTCACTTCTGTCTCCGCCATCACCGTCTCTTCCATGTCTACCGTCGACATGGAAGTCTTCTCCAATACTCAACTTATCTTCCTCACTATTCTCATGTTGCTTGGTGGCGAGATCTTCACTTCCTTTCTCAACCTCTACTTCTCCCATTTCACCAACTACGTCTTCCATCATAACAAGATTAGACATCTTATGGGCTCTTTCAAACTGGACCGTTCGGTCGAAGATCCCCGTAGTGACCTAGAGGTTGTAAATGATCATCGCGAGGTCCCTAGCCAAATCCATGAAAGGGCTTCTAAATGCTTGTGCTTGGTGGTTCTTAGTTACCATCTCGTAACAAACTTAGTTGGCTCGGTGTTGCTTCTTCTGTACGTAAGCTTTGTCAAAACGGCAAGAAACGTTCTTAGTTCCAAGGAAATCTCACCTCTCACCTTCTCTGTCTTCATAACGGTCTCCACTTTCGCAAACTGCGGATTTGTCCCCACGAATGAGAATATGATAATATTCCGCAAGAACTCCGGCCTTCTCTGGCTCCTTATCCCTCAATTACTGATGGGAAACACTTTGTTCCCTTGCTTCTTACGGTTGCTCATATGGGGACTTGATAAGATCACAAAGCGTGAAGAGTATGGTTACATTCTCAAGAACAAGAAGAAGATGGGATATTCTCATCTACTCTCCGTTCGTCTTTGTGTTCTTCTTGGATTGACGGTGTTGGGGTTTCTAATGATGCAGCTTCTCCTCTTCTGCGTCTTTGAGTGGAGTTCCGAGTCTCTTGAAGGGATGAGTCGGTACGAGAAGTTTGTTGGATCGTTGTTTCAAGTGGCCAACTCGAGGCACGCCGGAGAAACTATCCTCGACCTTTCTACACTTTCCCCGGCTATCTTGATAGTCTTCATCCTCATGATGTGAGTTGCTTTAATTCTATCTCTTCTCACATCTCCATGCATTCGAATGGGCTCAAAATATTTGGATCTAACTTGAGTCACTAAATGACCTAATCCGGTCGAAAACACTGATTTTGACCTACTTTTTTCACACATGTGGCATACGCATGCATGCATGCATATATTATATATAGACATAAGTGAAGTTTCTCATCAAGATATATATTTATGCCGTTAACCAGGTTTTTGAACTAATTTTTTTGATATAGTATATAACGAAACATTAATACAATGTAATAGTTGTTTTTCGTTTGTTTTATGCGTGTATATATGTAATTTTACACGCTCAGATAGTGGAAGGTAACGACATGAAACTTGGTCGACTTTTCACTACAGAGCAGCAAACTATTTTATTGATGCATATGTTTGACAGAGTTTGGAAAATCTTCAAATCACTTACCTAACATTAATTTTTTTTTTAAAAAAAAATCATAACAATTGTTTATTCTCTTTATTAAATTTACCCACTACCTAAAGTAAACTTTTGAGGCTGTTTATGCTTAATTAAAATTTTTGTAATTGTTTCTACGCATGCAGAAATATTTAGAATATACCAAACGCCGTATAGCTCACTTGGTCACAATGATCCATTATAGTGAGGTTAATTAGTCTCGGCTCTCGAACTCGAATTTTCGTTTGGAAAAAATAGTTTACACCTTAACATCTAATTTGAAACTGAAGGAGATCAAGAATCAAAATATGAAACTATTAATTGTTAACAAAAAAGAGGATGAAAAGTGTCAAAAAAAAAAAAAAAAAAAAAAAAAAAAAGAGAATGTGGTAGACAATATTTGATGGATCCTGAATCAGAATATATCCATGGTTTTAGATTCAGTAAATAAAATATGTCCCTTCGAGGTAGTGGAGAATGTCCCAGCCTCCAACTCATCATATTCACAAAGCATTATTTGTTTTTTTAAACATATATTAGGGATTAACGTGTAAATATAATTGCATGGACAAGGTATCTTCCTCCATACACATTGTTTATGCCGTTGACCGAAGAAAAGAATAAGAAAGATGGAGATGATGATTCCGAAAATGGAAAGAAAAGAAAGAAGAATGGGCTCTTCGTGTCCCAACTTTCCTTTTTAGCTATATGTGTCTTTCTAATTTCCATCACCGAACGGCAAAAATTACGACGAGATCCACTCAATTTCAACATCCTTAACATCACTCTCGAAGTTGTCAGGTATATATTGTTTTCATATCTCTATATTCATTTTATATATAATATATACACTAATGCACATATAGATGTATAAATCACGAAAAAGTTTTAAAAATTCCAAGAGAGTATGTTAGTGAGTGAGCTTTAAAAGAATATTTTTGTATATCCGACTACAATATTTTTGTTTGTGGATTTAAGGTCCATGGATAATGTTTAAGAAATTTTCAAATTGAATTTTGATATTTTCATTACGTAAAAATATTGTTGACTAATATATAAATGAAATTACAAAAAAAAAAAAAAATTTGGATAAGACGTCCAGAAATGTAAGACCGGTCCTGAAATTATCCGTGATTATTTTTAACACCATACGTTTGGGTTATATACAAATATTAGAAGTTTAACATCCTTGTGAGAGATATTTTCATATTAATATTAAAGGTTAGTTCCTTCTATAAAAACTATATATATTAACAAACTAATATACTGTAACCGCAGTGCATACGGAAACGTTGGGTTCACGACCGGATACAGCTGCAAACGGCGCCTTGACGCCAGCGACATTGGCTGCAAAGACGCGGGTTACGGGTTTGCGGGACGATGGAGTCCCATCGGAAAATTCATACTAATAATCGTAATGTTTTATGGTAGGTTTAAAAAGTTCACATCCAAATCTGCCCGAGCATGGATACTTTATCCCTCCTCTTCATAACATATAATCATATCTATAAATATAAAATCATATTAATAATGTATCTCTCCGTCAGTGTAGTTTGCATCTTACGTTAATATTACAATTGTGTACGAATTTTCAATAATATAAGGCGTGTGTATTTTCTTCTTGTCTTGTGTGTTGTAAATCAATATAGTTATATATATTATGTATGTAGGATGTATACTGAATATTGGCCAGTCCTAGGTGTTAAAGGCCATGTCGCTTCATATTCTTCACCCAACATATAGGACCCATCACATTCCTTTTCTTTTTGGCAACCGACTCTCGAAAGTTCTTTCATTTCAATCATGCATTCGTAAGAACAATAGACAAAATAGGATACGAATACAATGGTTTTTTTGTAATCAGAAATCCCACATAGATCAAGAGTCCCCGCTCATACTCAAGGGCGGCTCAATGTGAAAACCCTTGTGCCAAAAATTTTGTTTTAAGGACATTTGGTATATATTTAGTAATTCTGAAATTTTGGGTCCTTTTATGTATAATTTTAACAATTTTAGGGCCCTTAAAGAATTAATAGAAAAAACCCTCTCCAAGTGCACATGTGACAGCAGCTCCATTGGTGAGCTCTTAACTAGTAAAAGGTAGAAAGAGAAATATAAAAGTCTCTTAAATTGCTTAGTTGAGAAACTTTGAAAACTTTTTAAAGAAACTCAAATAGCATGTGTCCTCATATCACTCGCTTAGATTTTATTTATATCTGTTATAAAATAAAATAAGGTATTTATGGTGAAGAAAATTTTAAGAAGAAGTAAAAGAAATATACCCTTAGAATTTAAGATACTCGAAGAAGAGAAAACGAGAGAACGAAAGAAACTTTGATTATAATGTTGAATGTAGATGATACAAAATGAACGTACGAACGTTCTTTATATAGCCGGTAAATAGACAAAATTTACTGTGCATGCATAGTGATAATGGGGTCCACATAAATTAAACGTATACGGTAAAGTTTCCTTCTGCAAGCTAAAATTGTTGACTTTTATAACACTCCCCCTTGGAGACCAGTGTCACTATGTCTATGTGAATTGTGTCCCCTGTTGCTTCGTTAAAAACTTTTCTAGAAAAACCCAGTGGGAAAAACCATAGAATGATAAAAAGAGTGCAACCACACAAGCTCCCCCTCGAATGATCAAGTAAATATATTTCGTTGAAAATGCATTCCAATGTTGTAGACATGCTTCTTAAACACCGAGGTAGGAAGTGATGTTGTGAAGAGGTCCGCAACATTATCGCATGACCGAACATATTTCACTTCAATTTCTTTATTCTTTTCAAGCTCTTGGATGTATGAAAAGAACTTCGGAGGGATATGTTTGGTTATATCACTTTTAATGTATCCCTCCTTAGTTTGGGTGACACATGCTGCATTATCTTCATATAATATCGTCGGCTCCATGTTTACGTCTAGTCCACTGCATGACCGAATATGTTGGCTTACTGACCTTAGCCACACACATTCTCTACTTGCTTCATGAAGTGCGATTAGCTCAGCATGATTCGAAGATGTAGCCACAAGAGTTTGCTTTTGGGAACGCCATGATATTGCAGTACCTCCGATCGTAAAAACGTATCCTGTTTGTGATCTTGCTTTGTGCGGATCGGACAAATAGCCTGCATCTGCAAAACCAATTATTTGATCCTTTGAACTTTTAGGATAAAGTAATCCTAAATCAGTCGTCCCTTGAAGATATCGAAAAACATGTTTAATCCCATTCCAATGCCTTCGTGTAGGAGACGAGCTAAATCTTGCCAAAAGATTAACAACAAATGATATATCAGGTCAAGTGCCTTTTGCAAGATACATTAGAGCTCCTATTGCACTTAGGTATGGTACTTCAGGACCAAGCACCTCTTCATTTTCTTCATGAGGTCGAAATGGATCATTTTTGACTTGGAGTGATCTACCGACCATAGGAGTACTCAAAGGAGTTGCCTTGTCCATATTAAATCGTTTTAGTACCCTTTTGGTATATGTGGATTGGTGAAAAAATATACCCTTTTGAGAATGCTCGATTTGAAGGCCAAGACAATACTTTGTCTGTCTGAGATCTTTCATCTCAAATTCACCTTTTAGATAATTTGAGGCTTTTTGTATTTCCCCTTGAGTTCCTATTATGTTTTGATCATCAACATACACCGCGATAATCACAAATCCGGATGTTGTTTTCTTGATGAAAACACATGGGCATAAAGGATCGTTTACGTATCCTTCTTTCGTTAAATGCTCACTTAGACGATTATACCACATACGTCCAGATTGATTTAACCCATATAATGATCTTTGCAATTTTATTGCACATAACTCTTTTGGCTTGGAACTTAATTCCTTAGGAATTTTAAACCCATCTGGAATTCTCATATAGATATCAGTATCTAATGATCCATATAGGTATGCTGTTACAACATCCATGAGACGCATTCCTAAGTTTTCACTAGCTGCTAGACTCATCAGGAATCTAAATGTGATCGCATCCATAACAAGAGAATAGGTTTCCTCATAATCAATTCCAGGTCTTTGAGAAAAATTTTGGGCCACAAGGCGAGCTTTGTACCTCGTAATTTTGTTATTCTCATTTCGTTTTCGAACAAAAACCCATTTGTATCCAACTGGTCTTACATCTGCAGGTGTAAGTACAATAGGTCCGAAAACATTTCTTTTATTAAGCGAATCCAACTCAACTTGAATGGCACCTTTCCATTTAACCCAGTCATGTCTTCTTTTACATTCATGTACAGAATGTGGTTCTGGATCTTTATTTTCCTCATTTATGTCTTTTGATACAAGATATGAGAAAACATCATCCTCTGCAATTATCTCTTTTCGATTCCAAATTTTCCCATTATGAATGTAGTTAATAGAAACTTCATGGTTCTCTTCAGTCTCATGATGTGGTACATCATCATTCGTTTCATGATTTGATTCTTCCAAAATGGATTCTGCTATTTTGGGAACATAAAGCCGTTTACGTTCCTTAGGCTTTCTGGGATTTTAATCCTTAGAACCAATAGGTCTACCACGCTTCAAGCGTGTTCTAGACTCACGTGTATCATTTGCTCGTCCATGTTCATTTGGAATCTCAATCCGAGCGGGAACATTTGTAGCTGGAATATGTGATTTCGTCACTGTCTTAGTATCAGCAAAAGCATCATGTAGCTGATTTGGTATACTTTGCAAATGCATAATTCGTCGAACTTCAAGTTCAGACTGTTTTGTTGGAGGATCAAGATGTAATAAAGAAGGTACACTCCACTTTATATCCTTTCCTACTTGTTTGTTTTCTCTCCTAGAAATGGGAATTCTTGCTCATCAAAATGATAATCAGCAAACCTCGCTGTAAAAACATCACCAGTTTGAGGTTCTAAGTATCGTATAATAGATGGAGAATCATATCCAACATATATTCATAACCTTCGTTGTGGTCCCATCTTTGTACGTCGTGGTGGTGCTACATGCACGTATACTGCACAACCGAAAATCCTTAGATTGGAAATATTTGGTTCACGACCAAAAACTAGATGTAATGGGGAATACTTATGATATGCACCTAGTCTTACTCGGATAAGTGCTTCAGCATGTAAAATAGCAAGTCCCCATACAGAGGTTTGGAGTTTTGATCTCATGATCAATGGTCTAGCAATTAATTGCAGACGCTTAATTAAATATTATGCCAAACCATTTTGTGTATGAACATGAGCTACAGGATGTTCAACATCAATTCCCGTTACCATACAATAATCATTAAATGCCTGAGACGTGAATTCACCGGCGTTATCTAATCTAACTCTCTTAATAGGGTAATCAGGAAACTGAGCTCTCAGTTTGATAATTTGAGTTAGAAATCTCGCAAACGCCAAATTTTGAGACGATAGTAAACAAACATGTGACCATCTGCTGGATGCGCCAATTAACACCATAAAATAGTGGAAGGGTCCACATGGTGGATGTATTGGTCCACAAATATCGCCTTGAATTCGTTCAAATTTTTTTGGTGATTCTTTATCGATTTTAGATGGGGATGGTCTTATGATTAATTTTCCAAGAGAACATGCAACACATGTCTTTCTATTCACCGGATATATCTCTTGGATTTTCAATGGGTGTCCATGTGAGTTCTCTATGATTTTTCGCATCATTTAAGTGCTAGGATGACCAAGACGATCATGCCATAATATAAAATTATTTGGATTTCTTTTAATCACTAGATGCGATTCGATTGCACTTATATGAGTATGGTGCAATCCTGAAGAAAGTTTTGGAAACTTTTCCAGTACAAGCCTTTTTCCGGATTTATCGAAAGTTATGTACATATACTTCTTTCCATTCTCAGTTGCGGACTGAGTATCATATCCTTGAAGATATATATCATTAAAACTCAACAAATTTCTTTTAGAATTTGGAGAAAACAAGACATTTCTTACGGAAAACTTCGTTCCATTAGGCAACGTAAAGTTGGCCTTACCAGTTCCTTCAATCAAGTCTGCAGGTGCTGATATTGTATTAACGATAATTCTCGTTGGTTTTAAGTCTGAGAAATATTTCTTATGTTTTAAAATAGTGTGTGTTGTTCCACTATCTGGTATACAAATTTCTCGAACCATTTCTTTGCGTTTCGTTTCATCTATTTCTGTAAGCATGAAAAGATTAAATAACAGAAAGTAAATATCATTCATAAATATAAAACACCTAATAATTATACATTAGTTTGTAGTGATAAAACAACAATATTTTTAAATAACCGAAAACATAATATTATACATGGCGTAATTAGAGACTATTCAGTAGTCTCACTACAAGCATCTTAGTTATCCGCAAGGTCGGTCATTTCGGTATCATCCTCAAAGTCAGAAGAGTCGAGATGTGTTTCACATTCAGGGTGTTCCAAAAGGTTCACTTCCTTTCCTTTGCCTTTACTGGATTCTTGGTATAACTTACAAAGATGCAAAGGAGTTTGACAGACTCGGGACCAATGTCTTTTGGAACCGCATCTGAAACAAATGCCTTCACGCTTCTGGGTGGCATTTCCTTTGACTTCCTTGCCTTTGGAGTTCTGTTCAGATCGAACCCATTTGAATGACCTTCGTCCTTGGGGATTATAATATTTCCCACGTCCGCGATTGAATCGACCACCACGACCCGGAAAACTTTGACTTCCTCTTTCTAGATATTTCACATTTGATATCTCTGGATTTTTGACACTCGTTGCATTCACTTCAGGGATTGCATGAGTTCCTGCAGGCCGAGCATTATGGTTTGTAACATCCCAAAACCAAAGTGTTGACTTTGGAATGGGGTGTCGATCGACACCATGTGTGGGTGTCGATCGACACTATGTTCTGATTTTGGTTCGGTTTAAAGTTAATCGTTCGGTTTGCGAGTCGGTTTAGGGAGAACACTAGGGCTCATGTTTATAAAGGATGATCAGTTTTGGCCGTGTTCTGGAGCCGAAAAACGAGAGAGAGATGGATTTGAGAGTTTTGGGAGTTTTTGAAGGATTGTTGCAAAGAAATCCATCAGAAACCTTCCCGTTTAGATTCTAAAGCCTTTGAGAGCATCATTCATCGTATCTCGTGGTGTTAGATCCCTGTTCCGTCACTGTTCATCACTGTCCCATTTCGTTCTTCGTGTTCCTCGCGTTTTTCCCTTTTCAATCACGAAATCAAGGTAAAGGAAAAGTGTGACTGCGGAATCAAGGCGTAGGAAAAGGATGTTAGGATTTAATGTTTCTGTTGTTAGACTAGTGAACCTGATTATTTAGGTTGTTAGTTCTTGTTATCATTCCTGAATTGTTTTATGGAATTAATTGCTGGTTTAATTATTATTTATGAAATTATTTTATTGGATTTTATTTAATAATTTATTGAATTATCTGATTTTATGAATTTCCGCATTAGAATTGTTTAGTTAAAAAAAAAAAGCATGGTTGTTTCATTTTGGTATCAGAGCCTAGACGTTTTAGGACATTGAAACTGGATGAATTGAGATTATGTGGTTTAATTGTTTATTTGGTGGTTAGCCAATTAGTAGTCTTAGAATCATCCTCTTCGGCCTTTAAAGTGATTCCGCGGTAAGTTATGTGTTATTCTTTGTGACTTCTAGTGTGCTTATCATCTGTCGTGTGTTGCAGAAAGATTGCTCCAGTTACTAAAAGTCATGGCACAGTAGGTGCCCGTGGTGGCAAAGCAGCTACCCGTGGTGGCAGAGTTGCAGGTCGTGTAGGCCGAGGTCGTGGTTTATGGCCAGAGACAGAGTCGTCTAGTAGTTCGGCTGCATCCCAGACACATCAGGTAAAGACCGCCAGTGAGACCAGTGCCAGTGTCAGTGTGGCTGTTGGTGCCGGGAGGGGTACCGGGAGAGGAGTTGGTGGTGTTGTGGGCCCGGGTGGGGGTGCTGCTCTAGCTCAGGGTTGTGATGACTTGATTGTGGGACTTTTAACGCAGTTGTTAGATCGGTTTCCGGCGGCGGGTCCGGCACCGGCTCCAGCAGGACCTCCGATGGTAGAGGCGCAGCAGAGAGCTGCAGGAGTTGAGCAGCCCAGGGCTGCAGTTGCTGAGCATCCTTCCTATCTTGTGATGATGGGTCAGATGCAGAAGATTGGTACACAGGGGAGTTGGGCCAGAGGGGGCCGAGGAGTGGCGTTTGCGAGTGGAGCGCAACTTTCGATCGATTCGTTGTCCGGCCGAGTATCGTGTAGAGTTGGCCGTTCACTACCTGAGTGAGGGCGCGCATAGTTGGTGGAGATCATTTGAGACTCAGAGGACAGTGTGGACTTGGGGCGAGTTCGTGGTCGAATTCAACGCCAAGTTCTTTCCTCAGGAGGCGTTAGATCGTCTTCAGATGAGATTCATGGAGCTGACTCAGGGAGCAAGTTCAGTACGGGAGTACGATACCGAGTTCAGCCGACTTCTGGTTTATGCTAGCCGTAGCTTGGACGACGAGCGGACCCGTATGCAGAAGTTCTTGCAGGGGCTTCGTTTGAGAATTAGGACCCCGTGCAGAGGTTCTAGGTACGCCTCGAGGGCGGAGCTTGTGGAGCTTGCAGCTTCTATTGAGGAGGATCAGTATGAGCAGGCTGGTTCTACGATTGTTCCAGCTGTGGTTGTTTCACCTGCGGTTGCTCCTGCTGTTCAGCCGAGGAGACAGCAGCAACAACATTATTCTCGGAGTTCTGGTTCTGGCAAAGGCGGCAAGCTTGCGCAGGGTCAGAAGAGGAGGTTTGAGGAGGTATCTAGAGGTAGTCAGAGTGGTCGTGGTTGTTATGTTTGTGGGAGCACGGAGCATCGGGTGGCAAACTGTCCCAATAGGGAGGCATCTCGAGGTGCCAAGATCTGTTTCCATTATCGTGAGTCGGGGCATGTCAGGCTGATGTGTCCTAAGTTGCAGCAGATGGCTGTGGCAACGGTTCAGCCAGTGGAAGCACATCATGTAGCTCAGTTGGCGGCTCTGCAGCCTCAGTGTTAGATTGGACCTGCACCGCGAGTTTACGCGGCAGGAGATGTCGGTCAGCATAGCGGCGCGCAGATCACAAGTAAATCGTAGACTCGAACTTCGTAAATTCTTAGTGGTTGAATTATTGTTGTGTTCTGTTATTTTGCATGTGATAGTTGTATTAGGGTTCTCAATGCATGTGAATTGTGTAAGGACCTTATTAGTTGGAGGGTTTGAATCTCACGTTCTTTTTGATTCTAGAGCATCGAACTGTTACATTACTCCGGAGCATGCTGAGAGTTGTGGCATCCAGAGCTGTGCTGGCGAGCTTTTGGGTCTGGTTAAGGTGGCTGGAGGAGGATTCCTGGCTACTATCGGCCGAGCAAGAGCAGTAGATGTTCAGATTGCGGGGCAGTCGATGCAGGCAGATTTGGTGATTAGTCCGGTGGAGCTTTATGACGTGATTCTTGGAATGGATTGGTTATCATTTTACCGAGTCCATCTGGACTGTTATCGAGGAAGTGTCATTTTCGAGCGCGACGCAGGAAAGCTAGTGTTTCAGGGTGTGAGACCTACTTCCGGGAGTCTTGTATAACGCGGGGTTGCGAGGCGTATTTTGCTACTATATTGATGCCGGAGTCTAGTACTGAGATTGCTATCGGGGAGATTCGAGTTGTTCGGGATTTTGCGGATGTGTTTCACTCGCTGCAGGGATTACCGCCGTCTCGGTCCGATCCTTTCACGATTGAGTTAGAGCCCGAAACAGTTCCGATTTCTAAGGCTCCTTACAGGATGGCTCCAGCAGAGTTAACAGAGCTGAAGAAGCAGCTAGAAGACTTGCTGAGTAAAGGCTTTGTGCGACCGAGTGTTTCGCCATGGGGAGCGCCGGTTTTGTTTGTAAAGAAGAAGGATGGCAGTTTCCGTTTGTGTATTGATTATCGAGATCTGAACCGAGTTACGGTGAAGAACAAGTACCCTCTCTCAAGGATTGACGAGTTATTGGATCAGTTGAGGGGTGCTACTTGGTTCTTCAAGATAGACTTGGCGTCGGGTTATCATCAGATTCCGATAGACGAGGCAAATGTTCATAAGACAGCGTTTAGGACGAGATACGGATATTTTGAGTTTGTGGTCATGCTTTTCGGGTTGACTAATGCGTCGGCGGCTTTCATGAGATTGATAAACGACGTATTCAAAGAGTATCTGGATGTGTTTGTCATCATCTTTATTGACGATATCTTTGTTTATTCGAGGAGTCCCGAAGAGCATGAGGCTCATATGAGATTGGTTTTGGAGAAGCTTCGGGAGCAGAAGCTGTATGCTAAGTTGAGCAAGTGCAGTTTTTGGCAGAGACAGATGGGATTCCTTGGTCTTATTGTGTCTACAGACGGTGTTTCGGTGGACCCAGCGAAGATCGAGGCTATCAGGGATTGGCCTAGACCGAGTAGTGCTACCGAGATCAGGAATTTCTTGGGTTTAGCAGGTTATTACCGGAGATTTGTCAAATGCTTTGCGAGTATGGCGCAGCCTATGACGAAGCTTACCGGTAAGGATGTTCCTTTTGTGTGGTCGCCAGAGTGCGAAGAGAGCATTGCAAAGCTCAAGAAGATATTGACTAGTACGCCTGTTTTGGCATTACCCGGGCCAGGGAAGCCATACACAGTGTACACGGATGCTTTGGGAGTTGGTTTGGGTTGTGTTTTGATGCAGGAGGGTCGAGTTATCATGTATGCTTCGAGGCAGTTGCAGGGTAGCGAGCATAATTGGCCTACGCATGATCTGGAGTTGGGAGCAGTGGTGTTTGCTTTGAAGATCTGGAGGTCTTATCTTTATGGTGGGAGAGTGCAGATCTTTACAAATCACAAGAATCTTCAGCATATCTTCACTCAGCCATTATTGAATATGAGGCAGAGGCGCTGGGTTGAGTTGTTGACAGATTACGATCTGGATATTGTTTATCACCCGGGCAAGGCTAATCAGATAGCAGATGCTTTGAGTTGGCGGAGGTTCGATTCAGCTCGGTAGCAGGATATTGAGGCTTTAGTGGGCAAGATTAGTACGTTGCATCTTTGTGCGGTTTTGCAGGAGCCTTTGGGTTTAGAGGCAGTCAATCATGCAGAGTGATCAGGGTTTGATTGATGCGTTGCGAGCAGTTGGTTACGAGTATCTGGTCTCTCCGAATGGGACGATTCTGGTTCATGGTCGAGTTTGTGTACCTCGAGATGAGTCGTTGAGGCAAGAGATTCTGAGTGAGGCTCATGCAAGCAAGTTCTCGATTCATCCGGGTGTGACTAAGATGTACCATGATCTGAAACGGTATTATCACTGGGTCAAGATGAAGAGAGATGTGGCGGATTGGGTCGCAAAATGCGACACGTGTTCGTTAGTAAAGGCAGAGCATCGAGTTCCGAGCGGGTTGTTGTAGAGTCTGCCATTCCTGAGTGGAAGTGGGATATGATCAGGATGGATTTCATAGTGCGATTGCCTAACTCGAGGACTTTTGATGCTATCTGGGTGATTGTTGATCGGTTGACTAAGACAACACGATTTCTGGCCATTAAAAAGATCGATGGAGCTGAGGTTTTGGCTAAGAAGTTCGTGAAGGACATAGTGAGGCTGCATGGAGTGCCAACTAGTATTGTGTCAGACCGGGATCCCAAGTTCACTTCAGAGTTTTGGAGAGCCTTTCAGGCAGAGATGGGCACTAAGGTGCATTTGAGTACGGCTTATCACCTGCAGATTGATGGAGAGTCAGAGAGAACCATTCAGACCTTGGAGGATTTGCAGAGGATGTGTGTGTTAGATTGGGGTGGTCACTAGGTTGATCACTTGATCCTGGCTGAGTTTACTTATAACAACAGTTTTCAGGCGAGTATCGGTATGGCTCCTTACGAGGCTTTTTATGGGAGACCGTGTAGGACACCGTTATGCTGGACCCAAGTAGGGGAGAGGAGCATTTATGGTGCTACTTTTGTTCAGGAAGCGACGGAGAAGATCCATGTTTTGAGGCTGAACATGAAAGAAGCTCAGGATTGGCAGAAGAGTTATGCAGATCGAAGAAGAAAAGAGCTTGAGTTTACCGTGGGAGATCGTGTGTATCTCAAGATGGTTATGTTGAGGGGTCCTAACAGATCCATTTTTGAGAATAAGCTGAGTCCGCATTTTATGGGTCCGTTTCCAGTAGTGGAGCGAGTGGGATTAGTGGCGTATCGGCTTGAGTTACCTCCGATTATGGAAGCATTTCATAAGGTGTTTCATGTTTCGATGTTGAGGAAGTGCCTGCATGAATCGCAGGAGCTAGTGGCTAAGATTCCTGAGGATCTGAAGCCTGATTTGACGGTTCCGGCGGTTCCCGTGAGGACTCTAGAGAGAAGTATCAAGGTTCTGCGTCGGAAGAAGATTCCGTTGTTGAGGATTTTATGGGATTGTGGCGGTTGCCAGGATGAGACTTGGGAGCCAGAGGCAAAGATGAAGTTGAAGTTCAGGAAGTGGTTCGACAAGCAGGTCGCAGCTTGAGCTTACTTGTATCTTTGTGTTTGTAGTTTTTGGTTTTAGCATGTTTACTTTTGTCGGTTTGTTTCATGTATTTTTTGTTTTGTTGTAACGATATACATTTTTGGAGAATTTATTAGATGGAGTTCCTTATCTATTTTCCTGTTGGTTATAAGATGTTTATAGACATTTAAAATTTATTCCTCTAGGGACAGTGGCGTTTCCGAATAACTCATTACCATTTTAAGGAGACAAGTGGGTCTCCGACGATGCTATCTGTGACTGGTGGGTCTCAGTATAGTATCGAGTTTATACTTATTGGTGACGAGTGGGTCCCGATGTAGTATCGGAAATGTTTACTTATCTAGGACGGGTGGGTCTCAGTAAGAGTATTAGGAGACGGGTGGGTCTCTTGAGGGGAATACGTCCCTGCATTTATTTTGGAGAGCGTGGTCTCTAGAGACTCATTTGAGACGGGTGGGTCTCTGAATGAGTCTAGAGGGATAAGTGGTTAACTGTATGCCATGAGTGGATGGTACGTATGTCTTTTAGGATGCGTCCTGAGAGTCAAGTAATGAGTTAAGAGTAGTAAATATCGGTTTAAAGGTGTGTATAAACATGAGATTAGATGTGTTGCGGGATTCGAGGTCGAATCCAGATTACTGGGGGAGAATTGTAACATCCCGAAATCAAAGTGTTGACTTTGGAATGGGGTGTCGATCGACACCATGTGTGGGTGTCGATCGACACCATGTTCTCATTTCAATTCGGTTTAAAGTTAATCGTTTGGTTTGCGAGTCGGTTAAGGGAGAACCCTGGGGCTAGGGTTTATAAAGGATGATCAGTTTTGGCCGTGTTCTGGAGCCAAAAAACGAGATAGAGATAAATTTGAGAGTTTTGGGAGTTTTTGAAGGATTGTTGCAAAGAAATCCATCAGAAACCTTCCCGTTTAGATTCTAAAGCCTTTGAGAGCATCATTCATCGTATCTTGTGGTGTTAGATCCCTGTTCCGTCACTGTTTATCGCTGTCCCATTCCGTTCTTCGTGTTCTTCGCGTTTTTCCCTTTTCAATCGCGAAATCAAGGTAAAGGAAAAGTGTGACTGCGGAATCAAGGCGTAGGAAGAATATTTTAGGATTTATTGTTTCTGTTGTTAGACTAGCGAACCTGGTTATTTAGGTTGTTAGTTCTTGTTATCATTCCTGAATTGGTTTATGGAATTAATTGCTGGTTTAATTATTATTTATGAAATTAATTTATTGGATTTTATTTAATAATTTATTGAATTATCTGATTTTATGAATTTCCGCATTAGAATTGTTTAGCTAAAAAAAAAAAATAGCTTGGTTGTTTCATGGTTTTTGATGAGAAGCTCATTATTCTTCTCGGCTATCATGAGTGTCACAATCAGCTCTGAAAACCTTCGGTACCTGCAATTTCTATATTGTTCTGCAAGAACATAGTGCTCCTTATGGAAAGTAAGGTAAGTTTTGTTGAGCATTTCTTCTTCGCTCACATGCTTACCACAATATTTCAACTGGTGCACAATTCGTAACATAGCAGAATTATAATTTGCCACCTTATTAAAATCCATGAATCTCAAGTTTGCCCATTCGTCAAGGTCATGTGGGAGAGTTATTGCCCTCTGGTTGTCAAACCTTTCTTTTAGAGCTTTTCACAACTCTACGAGATCTTTCACACTCTCATAGTCATGCATAAGATTTTCATCTAGATGTTTCTTTAGGAAAATCATCGCCCTAGCCTTTTCACTGGGAATCGATTCGTTTCCCTCTCTTATGGTATCCAGTATATATATCCTTTTCATCTAGATGAAGTTCCACATTAGTGGTCCATGCCATGTAGTTCGCTCTAGTGATTTGGAGAGCTGGAATCATGAGTTTCTCAACGTTGGCCATTTGAATTCTAAAAATATTATCGAAAAATATTATTAGAGAATTATATTATTTTAGAAACCGTTTACATTAATGATAACAGTGATTACAGAAAGCATTATTGCAATAAAAAGTAAAGCAAAATTTATGCGATATTCTTCGGGGGTAAATTCTCTAACGAAGAGACCATAAACAGAAGAAATAATTACACCGATAATAAAAATAAAAAACCAGCGAAACATTTTCCTTACAAAATGAAAACTAAATTTTTTTTTTTTTTCGTAAGAGGGAGGTGATGAAATGTTGAGTGATTTGAAGAAGTGAAAAATATGAGTGTATTTATAGATTGGAAAACACTGTTCATAGCCGTTTGAAAAGTAGAGAAATTTTTGAAAATTTTTCTTTGTGACCGTTGGAGGTAAAAGATTAAAACAAAAATTAATCTGAAAAACATTAATGAATGATCGGTAATATTTACCAGATAAAAATAATTAATTATAGGCCTCCTTATCTAGCGATTAGAATATAAACAAATTTTAACAATAATATTATGGTGATGACTCATCGATATTATAATAATAAATAAATTATGATGACAGAGTCATCCACAACAAAACATTAAATCAATTTCAAGGCGGCATAACCGACCATTAACGAATATATAATTAAAGCAACAAATAAATTACTAGGCGGGTAAACCGACCATTAGTAAATAATAAAAGCAGCAAATAAATGATATGGCGGCCAACCCGTCCATGAATATATAGATAAATAATTATGGTGCATGAAGCAACCACAGAAAAATTAAAGTAGAGGCGACGATCCGCCCACCATAATAAAAGATGAAAAAAATGGTGTGTTAAGCAACCATTGGAAGTTAGTATGTTACTATAGAGGCGACAATCCGCCAACTATAGATTATAATAAGTATACATATAAAAATTAGAATTTTAGATTGATCGTGCTGATAACGTGTTATAAAATAAATTGGGAAGTTATGGTGAAGAAAATTTTAAGAAGAAGTAAAAGAATTATACCCTTATAATTTAAGATACTCGAAGAAGAGAAAATGAGAGAACGAGAGAACGAAAGAAATTTTGATTATAATGTTGAATGAAGATGATACAAAATGAACGTACGAACGTTCTTTATATAGACGGTAAATAAAGAAAATTTACTGTGTATACATAGTGACAATGGGGTCCACATAAATTAAACGTATACAGTAAAATTTCCTTCTGCAAGCTGAAATTGTTGACTTTTATAACAATATCTTATTATTGAATTAATTATACTAAAATCTAAAATATCAATATTATAATTTTTGAGAAACTTCATGAGTTTTTCAACCAATGGAGGTGGTCTTAGAACCGCCCCTGCTCATACTCTAGTATCATACACGCCACAGTGTTGAATTAGCTAGCAGAGAAAGTTAATTCTCAAATTATTTCAAAACAAGGATTAATTTTAATCTATTTTATAAAATTTTAGCTAATGTTTAATTTATTTAGTAAATTTACCCTTTCTAGATATCACTCTACGCTCACTACAAAAAAATGTGCATTGATAGCACATTACGATAGCACGATTTTTGCAAATGCTATGAAAGATGGAACTCGGGTTTTGATATCACTATCATAGCTTTTACGAAATGCTAAGACCAATAATAGCAAAGCGGGAAGATAAATCACTTACACCACCCAGACTTAGCCAAAATTATAACACAAACCGCTCAACACTTAGCCAAAATTTCATTTTTGTTTTACTTTGGGGAAACCAAAGGTTTCATTCCTCTTTACGACCAAGAACAAAATTTCATTTCTCTCTTCCACCAAAACCTAGATCTTGGTCGCCGTTGATGATTCCGACCTCCGTGAGTCTCGATTTCTCTCTGGGTTTGGTGTATTTCGACCTAGGTCTTAATCAGATCTAGGTTTCCTTTTCTCCTTCCTCAGATCTCACTTTCTCAGTTGTCTTCTACTTTCTCCGTCGTCTTTCTCCATTCTCCGTCCTGTTCCTCCTTACTCCATTGACCAATGTTAATCTCTGCCTTATTCTTTGTTTTCTCTGTCGTGTTCACATTTCACATTGAAATTTAGTCTTGAAATTGGGGAAAATTATCACAAAGACTCGAATTTGATATATTCCGACTGTGTTAGTCTTTCAATTTGTTAGTCTTTTAGATGCAAAACTGATTATTGTGCTTTCTATATTCAGACTTTGCATTTGTTTTCGGGTAATGTTTATGTATTGATAAAATGAGATAGAAATTGGGGGATATATAACAATGTCTTGATTTTGATCGAAATTGGGTAATGTTTGTGTCTGGTACCGGTTTTTTTGCTTATGTAGAACTGTTTTTAGTTTTAGGTTCACATTTGGTTGAAAATTGATGAATTTGCTGCTTAGTTCCTAATTTATACTTTGATATGTATTTCCTTGCTTATGTGAATAAAGGTTAGAATATATTATGCTGGACAAGGGATGAGTTCAGCTTTGCAGGTATTAAAATTAATTATACATAGGTTCAGTTTCACTATAGGGATTAGTATCATTGAAACTCAGTTGTTTGTGTGTTTTCCATTCATTAAAATGCACTGAATAGTTGATTCTGCGTACGAGAGAGGAGCATGGGATTTTGTACGGGCAGTTGTTGATGCTCTAGGAGATAGTGACATGATAATATGCCAGTGCATCGACTGTCGTAATGTAGATCGCCATTCGGGTAGTGTTGTAGTTGATCATCTTGTAACAAAAGGGATGGATGAGGCTTACAAGCTACGGAGTGATTGGTATCATCATGGAGAAGTAAACTCAAAGGCTGAAGGGTTTGAGAAACTTAACTAGTGGAACGATGAGATTTGTGGGCTGTATCAAGCTGCTGAATATTTAGATGAAGAGTTGGTTAGGAAGTTTGACATTGTTGATGGTGAAGACAAGTTAGAAGATGAGTTCTTTGCAAAGCTAGCAGATGCAGAAACCCCATTATATCCCAATTGTGCATCACATAGCAAGCTATCAGCCATTGTGTCCTTGTTAAGACTTAAGACACAGAATTGCTGGTCGGACAAAAGCTTCAATGAGCTCCTTGAGACATTGCCAGACATGTTACCCGAAAAATTTCTGAAGTCTTTTGATATGGGTTATCAAAAGATTTATGCATGCATAAATGACTACTACCTATTCAGAAAGAAGTACAAGAAGTTTGACTACTGTCCAAAGTGCAAGGCTTCAAAATAGAAAGTGTTTGGGTAGATATAGTCAAGGTTAAAGATGCATCAGTTTGGGGCCCTTCTTCTGAGATTGAGTATATGGAAATCCATTAGGCACATCTATTGCATGGCCAGATGACAAAGTAGTAGTGTTTTGAACTTTGGTTGTTGCCACGTCAGATCCGTTTGTAAGTTTTCTATTGGGCTACTTTGTATTAATTAAAATAATATAACCCACGTACGATCTTACTGTTTTGGGTTTTCGGCTTTTGAAATGAATCCTAATGTAAAATTTGGCCCATCCCACGAAGTTTTGTTTTTCTCCGATCTCTTCCGCCGTCGACACAAACCTAATGTCGACGATTCAACTATTGACTCCACCGTTACACAAACAAACGTTTAACGGATTACTCGATTCATCTTCCTCGCCATTAATTCGTTTCTAACCCTTCAAATTTCTCTCAGTAACCTTCCTCTTAACGCTTGAACTCACGATCCAGCGTCCTGACTCCATCATTGCACGATCCTATATGTATACAACCAAACTCCTCCACAAATTGGGTGCTTTCCGGGTAAAATTTCTTGAAATATCGACCAGAGTCCTTGCGTCAATGCTTCTAAATTAGTTTTTTCAGTGGTAGATTCCGGCAAATCTGATCTGAAAATTTTATTTGTCTGATGTGTTTATTATTGCAGTTTCACCAGTACCAGGTTGTGGGAAAATCTCTTCCAACGGAGAAGGAATTGCAGCCTAAGATGTACGGGATGAAGCTATGGGTTACGTTAAAGTTCTGGTTAGTAATTTTTCAAATTATGTGTTCTTTGAATAGGAAACAAAATCATGTGGTTGAATTGTTATTTCAAATTATGTGTTCTTTGAAGCGCAAACATAATCAATTAGGAACTCTTATTATTTGATTACAGTATTTAAATTCCATGAGCCAAATAAATTGTTTAGGAACTTCAAGGTCCACTATGTTTTCACATGGGTCCTTGCCCTTCTTCTCGATGACGGGAATTCTTGAATCAACAAGTTAATGGAGCCGTCTCACGAAGGATGCTATGTAAATCAACAAACCATCCAAGTCCTGGTAAGGTTATATGTACATAAATGCTTGAATTCATGCTAATGGGTATTAAGTTAATGATTATGATATGTTTTTGGTTCTTGTGACTTCAGAGACAACTAAATATCATTGCACCAATGTAAGATAGCTTCTTCGTCAACCAACAAGCCATGCCTGGTACATTTACTTGCCTTACATTATAAAAGTCCTCCAAAGTGATTTGAGAACCGTGTCATGAATGACTTTTTGTTTAATTGTTCTGCACATGGCCAAATTGATTTCAGGCCTACACCAAATTTTGCTTACAATTTACAAGTTTTTTTACCTGCTGCCTAACTAAATTCTTCAAGTTGCTTTATTTTGAATTGAGAATTTACCACCCGGTCTTTTGCTTTTCTTTCAGGATGAGCATTTGAGAATTTCCTAAATACTTGGAAGTTCTCATTCACCAAGGCATCTACAGTAACATATTTTTTGATTATTTGTTTTGGCCCATGAAGAATTTGAAACAAGATGTTTCAACCTTGACGGCTAAGAGTTGCAATGACAAGACCAAAATCTCTTAAGATTGGTTATTGTATATTATAGGATTGCTATTGATGTATGGATATGGTTGAGATGTTGTGTACGTGACTGAAAAAATTAGATTTTTTATCGTTAACGACCAGCATTTGTAACCATTTTATCAAGAGTTTACGTGATTGAAACAAGATTTTGAAAGTTTATTCAAGATTGGTCGCATTTTAATAATTGTAGTTGTAATAAAAATAACCTCAAAGGTTCGAAAACTCTGAGTTAGTTTTATTACTATGATCAGGAGTGAAGACACAATTTAACTTGATTTGGAAATAAAACATTCCATGTAGCTTACCTGCCTTGAAAGAGAGCACGTATATATTTCTTAAAACAAGATCATACACTGTATTTTCTTCACCAATTTACTTATGATCATTCTTACCATAATACAAAACATTCCATTTAAAAACAGAAACAAAGAAAGAGTGAAATAAAAAGCTTACATTTTAAGTTTTCTCTCATTCAAGTTTACTAATATCACAAAAATGGTCGCCCAAATTTAAAACCTAATAAACTAATAATACAATGCATACATCATGGGAATAAATTTACGTAATAAATTATCTAACAAAGTTAATTAGATATAAGAAAACCACCATAGACAATAAATTAATTATAAAAAAAACTAAGCGGGCGCTAAGTGTTCAATAAAGCGTTAGGCGCTAAGCGGGCGGCGACCGTCCGCCTAGCGCCTAGAACGCCTAGTCGGGGATTAGGCAAATTTTTAGGCGGTTTAGGCGGTTTTTAAATATTACTATAAATATATATATATTTAATTATATATATACATAATATATAGACTATTTATCTATATATTGTACTTACCTAATATATAAAACATAATAAATTAATCTTAATTCTTAATAATAATCATCCTAAATAAATAAATAAAATCTAAACGTAGAGTAAAACTAAAAAAATGAAATAAAAATGAATTTTAAATAAAAAGTCACCGTTTTAAAGAAAAACGACGTCACTTTGAATTTTATGCTCAAACTATTAAAATTCACCGTTTTGGAAAAAAAAAAATTTAATTTTAAAAAAGCGGATTTTATCCGCCTAGCCGCCTAATTTACGCGTAAGCTGCCAAATGACAACCCTCGCATAGTACCTCCGATTTGTCAAAAATCGAATCGCCTTGGGGACGCCTAGCGCCTAGGTGCCGCCTAGGCTGATTTCTTGAACACTGGATAAAACTAATAGATCCCTTCCATTCAAATAATTACACCTAATTTTTCCAAAAAAAATAAAATTACACCAAATTCACCGTAAAAATAAAATATTCAAAACTTCACCCAACTTATTTGAATAATAACAATACACCATATCTTTAATAATAACAAAACAAGAACACAATAAAACAAAGGATAAAGAAAACAAAAAAACAGAAAAATATGCAAAACAAATATATAACACTATCAAACGAAACATATATTACGAATAAGAGTAAATCATTTAGACAAGTTTACCACCCAACCCACGCGTAGCGTGGGGAAACCCCTAGTAGTTAGAAAAGAAGTAAATTATCGCTATAATAGTAAAATAGTAAAATATATAATAGCATACCTCAAAAACGCTATTACAAGGGGTGACCCTCTTGTAGCTGGGGCAGACATAGTGTTTATAAATACGCTATCAATTATCTACTATAGCGATTATCGTATGCTAAGAATGTGCATTTTTCTTGTAGTGGCTTCTGTAATGTCTAAATACGACAAACTGATGCACAATATATAGTTGGTAAAAAAGGCTGAAAGGGGCAGCGGAATGGTTTGAGGTAAGCAACAAAGACCAACAATCTAGCTAAAAGGTAGTAACGGCCAAATAGCGACCCCCATCTCCAGGTACTTTTAAGTGTAATGTGGATGCATCTTCGGTTGAGATTCTGAGCACATGTGAAGTTGTATGGCCAGGCTCGGCTCGGCTCAATTACAATTTGACAAATCGGGTTGGGTCCAAAAAAAAAAAAAAAAAAAACTTAAATTTGGTTACATCTTTGACAAATCTAAAATTTATGGGTTTTTATAGTTAATTTTAAAATTTTCAGGACCTTTTGAGGTCAAACTGTCTCTGGGATCTATAGTTAGCGCATAAGAAGTTTCCCAGGATGATAAGCCATGCCTGTTAAATTGGTTAACAAAACAATAATTTTTCTGGAAACTTATAACCTTCTAGCCATCGAAGGGTTTGACACAATGAAGACAAGGAGAGTTTTTGTATTGGCAGAGTAGACATGTTTGAAGTAACTTGGAAGCAGTCTTAGAAGGACCTTGATGAAGAAGGGAAGAACATCATGTGAAATTGTTGTAGCTAACAAACCTACATGAATCTGTAGTTGAGTTTATGATTGAGACGGCAAGGCAATGTGAAAGCTCAAAGAGGGAAAAAAAGCCAAATGTTATCCCAATTTCTAATTAAATGAACCCACAAGCACTTTTAAAAATTAGAAAGGGTAAAAGCGAGGGGCAACTTCGTACCTTGACTCACTGTCTTGATCATAAATATGTCACCTTGAGTTACCTAAAAGAAACTTGCATCATTTCCAAGTTTTGAAAATTCCTGAAGAGCATCGTTTCCACAAATAGGTAGCATAGAGCAGCTATATCCACTTGGAGAAGCTCTCCAAAACGTCTAGACACCAACTTCAGCACAAAAAAAGAGAAGCAAAATCATCTCAAATATGTTGGTAATCTTATCAACTAAAACCAGATTTGGGTATTGACACATCACCAGACCTAAACACATTCATGGGTTTTGTAAAGCAACAATTTTTTGGATGATAAAATAAATGAATAGCAAAGGCGATAATGCATCCACTAAAAACCACTAACTGATGAACACGTTGTTAAAATTTACTCCTTGGTATCAAATTTGGTGTGTATAAATATCAAACAATTGATGCATGTTTGCTGGTGTAATACATCTATAATCGCAGCTTTCATTAGAAATTTAGATCATTAAAAAACTACAAAACCAATCCATCGATTTATGTGAAATGTAGAGTAATTACATGATTTGTAAATGCAAATTTAGCATAAAATCGTATTGCTTAGGCCTTTTCGATGTAGTCTCTAATGATTCTTTGCGTCGCCATTGAACTAGCAAAGGATTTTCTTAAACTAACGGAACCCCATCACATCCCCATCTGGGAAATTTTGACGCCTTCCAAGCTCCCAAGACCACAACTGAGAGAAGATATATTCCGCCTCGTGACAATCAAATACTCCCTCCGTTTCATATTAAGTGTCGTTTTGATAAAATGTATCCGGATGTGTTTTTGAGTTAAATAAATCCAAATACTAACCAGATACATTTTATCAAAACGACACTTAATATGAAACGGAGAGAGTAGTTCTTTATCATTCGAAACCCATTTCCATCACCAAACTCTTTGTTTCCCTTGGGTGAGATGAGATTGAAACCCATTTATGATTTCAATTCCAATTTTTTTATGGAGGCCCTTTCGGATCCTATCTCTTCCTGATCTTATATTTTTCAGGGGGCACTGTCGACTGCAATTGTGGTTATGTCTGGTATCGCTATCACCATGGAAAATTGTCGGAATGGTTTGACGCCTAGAGGTGAGTCCGCCGATGTGTGTCTCAGAAATATTGGTGTCAATTTTTTGAAAAACGTAAGCTTAACAAATTGTACAAGAGAAGGGAATTTTGGATAATCTGAGAAACCATAGAGAGAATCACAATAAGAGTTGAGATTTGCATAATTAGTTGTGAAAACATAAATATTAGAAGAATGTGAAAAGCGTTGTAAACGGACAAAGTTGAGAATTAAAATTGTTTGAAGAACGAAGAAAAGATGGGACACGTGTCAATAATATGGAATGCCACATGTCCAAAATATGGAGAGTGTTGGCCATCTTTTATATAGTAGATTATATTTATATGAAATATACATATTCAAATTATTTAGTTACATTTCAATGTTCTAAATATTATATTTTTAAGGTAAAATAAACTAAAAACAATGTATATCTTGTTTCTTTTTCTAAAAATCATTATCCATTAGTTTTCTTAAATTATTATAATCTTTGTATACTATACAAATAGTTATATATGTATAAAGCTTAACTAATGTAAAATCAATTGCCATGTTGATTAAGAGCTTGATTGGTAAACCCGCTACCACCCGCAAACGCTGCGTTTGCGGGCGGTAGTGGTTCCTAGCGTTTGACAACAATCATGGAAAACGTTTTCTATCGCTCTGTACCGCTCCAAATCGCTCAAAACAAAAAACTGCTTCCCTCGAGCATTTGCGGTTGCGGGTGGTTTTATTTTTTATTAGAAAATAAAATAAAATCCACTTAAAAATCAAAAAATATATAAAAAATTTTTAAAAAATCAAAATTAGAATATTATAATTATGAAATATATAAATAATTTGACTTTTTTAGCAAATAACCTATTATAATTTTATATTTATAAAATCCTCACGCCAAAATTTTCTTAATAATTTACGATCCGAAATTTATACAAATCTAACAAACTAAAATTTTAAAATATAACACTAATGCACAAAAGAAACAAGTTTCTCCATTAAATTTATAACTTTCATCCAAAATAATAATAATAATAATAATAATTGTAACATCCCGATGTTGGGAATGTCCTGAAATCATACTTGTATTCACTCTATTGATAGTTGTACTGTCGAGATCAGACATTCATATGATACTAGGTGGTCATGACGTTTTGCTAGAAGCCGCTGATGACCTATGAGTTATGAACTCATTACTAGTATTATATGATCCTACAGGGTCACACACCTAAGCAAACTGGATATACTTTATGAGGGAATGATCATTAATGTAATGATCAAAATGATGTGTATTTGATACACATAAGAATTGTGTTTTAAAGGAGGTGTCGATCGACACAACATTAGTGTGTCGATCGACACGGGCTAAAAACCGGAATAGTGATTTCGGTTTAACGATTTAATTAATTCTGAATCGGTTCAGGGATTAATTAGGTTTTCTCCAGGGCCTATGTATATGATATATGAGGCACGACCTGGAGATAAGTTTTTTTGAGGAAAACATTCACAGCCACCTTCTGAAACGTAGGATTCCCTGAGAGATCCGATTCCAGGCACTAGCATCCCTGCGGATTCCAGTTTGTGTGCGTGTGGACTAACCGTAGAGGCACAACACTTGAGGTGCTCATAGATCTCGATTCCTGTTCATCTTCCGCTGCATAAACTCCAGGTATATTCGAGATCTTGTTCTTGTAGATTCATCGTTTACAAACCCTAGATCCTAGGCAAAGGAATTATCACTAGGTTGATTAATAGAGATTAATCCGGTAAAACCTGCTGAATTTTCCTACAGTGGTATCAGAGCCTTAGGGTTTAACTTTGAATCACAAGAACGTTGATGAATTAGAGAATTCAGAATGTTACATATGATGTATAGGATGCTTGTTAGATCAATTTTCAAACGAATCAAAATTGTTATTTTGTTAAAATTGTTCTTCTCGGGCACCAGAACTGATCGTGTCGATCGACACAATGGTTGTGTCGATCGACACGGCTTGGCAAAATTGTTTTGTCAAAATTTGTTCTTCACGGCATGAAAAACCTAACGGTGTCGATCGACACAATGGTTGTGTCGATCGACATTGTCGTCTCTGCCTTGAGAAGTGGTTAACCGGTTCAATTGGATTGAATCGGTTATCTCACTTGGTTTGAAATCAATTAAACCGGCTAATTGCGGTTTGTTGCGATTTGGTTGGCGTTGATCGACACAAATGTTGCGTCGATCGACACCGACTGGTTATCGACCCGGTTCAATTGGATTGACCGGTTATCAATCCGGTTCAATTGGATTGACCGGTTATTGCAAAATTGATTTGGGTTGGTTAGCGTCGATCGACACAATCATTATGTCGATCGACAGAGACCAATTATCGATCCGGTTCAATTGGATTGACCGGTTATCGATTCGGTCAATTGGATTGACCGGTTATAGAAAATTAAATTTGGTTAGTCAATGTCGATCGATACAAATGTTATGTCGATCGACACTGACCGGTTATCGGGTCGGTTATCGAAACAGGTTCAATTGGATTGATCGGTTGTCGAAAAACTGTTACAGAGAGGTGAGTGTCAATCGACACTAAGGTTGTGTCGATCGACAGCCTACGAAGATTGTGGGTTAGTGAACCTACAATCAAATAACCAAACCAGATTTAATGAGATTCTAAACCTTCATAAATGCATATTTGATATGTGTTGGGATTAAAAGTTAAGTTCCTCAACTAAATATCAAATGTTCTGGATGTCTTCCCGATCTTGTCAGCTGTCAAGACTCGTTTCATTGCGTGATATGCTTGCAGTGCAAGGTGTCCGCAGTGACATGAGTAAGGCAGTAGGTAATTGTGTTGATGGGCTTGCAGTGCATGGCATCAACTATTACACGACTGAAGAGATTGGTTTACTTGAATGGGCTATCAGAAGTTCTGGGCTCATAGACATCCGGTGGACTAAACATAAGATGTTTTATCCACAACCAAGAGTCATATTGGATATGATTAGCAAAGTGTTGCTTACCTATACAGCTAAGATCTGAGTGACAGCCAGTGGCTCGCTCGGGTTTTGGTGAAATATGGATCTTGGATCATTATATTCATTTGAGGAAACATTGTTTTGAATATAATGCGAGTTTTCTTAATTGTTAAGATTTCTCATTTCCTGAATATCATAACTGAATTTTTCCTTTTCTTATTACAGTTATGTCTAATCAGAATTCTTTCTCGTTGAGATCCATCCTTGAGAAGGACAAGTTAAATGGATCCAACTTCCTTGATTGGTATCGGAACTTGAGAATCGTTCTCAAGCAGGAGAAAAAGGACTACGTCCTTGAGAAAGTTCTCCCCGAGAAACTAAGGTCCAATGCGTCACATGCAGTATATGATGCTTGGAATAAGCATTACTATGATGTGGTCGATGTGCGTTGTCTGATGTTGGCTACCATGAACTCTGACTTGCAGAAGCAATGTGAGAACGTTGCGTCGCCCATCCAGATGATCACTAGCCTGAAAGCGATGTTTCAGGAGCAGACTCAAACTGAGAGATACCAGACGGTTAAATCTCTAGTTGAGTGCGAGCTACCAAAGGATGCTCCAGTGAGTCCTCATGTCATAAAGATGATTGGTTATATTGATAACCAGAGGAGACTGGATTGTCCCATTAGCTAAGAGTTGGCTACTGACATCATTCTGCAGTCACTGCCGTCGAGCTATGATAAGTTCATCAAGAACTACATCAAGAATGGCTTGACGAAGACGTTGACTGAGCTGCATGACATGCTCAAGACAGCTGAGCTCAATATCAAGAAGGGCAAAAGGTTTGAGAAACCTGGTAAAGACAAGGGTGAGAGAAAGGCCGTCCAGATTGTGAATCAGGATAAGCCCGATTTTCTCACTCAACCCAAGTCTGGCCCATCTGATGATGATACTTGTAGCTACTGTGGGGAGCCAAGGCATTGGAGGAGAAAATGCAAGAAATACATGGAAGATACTATGGAAATGATGAAGATGTATGAGACTTCTTCTTCAGGTATTTATGTTATTTCAAGTTCTATCTTAAGGGTATTAGATACCGGTTGTGGTGCTCATATTTATTGAAATATGCAGGGCCTAAGCAACAATAGAACGTTGAAGAAGGGACAAGTGGATATGCTCAACAGGAATGAAGCAAGGGTTGCTGCATTAGCTGTAGGAAGTTTCTATCTGTAGTCGCCTTCAGGCTTGGTTTTGGAAACTAAATAATTGCTATTATGTACCTGTTATGAGCAGAAATGTCATTTCAATTTCCTGTATGATTTTGAATGATTTTATTTTGATAAAAGACAAATGTTGCTCTTTTGATCTAAATAATATGTTCTATGGTAGCACCCCATTAGAGAATGGGTTTTATGTCTTAAACCAATCTATGCTTGTCTATAACATAAACATCAAACGGTTCTCTAGCATTGTCATTTTGGGCCACATCGGATTCTGAAGCTCCATAGTGATGGGCTTCTGGACTCACTTGATTGTGAATCATGTGAGAAATATGAATCCTACTGTTGGACAAAATGACTAAGGCCCATTTTATCAAACTAAATGAAAGGGCAAAGAACTATTGGGCCTTATACATACAGATGTGTGCGGCCCGATGGGCACCAGTGCTAGAGGAAATTATTAGTACTTTATTGATGACTTTAGTAGGCATGGCTATGTTTATCTGATAAGTCACAAGTTGGAATCCTTTGAAAAGTTCAAGGAGTTCCAGAATGAAGTACATAATCAAATTGGCAAAAGTATTAGAGCTCTTCGATCAGATCGCGGAGGAGAATACTTAAGTCAAGAGTTAAGTGATCATCTGAGAGAGTGTGGAATTGTTTCACAGCTCACTCTTCCTGGAACGCCCCAATGGAATGGAGTTTCCGAGAGGAGGAATCGGACCTTATTGGATATGGTTCGATCAATGATGAGTCACAAAGATCTTCCATTATATCTCTTTTAGGGATACACTCTAGAAATGTCTGAGTTTACACTAAATAGGGTTCCATCAAAATCAATTGAAAAGACACCACATGAGATGTGGACTGGAAATGTTCCAATTTGTCTTTCCTGAAAATTTGGGATTGTGAGGCTTATATAAAATTTCATATCTGATAAGCTCGCACCCAAATCCGATAGGTGCTACTTCATTGGTTGTCCTAAGGAAACCAAGGCATACTACTTCTACAACAGTTCTGAAAACAAAGTGTTTGTTGCTAAGAACTATGTTTTCTTGAGAGAGATTGTCTTTCCAAGAAGAACAGTGGGAGTGAAGTACAACTCGAAGATGTTCGAGAGTAACAGGAGATTGCTCAACCTGTCAAGGAAGAGCAGTAGCTGGATCTACAAAGAGTTGTAGAACCTACACCTGTGGTGCCTGAAGTTCGCAGATCCGAAAGGATTCGTAATGATCACGAGAAATAGGGATTTCTCGCGACCGATTGTCATGACTTGTTGATCATTGACAATGACGAGCCTGCGAATTTTGAAGAAGCAGTATTGGGCCCGGACTCCGATAAATGGCTTGGAGCCGCTAGATCCGAAATGGGAATATCCAGATATTCAAGGCTTGGCTTGTGGCTAAAGGTTTCAAGCAAATTCATGGTATGACTATGAAGAAACCTATTCCCCAGCGCTATGCTTAAATTCATTCGGATTATCCTAGCAACTGCCATTTATCATGGTGATGAGATTTGGCAGATGGATGTGAAAACAGTTTTCCGTGATGGAATTCTGGAAAAGGGTGTGTACGTGACACAACCTGAGGTTTCACAGATCCTAATAATGCTGGGAAAGGAATGCAAGCTTCATCGATCCATTTATGGATTGAAGCGAGCATCACGGAGTTAAACCTTCGTTTTGATAAAGCTGTCAAAAGGTTTGACTTCATCAAGAACGAAGAGGAACCGTGTGTTTACAAGAAGACTAGTGGGAGTGTAGTTGCATTTCTCGTTATGTATGTAGATGACATACTTCTTCTCGGAAATGACGTTCCGTTGCTTTAGTCTTTAGAGACTTGGCTCGGAAGTTATTTTTCAATGAAAGGCATGGGAGAAGCCGCGTGAATTCTTGGAATTAAAATCTATAGAGATAGATTGGATAGGCTAATTGGATCGTGTCAAGATGCTTATGGTGATAAGGTCTTGGACAGGTTCAGTATGCATGATTCCAAGAAGGGCCTCATACCAATGTCTCATGGCATTAATCTTAGCAAGATGCAGTGTCTCTAGACACTGGCTGAGCAAGAATTTTTTTGAGTAGGATTCCCAGGCGTATGCAGTGGAACCCATCATGAATGCCATGACCTGCATTTGTCCAGATATTGCTTGTGTTTTAAGCATGACGAGTAGATACCAATATGATCCAAGTGAAAGTCACTGGACAGTTACCAAGAATATTCTCAAGTATTTGAGAAATACTAAGGATAAGAGCTTGGTGAACTAAAGAAGTAATGATTTTGTTGAGAATGGTTAGACGGACAAAGACGATTTCCGGTCGGAACCTGGTTATGTCTTGTGTCTATACTGCGGTGCGGTTTGTTAGAAAGGGTTCCAAGCAGAGCACCGCAGCCTACGGTTTGTTGGAAAGGGTTCCAAGCAGAGCGCCGCAGCCTCTCACACGACCTAAGTATGAGTTTCACCCTCTTGTTGTAGGTATTGGATATATTAAGATGTGATCTTGATTCTAGTGGGAGTTGTAAAGGAATTAGTTATATTATGATATTCATGTAGACATACTTTGGTTATGTCATAATGAAATTGTTTCATGTATTATTTGATTATTGGATAATTGAATAACAGTCCCCAAGTAATTTATGGCATTTTATAGGTCATCAAGTTGAGGACTTGATCATGAAACCCTATAAGTGATAAATGACATAGATTATATTTGATTGGTAACAATCATGGAAAATGTTTTCTATCGCTCTGTACCGCTCCAAATCGCTCAAAACCAAAAACTGCTTCCCTCGAGCATTTGCGGTTGCGGGTGGTTTTATTTTTTATTAGAAAATAAAATAAAATCCACTTAAAAATCAAAAAATATATAACAAATTTTTAAAAAATCAAAATTAGAATATTATAATTATGAAATATATAAATAATTTGACTTTTTTAGCAAATAACCTATTATAATTTTATATTTATAAAATCCTCACGCCAAAATTTTCTTAATAATTTACGATCCGAAATTTATACAAATCTAACAAACTAAAATTTTAAAATATAACACTAATGCACAAAAGAAACAAGTTTCTCCATTAAATTTATAACTTTCATCCAAAATAATAATAATAATAATAATAATTGTAACATCCCGATGTTGGGAATGTCCTGAAATCATACTTGTATTCACTCTATTGATAGTTGTACTGTCGAGATCAGACATTCATATGATACTAGGTGGTCATGACGTTTTGCTAGAAGCCGCTGATGACCTATGAGTTATGAACTCATTACTAGTATTATATGATCCTACAGGGTCACACACCTAAGCAAACTGGATATACTTTATGAGGGAATGATCATTAATGTAATGATCAAAATGATGTGTATTTGATACACATAAGAATTGTGTTTTAAAGGAGGTGTCGATCGACACAACATTAGTGTGTCGATCGACACGGGCTAAAAACCGGAATAGTGATTTCGGTTTAACGACTTAATTAATTCTGAATCGGTTCAGGGATTAATTAGGTTTTCTCCAGGGCCTATATATATGATATATGAGGCACGACCTGGAGATAAGTTTTTTTGAGGAAAACATTCACAGCCACCTTCTGAAACGTAGGATTCCCTGAGAGATCCGATTCCAGGCACTAGCATCCCTGCGGATTCCAGTTTGTGTGCGTGTGGACTAACCGTAGAGGCACAACACTTGAGGTGCTCATAGATCTCGATTCATGTTCATCTTCCGCTGCATAAACTCCAGGTATATTCGAGATCTTGTTCTTGTAGATTCATCGTTTACAAACCCTAGATCCTAGGCAAAGGAATTATCACTAGGTTGATTAATAGAGATTAATCTGGTAAAACCTGCTGAATTTTCCTACACCCGAACCAACGAAGTGATTTTCGGTAAGGGTGTCGATCGACACCTGGGTGGAGTGTCGATCGACACCATCATTTCTGAACCGAAATTGGTTCGATTTTAATTGCTTTTTTGTGCGGTTTGGGTTTGGGAAAACCCTAAGGCTCAGGATTATAAGGAGCAGTCGCGTTTTCTCGTCTCCAGAGGCAGAATTAGAGAGAAAACAGTTAAAGTTGGTGCTTTCCTTGTGGTTTAAGAGTTTTGGTGATTAGAGATCGTTGTTCTCGAGTTCTTAGAGGTGTAGGATCATCGTTCTTCGTAGCCGCGATCTTTCCAGCAAAATTTTAGACTCGGTTCAGGTCTGATCAGTAGTGTTCTTCGTTGATTCATCGTTGTTCGTTCGTTCTTTTCCTTTTCAATCCTTATTCGAGGTGAGTGCGTGATCGCGAATATAGAACTAGATTATTAGGATATTGGTTAATGATTGAGTTGGTTTTGATCGTGTTCCTGTGATGTTATTGTGTGAATTGTGGTTTTTGATTCGTGATTATCCTTGTTCGAGGAAACGGTTCGAGTCGCGTGAGGATTTGACTTGGATTGGGTTCCTGCGAGAGGTGTCGATCGACATCTAGTGGTAGTATCGATTGACACCACTCTCTTTGATCGTGAGAACTCATTGTGACAATGTAGTGTCGATCGACACCATGTTGGAGTGTCGATTGACACCCCCTGTTTATTTACATTTTCTTTAATTGTTGTTGTTTGTTGTGTGATCGAGTAGAACTAATAATCTACTTCCTTATTATGTATCCGGTAGGTGGGATGACCGCTTCACTGAGTATTTGTGATAATACTCAAGCAACTCTGTTTTTCCCTTTTGAGTTGCAGGTAAAAGAAAAGTGTGATCGCGGAATCGAGGCGAAAGAAGAGGATGATAGGGTCTTGGTGTCGTAGTTGTTTTTGCAAACCATTTTTATAGATTGCTAGAATTGAGTTTTTCTGAATTTGGCATTGGAATTATTTTGGAATATCGGTTATTTATTTTCTGGATTTATTGGATTATTTGTTGGTTGAATGAGTTTTGTTTTTCCGCAGCCCAGGTGTGGGTGCTGTTCCAGCTCAAGATCGTTGGGAGCATATGGAGGGCTTTATGGCGCAGTTGTTGGAGCGATTTCCGGTGGCAGTCCAGTTCAGGCTCTTGTGGTGCCTCCAGTGGTGCCTCCAGTGGCAGAGGTGCAGCCGAGGGCTACGGTTGCAGAGGTGCGTCCGTCTTACCTGGAGATGGTGAGTCAGATGCGGTAGATGAGTACGACATTCTTCTAGGGTGGTATTAGCTCCGAGGATGCTGATGAGTGGCATATGCGCGTAGAGCACAATTTTTGTTCGGTCTGTTGCCTTGATGAGTACCGAGTAGAGTTGGCGATCCACTATCTAAGTGATGATTTGCACGCGTGGTGGAGGGATATTGAGGCCGGAGGCCTGGTGCAATGTGGACCTGGGGGAATTTGTGGCCGAGTTCAACGCCAAATATTTTCTCCAGGAGGCTCTTGATCGTCTTGCGACAAGATTTGTGGATCTGGTTCAGGGAGATCGTACAGTGCGGGAGTACGACGCTGAGTTTAGTCGTTTACTGGCTTATGCAGACGCAGGAGTGATCGATGAGCGGACGCAGGTCCAGAGGTTCCTGAGGAAACTACAGCCAGATTTGCGGACCAGGTGCAGAGTGACTGAGTACGCCTCGAGGGCGAAGTTGGTAGAGGTTGCTGTAGGGATCGAGGAGGATCTGAGGAGTCAGACTGTGGCACTGGTTCCAATGGCAGCTGCTCTGGCGGTTCAGCCGCGGAGGCAGCATCAGCAGGGGAGTTCTGGTTCTAGCAAAGGCGGTAAGCCTGCGCAGGGTCAAAAGAAGAGGTAGGATGGCACTTCCAAGTCGATTTCGGGGACTCATACGTGTTTCGGATGTGGGAGTACTGAGCACAGGTTGGCGAGCTGTCCAAAGGCTTCGAGGGAGGCTAATGCTTGCTTCCATTGCAGAGAGCCAGGCCATATCAGGCCGATGTGTCCTAAGTTGCAGCAGATGGCTGTTGCTGCAGTTCAGCCAATGGTGCAGTTGGTGACAGTACAGCCGTTGGTTTAGATTGGACTGGCACCGCGAGTCTTTACAGCGGGAGAAGTGGGGCAGGGACAGCATAGCGGCGCATCGATCACAGGTAAAATCTTAGACTCAGACTTCGTAAATTCTTTAGTTGGTGAATTATTGTTTGTTTCTACTATTTTGCTTGTGTTTGTCTAGTAGGGCTCTCAACGCATATGAATTGTGTAGGGACCTTGTTAGTGGGAGGTTTTGAGTCCCATGTGTTTTTCGATTCTGGAGCATCCAACTGCTTTATTACCCTGGAGCATTTCGAGAGCAGTGGCATTCATAGCAGCGCTGGTGAGCGTTCGGGTTTTGTCAAAGTGGCTGGAGGTGGATTCCTGGCTACTTTGGGCCGTGCTAGAGCAGTTGATGTTCAGATTGCTGGGCAGTCAATGCCAGCAGATTTGGTAATCAGTCCAGTGGAGCTATACGACGTTATCCTGGGGATGGATTGCTTGTCTTATTACAGAGTTCATGTGGATTGTTATCGAGGCAGAGTGGCCTTTGAGCGTGATGCAGAGAGGTTGATGTTTCGGGGAGTGAGCTAGCGCCCGTGACAGCGCCTATCTCCAAGGCACCTTACAGGATGGCTCCAGCAGAGTTGGCAGAACTGAAGAAGCAGTTAGAGGATTTGGCGAGTAAGGGCATCATTCGTACGAGTACTTAGCGCCGGTGTTGTTTGTGAAAAAGAAGGATGGTAGTTTTCGGTTATGTATCGACTACCGGGGATTTAACCGGGTCATTGTGAAGAAAAAAATACCCTCTCCCGAGGATTGATGAGTTGCTTGATCAGTTGAGGTGTGCTACTTAGTTCTCCAAGATTGACTTGGCATAAGGTTACCATCTGATTCCGATCGACGAGGATGATGTTCGGAAGACAGCTTTCAGGACCAGATATGGGCATTTTGAGTTTGTAGTTATGTCATTCGGTCTGACTAATGCACCAGCAGTGTTCATGAGGTTGATGAATGGCGTATTTCAGGAGTATATGGACGTCTTTGTGATTATCTTTATCGATGATATTCTGGTTTACTCAAAAAGTCCTGAGGTGCATTTGCTGTTAGTTCTGGAGATGCTTCGGGTGCAGAAGCTTTTTGCTAAGTTGAGCAAGTGCAGTTTTTGGCAGAGAGAGATAGACTTCCTTGGCCATATTGTTTTTGCAGATGGAGTTTCTGTAGATCCGGCTATGATAGAGGTTATTCGAGATTGGCCTAGACCGACTAATGCGACCGAGATCAGGAGCTTTCTGGGTTTAGCAGGGTATTATCGGAGGTACGTCAAGGGTTTTGTGAGTATGGCGCAGTCGATCACTAAGTTGACCGGGAAGGATGTCCCGTTTGTGTAGTCTCAGGAGTGCGAGGACAGCTTTGCAAAGCTGAAAGAGATGTTGATGAGTACACCAGTGTTGGCGTTGCCCGAGCCGGGTAAGCCTTATGCAATATACACCGATGCTTCTGGGATTGATCTGGGTTGCGTGTTGAAGTATGAGGGTAGAGTAATTGTGTATGCTTCTAGGCAGTTGAGAGGTACAGAACGTAATTACCCTACGCATGATTTAGAGTTGGGTGCAGTAGTGTTTGCGTTGAAGATTTAGAGATCCTATTTGTATGTTGGGAAAGTTCAGATTTTCACAGATGATAAGAATCTGCAACACATTTTTACTCAGTTGTTGCTGAATGTAAGACAGAGACGTTGGGTCGAGCTGTTGGCAGATTACGAGTTGGATATTGTTTATCATCTTGGTAAGGCAAACCAGGTAGTTGATGCTTTGAGTCGTCGACGTGGAGATTCGGCTCGAGAGCAGGATATTGAGTCACTGGTGAGTGAGATTAGTACTTTGCGGTTATGTGCTATTTCGCAGGAGCCGATGGGCTTAGAGGCGGCTGATCAGGCAGATCTGTTAAATAGGATTTGAGTGGCTCAGGTGAGTGATCAGGGTTTAGTGGCTACGTCAATCGCAGAGGGTTCTGAGTATAAGGTCTCTTCGAATGGGACGATTCTTGTTCGCGGTCGGGTTTGTGTACCCAAGGTAGAGGAGTTGAGGCAGGAGATTCTGCGAGAGGCTCACGCGACCAAGTTCTTGATTCATCCGTGAGCGGCTAAGATGTATCGTGATCTCAAGCGGTACTATCATTGGGTCAGGATGAAGAGAGATGTGGCTGCTTGGGTTTTGAAGTGTAGCACGTGTTTGTTTGTCAAAGCAGAGCATAAGGTTCCGAGTGGTTTGTTGCAGAGTCTACCCATTCTAGAGTAGAAGTGGGATATGATCATGATGGATTTCGTAGTGGGATTACTTAACTCGCGGACCTTCGATGCTATATGGGTGATTGCGGATCGGTTGACTAAGTCAACACATTTTCTGGCCATCAAAAAGACAGACGGCGCAACTGTTTTGGCTAACAAATTTGTGAAGGAGATTGTGAGGTTGCATGGAGTGCCAGCCAGTATTTTGTCAGACCGGGATCCGAGATTTTCTTAAGAGTTTTGGGGAGCATTTCAGGCAGAGATGGACACTAATGTGCATATGAGTACAACGTACTATCCGCAGACTGATGGGCAGTCAGGGAGGACGATTCAGACTTTGGAGGATTTACTACGGATGTGTGTTCTGGATTGGGGTGGTCATTTGGGCTTGGTAGAGTTTGCTTATAATAACAGCTTCCAAGCGAGTATTTAGATGGCTCCTTTTGAGGCTTTGTATGGGAGGCCATGCAGGACACCCCTATGTTGGACCCAAGTAGGGGAACGGAGTATTCTTGGGGCTACTTATGTTTGGGAAACAACATAGAAGGTTTGAGTTGTGAGACTGAACATGAAGGAGGCTCAGGATAGGCAAAAGAGTTATGCAGATAAGCGAAGGCGAGCTTGAGTTTGCAGTGGGAGATCGTGTGTATCTCAAGATGGCTATGTTGAGGGGTCTGCAGTTTGTGAGTCCGTTTCTGGTAGTGGAGCGGGTTGGGCCGGTTGCTTATCGGCTGGAGTTACCTCCGATTATGCAGGCATTTCATAAGGTGTTTCATGTTTCGATGTTGAGAAAGTGCCTACATGAATCGGAGGAGTTAGTGGCTAAGATTCTTGAGTATCTTCGGCCTGATTTGACAGTTTCGGCAGTTCCTGTGAGGATTCTCGAGAGGAGGGTCAAGGAGTTGCGTCGGAAGAAGATTCCTCTGTTGCGAGTTTTGTGGGATTGTGCGGGTTGTGAGGAGGAGACTTGGGAGCCTGAGGCAAAGATGAAATTGAAGTTCGGGAAGTGATTCGACAAGCAGGTTGCCGTTTGAGCTTTATTTCTCTTTGTATTCCTAATTTCAGTCTTTAGCATGCGTTGCTTTTGTTGTATTTTCGTTTGGTTGTAACAATTGTACTTTTTGGAGATTTATAAGATGGTGTTTCTTATATTTCTGTGTTATAAGATATGTGATCTTATTTTTTGTGTGGATATTTCGGGTGAGGTAATATCGAGTGTGAACCACATTAGGCAATCTAATCGTAGATATTTATGGGCGTTCTAGAATTTATACTGATAACTCATTATGCGGAGACGGTGGTACTCCAGAGTGCTTACCTGGGACGGTGGTTTCCAGCTTAAGTACTGAGAGACGGTGGTTCTCTCTAGGGGACGGTGGTTTTCTTGTGTACATACTGGGACGGTGGTTTCCAGTATAAGTACTGAGAGACGGTGGTACTCTCGAGGGGACGGTAGTTTCCCTAGTTGTTATGGCTCGAGGGATGAGTTTCCTGAGAGCAAGTGTGGGTGTTAATGAGTTAAGGGTGATAAATGTCTAGGAACGTGCGTTTACATAGATGATTAGAGGTGAGCCTTGCGAGGTCGGGTGAGGATCTCTGGTGGTATTGACCGGTTTGGGTCTGGCTTTTGGCCTCTGTTAGGTGTTTTATCGGGATTCGAGGTCGAATTCAGTTTAGTGGGGGAGAATTGTAACATCCCGAAACGAAGAAGTGATTTTTGGTAAGGGTGTCGATCGACACCTGGGTGGAGTGTCGATCGACACCATCATTTTTGAACCAAAATTGGTTCGATTTTAATTGCGTTTTTGTGCGGTTTGGGTTTGGGAAAACCCTAAGGCTCGAGATTATAAGGAGCAGTCGCGTTTTCTCGTCTCCAGAGGCAGAATTAGAGAAAAGACAGTTAAAGTTGGTGATTTCCTTGTGGTTTAAGAGTTTTAGTGATTAGAGATCGTTGTTCTCGAGTTCTTAGAGGTGTAGGATCATCGTTCTTCGTAGCCGCGATCTTTCCAGCAAAATATCAGACTCAGTTCAGGTATGATCAGTAGTGTTCTTTGATGATTCATCGCCGTTCGTTCGTTCCTTTCCTTTTTAATCCGTATTCGAGGTGAGTGCGTGATCGCGGATATGGAACTAGATTATTAGGATATTGGTTAATGATTGAGTTGGTTTTGATCGTTGGTTTTGATCGTGTTCCTGTGATGTTATTGTGTGAATTGTGGTTTTTGATTCGTGATTATCCTTGTTCGAGGAAACGGTTCGAGTCGCGTGAGGATTTGACTTGGATTGGGTTCCTGCGAGAGGTGTCGATCGACACCTAGTGTATTGTCAATCGACACCACTCTTTTTGATCGTGAGAACTCATTGTGACAATGTAGTGTCGATCGATACCACGTTGGAGTGTCGATCGACACCCCCTGTTTATTTGCATTTTCTTTAATTGTTGTTGTTTGTTGTGTGATCGCGTAGAACTGATAATCTATTTCCTTATTATGTATCCGATATGCGGGATGACCGCTTCACTGAGTATTTGTGATAATACTCATGCAACTTTGTTTTTCCCTTTTGAGTTGCAGGTAAAAGAAAAGTGTGATCGCGGAATCGAAGCGAAAGAAGAGGATGATAGGGTCTTGGTGTCGTAGTTGTTTTAGCGAACCATTTTTATAGATTGCTAGAATTGAGTTTTTCTGAATTTGGCATTGGAATTATTTTGGAATATCGTTATTTATTTTCTTGATTTATTGGATTAGTTGTTGGTTGAATGAGTTTTGTTTTTCTACAGTAGAAATTGCTAGGTTTTAAAAAAAAAATCTGGTTGTTTCAATAATAATAATAATAAACAACTTAAGTATATATACATGATTTTCTAGTATTTAAATTTATTGAATTAATAATTTTTATATTCTATTATAACTAAGGAAAATTAAAGAAATACACCCAAAAAAAAAATTAAAATTAGTAAAATACACCACCTATTTTATAATTAAAGATATACCATTTATTTCTCTTTATTACCCTTAAAAAATAAAACACCATCCGATGAAACAAAATTTTGCCTGTGAGAGGAATTTTTTTTTTTATGATGTCTTCTCTCTCTATTTGCGTCGTCCTCTCTCTCTCTCTCTCACAGAGAAATTTTTTTCATAGTTGAAACATAGATTTCTTCTTCCTCTCTTCAATTTTTGTGTGTTCCATATCCAAATCCGAAACTCTCTGTTCTGAATTCGAAGGTGAAGAAGGCGATTAGTGATGGTGATTGTTATCGAAAAAGACATTTCTGATTTTGTTTCCATGGAAAACGAAGATCTTAATTCACTGCTCCGATTTCGAAGATGAAGAACGAGATGGTAAATCTTCACTGCTCTTTGATTTAATTGTTTGATTATTGTGTTTAGTTTGACGAAAATGGTAATCATTGCTCGTATAACGAAATTTTGGGATTCAAAGGTCTTAGAGTGTTGTTGTGTATTGATTTACTATTGTTTTCATAGACATTTCTGATTTTGTGTTCATCGAAGACGATCAGTAATCACTTATATAGCATTTGATTGTTGATTTTGATTTTGATATTCCCGGATTGGTGTTCTACAGAGTTTTAACAGAGGAAAATATACACACTTGTCTCTACTCTGAACACAAGAAACAGTACTAGATACAAAATCGATTATATATCAATTGGTTGATATTTCCAAATAATATATTGGTATGTAGCACAAATTATTGTCTGTGAGTACTAGTGATGAATCGATTAAAATGTGTGTAACGACATTATGGCAAAAAAGCAGGGTAATACTAATAGCACAGTAATGATTCCAACCATGTGTTATCATCATATAACTCATTAATTCCACAGACATTGATTCTTCCCTAAGAGGAGCTCCCGCAAGAGATTCAGAATTAGGCCCATCCAAGTTTGTTGTTGGCTCATCAAGGGCTAATATTACACAGTTTAGGCAAAATGCCTTGACCAAAGCCAACCTTATTATCAATGAAGCAAGAACCTGCACGTGAATATGAAGAAGAAAGTGATCATCTGAGTTAAAGAATGATACGATACTTAAAAGAATATTGAACAGGTAATACAATTAGCGATTTTAGAACCACTCGCTTTTTGACTCGTTTCTCCCCGTAACTGCGAAAGTAACCAAACTAGTGCATCTTTTAATCTTTTTTTCATTTAACGATTACTCCTTCGATGCTTTCCCGATCACCGGAAAACCAATTTTTGACCCAAAAAAAAAATCTCAACGAAGCCGAAGCCGGAGCCGTCGTCAATATCACCGCCGATCTCTCCGTTGCGACAGCTCGTTGTCATTGCGAATTGGATCTCGCCGCCGATTCTTCCGGCGAGATTTTCCATCTCGCGGTTGCTTCCCGTCAAGTACTCCGATCAAAGACGCGTTGTTTTCGTCTCCAGATCAACTCACGCCTCTTCAAATGCTTCCGTCTCCGTCGAAACGAAATCCAGCCTAAGCTTTCGCTCTTCTCCAAATCTCTCTGAACAGATTCGACTTAGGTATCTCCGACGGAATCAGATTTAGATTCTGTTTCAATTTGGTTAATGATTTCGATTTTGAGCTGATTCAGTTTTTGATTTGCGTGCAGGTTGATTCTCTTATTGAGAAAAAGAATAATAAGGAAGAGAAGAAGATTTTAGCTTGTCCCATTTGTTATAACTCCTTAGCTTGGATTTGTCAAACTAAAATGTCACTAAAATCATTTTAGTCGGTCACTGTATGTGTTTTTCACTAGTTTGCTTGTTGGAGTTGTAGTTGAATTGAATGATAAATGTGTTGATTCCTGTATGATCCAGGTTTTATGGGTGACAAAGGAAATGATCAGTGTTTCACGTGTGGGGCTTGAGGATTTGCTTGCGTCTTTGTTGCAACAAATTGGAAGTGGAGATTACGGTGACCAGATTGTTTGGCTTTGTATGGGTGAACTTGTTTCTTGATAATTTGGGTTGGTTGCTTAAAGATTTGCCATTGGTCTTTATCAGTAGTATGTAAATTTTCTTCTTAATTAGCTTACCATTGTAGAAATTCTGGTATTGCTTATAATTGAAGATTTGTTATGGGATTTTGTTTTTGTAATCTGTAATATGCGATCTGTGTTAAAGCATTAGTTTTTGACTCAAAGAGTAGATTTTTCCAGTTTTGGATTCTGAGCTTTGTTTAATCATCTTAGGTTCTGTGTTATATGAACAACATTTGCAGGTCTTGATTCAATGTCCTGAAATTATGAAACTTGTATTGATGATAGAATCTTTTATGAAGTTTGTTTGGTTGCTTTAAGAGTTTTATAGTGGATAGTTTAGGCGATAAGGAATCAAAAAATGCAAATGAGATTGCATCTTTATTTGTAAATGACTACTGTTAAAGTGAGCAATGTTTCTCTAGGAGCAACCGACCAAGACCTCAAGACCCAGAGTTTCTTTTCCTTTTCCAGTGATATTCTCTACCTCGAGACCCAGAGGTTCGGTTTATAAGACACATGCAGTTAATCAATCTTACGATAGAAATCCATTTAAGCTTTCTGCTTAGAAATATGTTGGTTGTCAACCAAGCCTTATTAGGCTCCACCTTCATGCTTTTGAAACGAGAATTTGGTGTGATTTTTGGTTTTGGTTTATAAAGCTTTTTAAGCAGATGATAAGGTTATAATGTTGTTTAAAACAAATTATAAGGTTTATTAAAGTTGATTATAAAGTTTATTAAAAAATTTAAAGGGAATTATAAGGTTTTTAAAAGTAGATTATAAGGCTTTTAAAATTAATTATAAGATTTTTGTAAAATATATGATAATGTTTCAAAAAGAACACCATCAATTTGAAAAATAGTAGTTGGTTATAACCTTATAATATGTTTCAAAAAACCTTCTAATCTGTTTTAAAGGTTTTTTAAAATTTTATAATCTATTTTTAAAAAACCTTTAAAAAACCTTATTTAAAACATTGTCATATACTTTAAAATTCTTATAATTACCTTTAAAACCCCTTATAATCAACTTTAAAACCTTATCATATACTTTAAAATCCTTATAATTACCTTTAAAAACCATTAATAAACCATATAATCAACTTTAATAAACCTTATAATTTGTTTTAAACAACACTATAACCTTATCATCTGTTTTAAAAAACTTTATAATATGTTTAAAGTTTTGTTTTTCGTGAAAAATAAACACTAGAATTTTGAAAATAACCATTGTTTACAACTTTATAATCTACTTTAGACAACTTTATAATCTGCTTTAAAAAACTTTATAATCTATTTTTATAAGGTTTTAAACAATTTATGGACATTTTATAATTTATAAGGTTTTAAAGTAAAATTATTAACCCAAATGTCCATAAACTTAAGTACAAATGTTTTTTAAATTGGATAATCATCTACAATTAAAACTTTAAACTCCAACCCCCCCCCCCCCCCATTCTCCAATCTATACCCTAAAGTGTAATTATTAACCCAAATGTCCATAAACTTAAGTACAAATGTTTTTTTATATTTGGCTTAGTCATACTTGAAAATGCTCATAATCTTCTTTAATAACTTATATTTTAGCATCTATTTTTTCAAAATATGATTTTGCATATTTGAAAATCCTCATAATCTTCTTTAAAACCCCAAAAATCTTGTCTTAAACTTTCTTTTGAATCTTGATAATCTTCTTTAATAAACCTCATAATCGTCAAAATCATCTTCTTTTGAAACCTCATAACCCGAAAGTATAATTATTAACCCAAATGTCCATAAACTTAAAAACAAATGCTATAAATTATGGCTAGTCATATTTGAAAATCCTCATAATCTTCTTTAATATACCTCATAATTTTCTTTAATAAACCTCATAATCCTGTTTTGAAACACAAAATCATCTTCTTTTAAATCCTCATAACCCGAAACCCAAAACATTAAACTCCCCCCCCCCCCCCCAAAAAAATCTATCCCCTAAACTATAATTATTAACCCAAATGTCCATAAACTTAAGTATAAATGTTTTTTTTTAAATTTGGCTTAGTCATACTTGAAAATGCTCATAAGTTTTGTAAGGTTTAAAAACCGAATAATATACTTTAAAAATCTTTATAATCGGCTTTAAACAACTTTATAATATGTTTTTAAAAAACCGTATAATATACTTTAAAAAAATTTATAATCTGGTTTAAATAACTTTAAATTATGTCTTAGAAAATCTTATAATTATGTCTTAGAAAACCTTACAATCTGTTTAAAACAACTTTATAATATATTTAAAAACCCTTATAATTTACTTTAAAAACTTTATAATTTGCTTTAAACAACTTTATAATATATTTTAAAAATATTTTATAATTTACTTTAATTTTTTTTATAATCTACTTTAAACAACTTTATAATATGTTTTAAAAAACCTTATAATTTACTTTAAAAAAAAAGTCATAATAATATGTAGTGAGTGAGGTATATTATTATTAGATATGACGACCTCTCTGACGCCGCGATGTTTTCAATAGTATTGATTCCAACAAGACAAAAAGAGTTGTTCTGACTTTGAGTAGATAATCATAATCTTTGATCCAATCCGTGGCACTAAGAGAGAAACACTAACAAAGATGAGGAATCCTCAACTTGGTATCCTAGACTAATACTCAGAGTTTGCATTTTGTTTATGGGATTTGGTTTGGAAATTGCAAAACAATTGCATCAAAACCCAAACTAAATGAAATCACAAGAGATAGTGTATGTTGTTAGTGTTGTTCATGATGTTGCGAATTGCAGCAGTGATTTTTTTGTAATCAAACTGCATCGTCTTGATCCAATTTTCAAAATCTCCAATTTCCTATCAACAAAAAATCCACCATGAACAAACAAAAGACTTCTAAGAAGACTAGAATGTATACTTTTCTTCAAACAAACCTTAACGGTGCTATTAATGGCGTGAGTTTCAGCAAGCCATTGTTCCGTCTGTTTGCCGAATCGCGCCACCGTAACGGCCAGATTCCTTATTTCCGTCCCAATCTATTTCTCGTTAACGAAGCATTCCTCCACTCCACCATTCACCGCCTTATATTCTGTTTTAAAAATAACTTATTAATTCTAAAACTAACAGTTGTTTAACACCATTACTTTTAAAAATAATAGTTGTTTAAAACCATATAATCTGCTTTAAACAATTTTATAATATTTTTTTAAAACCTTATAATTTACTTTAAAAAATTTATAATCTTCTTTAAACAACATTTATAATGTTTCTTAAAAAATTTTATAATCTATTTAAAAGAACCTCATATTCAGTTTTAAAAACAACATCATCCATTCTAAAAATAACAGTTGTTTAACACCATTAATTTTAAAAATAATAGTTGTTTGAAACCTTATAATCTGCTTTAAACAACTTTATAATATGTTTTTTTAAAAAAAACCTTATAATTTACTTTAAATAACATTATAGTTTACTTTAAAAAACTTTATAGTGTACTTTAAAAAAACTTTTAATCTGTTTTTAAAATAAAAGTTGTTTCAAACCTTATAATTTGCTTTAAACAACTTTCTAATATGCTTTTAAAACTTTATAATCTATTTTAAAAAAACCTTATAATCTGTTTTAAAAATAACACCACCAATTTCAAAAGTAACGGCTGTTTATAAACTTATAATCTGCTTAAAATAACTTTGTAATTTGTTTAAAAAAGCTTATAATCTATTTTCAAAAAACTTATAATATGTTCTAAACCTTATAAGAGCTGTTTAAAACTTTAGAATCTCCTTTAAACAATTTTATAATTTGCTTTAAAAAGTCTTATAATCTATTTTAAAAATAACACCAATAATTTTAAACAAACAATTGTTTAAAACCTTATAATATGCTTTAAACAACATTAAAATCTGTTATTTTAAAACCTTATAATCTGTTTATAATCTCCGATAATAACGGCTTCATTCCTGATCCATTGTATCAAGATATTAATAGATTGCATACAAAGGTCTAGTCTATAGGCTTCATGTGCAAATAACAGTTTTAAAAATCTTATAATCAGTTTTTTTAAGAAGATTATAAGGTTTTAAAGAACAATTAAATTTGAAATTTCTCGGATTAATTTTTAAAGCAAATTATAAGGTTTTTAAAGAAGGTTATAAGGTTTTTTTTAAAGCAGATTATAAGGTTTTAAACATAGCTTATTTTCAAAATTGATTGTGTTTTTTAAAACAAAATAGAAGATTTTTTAGAACAGATTATAAAGTTTTTTAAGGAGATTATAAGGTTTTAAACAACTGTTATTTTTGAAATTGCTGGGATTAATTTTTAAAACAAATTATAAGGTTTTTTAAAGAAGATTATAAGGTTTTTTAAAGCAGATTATAAGGTTTTAAACATCAGTTATTTTCAAAATTGATTTTGTTTTTTTAAAACAAATTAGAAGATTTTTTTGAACAGATTATAAAGTTTTTTTAAGGAGATTATAAAGTTTTAAACAACTGTTATTTTTGAAATTGCTGGGATTAATTTTTAAAACCTTATAATCTTCTTAGTCTTATAATCTGGTTTAAACAACATTTGATACCCGCTCCACCCTTATTTTTTTTTGTAATTTAATAAAAAATTAATAATGAGAACATCGCTGCTATATGAAATTTGATCTGTTAATGGTGGCATAGTAACACAAGAAGTTGTTCCATCTCTTGGAAGATTTATAACGAACAAAGTTTTCAAAATAACAATCTCTGTCCATATATGGACTAGCGTTTTACAAATCTTCATCACATTTTGTGTGGTTTGCTTGTTCAAGAAAGTGTCTGTCAATGGAGTTTCTGAGGAGAATATACTTTCTAGTAGAGTCAGTACCTAGATCAAAATTAAAAGCAGAGTTTGTTATTCAAGTAAGACATGGTACACAATAACATGGAGTGCAGAGTAAAGTACCTCTTCAAAACCGATATCAACAAGCCTTTCTCCAACCTTACTAAAATCACCACAGCCTATGGATTTGAGCCTTTTCAAGACGACACCAGTGGATCTCTCTGCAACTTGCAAGTCATCAGTTATGATAAATGGACTTGCCTCTCACAAATACTCCATTACCATCATTTTGCTTCTTCTCTTAAAATTTCTCATTATTTAATGTGTTTATATTGTTAATTTATTATTTAACCGCTACTGCACCCGCTGCTAACCAGTCGTAAATATCCCGCAAACGCAACAATTTTTAACCACTACACCAGTTGTTCAAACCGCTCTAAAATGCTTGAAACCGCAACCGCCCGTTTCCGCAAACTCCCGCAACCGCAACCGCAACCACTGCGGCTGCACCAATCAGGCTCTAAGAAAATTAGTGATATGAAAACATTCTATAACTATTAGGAAAAGTCAACTTGCAATACAAGGTAACAAAATTATATATCAAATTAAATGTGAAAATATATGAATTTTTGTACATTATGCACGACTCTGCTTGTGGCACACCCACAGAACAAGGTCTATAGCCACTGAGAGACGAAGCAAGAGTGGTGAAATGACTTGGTGCAAAGAGTTACCCTTTGTTCCAATCCAGTTTTGATGCGGAAACTAATGCACTTCTACGGGCGATGTGTGTGATGGACAATTTTAGTGTTGGAGAAATAGTATTTAAGAGTGAATTTCAGTCATATACTAATGCATGCTCTAAAAAACTCATTGCTATGGCCAAGTCTCCATGGTCACACATGTAATGTAAGATCATAGGAGGTAAGAGAAGACATTCAAACCATCGTTCAAATTCTTAGGACGAAAGGAAATGGTTATGCCAAAAAAGCTAGTGACTTCCTTTCTCATAAAAATTGAGAAGAGTTTTTAGTTCAAATTCATTTAGAAGGAGTGACATTTCCAAAGAAATTAGACTAAAAACTACTTCTGACCCATAAAGGTTAAGATAGGGTTAATTTGGTTAATAACCAAAAAATTTTTAATAATTAGGTAAGTAACCAAAATGGGGGTATGTGGCATAATCATAGCCACCAAAATTAGGGTAATTGGTTATAATTTTAGTTATAGTTTTCTTTTATGGTTATTGATCCTAATTTCCCGGTTAAGATATATGTTCGAACTTCGAAGTTCGAAAAAAAAAGAGCTACTTCTCTTCTACCTTGTAGTTAGTAGGAGTATGCTATATAATTGGGCCTCAAATGATTAAATTGGGCCGAATAAATACAGGCCCAGTTCAAACGTTGTATTAGCGAAATCCACGAAGGAGACCTGAGGAGACAGAGAGACGACGATGAGCAACAGAAGGAGGAACACCGGAGACGATGACAAGGGATTACTATGGAAACTTCCTCAGGTTAGGATCAGAGACGTCGGAAAAGTTGGTCCAGCCTTAGGACTCGGTGTCGGTTGCGGATTCGGTTTCGGCGTCGGCCTTATCGGAGGTAATTGCGAATCGCGAAATCTCCCGAAGCCATTTTTAAGCTAGTTTGAATCGTTTTTGGTTAACTAGAAGTAGATATTTGATGATACAGGTGTAGGATTCGGTCCAGGAATTCCTGGATTTCAATTTGGTCTTGGATTTGGAGCTGGTTGTGGAATTGGTGTAGGGTTTGGTTATGGTGTTGGAAGAGGAGCTGCTTATGACCATTCAAGATCTTATTATAACGTTGGAAAACCATCTCTGTGAGTGAAATTTGCTGTTTAGAATAGATTTTATGTGTGTTAAGGAAATGAAGATGATGTTTACTTGCTTTCTTTTTACAGTGATGAAGTTGATTCTCTGATTGATGAACTAGTTGTAAACACCAAGAAACTTGCGAAAGTCGCCGCGAATGAAGTCGAGAAATGGAAAAGATGGTGAAATAATTTAGCATCTTTAGCTTAGAAACTTGTTGCAGATTGGGGAATTTGGCGAACTTTATAAAGTAAATGTCAGTGTTTTCCTTGTTCTTGGGTTCAGAATTGTAGATCCTGAGCTTGTGAATCTACTTCCTTGTTGTACATTTTACCTATGGTATAAAGACAGGATTTTGAATTATCACTCTTGGTCATGTGTATAGTATAGTATGAATGCCAAATTTGGTGCTATGGCTCAGCTTAACTCTCAAACGCAAATGTTGAGTTTTGGGCGTTTTTGCGTCGCGTTGTTTTCGTCTTCGTTACGGTTATAAGCAACCACAACGGTTACATGGGCTTTGAGAAATTTACTGAATGCCCTACTAAAGATGTGAAAGGTTTATGGATGACATTTAACAGTTGAGATTTCATGTGTTTTGAGATTCTTTGTATACAGTTTGCAGTATAAGTGAAGCTTAGCCACACAAAAGAGAAACAGAGGATATGGATAAAAAGATTATCCAACAAAACCCCATCTAAGAGCCACATCAGCAACAACAACCAATCAGAGAAGAGAATCATATTTCACATTTCTGAATTGGACCAATCAAAAGCCTGAACGAATCCTACTCTCCACCTTATAGTAGCAGTTTCGTCTCTTCCTCTTTTCACTTAGCTCTTCCTCTTAGTCATATCACCAGAGTAAAGAAAGCTTGAATCTTTGGTGCTTAAAGATGGCGTCTTTGGGTGTTTCGGAAATGCTTGGTACGCCTCTTAACTTCAGGGCAGTGTCAAGATCGTCTGCTCCATTGGCATCAAGCCCAGCAACGTTCAAAACAGTTGCTCTCTTCTCTAAGAAAAAGCCTGCTAAGGCCAAGCCCGTCTCTGTTGAAAACGACGAGCTCGCTAAGTGGTATGGTATGTGTCTTCTCCTTCCTTCCCTTTCAAAATTCCAATTTTGTTTCTTTATCAATTCTTGTTATGAATGTGTTGTGATTCTTGTGCAGGTCCTGACAGGAGAATTTTCTTGCCTGATGGTCTTTTGGACAGATCAGAAATCCCAGAGTACTTAAACGGTGAAGTTGCTGGAGAGTAAGACTATTTCTCCATGTCTTTCTTTGTATATGCTTTACTTTGGTTTGGATGCTTTAAGGGGTTTATTGGTCTGAAATGCAGCTATGGCTACGACCCTTTTGGACTTGGAAAGAAACCTGAGGACTTTGCTAAGTAAGCAGATTCTCTGATCATAAATCTGTTTCTTTGTTTCAATCTCTATCTCTTAAGTATGTCTTTTAAGACTTGTTCTGTGTTTGCTAGATACCAAGCCTTTGAATTGATTCATGCGAGATGGGCTATGTTGGGAGCAGCTGGTTTCATTATCCCTGAAGCCTTAAACAAATACGGTGCCAACTGTGGCCCCGAAGCCGTCTGGTTTAAGGTTATTAGCTACTTCTGAACATTTGATTTTACTCGGAATCTAGGGTAGTGCAAGAATATGTTATGTGATTGATTCGACTGGAATAACGTTGTAGACTGGTGCTTTGCTTCTTGATGGAAACACATTGAACTACTTTGGCAAGAACATCCCAATCAACCTTGTTCTCGCCGTAGTTGCTGAGGTTGTTCTCCTCGGTGGAGCCGAGTACTACAGAATCACCAACGAATTGGTACATTACTCTACATTTTTAGCTCTTACATAGTCAAATTCATCATGTGAAAGAATACTAAACTTGAGATAATAATTGGGCAGGATTTTGAAGACAAGCTACACCCAGGAGGTCCATTTGATCCTCTAGGACTCGCAAAGGACCCTGATCAAGGAGCTCTTCTCAAGGTTAAAGAGATCAAGAACGGGAGATTAGCCATGTTTGCGATGCTCGGTTTCTTCATCCAAGCTTATGTTACCGGAGAAGGTCCCGTTGAGAACCTTGCAGCGCATCTAAGTGATCCTTTCGGAAACAATTTGCTTACCGTCATCGCTGGAACCGCTGAGAGAGCTCCCACTCTCTAAGACGGTTTCTTACTTTTAAGAGCTTCGAAGATGCTTTTGTACACTTTGTTTGATGAGGATTTCTATTGACATTGTGAAATAAACTTCCATCTGCATCTTCTTGATATATTCCAATGGTGCTTTCTTATGCTTCTGAGAATAGCCCTCTAATGTCACTTTTGCATTTGTGGTTAGATAAACAAAATTCATCCTAATTATGTTTATTGCCTGAAAGATAATTTTCATGGTAGGGTCAAATCTTGTAGTATATTGGTAGCATTGCAAGACAGAAGGACATAACAATACATGATGAGTACAATGAATCATGTTCTTATACATATGTAGTTGGATTTTGTGGCAATTTGCTTCCAACCATAAAATGAAATAAATGAAAACATGTTACCAACACACACACACACACACAAAGCAACACTTACATAGTCATTAGGTATATAAACATCTATTTAGAATAACCCCAGAAATCCATCTCACTGCGCAATGAAAGCTGGTTCGATGCTTGAACCGGCTGGGCATTGTTGTTATCATCCTCAAACCTGATCCCTCTAGAGGAATCTTCATTTCCCATGTGACAAGTCACAAGTCTATCCAACATTCCCCATTCACCTAAACCTTGTTGATGATTATGACTAGCCACTGTCTCACACGTGCCAACCTCTAAACCCGGCTTACACGCTTGCTGGTATTGTAACCCTTCACTAGCCACACTCTCACAGTCCCTTGGAAGTCTTGAAGTGTAGTCAAATCCAAGGGAAGGTGACATGTGGAAGATTGGTGGGTAGTGATCATGAAGAACAAGGTCGGGTTTGTTCAGTTCAAAGGTCGTGGCTCCGTGGTTACGTACTAGCTGGTAAGGACTGTCTCGGTGCATAAAGCTACGAGCTTGAAGCGTGTTGTTGTTGTTGGATGCATCATGGTTGTATTGGTCCGTTTGTGAGTTAATGCTTGAGCCACCTTCATTCACTACCTTGAACAAATTCTTCTTCATGAACACCCTACAAACCACCCATCCATCTTCCTAAAAAGATCATATAATATACATAGAAAATGGATTAAATATAATAGATCAACTTCCTAACCAATCAATTGAATTTAAAGCATCATCATAAATTGTGCCGTTTCAAACTACTAGAAAGTAACTCGCGACTTTTTTTGTTTTACAATGTTATTAAATTTGACAACAAAATTTTCAAATGATTATTTATTTTAATATCATTGTTATTTTGTTGAACTATATATATCATGGTGAAATTCATCTTTACATGTGATATGCTTAATGTATCATATAACATTTTCTTTATAAATTTGTATCATTATCGTTCATAATAAAATAATCAAATTAACATATTCAACAGCGATCACGACAAACATCATAGGTGAAAACTTCATTTTCACATGTGATATGCTAAACATATCATATATCATTTTACTTGTCCTACAATTCATGAATAATGTGACCATTAATTTTTTTATGTGTATAAATTTATACCTCTTATATATTTGAATTAATGGTATTATAACACTTTCAAATTTTTCTTTAATACTTCTATAAAATTCAAATATAACACTTTGAATAAAATCTTATATTCCAATTTTTCACCTTATTATCTCATTGTAGATTCAAAATTTTCACTTTATTATCGCATATATAGTGAGATGGTTCAATATCCTTTTAATGAAATAATATATCTTCTTTCTCTTTAGATCACCAGTCTCTTAACAATTGTTTGACACTCAAATTATTTAGTTTTTTTTCTTTCTTCCATTCTTTGATGTCGCTTATTTAATATTTTTGGATAATGAATATATACATTTTTTTATCGTTACCGCTCATAATACAATACATTTATAGTGATAAGTTTGTTTTGACAACAATAAAATACTCAAATAATTTTAAAGAAAGTACTTCTATATTTATTTATTGACTTATTTCGTTTTTTTATTTAATGAGAAATTTGAGTAGTTATTAGTAACAATAAATATACATAAATATAAATGAAATGAAATTACAAATTAAAATTAATTGTAATTTTGTTTTTTCCTATGTGGACACCTTAGATGGAGAGTAGACTTTGCTATTATATATATAGATTTTGAGGCTATATTATATGGAAATTCTTATCAAAATGCTGCAAGAACCTTAGCATATAAATATATACACAAAATAGTTTTGAAATCAGAGATCCTATGCGAATGCACCAGTTAATTTGCCTAAAAAATGGTTCTTCTTATAATGATTTATGGTATAGTTGTAAGATTTTCAAAGACTACTGAAATAAAAGACATACACTAGGGTTGCCTCGAGGATCATCATCAGCGTCTTCGAGACGGTACTCATGCATGATCCAATCAGTCTTTTGGCCATGAGGAGCTCTTCCTTTGTAGAAAACAAGAGTCTTCCTCATGCCTATCTTCTTGTATGAGTTTCTTATGCACTTGTCACGTCCCGTCGCCTTCCAGAACCCTGCGTGAGTAGCACGGTTTGTCCTCGACCCCGTCGGATATTTCCTGTCCTTGTGGCTGAAGAAATACCATTCGTTCTGCGGTGTTGACCCTATCTTGCATCTCTCTTCAAAAAAAAAAAAAAAAAACATAAAAGCATACAAAGTTACGGAATTGAATCACAAATAATGCTCATGAATATAACTAGTATTAGTAATCAAGAAGTGAGGAGATTAATTATAACAAGCAAAATTGTGAAAAGTTCTCGATAAAATTGTAAATGAGTTGAATAAGTAAAAAAATCACCTTGTAAATCCCAAGGCTCAAGCTTGTTTAAGTCAACCTCTCTTATAACTTCCATCTCAAACTTGTGATAAGAGATTTTCTTCTTCAAATAGTAATGAAGAAGCTCTTCGTCCGTCGGATGAAACCGAAAACCAGGTGGCACTCCTCCGTTCGACGAAGAAGCCATTTTGATTTTTACGTTTTCTTGATCAATCAATCAATCTCCTAAAACATTTAAGCAATGCCTTTCTTTCTAAGCAGCTACAAGTTCTTGGTTATATTTATATACACACTCACACATGCACGTAATTGTCAACGAAGTTAATTAATTGGTATATATGAATGTATGATGATGATACATGTTGACAATGATGGTGATGGTGAAGTTGACGGCCGGTGACCACGGCGCCGGAGATGCTCAAAAAGCTATCGTAAAAAGCAATACTCGCCGGAGCCTAATATAAAACTAAATTTAATTTTAAAATATAATGTCTCTACGCGCCTTGTATTACATCGTGTGTTACACTTGAGTAAAATCGACTGCTACATGTGTCTCTACGTCATGTTGACTTATCATTTATGAACGATCCCGATAAATATTTAAACACTAAGTATTTATTAGTATCATTTAACCCCGTATTCAATTTTTGATTGCTCCGTAAGCAAGTGTTCTTTTAATTTTTTGAGAAGTAAAACGTTGGAGAAAAAAAGACCCATATGGATATGTAGGGATCTTCAATTCGGATCATAGGGTCCATGTTTGTGTATACACCTAGTTAGCAATAAATAGGAATGTTTATTATAATAAAATAAATCTTATGAATATGACATGCATTGGCCAATGGCCTAGGTTAGGGCTTTTTCCGCACATGTGGCTATCTATGACCTCCGATTCCTTCTGTATTTCGTTTCTCTAACGTTTAAGCTTCCTATCTGTTTTGTTAACTTCATTCATTGATTCAAGCAAGCAATAAATACATACATAGAAATATACTTTATAGAATATGATATTATATACACCACTATTTCATATTTAGAGTCGGTTTACATTTCATGCGAATAACAAAAAAAAGTTAAATGTTGTATCATGTCTTACCAAATTCCAATTGAGGTTTTCACTTTCAAGTTCCTAGCAAATTGACACTTGATGATTAAGGTGATTAATGGATAAATGAATTTGTAATTCATGCTTCTTGGTTGTCTAATTAGTGAATGAAAGTTTAGATTAATTAGGTAATTGTTGGAGTGATTTAATTCTGTCGTGGAAATTGATTATTATTCTTGTTTGTGTGTTTCATCTCCTAGGATTAAACTTTACAAATGCTTAAACATCATGATCTAATTAACTTAGCCAATTACCTTCTCCATTGGATCTTTCAGTCATTGTTAATCGCTTGCTTATCTTCGGTTAATTGTCTTTGCTCACTTTAGCTCCTAATTGTTTTGAATTTGATTACTTTGAAAAAGAATTATTTGGAGTGTACTAGTCGGAAGTACTACAGAGAGTACTACAAGAAGTGAAGAACCAAGTTGAGATGTACGTTTGCTAGAGAGGAGCTTGAGTATTGACGTGGATTGGGCTTGGAAAAGGAAAACGATATTTGTTTGGAGGTGAAGGAAAAGATATTCAAAAAATATATTCAAGAGAAGAATAAGGAGAGGATAAATCCAAATAGAAAATTTGTATTTATCGATAAAAGGAAACTTGTTTAGGGTTGAGGAGGTTCTCTCTATAGGTATATATAGAGAGGCACGATGGCTGGAGTCCTTTTACGCCTTATAGAAGAGTGAAAACACAGAGAGATTATATTGAGAGAAGAAGGCGTCTTAGTTGGCTCGTTTGTTGTTTGATGTTGCTGCAGTTCGTGTTGTTGGAGTCTATTGCTGCTGCATATCGTGCTGCTTGAGCTGATCAAGTGTTCTAATGTGGTGTTGTGGTTGTGTCGGTGCTCTTAGCAGGACGTGAGGTTGTGTGCTGTTGCCAACAATTGTTGTTGGTGTGTGGAGATTCCACAAAACTCAAGTTTAGGCTTAGGAGGAGTTTAGCTCAGGATTGTGTTATCCTGAAGAGTCTATATTATTGAATAGAACGGTAAATTAATAAATTGCGTTTGATTTACGTGTTTGTTAATAAGTTGTATTTACTTTCTTGTTCTAGTGGATTTGAATTTGGACTTGGTCTCGGGAAGTAAGAAATGAACCTTCTTAAAAATTCTCTTGTCTCGTTCATTTTCTGCACTTTATATTGCCTCACTTGCACTTACATACTTGTCTAGATTTTATCTAGTTTTTGCTTAGATTTTGGTAGTTATTAGTCACAAAACTTAAAATCTCGTTATGATCTTCGCTTAATTAGTTTCCACATACCTAATGTGATATTATATTTTCTCTTGGATTCAATATCTAATTTTGGTGTATCGAAAATACCATGCACTAGTGGTAGTATGTGCATAGACATTAAAATTTGTACATATCACAAGTACGTCGAGCTTGAATTTCACAAAATGTATGGCTAGAGATGCTCCTATTTAATCGGGAGCAAATAATTCTTGTGTTAGAGCATCTAATGATTCACATTCCTCGCAAATCTACACTTAAGTGGTTTTGTGACAATAAAACACTACAAGAAAACATCGAGAAACTGACGGCAAAATTCGTTGGAAATCTGTCGGAAAACGGCATATTCCGACAGATTTCCGACTGATATTTCCGTCAGTTCTATTTTGTCGGAAATGAGAAGTCTGTCGGAAATCTGTCACAAATTCCGACGGATTTCCGACAGACGTATTTCCGACGAAATTCCGACAGCCCGCCGGACTCCGGCGACCTGTCGGAAGAATAGCCGTCGGTTTTGTTTCCGACAAAATACTGACGGGTTCTGATAACTTGTAAACCGACGACTTTCCGACAACTTTCCGGCGGATGTATTTCCGACAGATTTCCGACGGTTTTATTTCCGACAGCTTGCCGACGGATCAATTTCCGACGGATTTCCGACAGATTCGTAGAAATTATTAAAAATGATAATAATTTAAATAATAATTAATTTAATATAAATTTAAAATTTAAAATTTGAAATTATTTAAATTAAAATAAAAAGTAAGATTGTTTTACAAAAAGTTTAAAATAAAAATCTACTCGGTGGACGGCGGAGGAAAATCCGGGTTGCGCCCCAAGTACGCCATCATCCGTTCCACCATCTCCCTTTCCTTCGCCCGTTCGGCTTCTAGCTTCTTTTGTGCATCTTGTATCTGCTGGACCGTCGTCTTCAAATCTTCAATTTCGGCGTCCTTTTGTTGCATCTGGGCTCTCAGGTCGGATGAGTTGTAATAACGAGAAGACCCCGATGAGGCGGCATCGTCGGGAAGACCATAAATCCGCCCTTTGTTCTGCAGAGCAACCTGCGGGAACAAATTGTAAATGAAAAAGACTTGAAAACTATTATAAATTTTACATACCTTTAAGACGAATTCGTTGATGATGTCGTCCGGGGCTTGGGTGATGGGAGGGGTTCCTTCCGGGAGTGGCTGAGACAGAATGTACTCTTCTTCCATTCTTCGGATGCTCTCACTGATCTCCCGAGCTACCTGGTCCTGGATGACACCATCCTTGTCGGTGTGTGTTGCTAGCAAAAGTTCCAAGTTGTTGGGTTCCCGACCCAACTCCTTAGCCTGCAGTTGTTAGATATTTATTTGATAATATAAGTGTATAAAACTATAAAAAAATTTAATAAAAATCAAGACGTACATAAAAAACTTACCATATGTCTAGCCTTTGTCTGCTTGCTGGTAGCTCCAAGGTTGTGGGTGGCTTTACCCTTGCCCTTGCGCGTGCTGTTCCGGTTGCTAGAGTGATTTGTAGAGCTCGCCTTGGTATCCTCTCGTTGCCAATAGGCGATGAACCCGTTCCACAAGTCCTTTGGCACCTGATCGTGTTGCCACTTATCCTTCCACTCGAACACCTTCTTCGAGTAGTGCCGTCCCGCTTTCAAGTCGAATTCCCTCCTGACCAGAGCGGTCAAGTGTGGTTCCCACCTAAATTCTTGCTGGAAAAAGAAAAATTACAATATAAAAATATAATACTTTAAATGGAAGTAAAAATTGTGAAAACAGCTGACTTACCGCAAATTGGCGAAACCACATTTCTTGATCCTCCGGTGGCATGGCGGCGTACGTCGAACACGGATGGCTGAGCAAAGAGTTTTCCATCTTGTTGAGGGACTTCGAAATCCCGCTGTCAGAATCACCAAACCTACGGGGAAAAAAAGTAACAATATAATAACATTAGTCACAATTAAATTAAATTAGTAAAAAAAAAAACACAAATGTAACAAAAAACTTACCATCTGTCTGTACCGAGTCTGTCTGGATGGAGATTAGCCAACCTACCTCGTCCAGGAAAACCCATGAAGTCCTCGACGCTAATCTGCGACGGTGTTGTGGCGGCTGGTGGTGTCACCGACGTCTGTAGAGGTGTACACGACGGTGTTGGTGTAGACGTCGTACTCGAACGAGATCTACTCGAACGACGACGACGTCCGCCGCCAGTTACAGCGAAACCACTATAATCCCTACATTTATATTAAAAACACATTTCTTAAATTTCCAAAATTCTAAAATTTTAAAATTTTAAAATTCTAAAATATTAAAATTCTAAAATTCTAAATTAATCCTTATAATTGTTTAAAAATTAGTAAAAAATGCTAACAATTTTTTTAAAATATAGGCAAAATATATTTTCCCTAAATCTAATTATATAAAATTTATAAAAATATATATATAAATTCAAAAATTAATTCATTATCTTAAAATTTCGAAATTGGTTAAATATATAATTATAAAAATACAATTGTTTAAAAAAACATTTCTTAAATTTCCAAAATATATAAAATATATTTTCCTTACTCTAGTTACATAATTTAAAATTCTGAAATTTTAAAATTCTAAAATTTTAAATTAATCCTTAAAATTGTTTTAAAATTAGTAGAAAATGCTAACAATTTTTCCCAAAATATATAAAATATAATTTTCTTACTCTAATTATATAAAATTTATAAAAATATATATATATAAATTCAAAAATTAATTCATTATCTTAAAATTTCGAAATTGTTTAAATATTTAGTTATAAAAATATCATTGTTTTAAAAAACATTTCATAAATTTCCAAAAAAACTAATTTGATTAATTAAACTTTCCTAATCCTAAATCTAACCCTAATCCTAAATTTAACTTCCACAACAACAAAAACATTTCTTAAATTTCCCTAACCCTAAAATCTAACTTCCATAATCCTAAATCTAACATCTCAATTCCTAATTCACAAACTCAATTCTTAAATCTAACCAAAATTTCTTTGATAATTTGAGGAAACTTACAAATGGGAAGGAATTACATCCATTTGTAATCCGGCGAAGAGAGGAGGAGGTGGCGGCGATTTCCGGCGGAGAGGATCGGAGGCAAAGAAGAGAAGATGAAGCGGCGGGGGTGGTGGATCAATTGAGGCGGCGGCGGTGGAGAGAAATTGAGGCGGCGGGGGCGAAATCCGGCGAAGAAGACCGGCGAAATAGTCACGGCGGCGGCGGAGAGGATCGGAGGCGGCGAGATTTTTCGATTCCAATCCGTCGATTGTGTTCTTCGCGGAGAAGAGGATCTGGTAATAAATTAGAATTTCCGACGGATTTAAATCTATCGAAAATCCGTCGGTATTTAATTTTCATTTCGCGGTATTTATTTTTCATTTCGAGGGTAAAATTTGGCACATCTATCGGAAATCTGTCGAAAATATATATATATATATATTTCCGACAGATTTCCGACAGTTTTGTGGTTTTAAGCTTGTTAACGATCCGTTTTCGTAGTTACAAGTTAATAGCATGGTAGGAGCATGATTTAGAAGATAAAATACTTGATAATATTATTGTTACTTTCAAATTCTAAACATTTAGTTCTTTTAGTATTTTTTCGTAAACATTTATGTTTATGTCTATGTAAATGTATGAATTCCTTTTGGTTGAAACATGACCAAATCGCAAATCATGTTCTGTATATCATCCACAAGGTTATTTACTCACTTATCTTTTACTTTAGATGTTAGAATTGTATGCCGAGACTTTGTCTTCTCGAAATTCTGGAATTTGACCTCAAATCCCCAAAACCGTCAGAAATCTGTGAGAAAAATAGATACGTTTCCGACAGATTTCCGACAGATTTAAGGGTAACACGTGTCGTCCACTAAGGTTAGCCTGATTTGGTACATCTGTCGGAAATCTGTCGAAAATATATATATATATATATATTTCCGACAGATTTCCGACAGAAAATCAAGTTATTAAAAAAAAAATATATATATAATGTAACTATTCTGAGTCTGATTCTGATCCTTCCGAAGGAATTGTGTCTTCGTCTTCATCAAATTCTCCAACTTCTTCTTCTGATTCTGAATGTACTATATTATCACCAAATACTGTGAAATCAACAAAAAAGTCCACCGCAGAAGAATGATCAACTGGATCCATCGGAGTAATTCTAGTTGGTTGCATAGCATCATGCTCAGCAACTCCATATATTCTCCCTCTTGGATTAATTGGAGTCATTGTAATCCAATGATCTCCTCGATGTGTTACCCTAGGGTAACAAATATAGCATACCTGAAACAAACATATTTAATTTAGGCAATTACAATATCATTATTTATCAATAACCCACGTATTATAAAATTTTAAAATCAAACCTGGTCTACCTGTGATGTTAGGATGAATGGATCATACTTTTGCAGTCTCCTAGAAGAATTTAATGAAGTGACGCCAAATTGGCTCACCTGAACACCTTCTGGATCATACCACTCACACAAGAAAACAATGCACCTCATGCCCAACATTCCTGGATAGCGCACTTGCAATATTTCTTTGAGAATCCCGTAGTAGACTACATCACCACATGTAGCTGAAATACCGTAATCTGCAGTTGGCCTCGGCCTTTCTTCATGAATCCTAAATGCAAATCCCCTAGTGCAATATCCTTTGTATGAAGTTGCTTCGAAGCTTGGGCCAGAAACTATCTCTTGTAACCATGTCGGAAACCTTTCTCCATTCTTCATTCCTTCAGAAACCTGAGATAATAATTTAGACAAATTAATAAACAAACATTTAATTAAGTATTAATTAATTCACTAATTTTAAGATATATAAGCGTTTTTTAAAAACTTACGTAATATTGCAGCCAATTTACAAACTCTGTTTCCTTAGATTCTCCAAGTTCGTCTTCTGTCATTTCCGGATAATAGCGACGTATTGATGCAATGTAAATCCTGAAAGCAAACAACAATATATAACATATGAAACCTATATATTACTTAGGTATTACAAAAAAGAAGTATTTAAATAAGTTCTGTTTTTACCTTTCGTACTCCGCCATCTCCTCACAATTCGTTAGGATATACATATGTAAGTGACTCCATTCATCTTGTGATAGGAAGCGTTTCTTCCCTCTCCCAGTCACTCGGCCAACTTGCGAAAACAACTCAGGGACCAGCGCGTGATACATGACTTTCTCACCTCTATCATCATGACGAGCAGGATGTCTACACTTCGTACGAACTCCCCGTGGAAAGTAATATTCCGCAAACTGTGATGCTTCTTCATTGATACTCTGTGCGACAATAGAACCTTCAACTCGAGCCAAAATTTTGACCTTCTTCTTTAGATGGAACATGTACCGCTTAAAAGGATACATCCAACGAAATTGAACGGGACCACCTAGTTCGGCTTCTCGGGGGAGGTGTAGGGGAAGATGTTCCATAACATCAAAAAAAGACGGCGGAAAGATCTTCTCAAGATTGCAAACGATCACTGGTATATTGGCATCTAAATTGCGGATCCCCTCAACTGTAAGTGTCCTCGCGCATAAATCCCTAAAGAAAGCACCAACTCCTGCAATAGCTTCGTGGACAGTTTGAGGAAGGAGATGGGTAAAAGCAAATGGAAGAAGCCTCTGCATCACTACATGACAATCATGACTCTTCATTCCCATAAACATTAGGTTTCGCGAGTCAACGCAGTTACCCACATTAGCTGCATATCCATCAGTGAATTTAACTTCGTCTTTAATCCACCGGAAAAATTCTCTTATCTTTTCTATTTGCAATCGGTACGGAGGAAAAGGATATGTACCATCGGGAAGAAGTTCAAGATAATCACGTTTGCAAATCTCTGAAACATCCATCCTAGACTTCAAATTGTCTTTTGTCTTTCCCGGGACGTTTAACACCGTATTGATGATGTTGTCAAAAAAGTTTTTTTCAACATGCATCACATCGAGGTTGTGCCTTAATAAATGATCCTTCCAATACGGCAAATCCCAAAATATACTCTTCTTGTGCCAGTTATGAGCTTCCCCTACACCACAAACCGGTTCATGCCCATTACCCCCACATTCAGGAGTCCTCTCAGCACCAAAATCTCTCAAATGCTCCAATATAGTACTACCGTCTATCTCATCAAGTGGAGCATCAAACACTTGTTTATTTTTCTTAAATAATCTTTTAGACCGACGATAGGGATGGCCGTCCGGTAGAAACCTTCTATGGCAATCAAACCAACATGGCTTCCTTCCATTCCTCAATTGGAAAGCGTAGGTGTTGTCTTGGCAAAACGGGCACGATAATCTTCCATGAGTAGTCCATCCAGATAGCATACCGTATGCTGGGAAATCGCTAATAGTTCACATAAGGACCGCACGCATATGAAAATTCTGCTGCTGTGAAACATCAAACGCTTCGACACCGTGACTCCATAGCATTTGTAACTCATAAATCAATGGTTGGAGGAATACATCAAGTGATCTCTTCGGATGCTCAGGGCCGGGAATAAGAACGGAGAGGAATAAAAACTCTCGACGCATGCACATACCAGGGGGCAAATTGTACGGTGTTACGATTACGGGCCACAAACAATACTGCCTTCCATGCTTCCCAAATGGGTTGAAACCATCCGTACTTAACCCGAGGTACACATTTCTTGACTCGTATGCAAAATCCGGATACAACATTTGAAAATATTTCCACGCTTTTGCATCTGAAGGATGTGTAATCTCTCCATCTTGACGATGCTCTGCATGCTATCTCATTTCTTCTGTCGTCCGCGCAGATTGATATAACCTCTTTAACCTCGCTGTCAATGGTAAGTACCACATACGTTTATATGGAATTGGAACTCTGCCACCAGTATCCTGATACCGTGGTTTACGACAAAATTTACATCTTCTCCGGTCTTCGTCTTCTCTCCAATATAGCATACAGTTGTCGATGCATACATCTGTCACCTGATACGGCATACCAAGACCAGCTACAAGTTTCTGTATCTCGTAGTATGATACAGGTTCCTGATTATCTTCAGGCAAAATATCTTTCACAAAATCTGCTATCGCATCAACACACTCTTCCGCCAAATTGAAGTCCGTCTTAAGGGTCATCAGTCTACTAGCAGTTGATAAAGGTGAATGTCCGTCTCTACACCCATGATATAATGGCTGCTTCCCTGCGTCTAACATATCAAAAAATCTTCTAGCTTCTTCATTTGGTTCTTCTACTCTATCCTCCCCTATTACGATCGATGGCAAATTCTCTCTAAACGCATCATGAACCATGTCAGCGGTAACTACACCAAAATCTACTTCCGTTCTATGTTCGCCTAAGCTATCCGTTCTATGTTCACCTAAGCTATCCGTTCTATGTTCGCCTAAGCTATCCGCAACATATTGTGCACTGCTACTACTACCACCATCAAATTAGTTTCTCCATGAAAAAACCAAATTTTGTATCCCGGCATAAAACCATGGGTATACAAGTGATGCCAAACTTGTTCTACCTTAACATTACGCGAATTGCAACAATTTAAACATGGACATTTTATCTTACCACCTTTTTGCAGGTGCGGTCGATTCCCGACAACCTCCATGAACTCGCATATACCTCGTGCATAACTTTCATTTAATGCCTTCGACTCCGGATCATACATCTCTTCATCCATCCACAATCTATAATATCTAGAAGATGACATCTCCCTCTCTTAACGATTTTTTTCTAACAAATGTTTGGTTGGAAGTTGTTGTTCTTGTGAGTGAATGAAGATGAGTGGAATCATATATATAAATACGCTGACCGTCGGAAATCTGTCGGAAAGGCGTCGGAAAGCCAACGGATATAATAACGGCTATAAAATGGCTATTTTTTCCGACAGATTTCCGACAGCTAGTTGGGTGTCTGTCGGAAATCTGTCGGAAAATATTAACGGTAATATCGACGTTCATATTTTCCGACGGATTTCCGACAAACAACCGGAATCTCCTCCGGCGTCGGCACCGGCTAGGTACACGGTCCAATAATCCGACTGATTTCCGACGGTCTTCTTATCAGTCAGAAATAATGCCGACTGATTTCCGACGGAATTGAAAAATTTCAGTTCCGTCGGAAATCGGTCGGTTTACCGTCGGAAATTCCGTCGTTTTGCGGCTGTTTTCTTGTAGTGAAAGTGGATGTGTAAAGAAGTATATGTTTCAATGAACATACAATAATTCGAGTGTAACAGAAATCGCGCATGGATCTCATTGTTTTAGCCTGAGGCAATACAAGGAAATCATGCCTTCCATCGAACAACTTTTGACTTATTTTTTTCTTACAATTAGTATAACCCAAAACATTATTTAATTTCCCTGATTAAGATTGTATGGAACATGAAAGTTACTCCTAACGATTTTTCTTAAAAAGTATACCGCACACAAAGCATGTTTCTAACTTTTATCCGAACAGATTACTATCTTCTTCTCCATAATTACGATTGATCTTTTACAATCGTTACTGAAAAGTTTCATTGGATGATTACTGAGCTATTCCGTACAGTCGATTTAAACTAAACAAACCGCCCCAAACCATTCTTCTACGAATGTCAATGTCAACACTAAAACACCATTAAACGTGAAACATGGATTGATGATTCTAGTTCTAACTTTACAAATTGAATACCTAAGAAACAGCTGAAGGTTTTAGATATACAATTCCCATAGCTTGCACACGTCTTGTTTATAAACCCAAAATTAAAGGCTTCAAGGATAATCACAAACATGATATCAATCAAGTTTCTTCATGGACAGATCAAAGCGAATGCAATCGAAATCTTTTTTCACAGCAAGCAGAGTTTTCTAACCATCTTCATTCCCGGTGTCTCGCCTTGGAGATTGTTTTGATCAAACCTTTGGTGATTTTCCAGAACCAAATGAAATTCATCATTGCCAGAGCCGGTGGTATCGTAAGAAGGCTGTAAAATCCAAGTGGAAACACTTGCTTCACCTGTGCGCAAAACCAACTCTTTTATTAAATTCATAACTCTAAAATGTATCTTCGTCTCGGTTCTTTGTTCACTCAAGCTCAGCATTGAGAAATTACCTGATGGAAATGAAGGTACATGTGAACAAAGAAGTAGATAAACAAAAGGATCCTCGCGGCCTGGAAAAGAAACAGAGACATTCGGGTTAACTTTCCTCGGATGCTAAAACAGAGAGATTTTGTTTTTAGTCTATTTAACAGTACCAGCCAGCCCAAAAACAGGGCAATCCCGTTGAGCGTGTAAGCCGTAGAGCCTTTTTTACCACAAGTATCCAAATACCTGCCATTAACAACCTTTCTATTTAGAGGCGACAATGACACAAATTGGGGAAGAGCCTTTCTAAATGCGGAAAACTTACCACCGTAGATTAACAAACGGGGTTGTGGCCTCGGACAAGAGAACAATGAAAATGTAGAACTGACTTTGTCCACTTGTGACAGAAAGAATGATCGAGAACATCGATAAGCAATGATGAAAAACCTTAAATAGGTAACAAAACAAAACCACCATTAGCTATACATACCCATTCAGCCCGTAAACAGCGATAAAAGGAAAGCGAAATTAAATGCCAACTCTTATCAACATTTGCAGACGAATACGGAACACATTACATGATGTCTTAATACTTACATATTCAATACCACCAAGAGTAGGAAAATGCCAAAAGATCATCGCTAAGTCCGCTAAAAAATAGCCTAAGGAGATCTGTTTAAGAGTCCAAAGTTACTATTTTATCAGCAACAACAAAAACAGAAGAGATGATTATTTTTGCCTGAAACCTCACCCCCATAACAGATTCCGATAACCTCGTTGTACTATTGATGACTGCATCGCCATGAACATTCTCATCAAATTGATCTGATATCACAAGGAGGTAGATTGAAGCCACAGAAACAACAAGAGCATGAAAAGTTGAGAATCCCCTGTCAAAATAAATCATTTCCTTAATCTAAAATCCACAAAACAAGATCAAAACTCGATGCATAGATAATGATTACAAACCTGTTGTTCCATTCCATTCTAACTTTGCTTTCGAGTTTTCCATAAGCACTAAAGATCAAAGGACTTATGAAACCAGTCAAGTCATAAACCTAAGATCAAACAACAAGAAAGTTAACAAAATCCAAGATTCCTTTAACAGATTCGTTTGTTAAAGGGCCTAAAAGACTTACGATTTTGCACATGAGAATCCCGGAACAAATAGATGCAAGCAAAACGAATCGTCTTGAAGAAACGAGAGCATCATCATCACCATCACCAGGAAATGCGAAATTGGTCGTCATTTTCAAAGATTCTTGCTTTGATTCAATTGATGGGTCAAAAGAACTAAATGGAGAAAAATACGAAACCCAAATCACAAGTTATACATGGGTCACAAGGAATAGCGTAAAAGAAACAACTTTCGTTCCCAAATTCGAAAATACGATTCCAATTTCAAAAGGACAAAACCTAGAGAAGTGGGTCAAGGAGTAAACCTGAGGAATCAACGAAGAACAAATAATGAATAGATGAGGATGAAAGAAATTCAACGACACAAGGAAACCTTTTTATCAGATATCAAAGAAAGGTCAAAACTTTCACTTTCTCTCTCTATGTCTATGGGGTGAATCAACAATTATATAACTCACCCGCCGCCATTCGCGTTGTTGTAAATAATTGTGTGTGTCGTGTTGGGTTTCTTGGTTACAAAATGGCCTTACCTTTTTCTTGTGAAAATATTGAAGGAAGTTGGAAATTTTGAAAAAGATGCATTTATTGTTTAACCAAACAAGTGGATCATCTCGTCAATTACAGATGTGGTGGCTTGTGGCTTTACTGACTTGGTATATGGTTGAATTAATCACAAATGAAAAGTACATTTTTTTCTCTTTCTTTTTTGACCGTCCTGAAAACTATACAAATGGAAATATTGTGATCTTGACTGACCAACTAATCCAAAAAGATTCTTTGTATCTACCTTCAGTTTTGTTGTTTCATTTGAAGGATATGAGGTATGGGTGAGCATAGTGTATGTTTTTTGATGAAATCAAATGATTACAGTTATTTTATATCAAATTTACTTTATATTCAAAATCCATAGCCAAAAAAAAGTTAAAGCTAAACGAATACATATACAATTAGTAAGATCACTACTAGTAGAGTCTCCGCAATTTTTAGAAGCGATCGACTAGTAGCTAGTCACAAGATCAATGCAAGGCCACTAGTAATCAATGGATCCATGTCATGGATGCATTCACTACCACCACAATCTTAGAGATCTTTGATTACCACACTAAAGAGATGGCATGATTATCCTTTATTTTAGTGCGAATCAAAGAATGAATTCTCGTTTGTCAAAACTATTTATCTAAAAACAAAGTTGCCAAAGTTGTTGGAAAGAAGCAAAAGCACCGAGAAAACGAATCCTAAGGGCATCTCCAACCTCACTCTAAATCCCACTCTAAAATGAAGTTTAGAGTAAAATTATCTCCAACCTCACTCTAAATCATACACCAAAATAGAGTAACCACCTTTTTTACTCTACATTTAGAGTAAACCTAAATCTCACTCTATTTTAGAGTTGAACTTTTTTATTTATATAAAGGCGCTTTAACTTTTTACTCATTCTACTTTTACACCTAAAATATATTATTAAATATATGGTTTTGTTATTGATTCTATAATTTTTGATTAAATGATTAATGGCAAATTATAAAATGATAATCAAAATTCATATTTATAAAATATCTTTAACCAACACAATTAAAATGTAATAAAAAAATTCAAATACGATGAAATTTATTAGTGAAAATAATGAAATTAAGATAAAAAAAAATAAAAAACATATTATAATTAATGACTTAATAATTTAAATTATCAAAATATTGTCCAAATGAAGAAGACGAAGGTGGAGCTTGTTGATGTTGTTGTTGCTCGACCCTTTTTTGAAAAAATTGTGTTTTTTAGTCTAAAAATACATATGAATATTCGGATCATGAATGGAGCTCAAGTCTTGACGCAAAATTTTATTTTCTTTTTTAAGTTCTTTCAAGGCGTAATTCTTGTCTTGAATCTCCAAATGGTGTTGTCTTTGTGCACTTGTCTTCTTCAATTGCTCTAGTTGATCATTTGTGGAAAAAAATCGGTAATACTAATGTTTAGATTATATTATTTTGTTTTTTTCTATTGTGTAATGTTCTTTTATTTCTATAATAAAATTTCAAGTAAAATATTATTGTGATTTTAGTGAATTATTGTTAATTATACATTATGTCAAGGACTAAATTGAAAAAGAATATATTTAGAATATTCTTTTAGGGTGAAAAATAGAGTAATGGGTTGGACAAACCCCCTACTCTAAAATAGAGTTACTCCTATTTTAGAGTGAAAAATAGAATCAAGGGTTGGAGATGGTCTAAGGAGTACTTCCATCGATTTGAATGAACACTTTAATAAAATTTGTTTAATGAGAGCTCTTTTATAAATCACGCTAACCTATATGCCTAGGAAATCACATTCCCTTCTGTAATATATAAGATGAGATTGGCCCATACAACCACACATAACACAATGTAAACAAAAGATATTCACAACTGTAATTAAAAGAAAGTATTATGAAATCAAGATATTGATTCAAACTTTACGAAATCCGTTTTTAGTGATTTTATATGCACCAAACTCAGGACTGCTCGAAAGTTGTGGGTTGTCTAAGGCAAAATATTTTTCTTTGCTTAATACTTATTAAACACCACTAAAAATATCATTATTTTTTTAAGAGCATCTTAAATGGTGCGAAACTAGAGAGCATATCTCATGTAGTATAATATCAATATTTTTCATTACAGTTTAGTTAAATAACTAAAGTTTAAGTTAAACAAAAAATCTATCCAACTATATGGAGATAATTGTCTTGTGAATCTCTCCAAAAAAAAAAAAAATTGATGAGGATGCTCTAACTAGGGGAATTGATACACTACGCAACTTTTCTTTGCAATTTTGATGCCCTAAGTTAATAATATATTTTTATGTCTGAAGAACTATTTTTTTGGGTTTTAATCTAAAGTCAGACCATATCAACTGCTAATAAACCCATAACACTAACTAGTGAACCTTAAACGCTTTTGCTTCTATACGTGACATGATTTTCAATAGCAAAATCCATGATTGATTGAAACTGAATTCATTCAAGAAGTGCATCAAGTAGTTGGTCAAGGTACTGATAGTCAGCAAAATAGAGATTTTTATATTGATTTCAACCACCTCAATGAGGTATTTCTCAAAGATTTGTTTCCATTATCTCATATAGAGAAACTGGTAGTCGCCACTGCATATTACCAGTTGGTGAGTGAGCTTCATGAATGTTTTTTATGGCTATAAGCAAATAATAAAATACATGTAATTCATCAAAATAAGACATCTTTTAAAATATCGGGTGGCATATACTCTTATAGTAATGACATTTGATTTGAAGAATGTTAGTTCCACTTACAAAAGACTAGTGCATATTGTTTGCACACCAAATTGGTCAACCTCATTCTTGTAAAGTTGTTTTGGCAGAGGATCACGCAAATGCAATATAAAATTGAAAACTTCAAAATGTTCATTTGGGGTTAGTTAATCAGGTGAAATTTTAAGTTATAGTGCCACCCATATAAAGGAATAGAGGCTCAACCAAATCAAATTATAGCATTCAAGTTATTGCTTCTCCAAAATATATGAATGAAGATTGGTGCCCTTAGTAGATTAATCTCAAAGCTTTTTGACATATCACATCTTTAGTAGATTGCCGAAATCAAATCAACTAAACACATTTATGTTCGTATCACAAAACGCATATAAGTGTCAAATTGGAGTCAATTCTATTTTTACTAATGCACTGAACACATTAATAAATGTGAATTATCATCAAATAAAGAATGTTCATGAAATGCTAATGCCGGACATTGTTTTTTAACCATTCAAAATGTGGGCGAGGCCCGACCCACATAAATTCTGGCCCATCAAGCTTCAAGTTCAACTCAAAAGCAAAATGACCTACTCGTACTTTGGTTAGTTTAGACAACTATATAGTTATCAATAAACTATAATTACCTAACTAACATCTCACTATAAATAGGGGTCCATACCTTATGATATGATAATTAATCTCTCATGGATCAGAGTACAAGGGACGCACACTTTAGTCTCTAACTTCCCAAAAAGAAATTTCGATCCACTACCGTCGTCGAAATACTTCACAAAGAAAATACCTTCAAAAGACCAAGTCCAAATCATCCAGCCTGACATATCATAGAATCTCGTCCTAAATCTCAGCATATGCATCATTGAGCTCGGCATCTCCAATCACCCGACCTCTTTACACGCGACTTTTAGATTCTGACATCATGTTCCCGACCTAGTTACCCATTCTCAATTTGTATTTTACTTCTGATCTATTTTAGACTCTGTATCCGAACTGATTATCTAAATATACGAGAATCTTCGACCTTATTTCTTCATTTACTCTCCAAACTAGTCTTGGTTCACTACGAATTATGTTCTCACGTCTTAGTTACATATTTAAAAAAAAAAACTAGGCTCCAACTTGAAAAAGAATATTAGATATATATCTATGAAGAACATTTACTTCATTTCATTCAAAAGATGAGTTTTTAGATCGATATTTCACAAAATCTTCACAACAAGAAATTGTTCAATCAATGTTGTAACTATCTTTTGAGCAGAAAATCTTACACACACAATATATTTTATTAATAAAACAGCCTCTTCTCCGAGGAACGTACAACAGCAAACCAACAAAGTAACCCAAACCACACAAAGTTTAATATTACACAAGACACAAATCGACAATGATGAGACAAGTTCGCATCAGATAAACCGATGCACACATCGAGCGTGGACTTGTAGTCACATCGCCTTTTATTCTTCACACACACAAAAGCTTCCAAAGCTTTTTTGATAACATTACATTATTATAATCTTACAGTAAATAAGCAAAAGACTTGAGGAAACAAGTCGCTCACTCACTTAACGACGGAAGCTCCTAACCTGACGAGGCGGGTCGGTCTCACTGTCATTAAGCTTCACACCTGTGTAAACGGCTGCACCGGCTATGGCACCGAGTGTAGGAGCCACCAGATAAAGCCAAAGTGATCTGTAGTTTCCTGCTGCAACGGCTGGTCCTAGAGTCCTCACCGGATTCATAGATGCACCAGTCGATGGCCTGTTAAACAAAAAAAACGTTTTAGAAACGTTTTGATGCAATATATGATTCTGGATAATTGGAAGCTTATTATAAGAAGCCTTTAATTTGGACCTACCCTGAGACAAGAATGTTAAGCATGACAGTGGCTCCAACTGCTATACCTGCCAGTTCTCCAACCTGCTCGCCAAAACCAATCAAGAAAAGAGTGTTCAATGAGGGTTAGCTACACACAAAGATTATCACTTGCTATTATGATGATCATGACAGATTACAAAATCTAGAAGCATTTAGACATATATCTGGACTCGGAGAAAACCCTTTACATCCCATCTTTTTTAGGTACGAAGAAGGTATGATAATTAGGACCATTTAGACTACTCCTAAATAAATTATTTTTTTCAAATAAGAATATTTGCAATTATTTAAGCGAAAGGAAAATTTGGTAGACGTTGGAATTTTGAAAAGTAAATTACAAGAAACCAAGTTTTAATTCTGAAAATACACCACTTTGGAAAGTTCTAAAATAAGCTTTAAGTTTAAATTTTAAAAAAAAAAAATATAGGAAACGGTTTAAATAATATAGAAAGGGCTACTAAATTACGTAGGACTCTTTCATGAAATTTTAAGAAGCTTTCTTGACAAATAATATTGTGATATTTAGGACTCATTCATAAGAGATACTAAAACTTGTCGATAGAATAGTATAAATGCTTTTTTTTTAACTTTTGTAAATTGTAAATTGCAAAGACCGCAAGCAAATGAAAACAATGAAGAGAAACTCCGTTTTCTATGCTATCGACATTTAGAATAAGATGGTTCAAAACTAAAAAACTATTTTTAAAAAATATAAAACACCCCATCGAGTAGCTTGAGAAAGAGGGAGACTTACGGCACGAGTGTCGGTGGCGACGGCAGTGACAACGAAGAGGAGAATGAAAGTGATGATAAACTCAAGAGCAAAGGCTTGTCCGAGACTAACAGATGGAACAGTGACACCTCCCGACATGTACGGATGAAAAACTCCTTTGAGTGCGAAGGAAGCACAAATAGAAGCTGAGACTTGAGCCGCTATGTAAGCTGGCACGTGAGCCCAAGGGAAGTGCCTTAGAGCTGCGAAGGCTATGGTCAGTGATGGGTTTAGGTGAGCCCCTGAGATGTGACCCGTTGAGAGTATTATGATCATCACTGCGAGTCCTGCACATGCTGCGTTACCGATTAGGGTTTCTGCTCCGTCGTATTTCTGGTTCACGATTGGTCCGGCCGTCGCGGTGAATATCAATATGAATGTTCCCACGAACTCGGCTCCAAGCTGCATCACCCATAAAGATAACAATCAAGAACAAGGAAATTCTAGAGGAACATATATTTGAGTATAAAGAAATTCTTGTGTAACAAGGAAACGCTTTTTTATTGTGTTTCTTGGTTTTTTATTTTATTTTTCTTGGTAAGGGGAGGATTACGAGTCAAATCCGGAATAATCATAAGAACATGTGCAAATTCTGGATAGTCTTATAATTTAAAGTTTTTTTACTAGTTAATTGTGATTGAAATTTTTATAGGAAAACTCAATCTCGGAGCTACTTAAAGGTGACTTTTAAAAGTGACTTGTTTAAAAAAAAAAAAAAAACTTAGAAGTGTGAAAGTATTTCGACCATTAAACAGTCTAGACCACACAAAAATAGCAATGATGAACAAGTGAAAGGAGGAATAGAGGCTATAAATAACTTTACTGCGTAGCAAGAAAACTAAGTTTTAATCCAACTAGAGTGTAAAATATCAGATGAAGATGCATTAGACACGCTCTTAAACTAGTAGTGAATAAGTGATCAGATTATCCTATCGTTTACTTTGTTCGTAATCTATGAAAACTAGTGAATATACAATGAAGCTGATACAAAATGACTAACCAAATGTCCTGATTTGTATGAGGGATCATCAAAGCTTACGTCAAAGACTGTTACACAGTTTATCTGACTGACCAAATCTCCAAATTTCAAGAAAATGCCCAGAATTTGACAGTGACTTCCATTTCTGGTTTCCAATTTTTGATATATTGATATTTTATACTAACGTTTTTCATAACTCATGACAAATAGCATACGTTAAAATTTATAGTTTATACTTTATGCTATTTTAATTGGATTTTTAATGTAAAATGTATGCACAGTTTGTGAATTAGTTGCATACAGTCAACGGTTAGTATTAAAGCGTATAAGATGTCCCTATCTGCGCCTCGTGAACCAGCATCAATCAATCAAAATCTTAATCATATATTCATAGGTTATAAGAAGAAGAAAAAAACAAATCATAAATAGTTGATACTAATCATAACCATACAAAATACCAATAGTAATTTTCAGAAACAAGACTTATTAATTAAATCTACAGAGTATGTATTATTGGTTAATGACAAAAAGACAGGAACCGTGGCTGCTTCCGTCATAGACAGAAAAGAAAACGCTCACAACAATTAAATGAATTAAAACCTAACCGAATCATACGTGACCTAAAACTTTCACAGAGATAAATAATTAAAATATATGTAATATTTAACTAATTCTGTATTCGTCATCGAAAAAAAACCCCATTAAATATAATTATTTGTGTGACAATCTCATTTCTCTTTGAAAGAAAAATCCATGACAATATTTATGCAACTTGTGTGTTCAATAAACTAATAATATGTCATCACATTCAAGACTATTAGCTCATTGTGAATTTATATATCACTGTAACATACATAAAATATTAAAATCCATATACGAAAGATGATAGATTTTCTGTATAGAGTCGGTGTCCATTGAATAAATTAAGTTGAGTTATAGTGGGCCTTCAATAGACTTCTACTCTTATTCTATTTAATTTCTTTAGACTTATTGTATTAATATTTATTTTGTTCTTGATGAAAATATATAGATTTTTTTTTTTTTTGACATTTAATCACTCGTTCTATTTGCCGGTCTAATTTAATTTTTGGTTGCGACTGCTAGTTCATGTCGTGTTAAAATCTCCTCCAAGTGTGACGTAAACCCTATAGGCTCTTTTTCAAAAGTAAGTAATAAAATAATGACTACTTCACCCCAATTTGTTCTTTTTTCTTTCAAACATCTACGTCTTACCATTTCAGAGCTTAAATTTTTATTGAAACCCAAATGTACAATCGATTTGTGAATTCCTATATCACATATCCTCTTGCAATTCTTCTATATAAACCATATATAATGTCTACATATCTTCTAATCTTTTTGTCAACCAAACACTTAAGTTTAATCTATATTGATCATTTTAAATATACATGAATGTTTGAATGTTAATTCCATCTATAGAAAAACGTGTAATGTATCGATCTCATTGGTGTGCCCAACTGATCTTAACTAATTATATATGTATATTTCTCCCTTTTTTTTTTCCACGTGAATTCCTATGTTTTCTTATACAGGTAGTCGGATAAAACATTTGATTAATTTTCGGTAGACCATAAAAATAAAAGGAAATGATAAGAAAGAGACTATACCTTGCGAGTTAGGGAGACATCAGAAGGGGTAAAATCGGTGAAGCACGTGTCCGAATGACCCCAAGTTTGTCCCATCACCGGCAAGCATTTGCATCGAGGCACCGGTTTCCGATGATCGAAGGACATAGAGTCCACTCTCATCCCCGTGATCAACGGTCCTCCGGGAGTTCCCGGCGTTCCCGGCGTCGGGGGAGCCATCACCACCGTCCCACCCATCTCAGCCTCCGGTGGAACCATTCCAAACTTTCTTTCTTTTTTTGTTTTTTTTTTGTTTTTAAATAAAAATCCTAAATTCTATCTTTTTTTGGTTTTTTTTGGAGGGGATAAATTACTGGGGACGAAATTTACATGATTTGAAGTTTTTATAAATTTGGGTTTACACTTGTGTTTTGAACTTGGCCAGGACTAGTTTCACCAAGCGAAAATTCAAAACGAGAGACCAATAAATGAAAAACTTATATCTATCGATCAAAAACTTTTTTTTTTTTTTTTGGTTTTTTTCCTAGGGGAGAAGGAAATGGATATGGGACTTAACTTTACATGCTTTTAAGGATTTTTATAAAGCTGTTACTACGTTTTAAGAAGAAGAAGAACGAAGATATCCACCTCACAAAATCAAAAACCCAATCTTATATAAAGCAAATACAACACCCACACATAGAGACTGATTCTCAAACTGAGGTTCTCAAGAAAGAGAGAGAGAGAGAGAGAGAGAGAGAGAGAGAGAGAGAGAGAGAGAGAGAGAGAGAGAATGATATGTGAAGATGATGAAGGTTTTTGGTTAGTGTTTGAGCTTATGTTATATATATATACTAGAAAATTACCCGCGTTATACGCGGGATAAAATGATTATCGAATAAAATCAATAGTTTTAGTTAAAAAATTTATCATGAAGAATAATTATACATAACCTAAGACTTTATTTATATATTTGAATTTTGCGATTATTTTGCATACAAATGCGTTCCACCCGTGAAATAATTAAACTATCAAATTTCATTAATAATTATATTTTGGGTTTTTTACTTGTGCGAATGTGCATTTATGAAAAATTAAAAACATCTACTTGTCAACAAAACAACACATGTAAAAAATATTTTTACATGCTCACATATTTTCAAAAGATAATAAATAGTTTTATTTTACTTAATCAATTTTTTTGGTATATATGTTAAATTTTTGTTCACAGTTAATTTTATGATTTAAATCTATAATTTCGAAATATTTTAATTTTGGCAAGTTGAAAATTTCGAAATATTTTAATTTTGGCAAGATTAGGAAGATTCAAATGTGTTTGGTAATTAAAGTTATAGTAATCAAAATAAGTATATTTGGAATTAAATGTGTTTGGCAATGAGTATAAGAGAATGAAATAAATAAATAAAAAATAAAGAGTAAAAACATTGTGGGGATGACACTTAAGCAAAGTGTTCCCAAAATGCTCCTCAAATAATATATAGGATATGTGTGTTTGTGTTTATATAGAAAATATATGAATTAATATGCATTGAACCCAAAAAATATCAATTATAAAAAGTCAACTCCAATATCTTAATTGCTTTTATATAGTAACAGCTTCATTTCATCTACTGACTCCCTTTTGAGATTTCTGATGATCTGCTAGAGTCACAGGGGGCTTTGTCACAGGCACATTTGTTACCGTTCGATCTAAGCAATTTTCTCCGTATGTGACGGTTAGGAATCGCACATGCACCGTGACTTAATCACTCATTTTGCCACCCCACGACCCTCCAATAATTGAATAAAAAATGTTCTTAAGTCTAGGGACGAGCGCTTGATTCGTGGAATAATATTTTAAGAGAACCATTTTCTTTCTTAAATTTTTGTTAGGATGAGAAGTGAACATAGATTAATATATCATTCGTTTTGAATCAAAGTCTTATAAGGTTTTTTTTTTTTTTGTTTCGCTAAAGAAAGTCTTATTAGGTCTTATATGTATAACTTCATTGATAATCATATTGAAGCCTAATAAAAAAAAAACTCATTTGAGTAAGTGCAATCTTAGTGTCTCTTGGATCATTTTCACCATGGCCCTAAAAATATGATGAGAGCGATGAATCGAATTAATAACCTTTTTCAGTAATTTATCTCAGGTAAATTATTTATTTACTATTTACCATTTCTGGCACAAAACATATCTCCCTCAGCCCAACTTTTTATATATTCACTCAAATGATATTACCACTCATCAGTCTATATTTAAGATATAATTTTATCATAAAAATATGAAAAATAGAGTACGTTTGATTAATTATGGTTGTGCCTTTCCTCGTAGGTTCTTGAGTTTCCTTCTACTTTTTTTTTGCTAGTGTTTATAAATATACTGTAATTCTACATGATAATAAAGTGAATGATTATTGCGAAACGTGGGGAAGAACTTCGTGAGTTGTAACATACTAACAATTTTTCTTTAATTTTCAAAAAAAAAAAAAAAAAAAACATACTAACATGTCAATTAAAAGGAGACTAGTCAAAGTGATTATTCCTTTGTTTTACAATAAGCAAAGCATAAGTTGTTGTTTGTGATTCTTGTATTTGGAAACAAACAATTATCTTAGGGTTTAACTAATGTAGTTAAATTCAAGAATCAATTTGATAAATGACAGAAAAAAGGAAGAAAATTAAGTAAATATCTAGTTAAGTAATTAGCAAAACAAAGTAAATATTTTGTATCTATGATGTTCTTTCATTTAGCTGTTACAAGACAGATGATATTTGAGATTAGTTTTTGGTATAGTAAATAGTAATAAAACAAAATATATGTATTGTATAACATCTCCCGTAAAAGAAAGTTAATTGATTCCGCTACCTAACAAAGAGATGGACTGATCCCGTTAATTGTCCACTTTTTGCCAGTGATCAATTTACTTTAAAGTAAATTTACTTGTTTTCTTGTTTGTAATTATTGTAATTAAAATCAACAAATTAAGGATTGTACAACTTTAAGTACTCTAGCGACTTTAATTAGTCATGCTAAAAGAGAATTCTCCGACCGTCCAAATTATCCTGTTTTAAGGCAATTTACAGACAAATGGAAAAATAATTAGTGGCAGAGAATGCTTGCTTTCTCCTTCATCTCCTTCATCTTGATTGATGTAATTTCTTCTTGATTTTTGTTCATTCATTGCTTGCAGTCACCAAAAAGGAATCATACCACACAAACTTTTGTTTTTTAATTGTTTGATGATGACATTTCACACCGTTCGATCCCGTCCTGCAATGAAAAATAACAAAAATCTATATTTATATTCTTTATCTGTTCGGACTGCCCCATATATATTTCTACTCGGCGTTCTCGCATTGCATTATCACAATCGGAAATAAACCAACGTAATCACATCTAGTTAGTTTGAATAGTCCTGTAACTTACCGGTTTAAAAAACTTATATTAAGTTCTTTAAAACGTTTGATGAACTTTTTATTAAGTTTTTTTTTCATTTTAAATTATATGGCAAATGGGAATAGCTTTATTGATAAATCAGATATATAGTTTATATAATATTTTGTGATGTATAGCAGACAATCAAAATTGTTCTTATTTTTAGTTATTATATCTATTTTTAAAACTAAACTGTTATAATACATATTTCAAAATTTTCATACCGAATTTGTTTTGCTTGTGTTTGTTAAAGGGTTAAAGCTCATAACGAAAACTTGTTATTTGACTTGTCCAATAAATTTAAACAAACATCGTCTTCGCCGACTTGTTTCCTCTCATTCGTTCGCATAGCAAACCACTTGGCACTTCCTGCCATTATTGATGATCACCATTAACAATTATAGTAATCCGAAACTATAGAAAAATGTATCATCAATATCTATTAAAAAATAATACATCACTAATCCGCGTTGATAATTCATAAACTAATCTAGGTGTAATGTGTTCAGTAGGGCAGTAGAATCCATTCTAACATGGAACTTATTTTCAAACTAGTGTATTAGGGCAGTAGAATCCATCCTTGCAGCAGTAAAATTTAAATTTTCAAAACAGTATTTTAGTTGAATTTCGTAGGAAAGTTTCATTGCTGATGTAAAGAACAATTCATTATATATATTTTTTTGACAGCTTTTTGTATATTTTTTAGAATGAAATCTGACAAAAATAATTCATCATATGAAATTTTTTTTTAATTAAAGGATAACAAAGAAACGTAAGAATATGAAATGATCAATTGTACCATTTTCGTTATGGGTTCAAATCCACACGAGCCACAAATTTAGTTAGTAATTTTATTCTTGAGAATGGCAATATAATTTGCATATCCATAAACAACCAAGACAATGGAACTATTATCTATATATATAAAGATAGCTTTTCTCTCTTCTCATGAAGCCACATCATCATCCACATCATATATTCTATTTTATTTTTATAATTTTAAATTTTATTTACATATTAATTAACAATTATACATGTAGTTTCAGCATTAGAAAAAGAATTTGAAAAGTCATAATGTTATACCAATATTATGCTTTTATTTATTTTTTATAATTTCACATTTAATACTTTGGTTGTAAAAAGAATTTGAAAAGTCATTATTCATATTTTAAAATAAACATGAAACCTCAAAACTTATATGGTAATAAAATAATAACAAGTTTAATAAATTAGGTTATACTAATATATATCACACTAGAAATATTTAGTTAAGTAAAATTGTATCACATATATTATTGTATCACATATATTATCAAATATCAAACAAGTCCTACAAATAAACTCATAAACAAAGAAATAAGTTCATAAGTATTACATCAAATAAAGAGAAAGTAAATTAAATTTAGTAACTTTAGAGAATTATTGCAATTATACATAAATAAAGTGAAAATAAGAGAAGAAGACAATTATTGCAATTTTACACCAAAAATAATATAACATAAAAAAATTAAATATTATTGTGTTTTATGATTTTAAATTTTTTTTGAATGTAATTATAGAAGAAGGAGAAAATAAAAGTTCTAAACTATTAAATATCTAATATAATATCTATCATGAGATGTTAGTGCAAATAATATATTGGGGACAATATGAGATGAAATTTCAAAGTTTGATGTGTAACATAATCTATACATTTGTAATTAACCTTTTGTATTTTTAATTTTAAATAATTAAGTTCTAAATTTAAATACAAATAATCAAAATTCATAGTAAAAGAATATCTTCAAATGATATATCGAAAATATAATTATCCAATTATACATAATTAAAGTGCAAAAGAGAATAAGAATTTTTTTTTTTTTTTAAGAAACAAATTATTAATATTTATAGAAAGATTATTGTGTTTTATGATTTTATTTTAACCCAAAAAGATAATTTAAATGTAACTATAACATGAGAAGAAAATAAAAGTGCTATATTATTAAGTAAATAATTTAATATACATCATGTGATGTAAGTTTAGTTTTATTATGTCATTTGTTTGTTTTATACCGTAAACATGGGTGGAATACCAAAGTGAGATATAATGGTGGGATACGGGTTTGAAATACGAAAGTCGATGTCAACAAGTACGACATTGTAGGCCAAGCCCACACACGGGAAGCCAAACCTTTTACAACCATAAACCTAGCTTAAACAAATTGAAAAAAAACTAAACTTCTAGCTAGAGAGAGTCCAATTCAACCGTAGCATCTCTACAAACTAGCAATTGAAACAAAAAGTAGATACGGGATGCAATCTCTGAACCTATATTCACACCAAAGGAAGGCAGCAACACGTGAGCAGAAAAGACCAATGAGCTTATTACCTCCATGAAACTTGATTAGGGATAAAACCAATCTGAATGATTATAACAGTTTAAAACCGAGACAAAGAAGACCACTAACAAATAGAGAAATATAGAATCCAATACACTCTAATGCTTCTTCACTGATACTCAACCCAATATCATCGAGGGAAAGTTGTTGAAAAGTATCGCCGCATGTGTGATGTAAGTGTAGTTAATATCTTAGAAACAAAACAAGGAATTTCAAAGCCAATGTGTGACAAAAGAGATGCATTTTTTAACCTTCTACTTTGTAATTTTAATTTTAAATAATTTAGTTTCTTATTCAACCAATAGTTTCATATTATCAACGTTACAAAATAAAAATCATAGTCATCAAACAATATTTTAAACAAACATATAAATTTTCAAATAGTAATCATTAATATTCAAAAATGTTTTAGAATCACTTCATATTTTCATGTTCATGCAGTTTAGATAAGAGAAAAACTAATTCATTTCAAGCCGATTAGTATTTTAATTTTAACAGAATTAGTTATTTATCAAACTATTTGTCTGTAAATATAATTAAATTGTAAAAGAAACACTCGCGCGCAGCGCGACTAAATTCTAGTGTTCACTAAAATTAGCATTGGTGGGGAGGGCATGCTCCAGTGAGTACTGGGAATAATTAATGCGAAATTTTCCGATGTACTCGCTCCGTTTGTTTTTAACTGATGTTTAAAGTTTCTACAATCTTATTAAGAAATCATTAACTTTATCTTGTTTTTTGAAATATCCAAGACATTTCAACAAATAAAAATTCAATCTGCAGAATTTAAAGAGTCAAAAACACTAAAAAGTCAATTAATTATGCATTGGTAAGTGAAAACATCACTTATTTGGCAAAAAATAACTCCTAAAACATTAGTTAAAAACAAACAGAGGGAGTATCATTTAAGTGCAAAATGACTATTTTGCTCATATTTTCATCCACTCATTTTCTTTCCCCCCATAAATTTTCATCTCTCTCTCTCTCTCTCTCTCTCTCTCTCTCTCTCTCTCTCTCTCTCTCTCTCTCTCTCTCTCTCTCTCTCTCTCTCTCTCTCTCTCTCTCTCATACATTCAGACGTAGACGTCCTTTTGAGAGGACGTAAATATTACTTGGTTTTGGTCTTATAGACAATTTATTGTCTATAAGTAACATCATCTTCATAACTTGTCCACTCGGTTATGTCTTCTATCTAGGCATACATTTGGACGTGGACGTCTTCTTCTATTTATGGGGAGGACATAAAGATTACTAATTTTAGTCTTGTGGACAATTTATTGTCTATATATAACATTATCTTCATAAGTTATCTACTCGGTTATGTCTTCTATCTATGCATACATTCAGACATGGACGACTTCTTCTATATTCTAGAGATGGCATAAAGATTACTAATTTTGGTCTTATGGACAATTTATTGTCTATAAAGAGCAAAACTAAGTAATATTTATGTCCTTTCAGAAAGACGTTCACGTCCGAATGTAAGAGAGAGTGAGAGTGAGAGTGAGTGAGAGAGAGAGAGAGAAGGAAAAAGAAACGAAAATTTATGGGGGGGGGGGGGGGGGGGGGAAAGAGAAAGAAAATGAGTGGATGAAAATATGGGTAAAATATTCATTTTGTTTTTCAGTAAAGAACAAAAATATGGCATATTGAGAAAATGTTTTTTCAATTATGGCAGATTTTGAAAGATCAATTGGAAATTATGACAAAATTTTTAATTTATTCAATAATTATTTACTTTAGTCACGGGAGAGATTATTTTTTTTTTGAGCAAACCGGGGTTGATTATAGATTTAACCACCAAAGTTGGAAAAAAAATTAAGGAAACAAGAGCGCATTTAACTAAAGTATCGGTTTCCACATTTGCCGAATAAATAAAATATTCTGTAACATCCCAATTCCTATAATTTTATTATTTGGAAAAGAGGAGTGTCGATCGACACCAAGTTTGAGTTTCGGTTCGGTTTGAGTTAAATTGCTCGGTTTGCGATGTCGGTTTAGCGAGAACCCTAGGGCTCGGCTATATAAGCCTATGTGGTTCGTGAGACGTGTTTTTCCAGGGGAGAGGAGAAAAGAAAAAGGAGGTTTGAGTTTTTGAGAGTTTTGGGGTGAATCGAGAAGTGCCCTTCGCCGTTCTTCGTCTCTAGGGCTCGTGTGAGTGATTGTTCGAGATTGTGGAGTTATCTCGGTGATTTCCAGCGAAGATCGTGCTGTTTTTCGTCGCTGTTTCTCTCGTTCTTCGTGTTCTTCGTGTTAATTCCCTTTTCTTCCGCATAATCGATGTGAGTGCGTGATCGTGGATATGGGAATTAGATTGTTAGGATATCGGTTGTTGATTGAGATGTTTGGATTGTTTATGTGATTGTTCTTGTGTTCTGTGTGGATTGAGCCGTGAGTAATCTCGTACGATGAAACGGAATCGAGTCTCGAGAGGATTTGACTCGGTTTAGGTTTCTGCGAGAGGTGTCGATCGACACCTAGAGGTAGTGTCGATCGACACCCACTTTTGAAAACGTGATTTGTGTGTTATGAGAATGTGGTGTCGATCGACACCTAGAGGTAGTGTCGATCGACACCAAGTTGAAATTCTGAGTATTGAATTGTGGTGTCGATCGACACCAAGGTGGAGTGTCGATCGACACCAGTTTCTGGAATGCTGATTTTTGGTTGTTGTTCTTGTTTGATAAGTTGTTTATCGTTAATTGATTATTGCTTGCTGGATTTGAGTATTGGTAATTGGATAATACTGGTTGAATGTTGATGGATGATATATTATTGATTGTTGATTGATCGCGTAGTAATTGATAATCTATTTCCCTTACTATGTATCCAGTAGACGGGATGACCGCCTCACTGAGTATTTGTGATAATACTCACGCAACTCGTTTTTCCCAATTGTGTTGCAGGTATAAGAATGTTTGATCGCGGAATCATGGCAGAGGAAGAGGATGATTAGGATGTTTTGTTATCGGTTCCGTTTGCTAGAACTGTTGCTAGGTTGTTAGAATGGAATAGAATTGTTCTTGGAATTCTGGAATTGAATTGAGTGTTCGGTTAATGAAAGTAAATGGTTTATTGTCTTCCGCTGGTTATTGTGGTTCATTTGATGAGTCTTGAGAATTAGTATTTAATAAAAAAAAAAAATGCGGGTGTCACATTTTGGTATCAGAGCCTATACGGTTTTAGGACGTTAGGTTGTGTGATTTGAAACTATGTGTTAATTGATTATGAGTAGTTAGTCAATTATGAGTCTTAGATCATCCTCTTCAAGCCTTTAAAGAGATTCCGCGGTAAGTGTCTGTTGTTTGGTTGTGGTTTGTCTTTGGTTCTTATCTATCTGTGCTTTGGGGAAAGTGCAGTGTGCGATGGCTAGAGTTCCAAGAGGTCATGGTGGTAGAGGCCGGAGTCGTGGCCGTGGAGGCCGGGGTCGTGTGGCTAAGTCGTTCGAGTGGGAGACTCAGAGTGAGTCATCGGATCAGGTGGTCGGCTCGCCTGCGAATCAGGAGTTGTCAAAGGGCACTGTCAGTGTATCGGATAGTTCTGCTGGAGCGAGAGACCCAGGTGCAGGTGGTGCTTTAGGCGGAGCTCGGGATCGGGAGGATCATGTGTCTAAGATGCTAGCCTTGATTTTAGAGCGGTTACCAGGTTTGGTACCGGTACAGACTCCAGTGGAGACCCGGAGGGAGCAATATCTTGCGTGGTCTGAGGGGTTGCTGCTCATGGGGCCCTTGTCCTTCTCGGGTAGAGGGAGGCCAGAGGAAGCCAATGAGTGGAGATTGAAGATCGAGCAAAGACTCCGTGTTCTCAGATGTCTTGAGGAGTTCTGTGTTGATTTAGCGGTGGAGTTCTTGGAAGGCAATGCTCGCCTTTGGTGGACAGGAGTCCAGGCCCGGAGGAGGCGGACATTGTGGTCTTGGGGAGAATTCGTGGGCGAGTTTAATGCACAGTATTTTCCTCAAGAAGTTGTGGAGCAATTAGAGTTGCAGTTCCAGAGTCTGGTTCAGGGCAACCGATCAGTTCGTGGTTATGATGCTGAGTTCAGCAGGCTGGTGGTCTATGCGGGTAGCGGCATGGATGGGGAGCGAGACCAGATGGGCAAGTTTGTGGCAGGACTTTGGATCGGGCTGAAGAAGCCTGGCATGGTTTCCAGGTATGCCTCGAGGGCAGAGCTGGTGGAGGCACTTGTAGCGGTCGAGGGCCTAGAGGAGCAGTTCGAGGATTGAGCTGATTTCTTTTGTTTTCTTTTTGGTTTTGCATTTAGGATTTGGGCTTTGGCTAGGTTGTTCTGGATTTTTTGTATTTTTCGTTTGTGGTTTGAACGGTTTTGAGATTTAAAATTTATAAGATGATTATTTCTTATTTATTTGCGATTGTATCGTTGCGGAGTTCTGTGAGAGTTGAGTAGGGTTGGAAGTCAGCGTTTATGAGAATTTGAAACTGGCTATGCTTGAGAAACCCTGGAGAACACCCTGGGCGATTGGGTTGTTCAGAGTTGACTTGGGAGTGGGGTCAGGATGTGATTCCGAGATTTAGGAAATTCATGCGTACTGCATAGGAGTTGCTGGTTGTGACTTCGGAGGTATGTTGTGGTGTGACCAGAGGTTTGGTCGGAGGTATGAGGGATGATGATTTCCCGGAGTGCGGTTTAGGAGATGAGTATTTCTCCAGAGGGATGAGGATTTCCCGGTATACTTGTTTAGGAGATGAGGATTTCTCCAGAGGGATGAGGATTTCCCGGTAGACTTATTTAGGAGATGAGGATTTCTCCAGAGGGATGAGGATTTCCCGGTATACTTGTTTAGGACATGAGGATTTCTCCAGAGGGATGATGATTTCCCGGTATACTTGTTTAGGAGATGAGGATTTCTCCAGAGGGATGAGGATTTCCCAGTATGCTTGTTTAGGAGATGAGAATTTCTCCAGAGGGATGAGGATTTCCCGGTATACTTATTTAGGAGATGAGGATTTCTCCAGAGGGATGAGGATTTCCCGGTATACTTGTTTAGGAGATGAGGATTTCTCCAGAGGGATGAGGATTTCCCGGTATACTTGTTTGAGAGATGAGGATTTCCCTGTATGCATATTGGGATGAAGAATTCCCTGAGTATAGTTTTGGGAGATGAGTAATTCTCCAGAGTATAAGGACTGTTCTTGAGTGGGATTAGGAGATAAGGATTTCTCCAGAGGGATGAAGATTTCCCTGAGTGTGGTTGTGCGAGATGGGTATTTCTCCAGAGTATGAGGATTATTCCTGATGGCGATTGGGAGATAAGGATTTCTCCAGAGGGACGAGGTTTGTCCGGTTGTGGTTAGAGATGTGTTGTGGAAGTCAAAGCTAGGGTTGATATTACGTTTAGAACTTCAAGTGAGAAGACCCTGGTAATGAATGAAGCATTTTTGGTCGTGCATGTTCTTGTTTGATTGTTGCGCGACCAATCAAGCGACACGATCTAAGCGAATTTGGTCGGGTTTTGGACGGATATGTTAACCTTAGTGAGACGGGTTGTGAGCCTCGGGGATCAAGAGTAATTATCTCGGGTATTGCCGACCGGGTTGGGGTCAAGAGTTAGTCTTTGGTAGTCGATGTGGAGACAAATGGTAATTGTCAGTGATGCTGACCATATTGGGTCAATGTTGGGATGGGATTGACGGTCCAAGAGGTGCGGGCGACGGTCTCGCGGGTGACTGATCATGTTTGGATCAGGTGTATGGTCTGAGTCGGATAGGATAGTCGGCAGTGCGTCATGAAGTTGGAGGTCTTGGTGACCAGTGAGTTCGGATTCGAGGTCGAATCCATTTGTGGTGGGGGAGAATTGTAACATCCCAAATCCTATAATTTTATTATTTGGAAAAGAGGGGTGTCGATCGACACCAAGTTTGGGTTTCGGTTCGGTTTGAGTTAAATTGCTCGGTTTGCGATGTCGGTTTAGCGAGAACCCTAGGGCTCGGCTATATAAGCCTATGTGGTTCGTGAGCCGTGTTTTTCCAGGGGAGAGGAGAAAAGAAAAAGGAGATTTGAGTTTTTGAATGTTTTGGGGTGAATCGAGAAGTGTTCTTGGCTGTTCTTCGTCTCTAGGGCTCGTGTGAGTGATTGTTCGAGATTGTGGAGTTATCTCGGTGATTTCCAGCGAAGATCATGCTGTTTCGTCGTTGTTTCTCTCGTTCTTCGTGTTAATTACCTTTTCTTCCGCATAATCGATGTGAGTGCGTGATCGTGGATATGGGAATTAGATTGTTAGGATATCGATTGTTGATTGAGATGTTTGGGTTGTTTATATGATTGTTCTTGTGTTCTGTATGGATTGAGCTATGAGTAATCTCATACGATGAAACGGAATCGAGTCTCCAGAGGATTTGACTCGGTTTAGGTTTCTGCGAGAGGTGTCGATCGACACCTAGAGGTAGTGTCGATCGACACCCACTTTTGAAAACGTGATTTGTGTGTTATGAGAATGTGGTGTCGATCGACACCTAGAGGTAGTGTCGATCGACACCAAGTTAAAATTCTGAGTATTGAATTGTGGTGTCGATCGACACCAGTTTCTGGAATGCTTATTTTTGGTTGTTGTTCTTGTTTGATAAGTTGTTTATTGTTAATTGATTATTGCCTTACTGGATTTGAGTATTGGTAATTGGATAATACTGGTTGAATGTTGATGGATGATATATTATTGATTGTTGATTGATCGCGTAGTAATTGATAATCTATTTCCCTTACTATGTATCCAGTAGATGGGATGACCGCCTCATTGAGTATTTATGATAATACTCACGCAACTCGTTTTTCCCAATTGTGTTACAGGTATAAGAATGTTTGATCGCGGAATCATGGCAGAGGAAGAGGATGATTAGGATGTTTTGTTATGGGTTCCGTTTGCTAGAACTGTTGCTAGGTTGTTAGAATGGAATAGAATTGTTCTTGGAATTCTGGAATTGAATTGAGTGTTCGGTTAATGAAAGTAAATAGTTTATTGTCTTCCGCTGGTTATTGTGTTTCATTTGATGAGTCCTGAGAATTAGTATTTAATAAAAAAAAACATGCGGGTGTTACATATTCACTAAGAAACCATATGTTATGGAGAAGAGCCTTCAACTTATTGAACACGCCATTCGAATTGAGTAGTCTAACAAGAGAAAGAGAATCCGAAAAACATTTGAGAGATTGGAATCATGCATTTTGAGATGCAATTAAAGCATTTTTTACTACTTCTGCAACCAGATCCATAACATATGGTTTCTTAGTGAATATGTAACATGCGACGCCACTTGCCGAAGAATCACGAGAGAGATTCTAATTATGGTATTTTAGCTTAAAGTACTCAAAATCTAAGAGAGAGTTTTTTCGGTGAGAACCCATTTGGACTGAGGCCTTGAATGAAGACCCAAACGCGGTGTGGTTTTTGCTAAAAGTCAATGGGCCCATCAGTTGGTTCACAATCACAAAATTAATTCAAGTGCGGGACGGTTCTTAATAAAATAATGGAAACAAAGGATTCATCAAGTGCGGATCATTTTAGTGAAAGAAAAGAGTTATCTACACACTGTTAACAAAACACATCAATTATGGTGTGTGTTTTTTGGGTCTAAAGATTGTGATATTAGCCATTGATCGAGAACATTACATCGGTGAAATCCAGAGCCTAAACAAGGGAAGCGGTGCCCAAACATGGGGAGCGATGAAATAAAACAAGAAGCAAGCTAACTATTACATGAAGAGAAAATAAAACCAATAACAGAGATTGATCCGAGAACCTTGAACTCTAGTCGAAACACAATCCTCATAAGAATAAAACAGATCTATACTAGGATTGTCACCCAAACAGATATAAATTCGTTACCCGCCTTACCACAATAATAACATAGGTGCGAAGCTACCAATCCCTCATATACTGCTCCCACGAACGGAGCCAACCGAGGCAGCACAGACAAACAAACACCTATAGAAAAACTTTGTCCCATGAGCAGATTTTAAGGAGGAAGAGACAATGATGGTTGTAACATCCCGAAACCAAATTTTAGAAATTTGGAACAATGTTTTCGGTTTGTTCCCGGTTAAGTTTAATTATTGCGGTTTGGCTCGGTTTAAGTGTTTAGATACCTAGGGCTTTGTATCTAAGCCTCTTTTGTCGTGGAGCAGCCTTGTTTAGGGTTTTGGAGATCAATTTTCGTGATATTGAGAGGAAAGAAGGTTGGAGTATCCTTAAGGGTGATTTTGTGTGTGGAGATTAAGAGGAAAGAAAAGGCAGTTTCGGCTGTTCTGGTAATAGGGAAGAAAGGACGTTTGAATCAGGTCTGATCGGCGTGGTTTTTGGTAGGTATGTTCTTCTTTCTCTTATCTATCTATAGGAGAAACAAGATCGTCGTTCCAATCTATAGTTTGTGAGTTATGATCGTTTTCCCGTGAGTGGTCTCTGCACTTTCGGTTTTCGATCAGTCCTCTTGGGAAGCGTTTTCTCGGCGTTTCAGAAGGATTCGGGAGACGAATTAGGTATCGTTGGAAATCCCTTCCGGTATAGTTTTCAGATTGGGTTTCCGTTTTTAATTTGGAGGTAAGCTATGTTCTCTGTGATCGTTTTAGCTTAGCGCGTTGGTTCTGGTTTTGGGAAATCTAATTAGGGTTTGGGGGAAAACCGAGTTGTTGGTGACAGAGGAAGCGTTCCTCGGAGTTTACGTGTGGGATCAGAGGCTGCGAGGTCTCTGATCTCGCGTTCATGTCCGTTCCTTCTCCGCTTTTTCTTCGTTAAACCAAGGTGAGTGCGCGACCATGGTTTCTAGGCGATGACGGATCGTTGTGTTTTTTTTGTGACTAGTTTCGTGTTGTTTGATGACTGAGACTGAATATTGATGTCGTGATGTGTATTGTGGTTGCATTCGTGGTGTTTTCTGGTGTTGCTCGACACAACTGTTATTGGTTCGAAACTTACATGTTTATCTGATTGCTATGTGATGAGTTGTATGCTGGTTTATATATTGTGATAAATATGTTGTTGTTTGTAATGTTGCCTGAACATGCTTGTTACGCCGTAGGTGATATGACCGGCTCACTGAGTATTTGTGATAATACTTACGCAACTTGTTTTCTAATGTGTTGTAGGTAAATATTTGAAATCGTGGAATCATGGCTATGAAGAGGAAGATGATCTAGGGTCTCGGTTTAGTGTATTCTTTGTTTAGAATTGCTGGTTTGGTTGCTGGTTATTCTAGAATTGTTGAACTGATGTTGTTGAATAAATGATTTAAATGGTTTAATTGACTTCCGCTGGCATTTGTGAATGTTGGTTAAAATGGCTGTTGTTTTGTTCGTATTAATCGTTGAGAATTCGTATTTATGGGAACCCAAGATGAATTGAAGGAATAAGCCATGCTTCTAATAGAAACTCAAAGAAGCTGAAATCAAAACTCGTTAAAAACCAAATCTGCTACAACCGAGACCTAGAATCCGAGAGAAAACCACCATAATCCTCATCACCTTTTCAATTCTGTTCTCTTCATATATGGATTCGTCGGAATATATCGTCGGAATCAGAAGGACAACCTATCATCTAAAACAAAAGAGGCAAAAGCATGGTGGAAATCAAAGCAAGAGATGAAAAACAAAATAAAAGCATGAAAGGTCACAACTCCAACGCTGGGTGAGCCGCTGGAGCTGCAGATCTGAAAAAACTAGTGATTGAGACTTAGAGAGAAAAAGGAGCGTGTTTAGGAGAGAGAGGATCAATTATGGTGTGTTCTTGTAGTTGTTAGGTGCGGTTCTTTATAAAATAATACCAAATAGCTTTAAATATTTTGAAAAATAATATGGAAGTTAACTTAGAACCCATTTAACTTGCAGTAGTTTTTTAAAGTATCAAAATTTATCATATCAATTATATTTTTTTAAAAAATAATATTAAATTACTTATTCATTTTTTATTCTATTTATATTTTTATGTATTGACTTTTTTTATTACTTAGAAATCTTTTCTTATATTACAAATTCAAACTTTTTACTTGTAACAAATCTCCTTACTATTAAATGCAAAGTTGTTTTAGTTATAAGAGATTAGGAGTTTTAATTCTATTGGTAGATTTTTGAATAAATGAAGACATGGAAATTGGAATGATGACATGTAAAGATGACATGGTTTTAAGCTAATTAAATTGATAGTTTTTTAAATTGAATCATTTCTTTTAAATACTCTCAACAATATATCTACATAATAAATGGTTACCTAATTTAACATTTCAATTAATATAATTTTCTTTTTTCACATTATAAATTAGCAACTAATTTTTTTTTTTTTTGTTACACCAATTTCGGATGGAACAAAAAGTATCACCAAATATAAAATTTTGAAAAAACAAATTATTTAGTAACAACAAATCTATGAATAGTGGCTGAAATATATTTATTAATAAATCTAAATATAATCAAATTATTTCGATTCACTAAAACAAATTTCAATACACTCAAAACAAATTTATTGTTCTATATTAATATTAAATATATACAATTTTCTTGATCTAATAATTTTGAAAAGAACATACGCAAGTTTTAGAAAACTTTGATACTTTTTATATTTGTGCAAAATATATTTGATAGTTCATAGGGTGAATTAGGTGAAAAATACTGAAGTTTTAGTTATTTAGGTAACTAACCAAAAAAACCAAAAAATATAAGTTAACTACTTAACGTATCCGAAAAAATGACGAAAAACTCCTCGAAAAATCTATCCTCTCCTCCGATGAGATTTGGTTCTTCTTTTTTGAGTTCTCCGGTTGACAACCCAATTTCAAATTCTACTATAATATTCAATTGACAACCCAATTCTAAATCGACAACCCAATTCCAATTTGACAATAATCTCTAATGGACAACCCAATTCCAAATTCCAGAAATTTACCCATTTCGAATTCTGGATCTGAGACCAGAGACGGGGAGAGAGAAACGGGAAGAGAGAGAGAGAGAGAGATGGAGAGATGTCAACGAGAGAGAGAGAGAGGTTTATAAAATGAAACCAAAGTGAATTAGAACACTCGAGTGAATTGACCAGTTTAATTACATAATTTCCCAAGTTCAATTTTCCATTTTAATTTCAGAATTTTCATGAGTTTGCTCTTGTTCATTGCTTGGAAAACAAATATAAAAAGAGATGGAAACGTGAGAAAAAGAGTAACCGAGAGACAGAGAGGAAGAGAGAGGTGAGAGGTGAGAGGTGAGAGGTGAGAGGTACGGATTTTTTAGGATTACGAAATTATCAACGGTGTCATTGTACAACACCTAAATAATGAAAACTATGTGTTATACATTGCAAATACTCTAGTTCATAACACAATAATTTTATGTTTTCTTAAAAAGGTTATCCCAATATTATACTTTTGCTCACGGAATTTTTTTGCAATCTTTGTATCCTCATTTCTAGGTAACTACATGTATCTTCTTTAGCTTTTTTCGTCATAAATATATTACGGTATTTGATTTTATTTATTATTGAAATAAAAAATAAATAAAAAATCATATATATTTGAAATGACCGTCTTCCAGTCAAAACTTGAATTTTTGGAAAAGGTATATCTCGATTTATTTATAGGTTTTGCTTCCAAAGTTAGAAAATTTTTAATCTATTGAAATGGTGGCTTCTATGGATGCAAAAATTTAAAATAAAATTTTAAGATTAGTTTTGGATAATTTATCCAATTTCTAATTTATGAAAAAAACATCTCTATATAATGTATATTTTTTTGGGAGATTCAAAGAGTTGAATACTGATAATTTTATTAAGAAACGACTTAAAGAGTAAAAAATTTAAGAAATGTCATTTTTAATATGTTGCTATGCAAAAATCCTAATTTTAATGATTTAAAATTATTTATGTTTGGATTAACTATGTTATATTATGATGTTATATTATGGTTTTATTTTTTGGATTTAAAGTTTGTTAGATATATCAAAACCTTTTTTAAGATTGGGGTTTTTGAAGTGTTAAGGTTTTAAAAGTTTTTATAAATGACATTTATGAAAATGGACAATTTAGTGTGGCATTTTAATGAAAAAAATTTTAAAATTGATATTTTTGCAATTGTTCTAAGAAAAGAACAAAGAGAGCAAAGATGGTGAAAAAGCAATGTTTAAGAAATATTTTTTTTTTCTTTTTGTTTTGCTAAACTTTGTTTAAGAAAGATGAAGAGAAAAAGAACAAGAATGAGCTCAAGAGTAGCATGTAGACAAAGAAGAAGATGATCACATAATGGCAAATAAGAACAAGATGGATAGGATAAAAAATACAATATGAAGAAAAAGAAAAACAAGTGAATAAAATACATGAAGTATACCAGAAAGAGAAGACAAAGACGAGATGAATAAATAAAAGAAGAAAAAGATTTATGATAAGAATAATGAAGAAAAAAATGAAGATGAAGAACAAGTCGGAGAATATAAATGGTTGCAAAAAAAAAGGAAATTTTTTGCGATGTACACAATAAGTTACAATCATATAAGACTAAGTAGAAGAACAAAATATAAGGAGAACGATGAAAAACAAATATAAACTAATAAAAAATACGAAGACCAGAAAAAAACAAAGGAAAATTAGAAGAAAATATAAAAAAAGTAAGATAAAACAAACAAGACATTAACCATGAAAGATTGAAAAACAAGCAATTATGCTTATTTAACGTTTAATAAATCGATAAATTCTTTTTATTAAATACTAAAATTAACTTATTTTTCTAAAAAACATTATACCCACATACGGTGCGGTCCAGCCATCTAGTTGTTTCTTAAATGTTCTTCATCTTTTTTAATCGAATGGTTTTCTAAATTATAATAAGTTATGAAAATATATACACGGATGATTATACAAAAAATAATTTTAGTTTTGACATGCGGGACCACTCCAAACGACTCTCTTTACACCACGGTGCAAATCTCTTGTTAATTGTTGCCTCCATTAATTAACCATTTATCAAACCACTAGACTAAAGAAATTTCTACAAATTATTATAAGATAATTAATCAATAATTTAATTTGTTGACAATAATAAATTCATTACAGTATTTATTTCATAAAATTATCACCTAATATATATATTTCAAATTGTTTTGTCACTTTTTACCAATCAAAAGTTGTTTTGAACCGTATGATATTTTTTTCACCGATCAAACATTGGTTCGATCCGTTTTTTTCATACAAACCACATTTGTTCTACAAATAATTTTTTTCTCCACGGTCCGCAGTTGTCCCGTATCGCACTGCACAACACAGTTTTTTTACGCGCACCGCTCAATTTAATGCACCTTTGAACCCTTAGTTTTCTTTATTAGCCTTTTTCGATGTTTAAATTAGGGCTAAACAAAACATTTATAATCTCCCCTTGGAACATAATATTGAGGTTAATGACTAAACATTTGCGAATGTAAAAAAGTGATATACTATTTCGTGATTAGTTTTTTTTTGGTTATAGTCGAAACATTATTAAGAGAAATAAAAGATAGGAAAGAAAACGGGAAAATTGCTAAAAAAACCATCAATTGTATGGTGGGAGCAAAAAAAACCCTCAATTCATCACCAAACCATTTTAACCTCCAACTTTTGTTGACTTTCTATTTAAACCTTAAACTTGAATTGACTGGACCCATCGTTAAGTCGCCTAACGGAACAATTACACAGAGTTAATTTCCGTCACTGTTGTCCGTTTAACACAAAAATTCCCAAATTCCCAAATCGATTTAAGGGTTCTAAAAACTCAAAATTCCCAAATCAATTTCTTTTCTTCTTCTATTCTCAAAACGATTTCGACTTTGTCACAAAAATGGTCTAGAGCTTGAGATGATTTTATCAATTTTTTTTTTTTGCTCCTACTTAGGAGCTTGAGATGCATCAATGGCGGATTTTTAATCGAAACACCATATGTAGCAATTTATAGCTTTTTAGAAAGCTCTTTACAAATGGAATTTAATGATAACAACCACATATGGTAATTTTTACTAAGTTGACCGGAATTTCACCGAGAAGTTTTCGTTCTCAAACTTGAAAATGAAATTCTCAGAGTTCTACAATGAATCTTGAAAAATTGAGACTAGTTCCAAACTCCTAAGACCGTAATTAAGAAAGCCCAATAGTTTATTTCAAAATTCGAGAATATTTGATTTTCGGATCCAAAATTGATTTGGGAATTTTGTGTTTTTAGGGTTTTAAAATCGATTTAACGGACAAGATTAACTCTGTGTAAATTTTCCGTTAGGCGACTTAACGACGAGTCCAATTTAGTTTAGTCAATTCAAGTTTAAAGTTTAAATAAAAAGTCAACAAAAGTTGAAAGTTAAAATGATTTAGTGATGAATCGAGGCTTTGTTTGGCTCCTGCCATACAGTTGAGGATTTTTTTTTAGCCATTTTCCCGAAAGAAAACCCAAAAAAGACAAGTTTTTCAAACCAAAAGGTCAAAAACACAAAAGTCACTTCAGACATAATGATGTGATGACTTTGTCGATTTTCTCTCAGCCATCCAAATTAGCTTTGAGAATTGAGGCCTTTTTTTGACCTTACATCACATTCAGTCACTATTTAATCCAACCTCACTCAAAAAGATTCTCAATTCAATTATTTAACTGTTTATTCCTTTTCCCCGGTCGCTTTTGGCTTTTGTATCTCCATCTTCCGACTTAGAACCACCTATTGGCTTTAAAAAATTCATGTTTTGGATTTTTTACTTAATTTTTTAAGATTGTTTTTCTACATTTTACTTTATGTTTTTACGATTTATCAAATGATTAAATAGTTTTTTAATCAACTAGAATGAGAAAAGTACAAAAGTAAGTCAAAAGTAAAAATAAATAATTAGCTAACACAAATACTCCATCTGTTTTTAAAAAATTGATGTTTTGGATTTTTTCCTTATTTTTTAAAAATTGATTTTCTACACTTTACTTTATGCTTTTACGTTTTACCAAGAGATTAAATAGTTGTTTAATCAAATAGAAAGAGAAAAATACAAAAATATAAGTCAAAAATAAAAATAAATAATTAGTTGACACAAATATTTATTTTGTCTTAATATGCGTGAAAAACCCAAAACATTATTTTTTCAAAAACAGAATATTTGTGAAAAACCCAAAACATCATTCTTTTTACTATTTTCTCCATATTAGCATCACATAGAGTTGCGATATACTCCTAAACCATGTCTTGACGAGTTAAGAGTTGAGTTTATCATTTGATTTGACCCATCCCCAAAGAAAAACAACTATAAGCCATCCACACTTACGAAAATAGTTTGCTATCCTTTATTAAAAGAGAACACAATAGTTTTGAAAAGAACAAAAAGAAATGAGGGTCCGTAGAAATAGGTAGATGAATAGTTTGCTACTGGTCATTGTAACCGTTTTAAATGGCAAACGTATATTAATAATTCAATTTTCGGCATGGAATTTAGTCATAAAAAATACAAAATTGTAAGTTCATGACTTAATCTTACATAGCACGCATTAAGCCCGATTAACCCGAGGATCTTTCGAACCATATCTGTTTTGATCCCGTATTTTCCGGGGGTAAAAATCAGAACCATGTTACTAAAATAATCCACAAGCTTTTAGCCTATATTAACATCTTATGTGATCAAATCAATCAGGTACGCACGCATGTATGTCGATGGAGATGAGTATGACATGGTTGGAGGAAGATCCCAAAATCAATCCTGTTAGAAAGTCATCAAAAGGAACAGAATTAGCGACCAATGAGAAGACATTTTAGTCACACATAAGACATAAGTATATGCAAAAATCTATTCAAGATAGGTTTGTCAAATAATTGAATCTATAAAGCTAGTTTGAGATTTCAAAATAATGGTAGTTTATAAATAAGACCATCTCCATCCAAGTGTCTTACAAATGCTGGTGTCTTAAAAAAATGAAAAAAAATAAAAGAGAAAAGAGAGAATGAAAAAAAATTCTTAAACAATAACTTAAAAATATTATGTCTCGCTAAATGATTGGTTGAATATATTTTTAATGAATTATAATTTAAATAAAGAATTAAATAATATTAAAATACTAAGTTAGATTTTTTGAAGATATTTATGGATGGAAATGCTCTAATGGTCAAAAATAATAGTAAAAAATTTAACTGAACAGATAAATTAAGATAGAACCGGTGTTAAATTTAGAGATTATAGAACTCCTAACTGCGGTATACGTGTCAATCTGTGGTTGGCCGAGAAATAATAACAAAAGAAAGAAAAAAGTTCAGAGAAAATAACTCTCGATCCAGTGAATTCAGAGTTCCTCTTCGATGAGAGCCGCGTCGTATCTCGTCTCTCTCAAATTTCTTCAAAGCAAGCTTCTTCGATTTTGCATCTCTCTGAGTCTCAGGTTTGTTCTCAATCTCATAGTTCATCATCGTACAGTAGAATCAGGTGGATAAACCCAATTTAATCTCTTTCAATTGTTATGCACTGCGAAATGATTCGTAAAGTTTTAGATTTGGAATCGAAAATCTTTGTGATGATTTAGTAGGTATCTAATCTGATCTGGGTCGAGTTAGTTAAATCCCTAATTTTAGAGATTTTTTTTTTTTTTTGTGTTTGTTTGATTTGATAGATTGAGGCTAGAGTGTGAAATCTCTTGCGGAAAGAAAACCCTATTTCTCACAGTCACTGCCATGGCGGCTCTATGCAGAGCTCGAGCTGCTTCTTCGTCTTTATTCAGTAGCGTTATTCGTCCAGCATTTCGCAATTTCTCCTCAGGTTTGTGTTTCTGAATTAGCACAAGGCTCTTGATTCAAACTGTTATCATGGTTCTTCAATGAGTTTAGGAAAAAAGGTTATATGTATAGGGTTTAGGATAGTATGTCCTTGTGGAATCTGAACTCGTGGGTTTTGTTAGCCTTTGCTGAACGGATTAGCTTGCTTTCTGGTTCTCACTTCTTCTTTTTTCCACAATTTGATAACCTGACTACTCTATCACTTAATGTTGACATGTAGTTAAGAGTTTGTTGTTGGAAAATTTCATGATCATTAGATCTCTTCATGTGCTAAACTTGAATCTCTCCAACTCTGGTGGTTGATTCTTCTCTTAACAGCTACGCCGAGTTTCTGAAAGAGATGAAACAAAAGGCATTAGCAAAAGCAAAAATCGGACAAGAGGAGATCTTGCGGAAGATTGAAGAACGCAAAATAGCAAGAGCAAAGAGAGAGTATGCGAAAAGCGACCAGATTAGAAAAACTTTGGCGATTAAAGGAATCTCCCTCGAGGATACACCTGGAGCAGACAAATATGTACTGGAGACCTTGCATCCCTCAGCCTCAAGACTTAATAAGCCAGAAGTCTCTTTGCCTTTCTCTTCATTTCTATATCGCTCTTAATCAGTAAGAACTAACCCTAACTTCTTACAGACTCGATCAAAGTTGAGATTTTTTTTTGAGGATTTCAACTTTTTATCAATTTCTTTCATTGTCATCTCTAGCTTCACGATCATCTTTGCTAGATCTTCATTACAAACTTGAGTTTTTCTTATAAAATCAGCGGAGAGAAAATCGGAATCGCTGTCTTTGTCACAAGAATTTTGGAATTCTTCGAAATTTCTCAAATCACAAATAGTTTTCCTGAAACTAGCTTCTAGTAAATTGCCATATGCTAATTTTTCCTCTTCGAAATCCGACAAAGCTGCATCAATCAAGTCGCATTCATCGTGTTTGGCTCTGTCTAAATATTTTCTTAGAGATTCGCAGAGTTCCGTTACTCCTTTGCTCGTTGTGAAGTATTCGTTGAGAAGACGGATCTTTGCGAAAATCAGTTTGATGGAACTCCATGAAAAGCTTTGAAACGTCATCGTCCATATTATCCATACAATCACTCAACTTGGTTAGATTTTCTTCCGATCTAGATCTGAGCTTCATGCCGTGGTTAACGTTAGAATTGGAGGATTGTGAAAGGAAAGTCACTGAAGGATACATAGAGGAGATTCGTTGAGAGATACGATGACTCGAAATAACTGCTCGGAACTTTATACCCATGGTTTTAGAAACACCAGAAAAATATCGCACTTACGATTTTAGTGAATACAGTAAGAAAAATTCACACTTGTTTGATTGTTAGAGAAGAAAGGTTTGATTATTAGAGAAGAATAGAATACAGAAAATACTGATTTATGACATTTGTCAATCGTATAAATCGTATATATTTAAATTTCCAATTTTTTCAGTTTTTCCTTTTTTCGTTTTCCGTTAAAGACTAGTGTTTCCATTTTTTTTTTACTAGCTAGCTGTCTAATTAATGAAGCAACAACGGTCAATTTCAACGGATTTTCAAGCTGTCGTATTATTATACGAATAATAACTGTCCAACTTAAAAGGCTGATCTCAAATTAGAATGTAATAAAGTGGATTGTATTTGTTCTTGTTCAAAAGCGTGGGTTAAACTCTTAAAGCACTAAAGCACTGTCCAACTAAACATAACTATTATTTAAACTAGGAAACAAATCCGCGCGGAAAAAGTAATATTTATGAGATTGTTATTATCAATATTTGTTTAACAGAGGCTAATGTGTAAGAAACATTTTTTTCATCTTCTATATAAGAAAAAAAATTTGCGTGGTTTTAGTGAACTCAAAAATAACCCAAGTATAATATATTTTCGAACCATAAAAAACATAAAAACAATCAATTTTTCATGAGAACTTTGGTAGTTTATGTGTTTGTTCCACCACTATGCAAGGTTTATCATAAAAACAATCAATTTGGTAGTTTAGCGCTAAATAGCAATTATCTAATTAACAAAATTAATTAGAAACTAACATAAGAGAAGTTTTAGTTTCATCTTGCCGTAAATATTGATGAATAAATAGTCAACATATAAGACTTAGATGACCATTAAGTGAAAATAAAGTAACTAAATTTCACCTCCAGTTTGAAGAAAAAATGTATTTAGCTATTGTTTTCACATTTATTTATATATTGGTGTTTTGCCTCATTTTCTATGAAAACTAAAATTCGATAGCGCAAACTTCTGCCATCACTTATGATACATGAATTTGAAATCATGGATCTTGGCTTTTGATCACATGTTCGTTTTTGCCAATTTGTTGTTTCTATTCAATAGTTTATGTATCATGAATTTACTTACATGTTGACTTTTTGTTAAATGATAGTAATTGTTAAAAAAAACATATCAATATTGAGGACTGAGATCAAATAACGATTGAAAAGTTTTATGTAGTCGATCAATATGGGTGCTGAAGAATAAAACTGAAACCTTTCTTCTGCATGCTTTATCCCACCATTACATGCATAACTCTATAACTCTTGTGGATGATAGCGAGTTCTCACTGTCACTTAGATGTGTTTGAAGAGTTTATGTTTTTTTCATAAGTTTTGTAATTTTAGAAATTTACTCTACCACATAGAGGCTTACAAGCGGAGGTTGTCTCTCATCTACTTCCATTACACTGATTTTTCATAGATTTGTTACTATGACTAATTAATCCTTCACAAACCGTCGAACCTGGAATTCTATCAACATGATTCGCCTTAATCATATCTCTCTTGCCAAATCTTGGAAATGTGTGATACAACTCCATGTTTCGTCACTCTCGAGGGTCCCATCACCTCTAATTTTAATTCGATAAGACTAGAGGTTAGTTCCTCTTTACATATCTTCCTCAAAAGAGTCACGAAACTCTATTGCACTATATATACCAGAGAACAATCTCTATGACTTTTCTCACAAATCCTCAATGTATAATCCTTTTTCTCACAAATCCTCAATGTATAATCCTTTTCTCACGCTTTTTTGATGATGTTTTTTATAGGAGTTTTGGCAATGATCTGTTTTAAAAAATAAGTATTACGAAATATTAAGTTTTAACTAAAAGCATAACATAATGATGATTATGAATATTATTTTTTTATTTAATAATTTAAAAGTATGGTATGATATTTTATAATTATGAGAATAACTCCTTTTGCATCTTTATTTTCTATAATCATTCGATAAGTAGGTAACTTTTCTCCCAAATAGTATGTCGTACGTTGCCTCCCTTGTGTTCATAAAATGTTGTTACTATAACACAATTTATCGAGAAATGTAACTTCAATATAGACTAGCCCTGTCCATTTTAAGGAGGGAAACCAGTGCCGCCCCGTTCCCGATCATGTTTATACAACTACCTATTTGAGATTGAGTTTTTTTTTCAAATGGGTACGGGAAGGGTAAGGAAATGGAATCGGTATGAGCACTACTGGAATTACTCGTTTTCTTTTAACTATCTTTAAATTTCTCAATTTTTTCTTAAATTTCCTAAATACCTCTTAAATTTTCTAAAAAATTATCTTAATTTTTTTAAAATTTCCTGAAATATATGTTTTAAAGTTAACCCTTACCCAACTTATTGAAAGTCTGAGAAGTAAATTTAGTTAAGAGAATTTTCTGAACCTTTCCCGTCACCAAACTTCTTGTCTTTTGTTAGGAATAGTTTAGCCATTTAGGTATTTTTTTAAAATTCCCAAATTACCCGTTCCCGTCCCTTTCCTGCAATTTCTAGTCTCGTTTCCCGATATGAACATGGCTAATATAGATTGAAAATGATTTACAAAGAAACAATTAGTTTTCTAAAAACTCCAAAAGAACATAAATGACATTATAAGTGATTAATATCATTTACTTAATATAGAATTCATGAGATTAATATTATTAATTTCTTTGTTAGCAAATTGGTAATTTACAAAAAAAATATATATATCACTTTCATTTTAAGACAAAAATAAAAGGTTCGCGGATTTTTAGTGAAAAACTTTGGGCAAGCAAGCTATATATTCTTAACAATTTATGTTTTGGTTCGCTATGCAAGTGATATAAAAACAATTTAACCAAAAGTTAAGCAAACACATCACTCTTCTTGATAAACGGATTTGAATCATGAATCTTGACTTCAATGCATATTATAAAAAATCGTAGAGACGCTTTGCATATAAAAAAATGTTTATCAAATCCAAAAATATGCAGTCATACAGTTTTTAGAGACGCTTTGCAAATGCGTATACAGTTTTTAGAAATAATACGCATAATTAATTGGAATCGGGAATGACGAAAAAAAATTTATCAAGAAAAAAATTAGAAGAAGATCTCAACGATTCTGGCAAATGGAACAATTGTTCTGTGAACGTAAAAACAAATGCATCAAAGTTTGGTACTGTTAGGAGTGAAACGAAAGAGGATACTGAACGCAAAAGTTTGGGAACAAATTGCATTTTATGAAAGCATATGAAAAGACGCAAAAGGAAGCGATGCATCTCTCTGAAGGTGCTGTTTCGTGAAGAAAAAAAAAACGTCGCATCTGTTTGAAGGTACTCCTACCGATTAATTCTCAGTCGTTTAAAAAATAATAATGTATCATCCACTAAATGTGGGTTGGGTACACACATAAAGTCAAAAACATCAAAGGTATATCAACATACAAAATATGACTCTAACGTATGCTACATATGGCTCTGTAAATTATGAAGTGATAACAGGTACGTTAACCAAGGCTGCAACATGCATTGTTAACATATATTCTTAAAACTATTCAGTTGATCGGAAATTATCAGACTACTTATTCAATCTCAAGAAAAAGCGAATCAATAGTGAAGGTCGAATAATAATGACTTTGTTGACAACTTATATACTTACACCTGTTTTGCAAAATGTTTACTGCGTGAAAGGGGGATTTCCAAATTCATAGAGAGAAAATTATTAACTTGGTGAATCGCACGTTCATTAAACCACCAACCTTCATCTCTTCTTCCTCTTCTTCAAGAGATTATATGTGGAGCTTAATGGTCACGCCTCCTGCCCGATATCTTAATGAACACAAAAAAAAAGTATGAATATGCCTCCTATATAGTGTAATCTTCATCAAGCTTAGCAACTCAAGTAGATTTTATGGTACTCGACTAAAACCAACTAAGGCTGACTTACTTATAACTTACAAAGAGTGCAAAGATACATACATTTCAGGGCCTTTGAAGGTAATGACAACTAAAAAAAAAATATGTGTAATGAAATGAAACTAAAAGAAATCTTACTCCAATATGTACCATAATTTGGAACATAATAAAATCACTACATACTTTTACGATAGAAAACCAATCAAAATAGAAAGACAAAGATTAATTTAATCAACACACATTTCCAAAGAATAAAAAAGAACACATGAATACTTTTAAGCGGAAACAAACATACAGTTTTGTGACAACATGTAGGAGCAAGCGCAATGCAACATATTATTTTAGTCGTCGAACGAAAACAATAATCTTCTTTTTTCGAATTATGATGACCAATCTGTCACCCTCTTTGATTTGAATATTCAAGACTTCTTCATAATAACGTAAACCATATTTGGTTGTTCATACTTAACCCCCACATTTTGATGGCTCTCTCTCGACTATAACTTCACAACCTTAACCAAAAAATTAAGATAGAAAATAAGACTATGGTAATTTTCAAAAAAAAAAAAAAGACTATGGCACTGAATACCCTTGTTTTTTATGGCATTGTTCGAGATAAATTCATTAACAACTTCAGCATAGGAAAGAATAAAATTATATACTTTTTTTTATTCACCTGGAGTACGATAATAAGAAACAAACGTAAAATTTTCAATAAATATATATTAAAAAAAATCACAGCTCTTGAGTTGGAAACTTTGGTTGGATGAAACGGTATTAATAATTGTTGACTACTCTCCGTTGAGTCAATGTCTCCTATACTCCTCTCAGAAAAGTCAAATGCTAATATACTCTCGTTATAACTTAAATTTCTTTTTCATTAATTTTTAAAGTCGAAAGTTGAGTAATGTACATTAAAACCAAGAGAATGTAACGAAATTACAGACCCAACCAAGCTTATCCACCCGATTTATGACCCATACATATCTGATACCCGTCGGGAAAAAATCTCTAAACTAGACTAAATCAAAATGGAAAATTTTCGTTTCAGAATTCTCTTTTCTCAAATCCTACCAAAATCTCTCCCAATTCGACTAGGAAGAAGAAGATTAACTTTGTGGATGATCCCTCTCACTCCCACTTTCACGATTTTGTCTCCCAAAATCAAATCGTTGATGACGATGATTACAAGCCTCTGCACATGAAATGAGCTCGTGTTGATGATGATGATGATGATGATGATGATGATGATGAGAGTTTTATGGATGAAAAAGAAGATGATGACATGACCATTGCGCAAAGGAAGCAGATCGAGAAAGAAGTGAAGTGATTCAGAGAAAATTGGAAGAGATAGTTGAGAAACACTTGGAAAAAAGTGTAGAAGATATCAGGTGGTGGATACGATGAATCCGATGATTCAAGGCCTTGTCAAAACCTTGCTTTGTCGAAGGCTTGCTTTGATAAAGGCTTTGTAAGTTTTGATTGGAAATTGAATATATTGTTTGATTACAGTGAACATGTGAATCGATTGAGGTGCTGGGTTTGGATTTTTAGGAAATTAGGGTTTTGGGTTTGGATTTTTAGGCGTTGGGTTTGAAAAATTGGTGATTTTTCATAGAGTTAACTGTAGAATTGTGAGGAAATTAGGATAATTTGGGTTTTGATTTGTGATAGGTGGAGACGATTCGTGAGACTATTGAAAATCCTGGATTTGAAGCATCATTGATAGAAAATGAGGCAAATGAGAGGTCTAGACAAGTATGCAGGATAAGAATAAACGGTATGACTTGTACCTCGTGTTCTTCGACAATCGAAAGAGCTCTTCAATCCGTTAATGGTGTGCAAAGAGCTCATGTTGCGTTAGCGATCGAAGAAGCTGAGATTCATTATGATCCTAGGCTCTTGATTTATGGAAGAGATAGGAAACTAGATTTGAAGCGGTACTTATAAGTACGGGTGAGGATGTGAGCAAGATCGATTTGAAGATTGATGGTGAGTTTACTGATGAAACAATGATGATTATTGAGAGATCTCTTGAAGCACTTCATAGGGTTCAAGATGTTGAGATCAATCATGGAAGTGATAAGATATTTGGATTGTACAAACCCAATGTGACGGGCCAAGGAATTTCATTGGGGTGATTGAGTCTACTGTCTTTCTAAGTGAGTGAAGATAAGAAAGAAACAAGATTGATGAACGATTGAAACAGAAAAAGCTTTCAATTGAGGAGATATCATTGAAGGGTATGACAAAAGTTGAGAAGATTTTGGTAATTATTAGAGATTGGATATCAGGTGGTGGTCTGATACTTTTTCAAAGCTTGTCTTTCAACCAAGTCTTCTTCTGATTCATTGATAAGTCTAGGCGATGGATCATCATCTTCTGGGGATTCATTTTTGTGGCTTTTGTTGTTGTGTGATGTATGATGGAATTAGGTTCTTGTACAATTATTGGATTCGTTAAGTACAACTGAGTTTATTAGGTGCAACCGTGCAACTAACTATTTATGTAAAAGAAGAAATACAAGAAACACAGGACAATTGAGTTTATTGTGTAAAATAAACACTACAAGAAAACACTGATTTAGCGTCGGCATATTTCGACGCTAAACCGTCGACGCTAATTCGACACTATTTTTCGTCTAATTTAGCGTCGGATGTTTGACGCTAATCCGACACAATATTTCGACGCTAATTCGACGCTACTGTAGCGTCAAATTAGCATCGAAACGTTTCGATGCTAAATGGATGCAAAAACGATGGTAATTCGATGCTAAATTAGTGTCGGATTACCGTCGACACCTGATTCATTCGACGCTAAATCGATGCTAAATTAGCGTCGAATGAATCAGGTGTCGACGCTAATTCGACGCTACATAAACATCGATTTAGCATCGATTTAGCGTCGAATGATAACATTTAAAAAAAAAAAATTAATATACAAAATTATTATAAATTAAAAATTATTATAATTATTATAATAAAAATTAAAAATTATCCGATACAAAATAAAATTATCCGTTACAAATAAAATTAAAACGCTAATCCGACGGTGGTTGTTGGGTCCTTAGGTTCACGATATCTTCGAACTCTTGGTGGAATTGCATTGCACCGGGAGGTGTAGGAGGCGGTGGAGGACGATTCATCCCTTGCAAGGCAGTGGCTAATGTCGGGTTATCCACTGCATTCGACGCTAAAACCACCTAAATTAGTTTTATTTGACTTTACATAAATATATTTCATAAAATCTAAATTCAAATCTATAACTTAGCAAATCTAAATTCAATTCCATAACTTATCAAATCTAAATTCAATTTCATTTCCTAAAATTTATTTCCTAAATTTTTCCTAAAATCTATTTCATACCAAATTTCCTAAATTCTATTTACTACATATTTATTAAATTTGAAAATGTAAAATATAAATTTAAAATTTAGGAAATAATTTTATAGTGCTGAAATAATGTTGGAAAAACTTTTATATTTGATATTTAGGAAATAATTTTATATTTTCGAAATAAATTTAACATTTATGAAATTATTTTATATTATCGAAAAATAACTTTTAAATTCGGTTTTAATTTTAAATAAATATTTTAAATTCAAAAAACTCATAAATTTGTCTTATTTGACTTTACATAAATAAATTTCATAAAATCTAAATTCAAATCTATAACTTATCAAATCTAAATTAAATTCCATAACTTATCAAATCTAAATTCAATTCCATTTCCTAAAATTTATTTCCTACATTTTTCCTAAAATCTATTTCATATCAAATTCCTAAATTCTATTTACTACATATTTCATAAAACCATTTTCTAAAATCAATTTCATTTCAAATTCCATAAGTAATATATATAACTAATTTATAACTAATTTCAAATATATAAAAAAATTTTAAATTAAAAAAATAATATATATTTATTACCATTGTTTCCGGCGGTGGGCGACGGCGGCCGGAGGTACGGAGGAGGAGAGTGTTTCCGGCGGAAGGAAGGAGATGCGGCGGCGGGAGAGAGAGAGAGAGGCGGCGGGAGAGAGAGAGAGAGTCGCCGGGAGAGAGAGAGAGAGTCGCCGGGAGAGAGAGAGAGGAGCGGGAGAGAGTGAGTGATTTGTAGAAACCGGAGAAGAAGACTTCGGTCTCCGTTTTTAATTCGGGAACCGAAGCTAATTCGACGCTTAATTAGCGTCGAATTAGCGTCGGATTACATTTAAATATAATTTCTATTCCCCACGCAGAGTTAATGTTACCGATCCAAATTTATTTGATTTAGCGTCGAATTGACCACCAATTCGACGCTAAATCAAAATTAATTCGGTTTACCGCCGTTGGTTTAACAAACAAAATTTGAATTTATTTGGTTAACCGCCATTGGTTAAATCAAATTAATTCAATATAGCGTCGAATTTGCGTCGGATCAAATTAATTTGATCCGTTTCATACCCTAAACCCTAAACCCCAAACGTTAATTCGACGCTAAATCGACGCTACCTTAATCTATTTTTACGTTTGGGGTTTAGGGTTTAGGGTATCCGCCACTGGTACGAAAACAATCTTACCCTTTTCAATCTTTCATATAATAGAATAATTTTAAATTTTGAAATTTGAAATTACATATTTGGTTCATAAAGGGTTATGAAGGTATATGTAAACCTATATAGTTTTTTTGAAATAGCAGTCCTTACATGTATTTGTAACATCGAATTATACAAACATACTAATTTGTTGGCAATTAAATCTTTGAATATAGATAACATTGTAGCTTCACTCTGAATCGTCGACGTTAAATCTTTTATTGTTTACACAATAAACCCTAAATGAAAAATTAGTTTGATTTAGCGTCGAATTAGCATTGAATCACATGACTTCGACGCTAATTCGATGCTATTTAACAAAATTAGCGTCGAATTAGCGTCGAATTCATGTGATTCGATGCTAAATGATTTAGGGTAAAGAAACCTCAACATATACGATAACAATCTTAACCTATTTAAAGATTTTAAAACCGCAACATATAACGTTAACAATCACATGTATTTTTACATATCAAATTTCCTACATATTTACTAAATCCATTTCCCTACAAATTTATAACAAAATGTACATTGATATGTCATTACTAATATATAAAATAAAATTAACATAAAAATAATAATAATGATTTAGCCTCGAATTAGCGTCGAATTCATGTGATCCGACGCTAAATCAAACAAATTTTATGTGTAGGGTTTAGGGTAAAGAAACCGCAACATATACGATAACAATCTTAACCCATTTAAAGATTTTAAAACCGCAACATATAACGATAACAATCACATGAATTTTTTCATAACAAATTTCCTAAAATCTATTTCCTACATATTTCTTAAATCCACTTCCTTACAAATTTATAACAAAATGTACGTATTGATAATTCATTACTAATAAATAAAATTAACTTTAAAAATATGTAGAATCGATGCTAAATCGACGCGATATAGCGTCGATTTAGCTTCGAAATGTTTTGTCCCTAATTAGCGACGATTTAGCGTCGAATTGTGTTATCGACGCCAATATTCGACGCTATATTCGACGCTATCTGTTCGACGCTAAATTGACGCTAAATTTGCATTGATTTAGCGTCGAAATGTTTCGTCCCTAATTAGCGTCGATTTAGCGTCGAATTGTGTTATGGACGCCATTACGACACAAAATCGACGCTAAAATAGCATCGGAAAAAATTCGACGCTAAAATACAGTTTTCTTGTAGTGAAAATAAAAACATTAAAAACATGTGGGCCGTTAGCACCGTTATTGTCGGTTTTATTTAGCACATGTCAATTATATGAATTAAAAATTCAGAAATTTTTCACATAGTTGTATCTAGTTTTTGGTTGTACAAAGCATGCTAACAGTTGTTCTTTTGGAGATTTTAACTATATATTAGTTATACCGATAAAATGTTAAACATGTTTAGTTGTACATTGAACATATCCCCATTCTTGCATTGCTCCAAAGTTTTCATGTAATAACATGTTTAGAAACACATTTTATGCATCATGTGTATCATAAGGTGGTTAGTATTAACAAAGTAATCATAAAAGTATAAGGTCTTTTATGTGAAAAGTATAATATGGAAAATACCATAATCAAATATTTGTGTTATATAACAAATATATCTATAACATGTTTTATATGTCAAAATGTATACCTAAACTGATTTTATAAACAATTTTTACAAATACAAAAATGTATGTACATGATCTAAATTTTACTCGATACATCCCGACAATCTCTCATTTGCTCTGTCCAAGTACCCTTTATTTGTCTGTGTCTTTGCTCACAACTTCCCAGTACATTTCCCTTGCTTCCATCTGTTCTTTTACCTCTTAACCAATGACAATCTTTTCAAGTCAATTTATATAAAGATTTGAAATTTATGAGATCACGTGAGCAAATGCAGGGGCGATTGTCTTGTGGTTGACAACAACAAGAAGAATATGGCTTAGGGTCCTTAACAATCACATGTACTAGTAATTTATGAAACAACAATGTTTCGTTGGAATGTGTGTTTGAGCATGAACCTGAACACTTAGCTACCGAAGACAAATGATGTTATTTTTCCTTGTTTCGATCTTGAATCCGGGAATTCCAGTACATGAAACCAATACATGTATATCATCATTTGTATATAAGTATGGTTATCAAGTGTAATTCATGAACGATATAAAATTATAAAAGATACAGTCCAAGGCATAACAACACAAGTACACATAGATCATTACATGAAACAAAGTCATTTTTAGACATTAATGATCAATGAGGATCCATAACTACTTTTTATCTTTGGTTATGAATTCTGTCAACTAATTCCCTCCCGTCCGATCCTTTTGTTCGAAATATCTTTGTTTGTTCCACAAGATTCTATATCAGCTATACATCTTCTTCTTCTCCGTTTCGATCTCTGACATTGACTCGTTGCGTTGACTCGGTGCATATCATCGATTGATCGGAAAGATGTCGAGAGTTTCAATACCGTTTCGGAAGCGACTCAGATTGACTCAGGATCGATTTTTCGAAATTAGAAGATGAAAGAGAATCGAAACAAATATGAGTGACGCGGAGAAGACGACGGGAGGAGGATTTTGGGAGGTATGAGTGAAAGCGCTGGCGGTTGTGGCGACGAAGGAGAGGATTAAGAGGAGGTATACGACGGAGACGGTGGCGATTTGGGTTTTACGGGAAGGTGATGATTTGAGGAGTGGAGATTGCTAATTTTCTTGGTCGGATACTTTGCCGTATCCTTTTAAGGTGTTGATTGATTCCATTAAATTTTCTAATCGGAGATTGCTGATTTTCTCCTCTCTGTATCTTTGATTTGTATCTTCTCCCAAATATAAACGGAGAAGAAAACAAAATCAGATTTGGATTCTCACTTCTTATTGGTCCATATTTTCTTTAATTTGATTGGTTAGAGAGTTGGTTTTGTCATGATTTTATTTAAACAAAAATCAGAGAAAATAGTTTCATTAAGGGTAATTCTGGGTTTTCACTTATAAGGAGTAGGGTGGTGTAACAAGGAGTATAGTAGATGGGAGTACACATGTTTTGGAGTAAACGAGTTGATCGTCCCTCTCCATTGGCATCTCTCTCAAAGTGGACGGCAACGGTTTAGGCAAATCGTTACAATGAAAAATTAAGAAGAAGCGAGAAACTGAGAGAAAAAAACTTAATCGTTACAACGAAAAATTAAGAAGAAGCGAGAAACTGAGAGAAAAAAACTTAATCGTTACAACGAAAAATTAAGAAGAAGCGAGAAACTAAGAGAAAAAAACTTAATCATTACAATGAATTTCGAATACAAATTTGTGAAAAGAGGCTATCCTAAGGGGTTTTTTCTAGAAACTAAAATATGGAAGAAATAAATTAGCATAAGAGAGAGATACCGCAGTAATTCTAGAAACATGGTTCATGTCTTTTCCTTTTGATAGATCTTCCGATGATTTCAAACCCTTACAATAATCAACTCCGTCGTACTCCACCACCGAAGCCGCTCAACACACATCCAATCACTTATACCGAAACTTTCTAAATTATGAAACAGAGAAAATTCAACATATTTTGTGTTTTCTGACGACTTAGATTTCGGTCCAATATATAAAAACACATAACCACAACTTTTCATTACAATTTTCAACAATCACAACTCTGGATTAGAATCGATGAAGATACCCATTCGCTAATCGACATATACCCATGCCCATTTGATTACGGCACCGACAGCGGCAAAGCAAATGCAAAATGTTTTAGGGAAGAAAATATCATTTTTTCTTTATATGTCGACCTGATAAATATAAGCGAAGAATCACAACGATTCACTTGAAAGTTTGTGTTTTTTGGTCAAAGGGGTTTACGGGTGGAAAAAACACAACTATTCATTGTTTTTAGGAACCTTTTCGGCAAACAGCAAGCAAATTTAAGATGAGAAGTAAAAAAGACAAATCTAATCTTCACCGTACAATCTTACAAGCAAAATAATATCAACCACTAGATTGATTTTTATTTTTCAACAAAAAATGATGACATCAACAGTTCTAAAAAACAGGTTTGCTATTATATATGAACAATTCTTGGGTTCACTGTAATGATTCGTATACGGCCTAGGCCAAGGCCAGACCCAGTCCCGCGTTGAGATCGGACCGATCTGGCACCGTTCGGCCTTAGGCTTAGCCAAGGACCTCTATGACTAAGCAGCCTGCTTGACGTCAGCATGACATGCGCGTGACTCACCTGCCTGCCTGGTGACTCACCTGCCTTCTTGCCTACTTACGTGTCTCCATGACTCAGCTGCATGTCCAAGCAACTGCTGTCTTCATTCAAGGATCCCCTTATCCTCGTTGCCACGTGTCGCCCCAGGGATGAGTCCGGTGGAGCATGTGCTCCACATAATCGGTGAGGTGTCTAGCCGAGTCACCTGCTTCTCGTGCCTATATAAGAAAAGCTTTGGGCCTAGCCTGAAGGCAGAGCCACACATAAACACCCAAAGAAAAGCCTTACACTGTTCGTACGATCCGAGCCAAGATCAGTTTCCTTCAGGCAATTACGTGAGTCCTTGATCCGAATACGAGCAATCCTAAGTCCTAACGAGCCAAGTTGATCCGAGTACGAGCAGTCTTAAGCGTAACTCTGTCCAAATCAGTGGTGTCATCAGTGCCTTGCCGAGCCAGTGAGCCAGTCTAGAAGTCCTAGTGCCAAATCGAGAAAGCTTTGGGTAAGCTTCGTATGATCGAATCATTTTAAGCTTCGATTCTTGTTCTGATTATGAGTTAACCTTAGCTACTTGTTCTATTGTATAGGATCCAACAAGTGTCACATTGGATCAGTTGCGTAAAGGTTTCTAAGGATCCGAAGTAGCCTGTTTATGTCCTGATCCGATCTAGGTAAAGTCCAGTTAGCATAATTCCTTAAGTTTCCTTTGAAACTCTAAGTGTTTCATTAGTAACCTTAAGACTCGTTTGTTCAGGAACAAGTTTGAGTCTAAGGCAGGATCCGAGAGTAAAGTCTTGAGAAGACTCGCATACTTCATCTTTGAAGGTGAGTTTAAGTTATGCGTGTTTGTGTGTTGATGAGTAGAACACACGTTTGTTTATTGTTCTGCTTTTAGCCGTAGAGGTTCGTGTCAAAGAATTCACTAGAATTGCTAAGGGTTTTAACTAGTGAAAAGGATAAAGAATGAACTATGTGTTTGAATGGTATTGAGTGTTTTCTTGGTTAATTATTTTATATGAATTGAGGTTCAAGTAATTCATTCGTAAAATTGCTAAGTGTTGAGAATGAATCAATGCGTTTGTATTTACAAGTTTATATGCATAAATAGTTAATGGTAAAATATAAACTTGTTAAGTACGCGGTGTGTCATTCCCGTGATCCGTGACTTAGCTATTTACTACGGAGTAATGGTTAAATAGTTCACGAAGACAAGGAGAGACGGGATTGCAACCTAGGGCCGTGTACTGCATAGCGATCGATGCAGAATTGTTAAAGGATCCTAAGTCCTCAGCCTTTGTGGCGAGGGACCGAACGATGCCTTTGCATTCACGTGATGGGAATTGAAAACGCGTTAGGCCATATGGAATTGAAAACGTTAAAAGCATATCTTAAACCGATCATGTTTATTTCTGTTTGCATTTGTGTGTTGATTGTTATTCTGGGTTTGGTTGGGAAATTATATGATTGAATGTTTAGGGGAAGCCTAGACTCACTGAGCAACTAGTGCTCACGACTCAACTTGTTTTGCAGGTAACCTTTAGCGGGTAGACCTTTGGGGAGCACATCACGGAACGTTAGGATAATCAGTGGTAGATTTCCCTTGCTTTTGTAAATTAATAACGTTTAATATGTATATGAACGTTTTGGAGTATTAGACTCAGGATCGAATATAATTTGTAATCGTTCAAAAATTCTAAGTATATATAAATAAAGGAAAGGTTTTAAATAACTCGGGTTTCATATGATACTTAGTCCTGTCCGGACGATCCAACTACCGGATATGACTCGGGTTGGCAAGTCTTGGGTTGTATTTGATAGGGACGGATGCTTAAGTGTCTAATCTAGGGATTTTGGATGTGTTCCGAGAACCTCTGATCGGGCGCTTAGCCGTTCCTCAATAGCGTCTCCGTTTAGATCCTGAATTGGGGCGTTACAAATGTGGTATCAGAGCTTTCGTTTTACGATGCTCAAATGGAACTTGGTTTTCAAATGTTTTATTGAGTCAAAACTGTCGCAAAAGCAAGTAGGATAAACTGATTATGTTCCTGTGCTATATTATGTTTAAGTTGGGATAGGACTTACCTGATTCTTTGATGCAGATGTCTGTACTAACACATCGTGATTGGCCTGATACGAGATTATGGGGAGCACCAAGAGGGCGCGGACAGCCTTCTTTAAGGTATCCGGCATGATATCCCGGTCTTCCTCCACCTGAGCCTGAGGATTCGTCTACGTCGATTGATACGGATCCGTCAGAGGATATTTCAGATCTTTCAGAGTATGTGCCAGAGCATGTTCCAGAGCCGTTGGTTAAGTATCTAGATTACACCGACGAGAACTCTCCACACTTGATGTCGGAGTTAGGACTTCGAGATCATAGTGACCCCGGACATGAGGGATCACACCATGGTCATGCTGGATGGATATCCACCGACTCGTCGGATTCGTTACCATCTAAGCGATATCATCGGGATGATACTAGTTTTGAGGGACAAAGTAGATCACGATATGATGGCAGACTTTCACCGTGTTATTTACCACCATCACGGTCGCTATCGAGATCCCCGTCAATTACTTCCCGGAGACGATATATAGAGTTAGAGGCATCGCCGGAGAATTCGGAGCGAGAGCGGATTCGAAGTCGTTCTAGTCGTCCCAATCATGAGGGAAGAGGACCGAGAAGGACCGGATCCAAAGTGAGGAGCACCAATGATAGCGTGATTCGAGAGCTTAGTCAGATAGTAGGGCGCATGAGGAATCAGAGAATTTCTCAAGGACGTCAGGATCTGCCACCATCACCACCCAATTTCCTTAAGATGGTGATGATGATGCAGAACTTGGGAACACGGAAATTATTTGGAGATAAAGGACCTTTTGAAGCCGATTCATGGTTGAAGCATATCGAGAAGAATTTCGGCGCTACTCGCTGCCCAGAGGATTTCAAGACCGATGTAGTTGTTCATTACTTGATGAAGGATGCTAGTAATTGGTGGGATGGCGTCAAGATTCAGTATATGAGTACACAGATTACATGGGACATCTTTAGGAGGGAGTTCGAGAGGAAGTACTTTCCACCCGAAGCGAGGGATCGAATGGAAGCGCAGTTTCAAAATTTGGTGCAAGGTCAAAGGAGTGTGCGAGACTATGAAGTTGAGTTTACTCGGCTTCGACAATATGCACATTATGGGTTAAGTGATGAACATGTGGTCATCAGGAAGTTTTTGCGAGGATTGAGGCCACAGATCATGAGTAGACTTGTTGTGAATCTGTACTATAGTCTTTTTGAGCTCGTAGAAAGAGCAGTTGATGTTGAGGAAGATATTAGAGTTGAGCAAGCCGCTGTAGAACGAGTAGAGTAACTTTACCGAGAGTTACAACAACCACCAGCACAAGAAGAACAACAACAACAACAACCAGGGCCAAGAAATCAAGTGGCCAGATTGGGTAATTGGACACAAGGACGAGGATGCGGCCAAGGTCAGGGTCATACCTTTGGCCGTGGACAAGGTCAAGGTCGTGGGCAGACATCTGGATGAGGACGGGGTAGAGGAGTTGCCGGTTGAGGAACACCAACAATGGACCAACTACCTGAGTGTTTCAAGTGTGGTGGCCGAACCAGCGAGTGGGAGTACGAGCTATGGAGTGGGAGATTGTGCCTGAGGTAAAGATAGAGACTCCACCAGAGATTGAACCACCCGCTAAACGACCAGCGATTATGGGATAAACCCTAACCCACTCGACCTTCTAAAGGTCCTGTTTCAGGTAAATAAGGGTTCTACTTTTAAGACCTTTGTGATGTTTTGGTGTGTTTGTAATTATGTGTGAATCTTTTGGTGTTGAATGATATATATATAAGAAGTTTAAACGAAAGTTTATTTGCATATCTAGGAACGTTACATGTGTGTGGTGTACCCACTCATGTTTTATTTGACTCGGGTGCAACGCATAATTTTGTATCACCGGATGTTGTATCAAAATTCCAAGGAATTTTTACGATAGCAAAAGTTTCAATCCGTGTTAGAATACCCGGTAACCAAATCCTTTATGCCGATAAATGTTATATGGGAGTGCCAATTGTTATTGGAGACCATATATTCTTCGCAAATTTGTTAGTCGTTCCATTAGAAGAGTACCAAGTCATTTTAGGAATGGACTGACTGACGGCATATATGGCACACATCGACTGCGGTAGAGGAAGGATAACCTTTGAGCGATTCGGGAAACCTTCCATAACCTATCATGGGATCAAACCCAACCTTGGAATAACTTTCATAACGGCATTTAGAGCAGAGAGTGCCCTTAAGGAAGGTGAAGTTTATCTCGTGACTTTGAGTATGGTTAGTAACACCCAAGAGGAACAAAACCTTGAGGAAATACCTGTAGTTTGTGGTTACGATGATGTGTTCAAACCCTTGGAAGGGTTACCACCATCTCGTAATGACCCCTTTACCATTTCGTTGGAACCAGGAGCGGCTCCCATAGTTAAGGCACCATATCGGATGGCTCCTGCAGAGTTAGCAGAATTAAAGAAGCAATTGGAAGACTTAATGGAGAAAGGATTTATTCGACCAAGTTCTTCACCATGGGGAGCTCTAGTTTTGTTTGTTAAGAAGAAAGATGGTAGCATGCGGCTGTGTATAGATTATCGTGGAATCAACAACGTTACCATCAAAGACAAATACCCATTACCGAGGATTGATGAATTGCTGGACCAGTTGCAAGGAGCAAGTTGGTTTTCAAAAATTGATTTAGCATCAGGCTATCATCAAATTCCAATTGCAGAAACGGATGTCGTGAAGATCGCATTTAGGACACGATATGGCCATTATGAGTTTGTGGTCATGCCGTTTGGCCTAACCAATGCACCGGCTGTATTTATGCGGTTAATGAATGAAGTTTTCCGAGATTACTTAGATGAGTTTGTCATCATTTTCATTGATGATATCCTTATCTATTCTAAAACCGCAGAGGAGCATGAGATCCACCTGGAGAAAGTATTGGAACGATTAAGAAGCCAGAAGCTTTTTGCAAAATTTAGCAAATGTAGCTTTTGGAAGCGAGAGATAGGATTTTTAGGGAATCGGGTATCGGAACAGGGAGTTTCGGTCGACCCAAAAAGATTGTTGCAGTACAAGATTGGCCACAATCGACCAACGCTACGGAAATTCGGAGCTTTCTAGGATTAGCTGGGTATTACCAAAAATTTGTTAAAGGATTTTCAAGTATATCCAAACCATTGACTCGCCTGACTGGTAAGGGTGTAGTTTTTGAATGGAATGAGAAAACGGAGAAAGCGTTCAATCAATTGAAGAAGGCTTTGACCACCGCACCGATCTTAGCCTTACCAGAGCCGAATCAACCATTTACCGTATTTACAGATGCATGTGGAATAGGATTAGGAGCAGTATTAATGCAAGGCAAGAAAGTTATTGCTTATGCATCTAGACAGTTAAGGAAAAACGAGGAGAATTATCGAGTGCATGATTTAGAGTTGGATGCAGTAGTATTCGCTCTTAAAATCAGGAGATCGTATCTTTACAGAGCATCAGTAGAAGTGATGACCGATCATCAAAGCTTAAAGTATCTATCTACCCAACCTGAACTTAACGTAAGACAGAGAAGGTGGATGGAGTTTATAGCGGACTATGATTTAAATATCGGTTACCACCCAGGAAAGGCGAATGTAGTCGCAGATGCTTTGAGTCGCCGTAGAGCAAGTATTGATGCAGAGAAACACTTGATGAGTCTCAACGCTGAATTTAAGAAGATTAGGTTGTCAGCCTTAGATGGAGAAAGTAGTGAGCCGTTAGGTTTACAGGCAGTAAACCAAGCGAGTTTACTACAACGCATTCGATGGGAGCAGAGAGAAGATGAGAAGCTGAAAAAGATCATCGAGGGATTAAACAACTAAGGAGAACCCGATGCAAGTGGATACCATTTGGCTGCAGATGGTACCTTGCTTCAGAATAAGAGGATTACCGTGCCTAAATGACAAGGCTTACGAGAAGAAATCCTCATGATCGCACATCATTCTCGACTTAGTATTCATCCTGGAAGTACTAAGATGTATCAGGATATTCATCAATATTATCATTGGTCGGGAATGAAACGATCAGCAGCAAAATGGGTAGCATAGTGCCAAACATGTCAACAAGTTAAGATAAAACATTAAGTGCCGGCTGGATTACTACAAAGTCTACCAATCCCTGAATGGAAATGGGATGCGATTTCTATGGACTTTGTATCAGGATTACTAAAAGCACCCGGACGGGGAAACGATGCAATTTGGGTAATTGTAGATCGTTAACCAAAAGTGCCCACTTTCTACCCATGAGACTGGATGATAATATTGAGATATTGGCTAAGTTATATTTGGATCAGATTGTAAAGTTACATGGAGTTCCAGCCAATATCATATCTGACTGTGAACCTCGATTCACGGCTAGGTTATGGCGAGCCCTTCAGAAAGCCTTAGGGACAATTATGTACATGAGTACCTTGTTTCATCCAGAGACCGATAGGCAAACAGAGAGAACAATTAGAACACTCGAGGATCTTTTTCGGATGTGTATCTTAGACTGGGCAAACACATGGGAAAACCACATACCATTAGTGGAGTTTGCATATGATAATAGCTATCATGCTTCTATTGGTATGTCACCGTATGAAGCATTATACGGACGCCCTTGTCGATCACCCATCTGTTAGACGAAAATAGGAGAAAAACAAGAGTTTGGGCTAGAATTAGTGAGAGAAACTACAGAGAAAATTAGCATTATTTGAGCTAATATGAAGAAGGCCCAAGACCGTCAAAAGATGTATGCTGACCAGCATAGGAGATCAGTGGTATTTGAAGTTGATGAATGGGTATGGCTGAAAGCTGAAGCGGAAAAAGGAAAGGATAGATTTGGTAAGCCAAGTAAACTGGCCCCGCGATCCCAAGGCCCTTACCGCATAGTTAAGAGAATAGGAGAAGTGGCTTATCAGTTAGATCTTCCTTCAGAAAAGGGAATGCATAACGTTTTCCATGTCTCTATGTTGCGTAAGTTTGTTTGCCGCCCTAATGAACCACAACCGGAATGGATACCAGATCCACGAACCGAATCTAGACCTCCTTCCCCAGAACCTTTAAGGATCGGAGAAACACGATCTAGGTTTCTCAAAGGACGAGAGATTTCTCAAATCAAGGTTATTAGAAGAAAGAACCATTGAGATGTTATTTCACGGGAAGATGAAACAAGGTTTAGAAATTCCCACCCGGAGTTGTTTACTGAACCTAGAACCGATGAAGCCGGACCGTCACATAGATGAGAATTCGGGTCGAATTCTATTAAGGATGGAAGAATGTAATGACCCGTATGCGGCCTAGGCCAAGGCCAGACCCAGTCCCGCGTTGAGACCAGACCGATCTGGCACCGTTCGGCCTTAGGCTTAGCCAAGGACCTCTATGACTAAGCAGCCTGCTTGACGTCAGCATGACATGCCCGTGACTCACCTGCTTGCCTGGTGACTCACCTGCCTTCTTGCCTACTTACGTGTCTCCATGACTCAGCTGCATGTCCAAGCAGCTGTTGTCTTCATTCAAGGATCCACTTATCCTCGTTGCCACGTGTCGCCCCAGGGATGAGTCCGGTGGAGCATGTGCTCCACATAATCGGTGAGGTGTCTAGCCGAGTCACCTGCTTCTCGTGCCTATATAAGCAAGGCTTTGGGCCTAGCCTGAAGGCAGAGCCACACATAAACACCCAAAGAAAAGCCTTACGTTGTTCGTACGATCCGAGCCAAGATCAGTTTCCTTCAGGCAGTTACGTGAGTCCTTGATCCGAATACAAGCAATCCTAAGTCCTAACAAGCCAAGTTGATCCGAGTATGAGCAGTCTTAAGCGTAACTCTGTCCAAATCAGTGGTGTCATCAGTGCCTTGCCGAGCCAGTGAACCAGTCTAGCAGTCCTAGTGCCAAATCGAGAAAGCTTTGGGTAAGCTTCCTATGATCAGATCATTTTAAGCTTAGATTCTTGTTTTGATTATGAGTTAACCTTAGCTACTTGATCTTTTGTATAGGATCCAACAAATGTCACGTTGGATCAGTTGCGGGAAGGTTTCTAAGGATCCGAAGTAGCCTGTTTACGTCCTGATCCGATCTAGGTAAAGTCTAGTTAGCATAATTCCTTAAGTTTCCTTTGAAACTCTAAGTGTTGCCTTAGTAACCTTAAGACTCGTTTGTTCATGAACAAGTTCGAGTCTAAGGCAGGATCCGAGAGTAAAGTCTTGAGAAGACTTGCATACTTCATCTTTGAAGGTGAGTTTAAGTTATGCGTGTTTGTGTGTTGATGAGTAGAACACACGTTTGTTTATTGTTCTGCTTTTAGCCGTAGAGGTTTGTGTCAAAGAATTCATTAGAATTGCTAAGGGTTTTAACTAGTGAAAAGGATAAAGAATGAACTAAGTGTTTGAATGGTATTGAGTGTTTTCTTGGTTAATTATTTTATATGAATTGAGGTTCAAGTAATTCATTCGTAAAATTGCTAAAGTGTTGAGAATGAATCAATGCGTTTGTATTTACAAGTTTACATGCATAAATGGTTAATGGTAAAACATAAACTTGTTAAGTACGCATTGTGTCATTCCCGTGATCCGTGACTTAGCCATTTACTGCGGAGTAATGGTTAAATAGTTCACGAAGACACGGAGAGACGGGATTGCAGCCTAGGGCCGTGTACTGCATAGCGATCGATGCAGAATTGTTAAAGGATCCTAAGTCCTCAGCCTTTGTGGCGAGGGACCGAACGATGCCTTTGCATTCACGTGATGGGAATTGACAACGCGTTAGGCCATATGGAATTGAAAACGTTAAAAGCATATCTTAAACCGATCATGTTTATTTATGCTTGCATTTGTGTGTTGATTGTTATTTTGGGTTTGGTTGGGAAATTATATGATTGAATATTTAGGGGAAACCTAGACTCACTGAGCAACTAGTGCTCACGACTCAACTTGTTTTGCAGGTAACCTTTAGTGGGTAGACCTTTGGAGAGCACATCACGAAACGTTAGGATAATCAGTGGTAGATTTCCCTTGCTTTTGTAAATTAATAACGTTTAATATGTATATGAACGTTTTGGAGTATTAGACTCAGGATCGAATATAATTTGTAATCGTTTAAAAATTCTAAGTATAAATAAATAAAGGAAAGGTTTTAAATAACTCGGGTTTCATATGATACTTAGTCCTGTCCAGACAATCCAACTATCGGATATGACTTTGGTTGGCAAGCCTTGGGTTGTATTCGATAGGGACGGATGCTTAAGTTGTGGGGGTCGAAACAAACACAACTAGAATTTGTAAGAGTTCTAGGGAAGCTTGTGAGATTTCTATGGTAAGCTAGGGCCAAGAAAGATGTAAAGAGATTGTTTATTGCTCAGAAAAGCTTTGAGTACAAGTTTGCGTATTGAAAATTGCGGATCCCCTTTGGGGTGTTTACAAAAGTCCATTTATACTATGTCTAAGTCGGCTTCCTTTCCTATGTCCCTGCGGATTTGCCCTGATAAGGTCGGTCACGTTAGAGTGGGCTTCGCGTCTAGGCCGTAATGCTTTCACCTTTGGACTATCTTCACGTAGCTGGGCCGAAGGTCCTATCGGACCGAAGGCAGGATCGGTCCGCTAAGGCATCACCAAACCGAGTCCATACTCGGCCGTCCGTCCACGCCGAAGCCACGGTCGGTCTTGGCGTGCCCGAGCCTACAGTCGGTCCAGGCGTGCCCGAGCCTACAGTCGGTCCAGGCGTGCCCGAGCCTACGGTCGGTCTTGGACATGCCGAGGCCTATGTTCGGGTCTTGGACGTGCCGACCCTATGGTCGGGTCCCGACGTGCCGACCCTATGGTCGGGTCTTGGACATGCCGAGCCTAAGGTCGGCCCTTGGTGTTCCGGGCTCGCGATCAGTCCTTCCTTGTCCAAGACTTTCTTGCTTCGCCTCACTCTACGATCACTTACTTTGCTACTATCCGCAAGAGGACCTCGGCGAACATTTTGACTTTCATCGTTTAAGGTCGAGGGGGTGGAAACCGACCCCAACAGTTAGCCCCCCAGCTCGGTAATATCAGAAGTGATGATGCCGAGTTAAGAGATGTGTTAGATATCGGCGTTACCGTTTAAAGTCAAGGTGTTGGCCTATCCTTCATCACAGTGGTAGAGAATGACTTCACAAAGGAGGTTTTAAGACTTCGTAAATGTTCTGAAGATTTTAAGACTTCATGCTTCCTTTGCTGAAGCTGCTATGTTTTCTGCAAAAAAAAAAAAAAAATTTTTTTTTTTTTTTTTTTTTCTCTCGAAGATTTTAAGATTTCGTATATTCTCTACGGAGGTTTTAAGACTCCGTGTTCCGGTAGCCGGTGTCGAGGACGCTTCCGAGCGATGGCGAGGCGGTTTCCGGAACAAAAATGTTTTGAGTGGAGCCGGGACCCGTTTGAGAAAGGACAAGCAAGAAGATAAGGTTTGTGTGGTTCACACCCCCTTTTTTTTTTTCTTCTTCTCCCCTTTCTCCTTCTTCCTCCTTAGGTTCTTCTTAATAAGAAAAACAACTCTTCTTTTTTTTTTAAACCGGACTGCCGCCGGAGCCACCGCCGATCACGAGCTCACCGTCGCCGGATTCTCCACCAACCTCGCCGGATTTTCTTTGTTCCTTGGTGAGTGTTCCTCATTGTTTCATTCTCTCTTTGATTTCCATAGATCTTGGATTTAGCTTTAGGGAGAAAAAAGTCTTGGCTATGGGATGTTGTTATGAAGAAACCACAAATCCTTTGATTGATTTCAAGCTCCTATTGTTGATAGGATTAGTCTAGATTTGCATGGATGTCTGGACACCCTCCTTGAGGCTTGTTGTAGATGAAGCTTGTTCTTGATGAAAATGCTCAAACTCACCTTCTAATTTTGTTTTTGGGGTTGATGTAGATTTGATTTTGTTATGGATAAGACGAAACTTGATTTGATTGACCGTATCGGACCGGCGGCGCCGTTGCATCCAACCGAAGACACCATCGCACCACCTCAGACCGGCAATGTTGTCGCGTTGTCGGATCAACCCGATCCCATGGTCGCTACTTCGACCGGGACCGACCCCGCAGTCACTACTTCGATCGGGACCGACCCCGCGGTCGCTATCTCGTCACCCGACCATGTGGTCTCTGTTTCGGTCGGGACCGATCCGATCGTCGTCGCGCGGCCCGACCCTGCGGTCGCTATGATGTCGCCCGATCATGTGGTCTCCGTTTCGGTCGGGACCGATCCGATCGTCGTCGCGCGGCCCGACCCCGCGGTCGCTATGTCGGGGGGTGTCGATCGCTCGGTCGCGCCTTCGGGCGGAACCGACCCCGTGACCGCTTTGCCGAGCCGAACCGACTGCGTGGTCGTGATGCCATCCTCGGCACCGCTTGAGAATACCGGAAACGGAGTTCGCCTCCGTAGCAAAACCACCCTTCCGCGGCGTCGTTTCGGCGGATCCAATGAGAGTGACGAGGATATCTTTGATGGCTTAGCGGATATTGAGGAGGAGAGGAGGCCTAGTGGCGATGAGGATTTGATGGCCCGTAACGGTGGGATCAGACTCTCCTTTCCCCTCAATGACGAGGACCCAGGGCTCCCAGATGGTGCAGCCGACGTTGCTCTATCGTCGGACTCTTCTTCGCTCAGGTCGATTGCTTCCGATGCTGAGGATGGTGATGATGATACCTCCGCAGAGGTTGAACGACCCGCGGCGGCCAAGAAGAAGAAGGCGCGTCCGGACCCTCCGGGATCCACTTTTTCTGATGATGAGTCGCTGCAGCTTCTTAGAGAGAAGTGCGGGATTTCAGATGAGATCCGGTTCGTTGCCCCCGATCACACTCAGCGAGCTGATGCTCCGCCTCCGGGGTACTTCACTTTGTACGAGAACTTCATCGAACACTGCTTGTTATGGTTCCCGGTGCCCGGCTTTCTTCTTCGCTTCCTAGAGGCGAACGGTGTCTCCCTTGCTCAGATCAACCCCAGAGGGTTGAGGCATATCATCGGTGTTTACGTGCTGAGTAGGGAGTGCAACGCGGAGATTAGCATCGAGCAGCTGTCTTCTCTGCTGGACTTCAGGCCTCGTGGTCGCGCAGAGGAGCTGAGGTATTGCATCTCTCCGGTTCCGGGTCGTACGCTCATCAATGGCTTCCCGAGCAAGGACGATTACTTCGAGGACCGATTCTTCTTTGTCAAGATTTCAGAGCATAGTGTTGAGGCGGATTGCATTCCCTTCCTCAGGACAAGCTGGGAGAGACGAGGTAACTCTACACTTACAAAAATTCTCTTTTGTAACGTGTTCATGTCTTGTGTACTAATGTGTAGCTTTGCTTTCGCAGTGAAACCGGCATCCCAGATAGTGAGCCGGAGTGAGGCAGCAGCTATCCACAGCGCCCTGGCCTCTGGAGATGGTGATTGGGTGAAGTCTTTCACCCGTCAGAGGATCCGGAGAGCGCTCTCCATTCGGATCTTCCCAGGGAAGGTCCTTGGACGAGGTACCGCCAGGGTCTCCGCTTTTCAGCGAGCTGAATTGGCGAAGGCGGCGTCGACGAACCTCGCGGTCTCGGCGAGGGCAGGCTCGCAGACGGATGCTCCGTCATCCACGACGCCCAAGACTCCTGCTGCGTCAGCTCAGCGTTCTCGTGTTTCTGACCTTACTTCTGATGAGATTGCTAGGCGGCGTGAGCAACAGCGGAAGAGGGCCCTTAGATCGGCGGGAGGCACTCCGGATGGAGCACCTCCGAAGCGACAGAAGGCGGGCTCCTCCTTGGCGTTCGTTAGCGACCCAATCAGTGATGGTGCTGCAGCAGCACGCTCCTTGACTCCTGGCTCTGGCGAGAAGGCTCTTGCGCTGGTGAGAGCCGCAGCGGCTGAGGTTCGTTCTTTCTATATATATATTTTTTTTTCTTTGGTATTGTTACTTGACTTTGCTTTTAACATTCTTTTTGCTTTCTTTCTTTGTACGCAGCTTTCCACTCAGTTGGATGGCATGGCTTTCTGCTTTGAGGAGAACTCTCGCTCTCGGGACCGTGAACTTAGCGAGACCAGGAGGGCTAACGCTGAGCTTGCTGAGAGGGTCCAAACCCTTGAGAAGAGGTCGGACGAGTTGAGCGGGAAGCTGGCAAAGGCATCTTCGAGGCACGCGAAGAGCAAGGAGGAGATCACTTTGCTTAGGAGCAAGCTGCTGGAGACTGAGAGTCTCAGGGACGCCCAGATCGAGGAGGCCGTTTCTAGGGCCAAGGATGAGGCGGCTCACAGCTTTGCTAGCCGGACCCGACAGGTTGCCAGGTCGCTTGCTAGGCTTGAGGGGACAGCGAAGGAAAACATGCTGGACCTTGCTGAGATCGATGCGAGCCTGGAGCTTATTGAGCGTCTCCGTGGATCTGATGGAGCGGCTTTGGATGCTGCAGCGGAGCTTTTGGTTGAGAGGAAGATCCCGATCTATGACGCTCGTGACGTGTTTGATGAGCTTATCTCTAGCATGAGGCAAGCTTTGGAGATTTCAGAGGATGCTGGTGTAGCTGATGGAGATGAGTGACGAGCGACTGTTGCTCTTTGATTATGACTTAGTTTATTTGTATCCTTTTGTTTCTGAACACTCTTGTTGGACTTGATGATTCTCGGTTGTAGCATTGGATGGTTTGTATCCTTGCTATTATTTTGGAGCCTTGCATTGTGGAGAATGCAGGATGACTTTGTAACTTTTGTTCATGGTGATGAACCTTGATGGTTTCTAAGAATAACGTACTTGTTTTAAAAATCTTTGCTTTATGGATGGGACTTTGTTTGCTCGTGAATGAGGCTTGCTTTATTTGCTCATGGATGAGGCTTTGCCTAAGCTGTGAAAACACAAATGCGTTCACGCTTTTCGTCTGCCAACGTTGTTGTTGGGCTTTGCAGAATGGTGCTGTTTCTCAAGACACGTCTGTCTGAGAACGAGTTCACCTTGATTTTGACCAGAGTGCATCCTGGGTTTCTGAATGACACGTTCAGGGTACATGCCGGACGGAGGTCATTAGCAGCTGCATTACCAACGACGTTTGTTGGGTTTCTGAATGATCAGTTGGGTTCATCCGCCCCAATTCTGAACACTGGAATTTATATAGCGCGCTGTATCCGTTGTGGATGTCAGTGTGTTCGCATCTCCGCACTCATTGCTGTGGCCAGCAGCAATGAAAGCGGAACGACTCTGGTTGAAGCCCTGAAAGGCTCGTGACCGATGAAATTGTTCTTACACCACTAAGGATTTTTGGAAGAGCGGAGTATGGGTACCCCACTCCCCCCCCCCCTTTGAGACGAAGGAGGGTGCTGACTTCGTCGGAAAGCTAAGTGAAACACTCACTCCCCCCCCTTTAAAGGCGGAAGAGATCAGAGAGCTCATCCGGCAAATGAGACTGATGAAGCGTATAATCCCCCTCGTTTTGATGGAGGGGGGCAACTGAACCTATCCGAAGACAGGCTGCCTACGTACCCTTTACAGGGATCAAGTCGCCTCGTAGTTCAAGTAAAGGAGAGAAGACTAATGATAGTACTTCTTCAAATGCCTTGCATTCCAGGAATGGAGGATTGGAGTCCCGGTCATGGTGGCGAGCTCATAGACACCAGGACGAACGACTGTTGTAATTCTGTATGGGCCTTCCCAGTTGGCTCCGAGCTTGCCAGCGTTAGGTTCCGCTGTGTTCTGGAATACCTCTCGCAGGACTAAGTCACCTGGGCAGAAACGCCTTTCTTTGACTTTGGAATTGTAGTACTTGGAAGCGGCGTTCTGATAGTTGGTGATCCGAATAAGCGCTTGGTCGCGTCGTTCATCGAGGAAATCCAACGCGTCGAGGAGCATGGTTCTGTTGATAGGCTCGTTGAGAGGTAACAACTGACGGCGGACACTAGGCGAACAGACTTCGGACGGGATGACACACTCGGTGCCATAGACAAGGGCGAAAGGAGTTTCGCCTGTTGCTCTGCGGGGAGTGGTGCGGTGGGACCACAAAACCCCTTCTAACTCGTCGGCCCAGCGACCCTTCTTTGCCTCTAAACGCTTCTTAAGGCCATCAAGGATTGTCTTGTTGATAGCTTCTGCTTGCCCGTTGCCTTGAGGGTAGCGAGGCGTAGACTTACTAAGTCGGATGCTCCATTTTGCGCAGAACGTCTCGAATCGGTTGGATATGAACTGCGAACCATTGTCAGTTACTATCTCGTATGGTACTCCGTGACGGCATATGATGTTCCTCCATACAAAGTTCTCCACTTGAACATCTTTGATGTTAGCATAAGCTTCAGCTTCCACCCACTTCGAGAAGTAATCTGTTAGGACGAGTAAGAACCGCTTCTGTCGTGACGGGTGTAATGGTCCAACGATGTCCATGGCCCATCTCATGAACGGATAAGGTGAGGTGACGGAGGAGAGCATTGCAGTAGGTTGATGGATTTTCGGAGCGTGTCGCTGGCACTTTTCACATTTGGCTGAGAACTTAGTGCAGTCACCTACTATAGTAGGCCAGAAGTGACCATGTCTCTTGATCTTTATAGCAAGTGCTTTCCCTCCTGAATGATTGCCGCAAGAACCACTATGAACTTCTTCCATTATCTGTCTTGCTTTTTCTCCTTCTACACATGTAAGCATTGGACCAGAGAATCCCCATCTGAAGAGGTTTCCATCAAGGAGAACATAACGCGCGGCTTGCTTTCGTAGTTTGCGAGCAGCCCACTTGCTGCTGGGCAATTTGCCATCGGCAATATATTCTCGTATCTCACTTATCCATAGCTTGTCACAGCCATACTCAGATTCTTCAGTGTCAGCGTCCATTGGGATTGCTTCGGTATGATGTGGGCTGTTGGTGTCACGCATGTCAGCGTCTCGGATTTCTGGTTCTTCTGCCATTTCTATATCTTCGTCAGTAGCCCCCACAAGGGCATCTGCTTGCTTCGCTGCTTGGGAACGTGTCAGGATGGCGAGTGCTGCATCCTTCTTGATGCTAGGGAATTCGATGAACTCAACTGGGATAACTCGCTTTAGAGCTGGATCCTCTGGCGCAGTGGTAGCGGAGGCCAAATTTGCCAATGCATCAGCATCCATATTCTCACCTCTAGGAATCCTTGTGAGGATAAAATCTTGAAATGAAGCAGCCAAGTCCCTTACTATCTTCAGATAAGCGTCCATTCGGTCGTGTTTTGCGACATACTCGCCGCTGAACTGACTGGTTACGAGTTGTGAATCCGAAAACACGTGAATGTGTTTGATTTGTAGCCCTTGGGCGAGCCTCAGACCGGCGACAAGGGCTTCATACTCTGCCTCGTTGTTAGAAGCTTTAAAACAAAGTCGGAATGATTGCTCAAGGACCTCTCCAGTCGGTGACAGGAGTCGTATCCCAACTCCGGAACCGTTCTTTGAGGACGAACCGTCTACGTACAGCTGCCAAATCCCTGGCGGCACCTCCTTGGAATTGCTGTCCTCTGGAAGTTCTATGAGGAAGTCCGCCAGTACTTGAGATTTATTGCACGTCCGCCCTCTATATTCGATGTCGTACTCGCTGAGCTCTACAGCCCACTTGGCCAGCCTACCGGACTGACTTGGGCTGTGTAAGACCGATCGTAGCGGGAAGGTGCTAAGTATAACGATTGAGTGCGACTGGAAGTAAGGCCTTAGTTTCCTTGAGGCCACGAGGACGGCTAATGCCAGCTTCTCCAATTGAGGGTATCTCGTTTCAGCATCTGTGAGTGTCTTGCTCACATAGAAGATAGGCTTCTGCTCGCCTCTTTCTTCACGCACAAGGACGGCACTGACTGCTGTTTCTGAGACAGCGATGTAGAGAAAGAGAGGTTCACCAGTTACTGGCTTAGCAAGGATGGGAGGCGTCGCCAGATACTCCTTCAGTTGCTTGAAGGCGTCCTCACACTTCTCTGACCATTCAAACTGCTTATTGCCTCGTAGAGTGTTGTAGAAAGGCAGACACTTATCAGTGGATCGGGAAATGAACCGATTGAGTGCAGCCACTCTCCCAGTCAGCCTCTGTACTTCGCGCTTATTCTTTGGTGAAGCCATCTGGATCAAGGCATCAATTTGTTTCGGATTGGCTTCAATACCCCGGCGAGTGACCAGGTATCCAAGGAACTCACCAGAGGTTACAGCAAACCGACACTTCGTTGGGTTGAGCTTCATGTTATGGAGGTTCAGCTGGTTGAAGCATTCTTCTAGGTGGGAAATGTGATCCTCCTCCTCGAGTGATTTAACGAGCATGTCGTCAATATACACCTCCATGGTCTTTCCCAACTGGTCTTGGAACATCTTGTTCACCAGTCTCTGATACGTTGCACCAGCATTTTTCAGGCCGAAGGGCATTACTTTATAGCAGTAGATACCTCTGTCCGTGATGAAGGCCGTCTTCTCACGATCCTCAGGGTGCATTAGGATTTGATTATAGCCTGAAAAGGCGTCCATGAAGCTAAGCAGTTTGTTACCCGCCGTTGCTTCCACTAAGCGATCTATGTGAGGTAAAGGGAAACTGTCCTTCGGGCACGCTTTGTTAAGGTCTGTGAAATCAACACAGACGCGCCACTTCCCATTTTTCTTCTTTACCACAACTGGGTTGGCGAGCCAGTCGGGGTACTTGACCTCGGTTATTGATCCTACTCGCAGAAGCCTTTCGACTTCGTCATTCACAGCCTTTGCTCGCTCAGGACCCAACTTCCTTCTTTTCTGCTTGACCGGTTTAAATGTTGGATCTACGTTGAGCTCGTGGCTCGTGACGCTGATGTCTATCCCGGGCATGTCCTCAGCGGCCCAGGCAAAGGTGTTGATGTTCTTCCGGAGAAAAACCACCAACTTTGCTTTGAGCTCCTCATCAAGAGCAGCTCCGATCTCAACGCATCTCTCCGGGTGCTGTTCATCAATGCACACAGAGATCACAGGCTCGCAGGTGGGTCGCTCTTCTTCTTCACGACCCTCTGCAATCTGTAATTGCTATAAGAGGGTGGTTAGGTCCTTCACTTGATCGGACCCGGCCTTCGCTTTCTTCCGTGGCCCTTGTGAGTCCGAGTCGTCTTTCTTTTGGTCGTGAGCTTCTGGATTCGATCCCTTGCTCTCTTCACGGTTGCGCAACTTGTGCTCTGCTAAGAAGCACACGCGTGAATCTTTCTGACTGTCAAAGATCGTGTGAACGCCTTCGCTGGTTGGGAATTTCAAGCAAAGGTGGTATGTCGATGGCACGGCTCGCATCTGACTGAGCCATGGTGTTCCCATAATCAGATTGTAGATGGCGGGATGATCGGACACCGCGAAGTTGACCATCTTCTTAACACCTCCAGCTTGGACTGGTAGGCGGATCGTTCCCTGTGTCCAAGTTGTTTCACCTGAGAAGCCCGTTACAGGCTTTGGCTGTCCTGTGATAAGGGACTGGTCGATTTTCATCTTCTCGAGTGTTTCCCTGAAGATAACATCCACCGAGCTTCCGGTGTCAATGAGAACTCGAGCGACGTTGAAGTCGAAAACGGTCAGGTTGATTACTAACAGGTCGTTGTGCGGATGATCGATACCTTCAGCATCCACTTCGTCAAAAGTGACAGGGTCACTAGTACGCCTTGTCTTTGGAGGTGTCGAGATGTTGGCGCAAACCTCAGCGCGCCGCTGATAGGCCTCGATCGCAGCTTCGTTATCGGCACAGTATTGCGATCCTCCCATGATCACGGAGATAGTACCATGGGTGTTTCCGTTTTCGGGATTGTCTCCGAGACGCTGTCGTCTGGGATTCTCAGTCTGGACCTCAGTAGCGTCTTGATACTTCTCCTCTGGCTTGAAGTCCGACAGACTGATGTTACCCTTGAGGGTGCCTTCGGCCAGCCTAGCAGCTAGCTGTCGTCCCAATTCTCGGCACCTTGCAGTAGAATGTCCGGTTGTTTTGTGAAAATCACAATATAACTTCTCGTCATACTCCTTTGGGTCTCTTACCCAAGTGAGACTTCCTCTGCCGCGTCCCCGACCACGACCTCGACCTCTGCCGTAGCCAGGTGAATCGATTTGGTAGTTGTGAGCTCCGCCTGCTCCCCCTTCAAACTGAACGAAGGCAGGATTGCCTCTCTTAGAAGTAGCTGGGGTCGGAACCTGAGAAGGTTCGCTTATCTGCTTTGCTTTACCGCCTCTTTTGGCGCGGAGCTCTTCTTCACTTCGGGCAAAATCAGCTGCACGATGAAGGGCGTCTTGTATCGTCGTTGGCGGATTGATGGTGAGCTCCTGCCAAAACGGAGACGGACATCTCACCGCACCCCTCAATGCTTCCAAAGCAGATGTGTTACTGATTCCATCCACTTTGGACAAGGTGTTCTTGAACCTTGTCATGAAGGATCGCAAGCTTTCACCTTCTGCTTGCTTGTTGGTCCACAGGTCCGCATCGTATATCTTCCGTTCAGCGAAGATGTTGTAGTGTTGGACGAACATCTCAGAGAGCTGCTGGAAGTTGTGGATAGAATTCTTCTCCAGCTTGTAAAACCACTGGAGAGCGGGCCCCTTCAAGCTTTCCACGAACAGCTTGCAGTATCCGATGTCCTTCTCAGAATTTCTGAAATTTGCCCTTCCTAGGGCCACCTCGAACTCCATTAGGTGGTCAGCGGGATCGGAGGTCCCTTCGTAAGTCGGAAGCTTGATCCTTCCCGGGTCGGAAATCCTAGCCCTTGAGATGTTTTCTGCAAAGGGGGTGTTTCGTGCCTTCTCCAACATGTAAGCGACTCCGGGAGCCTTCCCAGTGCTCCGATACATCTGCAGCTTAGTCGTCCTCAAGTCCGAGACGACATGATCCAACTGGGCCTTCAGGGCGGCGACCTCTTCGTCACGGGAGCCCTGCGGAGCCCTGCGCTCTCGCTCCCTTCTGTGGAGTTCCGCTATGATCGCGTCTCCTTCTGCTGCGACCGTGGCATGGTCAACCTCCGTGCTGATTCGGGCACGCCTCCGAGGGGGCTGATCCTCGTCTGACCCTTCGATCACGCGCTCAGGAGTCAGATCGAAATCCCGACGAGGCGGTGGTGGAGGCAGATCCTCCGGATCCGTGCGATCGGTCCGAGGCGGAAGCTCCTCGCGCTGATCCCTTCGAATAGCTCGCGGTGTATTGAATCTGAGGCGTGTTGGACGGATACGGGATCTTCTGCGCTTCCTCTTCTTGAGCGATTGCAACTCGCTCGCTGTATCCTCAGTCTTCTTCACCAGAGACTCAAGCATCTGCTTGATCTGTGTGAGGTCTGTCGCGTTGTTAGCAGCGCAAGGCACCGTGTTCTCCGTGGAGTTGCTTCTGTCTTCGTCGTGCTGGTGAGACGAAGATCCTTCGTTGCTCATGGTGTTGTTTCCTGACATGGTAACGGTGTTGCGAAACCTAGCTTTCTTGTGTCAGAAATTCTCTCCTCCCCTTAGTCGGCGCCAAATTGTGGGGGTCGAAACCAACACAACTAGAATTTGTAAGAGTTCTAGGGAAGCTTGTGAGATTTCTATGGTAAGCTAGGGCCAAGAAAGATGTAAAGAGATTGTTTATTGCTCAGAAAAGCTTTGAGTACAAGTTTGCGTATTGAAAATTGCGGATCCCCTTTGGGGTGTTTACAAAAGTCCATTTATACTATGTCTAAGTCGGCTTCCTTTCCTATGTCCCTGCGGATTTGCCCTGATAAGGTCGGTCACGTTAGAGTGGGCTTCGCGTCTAGGCCGTAATGCTTTCACCTTTGGACTATCTTCACGTAGCTGGGCCGAAGGTCCTATCGGACCGAAGGCAGGATCGGTCCGCTAAGGCATCACCAAACCGAGTCCATACTCGGCCGTCCGTCCACGCCGAAGCCACGGTCGGTCTTGGCGTGCCCGAGCCTACAGTCGGTCCAGGCGTGCCCGAGCCTACAGTCGGTCCAGGCGTGCCCGAGCCTACGGTCGGTCTTGGACATGCCGAGGCCTATGTTCGGGTCTTGGACGTGCCGACCCTATGGTCGGGTCCCGACGTGCCGACCCTATGGTCGGGTCTTGGACATGCCGAGCCTAAGGTCGGCCCTTGGTGTTCCGGGCTCGCGATCAGTCCTTCCTTGTCCAAGACTTTCTTGCTTCGCCTCACTCTACGATCACTTACTTTGCTACTATCCGCAAGAGGACCTCGGCGAACATTTTGACTTTCATCGTTTAAGGTCGAGGGGGTGGAAACCGACCCCAACATAAGTGTCTAGTCTAGGGATTTTGGATGTGTTCCGAGAACCTCTGATCCGGCGCTTTGGCGTTCCTCAGTAGCGTCTCCGTTTAGATCCTGAACTGGGGCGTTACATTCACCCCCTAGGGGTGAACCATCTCATTCACCCCCTTTTGATTAACCAATCAAATTTTAGTTGTGGGCCACCAATCTTAATAAATTATTTTTATAAAAATTAAAATTGAAATAAATATGGAATCTTTAATAAAAACGAATCTTTAACATAAATCTAATTAAACATAGATTTTAAACCCCAAATCCAAACCCTAAACCCCAAAACTATACCCTAATTTGAGAATAGTTAACCTAAATTCAAACCCTAAACCCCAAAACTATATTCTAATTTGGGAATAGTTAACCCAAAATAAATCTTAAACCCATACCCAAACCCTAAACCCTAATTTGGGAATAGTTAACCCAAACTCAAACCCTAAACTTTAAAACTATACCCTAATTTGGAATAGTTAACCCAAAATAAATCCTAACTCAAACTCAAACCCTAAACCCCAAAGCTAAACCCTAATTTAGGAATAGTTGACCTAAAATAAATTCTAAATCCCAAACTCAAACCCTAAACCCTAAAACTATACCCTAATAACTACAAAAAGTAATTTTCAATGGATTTGTATTTAAAATTTTTAGATTTGGGTTAACTATTCCCAAATTAGAGTATAGTTTTGGGGTTTAGGGTTTAAAATTTATTTTTGGTTAATTATTCTCAAATTAGGGTATAGTTTGGAGTTTAAGGTTTGAGTTTGGAGTTTTAGAATTTATTTCAATTTTTTCAAACGAATTAATGTTATTTTTTGGGTTAAATTATATTAGTTATTTTTTAGTTAAATTATGTTGCCCCCATATCTTTGTTTTGATTGGTTAGTAAAGTAGGGGTGGATGAGAAGGTTCACCCCTAGAGGGTGAACACAAGAATTGTTCATTATATATAGATACGTGATATTCATTTCTATTGTCTAAATTATAGCAAGGGTTAATTTGCAATATTCATCTCAGTTTCAATGAGAATCGAACCCATAATTAGGGGTTTAGAGCTTTCTCTTCCTTAAACTATAATTTCAATTTGCAAGGGTTTAGCACATTTCTCCTACAAAGGCCTTTTGAAGTCTGTGTTGCTGTCTAGTGAAGAAATTGAGAAACATAGTCTTTGAAAACACTACAAGTCACGTAATCTTTGCTTTATTTTCTCAGTGTCATGCTTCCGTTTTAAAAACTTGACTTTACATTACATTGACATGAAGACAAGTTGTCTTTCTCTCATGAAGAATTGCAAACAAGGACAATCAAACAACAAATCAAAAACATATTTCCTAGCAAATATTGATCAACCATAATTACATGAAAATGATGATTGCTTTATGTCTATTTACATGGTTTATCCAAGAAATCCAAAAAGGCACACTAACTATACAGTGTTCTTCACTCACCAAATCTTTTAAAGCCTACACAACCTCACACTCCTTTACCACAACCGAGGTAGCTCAAAGACGGAATTTTCTGTACAAGTGTTTCCGACACTTGAGAAGCCGACGGTCTTAGAGATGGCGGGCTACGGATACAAAGCGCAGCCACACTCAGCATTGTCTTCACCTCATCAATATCAATACCATCTCTTAACAGCCTCGGATCCATAAACCGTCTCACATTCTCCGCAATGTCCACACTCGAATCGAGAATCTCATGGAGAAGCGGAGCCGCTGTGCGCACCAGCATCTCGCCTCTCTCAGCGGAAACCGCTTCTTTTCCAGAAACCAACTCAAGAACCACAACTCCAAACCCATACATATCCATCTTCTTCGAAGCAATCCCAGTTCTTAAGTAATGTGGATCCGTGTAACCCGGAGATCCCACCATCATCACTTGTTTGGATCTAGGCGACATCGTAGGAGGCTGAACCATCGAAGAGAACCCGACTTTCGCTGACCCGAAATCGCAAAGCTTACAATTAAAGTCTTTATCCAAAAGCACATTGGACGATTTGATGTCTCCGTGCACAATCTGCGGGCTACATTTCTCGTGAATGTATGCAATAGCTTGAATTAGCTGAAACGCAACGGCGATACGGTTCCTCCATGGCAATACTTGCTTGCTTTTGCTATGTAGCTTCTCCTGTAAATTCCCTTGTGGAAGATATTCAAGAAGAAGAGCACCATTCTCCTCTGAAACATAAAGAAACAGAACTTCAATCTATATCCAAACATATCAAACAACAAAAAGATCCAAACTTTCGATTCTAAAACAGTCTTAATCACCAGTGAATAGTTCACACGACACAGACAAATACATTCAACACAATCTTGATTGATCAAGATCCAAAATTTGCAGAATCAGTACCTGAATCGTCGAAGTAGCCGAGAAGTTTGACAATATTGGGATGTTGAAGATGAAGCAAGATCTCGAGCTCGATTTTGAAGATCTGGTAAAGACGGTGGCTACTAACATGAACCTTAAGAGCTCCTTTGTCGGAACCAGACAAGCGAGCCATGTAGATACTACTGTAGCCACCAGAACCAATCAGTTTAGAGAAATTGGAAGTGAGAGCTTCCAAGTCATCCCAACTGTAAGAGGTCACACCGGAGACGGTTAAAGATCCTAATTTGGTTTTGGGTTTGTCGGTGACCGTCGCAGAGACATAAAATCGAACGCAATTCAAGAAACAAACCATTGAATTGAGTGGAATTGGAGATGGGTTTGGTTTTAAGGGCTTTTATGGAAGTGGAGACAAAGGAAGAACAAGGAGATCGGAGAATTTTAAGGATTTGGGGACAAAGAGTTTGTTGGATTTGTAAAGAAAGGTTTAGACTTTGGAATGGGAAGCAGAGTTTGACCGATTGCCATTTTTGTATGAATGAAAGCTTCCTCGGAAGCAGCTATGTGTCTCTGACGTTCTAACTACTTCTCTTGTTTCAAGTATTTTGCAATCTTTGTTTTGGGGCTAGGCACCAAATAACGCACATTTTCTCTCATGTTGCACATTTGTTGTTTTTTGTTTTTTTTGGTCAGTGGGAAAAGGAAAAGCAATCACGTCACCTTCGTATGTGAGATCAGTTTCAAATTCAATGATTGGGACCGTATGATTTTTTTTTTTTTATCTTCCAACAGAAAAGAAAAAATTTGAAAAGTATGTTACTTGTAGGCCTGGCCAAAATATTCGTTAGATTTCCTTCGATCCGTGATCCGTGATTCGTTTCGATTCGATTCAAAAAATCTGAATATTCGTAAATTGACAAAGCAAAGCTAATACTAAAAATAACTATCCGTTAAAACCGAAGCAAATCATAAATACTAAAATTTTAAAGTCAAATATCCGCTCCGCTCCGTATATGTGTATATATGTATGTATGTATACATAATTACATATCTAAATTGTATATTGATTATATCTATATGTAAATTTTATAAATTTATATACATCAATTTAATTATTTCAATATTAAAGATAAACAAATTTATAAGAGAATATCATTTTGAATAAAAAAAATTGTTAATTTTTGTTAACTTTGAACCTTTTATTTATTTTTTTGAATTTTTATAATTATTTTTAAATTATAACGAATCGGATCGGATATCTGACAAATATCCAGATTAAACAGACCGAATACGGATCAGATACGAAATATTGCGGAGTGAATGCAGATCGGATAAATGTTGATCCGGACGGAGCGGAGCAAATCACGAATATCGCCAAAATTTCGGATATCCGCTTCATGCCCACCCCTATATGTTAGCACGGAAATTTAGTCGGAGATTATTTTTATTTTATAATTTGGTTTTGGAAACTCGTTTTTGTGGCTCTTTACCAAAAAAAAAAATGTTTTGCAAACATGTTACTCTTTCTGTTCGGAAATATAAGATGTTGTAAGAGTTTTTTTTTTGTTGATTAATATAAGATGTTCTTACTTACTGGTATCAAATTAATTGAATTTTTATTATTTTTTATTTTTTGAATTCAATCGATGTTTTGCTATTGATTGAAATGTTTTTTTTTGTTCACAATGGTTGAAATGTTTAGGTATATAAAAATTGATATTTTATTTCAAAAAACAATAAAATTTTAATAATTTTTTAATTAAAGTGCATAAACTTAAACGTCTTATATTTTCAAACAAAGGGAGTGCATGTGAGTTAAAAGTTTTCGGTAGCCTAAATATTTATCCCCAACAAATCCATTTTTCATATTGAGTAACGAACCAATATATCTTTTAATTAGATTTGTGTGTATCGTTTTGAATAAAGGCTAAGCTAATTTTATTTTATTTGTTTTGTTAGAATTGTATCGCATGTCCTTAGCTTTTCAATAATAGAGCCTATACCGGTGTACCAGGAGATTTTCCAAAAAAAGTGTACCCCAAAATCTAAGGTTTAATTTTATTTTATTTATTTGGTAGAAGATTAATTAGCGTGTTATGGTTGCGAGTTTAAAAGAAGTATGAATCTAAAGCCAAACTTTTATTTTTCCAATCAAAAAAGTAAAATAATAATATTTGACTAAAGTAAGAAAAAAGAGCATGTATAACTCAAAATCATTGTATGTTTTAATAGACCTCACGAGCTAGTCATACAAATACCTTTGCAACCGGATATAAGATTATCACTTGAGCTAATGAAATACATGAGAACCACACACAAAAAACGATATGCGACAAAGAAAAAACCAACACGTACAAAATAAACAAATAAACAAAGAAAATGTTGTCGTTGAAAAAAACAAACTTAAACAAAGAAAATGCCCCCACAAACCGAGTCTGCAACACGCATGGGTTCATGCATGTTTGGTATTCAAAGAAAAGTTAATGTATCTCATATATAACTATTTTTATTTTTTATTTTTTAAATACATATAGAAGTATTATAACCAAAAACGTATTGCCTTACTTCTGTGAAATAAATATATAGAAAACTCGTTACAGAATTATTATTATAGCTTTCTCTTGACATATGTACATATTTTAAAACGGGAAAATGGTAAAAAAAACCCATCAACTTTCCGTTTTAAACCAAACAAATTCTTAATTCCATACTAAACCATTTTAATCTCCTATCTTTTGTTGACTTATTATTTTTAATCTCATATTTTTGTTGACCAAGCCAAATTAGACATGACGTTAACTCGAATAACGGAATGATTTAATGGCGTTAAATTATTTCGGAAAATTGGTAAAAAAAAACCTTTAACTCTCCGCCTTCAACCAAACAAACTTTCAACTACATACTAAACCATTTTAATCTCCATTTTTTGTTGACTTATTATTTTTAATCCTATAATTTTGTTGACCGAGCTAAATTAGACCCGTCGACTTATTATTTTTAATCATATAATTTTGCTGACCAAGCCAAATTAGATCCGTCGTTAATTCGAGTAACGAAAAAATTTAACGGTGTTAAAAGTTTTTTAAAAATTTCCGTCGTTTGAATTTTTTTATAAATAGACATAGATTATGCAAAGAAGTATTCGAAAACATGACCTCTAGAGTAGGAATAAATCAATTACCACCGTGCCACTATGATTGTTTGTCACACTAAGAAAATAATATGTATATGACCACTATCATTAGTTTTTTTTTGCTAAAAGCCACTATCATTAGTTGTCCCTAGGTCCTCTTCTCCTTCGATTCTTCTTCTCGGATCTTGAAACGACAACCTGAAAACATGGGCACTCTCCCTTGTGTCCAAACGGAGTTGAACGATTACTCATCGGAATTCCCAAAGTACATTCCTACTCCTCCACTGCTAGATCTACCGTTACTGCTACATAGATATAGCGTTCGGATTTTTGTGGTGCGAAGAAGAATGCATACCTACCGAAGACATTGTGATTGTGATTCGTCTTGGCGGCGGCGATAGAAAAAAGAATATGAAGAATTGTTGAGGAAAAAAGAAGTGTGAAAAGAAAAATGGTTATATAAAAAAGTTACCGTATCACAATGGTATTAGACACTGTTTTGGACTTAGGGGTCATGAGTTCGAATTTTAATTTGACAAAACATTTGTTTTAAAAAAAAAAATCAAACGATGTCGTTTTGAGTTAACGGAAAATTTTAAAAAAATTTAACATTTTTAAATCATTTCGTTATTCGAGTTAACAACATGTCTAATTTGGTTTGGTCAACAAAAATATAGGATTAAAAATAATATGTCAACAAAAATGGAGATTAAAATGGGTTAGTATGTAGTTGAGGGTTTATTTGGTTTAATACGTATAGTTGAGGGTTTTTTTAAACCATTTTTTCGAAATAATTTAACGCCGTTAAATCATTTCGTTACTCGAGTTAACGACATGTCTAATTTGGCTTCGTTAACAAAAATATGAAATTAAAAATAACAAGTCAATAAAAGGTGGATGTTAAAATGGTTTAGTGTGTAATTCAGAGTTTTTTGGTTTAGGCCGACGAGTTGAAAGTTTTTTGGTCATTTTCCCATTTTGAACACACAAAATTATCCAATTTACTAAACGTTTAGAGAATAATTTTTTAACTTGGTTAATTATATACAAAAAATAGTGTATTATATATACACACGCGCATTCATGAGGACTGAGGACCAGTCGGAGAATCACTGTCCCAATATACTTTTATTTCCTTACAGAAAAAAGAGAAATTCTTTAAAATACAACACTTTGAAGTTTTGTTTCCAAACATACCACCAACTTTTAAATGTTCTAAAACTACTATTTTTTCAAAAAAAAAATCAAAAGTTCCAAAAAATAAACAATCACAAAAATTGATTTTTAAAGGTTTAAAATTTAAATTTTTGAATTTGATTTAACTATTATACAATTAGGGTATTGTTTTAGGGGATATAGTGTAAGTTTTAGGGTTTAGGGTTTAGTTTGAATATTTAAAGTTAATTTTAATTTTGTGGTATTTTTGGAACTTTTGAAAAAGTGGTAATTTTGGAAACAAAACTTTATATTCACCACAAAAAAAATGAAACAAAACTTTAAAGTATGGTATTTTTGAGAATTGCAAAAAAAAAAAACAATATTTTAGCTCTATTATTCATTAATACTCTCAAATTCGAAGGTTAGCTCTTGTGTCACTTTCTTTCTTTGTTATATAGAAAACGTGAAAGATACTATTGTAGACTCAGTCCCCACCTCATATATTCGTACTCCGACCTCCATAACAACAACCACACACCGACACTCAAGTCTTAAATTTATTTGATATATATTTTACAATTACATGTGTATGTTAAACAAATTGTTTTGACGAGAAAAGGAGGTTATTTGTGACTGGGTATTAAGCCTAATGATTGTGGGTCTAACAGTTAGTCATAAACCCATTTTACAAATGAATTAAGCAATTTTGTTATTATTATTATTTTGGGAAAAAGGTTATTTAAATACTCAACTCTTAAAAAGTGCCAAAAAATGCTCAAAGTCTACCATTAAAATTTTAAATAAAAAACTATTTTAAATTGTGCTATATTATAACTATGTTAACTTGATAACTAACACCGTTAGTCGGAGATACATTAAACGAAAAAAAAAATTAAACAAAACCCTAAATTGAATCCCAATTAATAATTCACTCTACGCCACATCTCTTCTTCTCTTTTCTTTTTCATCGACAACTTCTCCTTCCTCTTCCTTCCTCTTCCCTATTTTCTATTAACTCCTTCTCCACTTAATACTTGAAAGCAAGAGTGATTAAAAAGAAAAAAGTGTGACCGGCTAGATGGAGGATAACTCAAGACGTGGAAGAAAGCGAAAGCTTCCAACACGACAACCTATCAAAAGCGGGTATTTTTCTCTGAATTCTAACACTCTAATCGGAGAATTTGATTTGATTAGAGTTAATTAGATGTTTTATCTATTTTTGTAGTTTATCTTCTCATGGAGAAGTTAATTCAAATGTCTTTGATGGTGAAACTTGTGTAATTGAGAATATAGAATTGCAAACTAGTATGGTTGATGAAGATAAGGGGTTAGAAAGTGGCTATGATGAGAGTGATGATGAAGATTTAGAAAATATTGATTGTGAAGGTGATGATGCTCAAGGTGAACGTAATAGGGTTGTTAACGATCCTTGTCTGAATTTAGTAGAACGTACTAGGCCAACTACATGGTCTCGAGCGTTCTTTAAAGTCAGCTCATGTTGCAATGATGTTTTGAACAACTTGTCTGAAAGCTTCAATAGAACCATTAGAAATGAGAGAAAAAAGCCAATGGTTGATATGTTAGAGGGTATTAGGAGACAAGTAATGGAACGTAATACAAAACGTTCCATTCTTACAAAGAGATTCAAAAGGAAGTTCACTAAAAAGACTCATGCTGCGATTGAAAAGAGTAGAATAGAGTCTAAGAGGTGTATTAGATATATGAGTACTGGTGATGAATGTGAGGTTGATGATAATGGGACTTCGTATTGTGTTGATCTGGGGCTGAGAACGTGTGGTTGCTATAAATGGCAGTTGAATGGCATCCCATGTAATCATGCCATGTCTGTTATCTTGGCAAGGAAGCTTGGTCTTGATTCATTTGTGTATGAGTATTACACCACTCAGAGGTGGCAGCAGACTTACGCACGAGGTATTAGACCAGTTCAGGGCATGAAAGAGTGGGAAAAGTTGAATAGGATACCTATCATGCCGACACTAGCAAAAAAAAAAGACGAGGAAGACCAAAGGAGCATAATAGGAGAAAAGAACCTCATGAATCTGCATCAAAGAAGAATACATTGACTGGCCATGGTCGTGTAATAACATGTTCTAAGTGTAAACAAGAGGGACATAATATACTAACATGTTCAAATGAGGCCATAGTGAAAGAAAAGAGACCTCGAGGTCGGCCAAAGAAGACTCAGGTTCAAATTTTCTTAGTTTTTTTTTAGAAAATTGATATGTTAAATTAGTTATGTATGTAATTGATGTTTTCATTTTATCACAGGGTGCATCACAAGAAGGTTTGAATGGATCATCACAAGGACCATCACAAAGATCTACAGTGGGAGCTTCTTAGAAATCTTGAGAGAGAACATCCAAGAAAGTTTATCTTGTTTCTTAATTCATTTATGAATTCATCAAACATATGCAGCTATGCTACGTTTTGTGTTTCCAGACATATTTAATTTATCATACGAAAGAATTTTATTACACCAAGTATTTTTTTTTTACAAAACACTAGCTTATCAATACTACGAAGACAGACAAAAATTTGTTCCAATATATAAGATCCAAATATATCTCAAATAAGACGTGAAAGGATTTGTAATTTGAGATTTAATTTAGACTGATTTTTTTTCTCCTAGAACGTGCTAGTTGTTATTACTAACGGTGTTGGTTATCAAGTTAACATAGTTATAATATAGCACAATTTAAAATAGTTTTGTATTTAAACTTTTAATGATAGAGTTTGAGCATTTTTTGGCACTTTTTAAGAGTTGGGTATTTAATTAACCTTTTTCCCTTATTATTTTATTTTTTGATTTATTTGGGTCAACTCGAGTAATGATTTCTTGACTTTAAATGAAACATCCAAATTTTTCATTCCTTCTCTATATCCTATATATATTAATTGGGGAAACACTAAAAGTTAAAAATCCTATGTATCATTCAAATAGAGTTTTAAGTAACATTAATCATATGTGTCATTCAAAGAGAAACTTAAGGAACACATTAATTAAATCAACCAATCAAAACATTTCAATTTGTCATAGTGGAAATCTTTACATATTTTCAATATCTTTAATATATGCGGAGCTTTGATGACAAATATATATATTTACCAAATCCATTACCATATTGAGAAACTCAAACCGATTTAACTCATTTATGAAGTAGTATTTTGGTCAATGATAAAGTTGGGTTTAAAAACATTTTATAGAGTTATTAAAAAATATTTGTTTTTGTAAATATAAGATATATATCACTCAATTACATTTTTTGTCATACATTATAAGACAATGTTTGCTTTTTGATTTTGTTATTGTAAATCAATTTCTTTTATTTTTATATTTTGTATACACTTAAAACGTAAGACCTATCATATTAAGACATTCAAGATTCGAAAATCGACCGATTAATTATTTTAGTGGACATAATCATTTATCTTATATCTTTTTGGTATGTATGATTCAAAACAATATATTTTTACTATACAATAAACTGAAATTTATATTCTCACGCTTGGCGTGGGTCAAAATCTAGTAATCTTTGAAATTCGTAAAACATATATTTACATTGGTGAAATATAATTGAAATCGTAGGAGAAAGACTTGAAATATAATTGAAATCGTAGGAGAAAGACTTTAAACCCTAAACTTCGAGATAGACCATTCAATCATTGACCACCATTATAAAGTTCTAATCGGACAAAACAGATAAACAGTTAACTTCCTAAACCCATTTCCTTACCCTTAATAGTATACAATTTTTTCAGGCTCCAAGTTTATAGTAGTGATATTTTTCTTGAATTTAAAAACTCCATTTCATAGAATGCATTAATCATCTATAGTACTTAACAAAACCATAAATATCAGAATAGAAGTTGGTTTAGTTGATTGGTTAAGTCTCCTTTACCTTAATCATATGTATATATACAGTCTTTACACTTCATTTGTTGATCCATGAGAATCAGATTGAATTCCTAATATACAACGTCAATTTTCTATCGTACAACAACTCCATTCTTTTCATTCATCTTTGAACCCAACATTTTTAGGCACCGAAATTTTAAGCATATTCTTGATTTCTACAAATGTGCGAGATGTCCAAATCGGAATCCAAACTAATGTGCCATGTCTCAAAGCTTAAAAGACAATACAGCCTTATTTAAACACCATCATCTTCAAGATCTGACACTTTGAAGAACTCTACAAATTATCATTTAAAAGTGAACAAATACAACACAAATCCATCAAATATCAACTGCCACTTCCATTTACACAAGACAAAGGATGTTCATAGTTTTCAGATCCTCAGAGGTGGCTAAAACAAAATTTATGAATTGCAAAAGACAGGGAAAAAAAGTGATCCCATGAAGTCTAATTAAGCTCTGCTCTGCTTTTACTTCTCTTCATCTTTGCCTTAAACCTCGATTTTGCCATCAGTGTCTCTACTGTGTTTTTGAAGTTCCCAACAGCCATCACTACTAGAAGAATCCCACATACCATCACCTGAGATAATACCATTGATAAAGTTCTCAACATCGATGTTACTTTTACTTCTTTTATCTATATGTTCTCTATTGAATTAGGTTTATTGTCTCCTATTAGAGTGTCGACGGAATATACCAGTTGAAAAAAATGCCAACGAGTGAGAATAATACCTGCCATTCGGCAACAACTCCAGTTAATGCTGCCCTTAGCAACTGCAGTCCAATGTATGCTTCAAAACCCTGAGTTTTACAAACAGTTATAAAGATGGTTAAGTCCAATAGGTTAAATCGACAAACCATGACGAGTTTCTTTTGAATTCCTATGGAAAGAGCAACGACATTTCATTGTTAGTCTAATATCATGAAATCTAGTTAACTTATGAAATGTCTTAAAAGAGATATTTGACTTCTAAAGGTACACATGGAAATGTTTACAGTAGTTGAAGAGAATGAGTGGAGCAAATAAGAAGCATTGAGAGGTTTCAGTTTCAGCATGAAAATAATTCTTACAATTATCACAAAAAGCTCACCTGTAAAATGAACAGTATCGGACATAACAGCCATAACTGTCCATCAACTCCAGCCGTTTCTCCCCATACGACATCCATCCTCTTAGCCTGAAAATTAACCACAAACCAAACTTAAGAGCTAGTTAACAAAGAGGGATTAAAATGATGGTCTGAAAAGAAAAAAAGGGTGTATACTAAGGCACCTTTCCGAGTGCAATGCGAGTGTATAATCTTTGGCGTTGGTATCTGTTTTGCAGAAGCATGGCCACACCTTGCATCATAGCCCATTGCAGGAAAAGATGGACTCCTCTCTGTAGAAGATTAAACTCCGTTACAACATTTACTTTGTACGTTTTAGTCTGCATAAAAAGAAATAAGCATTACTTGTTTCTGGACACAGTTTGGTTGACCTTTGATTTCCCAAGTGAGGCTGACTAGGGCCATAGCCATGGCACAATAGTGATGATATAACCACCTGCAAACGCATATCAGGTCCAGAGGTTTTAAGGCATTCAAACATTTTGATAATCGAACGGACTAAATAACTCCAGGTAAAGTGATTCTCACCAAACCAACAAAAACCACTCAACATACTCATGAAATCTATAAGCAATAAATTCAGTGTACTCTGAAGAGGTATCAACAAAATAATTTCTGAAGATTTATGTCCTACCACATTTACTCATGAACACATATGTTCAGCATATATAGTCAACAATAACACACCAAGTCATACCTTATAACTTTCCACATATAGAATAACAGATGCACCAAGAACACTCCAAATTCAAAGCACTCGATAGCAAGATCAAAGAGAAACTTAAGAGATAATCAACTAAAGAAAAGTACCATGGACGGATATCGCTGCCATTGACTCTCAACACGTTCTCTCTCATAACCAAACCAGTATAGAGGAACAACAACCAACCCTAGTAGTAAAAAGGGCAAAAAAACTACACATCAATCTCAAAAACTCCAGTCACATACACAATGTTTCAGTAAAACCCAAAAATCAAACTCTTACACACCTCATAGAGCTGAACAGGGAATGCAGGCAAACATCCATCCCAAAAGTAAGATCTAAGGATTAAAAGTGTTGCAGGGAAAAAAAGAAAAAGAAGAGCAGTCTTATCCTGTTCCAAACAAGAGTTAAAAAGCAATTAGAGAATGAGATAAATCAGAAATCCAATCCAAAAAACAACACTAACTCTGTAGCTATTGTATTCTTCTTTAACTTTAAGCTGAATATCTTTACGCAAAGCTCGAACATTTACAGGACCCAAAAACATTCGTACAAATCGTCCTGCATCAATCATGCAATTAGGTCATCACAAAAACGAATCGAAACCAAAATTAAAAGAGATCATCGAGAGAGAGAGAGAGAGAGAGAGAGACCTTGAGGTTTGGATGGGAGAAATGAAGAGGTATCTCCTTCAGAGAGCATGCATCTAGCACGATGCAGATCTTCTTCAAGCTGTGTAAAATGAAAGACGAGAATCAATTTTTGAAAATCGAGTAAATAGAGATTTAGAAGAAGAAGAAGAAGAAGAATTGCCTTGTCGGCGAGTTTAGGATCGAGACGCTTGTCGGAGAGGAGAGTGGAGTGGAGACGGCGGAGAGAGGCGTCAACGGCGGAGGCTTTTTGCCGAAGAGTGGTCTCTTGTTGGGAAGAAGAAGAGATAAAGGAAGCGCATGAGTCATGAAGCTCTTTAACCTCATCAACCACGCGTTTAACTTCTTCTTCAAGTTCCATGGTAGACGAGATCGGAATTTATAGTCTCCGAGAAAAACAAAAACGGATTTGCAGAGAATTCGATAGAGAAATTGGTGTGTTCTTCTGGAGAAGGCAAGAAGAAGAAGAAAGGTTTCGATTAGTGCTTTTTTACATATGATCTGAGTGTGTGACGAAGAGAGGATTCACGGAAATAGCATCAATTATTTTTTTGTATTTCTTTTAATTTTCCGTACACATATTAACGGATAATTATTAATTAATTTTTTTAAAAAATGTTTCTGTGAAAACAATAATATTTGTCTTTTTAGGATAGACTTGGCCACAAATGTTTTCATGATACACCCAAAATAGACAAAATATTGCAAACCAGAACTAACAAAAGAAGAAAGAAAAAATTACACGATTTCATAACCCATTTCTACACGACCAATTTGAAAATGATTGTTTTTAAAATCAAATAAAAAGAAAGAGTTTGGAGTTTGGAGTTGGGAGTAATGAGTAGGGATGTGGTGTTATTGTGATACGAATCTGTTTATGAGTGATGATGATATAATTATTGGTGATTAATCTAATACGAGGTAATTGTGATATTTTCTATCTCTCCATCTTTTTTGGGGTCGATTTTTCTTTCTTAGAGAAAATAGGATTGTTAAGAAATTGATCTTCCAGTTCCAATTCAACTTGAGGTTTAGATCAATAACAAATAAAAAACAGTAAAGAAAACACGAAGTGATAACCGAGTTCCCGTCCTTTGGGTACCTCTCGGCTGGGATCTCTTATCCCAGAACATCCACTATGATCAAAGAATGTTACAAGTCAAGTCACCTTATTAACCTTGGTACTTGTTTCTGTTACAGGTTCAATTACACAAAGCAAGAAGAGAAATAAGAGTAAAGGAGAAGGAGATGATATGATGAGAAGAAACTCAAAGGATTGATGAATTTCGATGATGATTCCGATCACTCTAACGCCGTAGCTGATCGTCTTCTTCGATCTGATGTTCTTCTCTCTCTAACTTCTAGATGATTAACTCTCTTATTCTCTCTCTAGCTCTTGCTCTGTTTTCCTCTGTAATCTCTTTTATTTTGTAACAACCTTGCAACAAACTTTTTATATCAGAGAGAAAGAGATGAGTCAATTCCCAATTGACTTTGGAACCATCTCTTATGGGCCTCGGCAATAACACATAGCCCACTAAGGAAACAATAATAAGGCCCATGGATAACTGTGTTAGTGAAACGAAAAGACGCACAAACCCCACCTTTTGTTCATTACACAAACTCCTCCGCCGCAAAACCCTAATCCATTTTCTCTATGTCATGGTGGTGCCTGAGGCGACGCTCCACCTCTGTCGCTACTCCACCGGCTTCGTCCTCACTCGCTGGAATCCCAGATCTTCTCAGTTAAGCCTCCATCATCTTATGCTAACTCTTTTAGCTAAGATTTTGCTTCTGAGAACCTATTTCGAATTAGAAACCAAAAAACCTTTCAGCTTCACATGAAATCAGATTCAGATCTTCTTCAAGCTTCCGCTGCTTCTCAGATCTTCATCTTCAACCTTAAAGCTTCTCCAGGTAATCTTCATAACCCTTTAGCTTCTTCAGATCAAAACACAACTCTCTCGACTTTTCACCTTCGGATGATAAAACTTCTTCTGACCCTTTAGCTTTTTCATTTCTGATGTAGAACCACTCCACCTGGAAGTGATGACTGCTTCATCAAGTTCCCTTAGCTCTCACATGTAACTCCTTTAACCCTTCATATTCATATGTATCAGAATAACATAGAATCAAATGAATAATAACCCATTTTCTATTCTGATGTTTGCGAGAGACCCTTTTCCTGATACTGGAGTTACCTGGAGCTGTAGCCAAATCAGACGATGTTCAAGATGTCACAGCATAGACTAAAATTCGGTCCAGGTAAAGATTTAGTTAAGAAATCTGCTGGATTTCTGCTAGTGTGTATCTTAGCTAGGATAATCATTCCTTTATCCACTAAATCTCTGATGTGATGCCATTTAGTAGAAACATGTTTAGCCCTTTCATGATGTATTGCATTCTTAGCTAGGGCAGTTGCACTTTAAAAATCGCAATGCATTATAACTGTGTTATCTTTAAAACCTAACTCTTCACAGAAATCTTGCATCCATATAGCTTATTTTGCTACATTAGATAGAGCCATATATTCTTCTTATGTTGTAGATAACGCAACAACTGATTGCAAAGTAGATCTCCAAATCACCGTATTACCCCAAATTTGTAAAATATCCAGTTACTGATCTTCTTTGATCAATATCAGAGGCATAATCCGAATCACTAAACCCCTCAATATTGAATTCTTTTTGTTTAGTGAATGTAATCTTGGTCTTTAAAGTACCATTAAGATACCTTAAAACCCACTTCACAACTTCCCAATGTCTTCTTCCTGGAGCTGACATAAATTTACTAATAACACCAACAACAAAACCGAAATCTGGCCTTGATCCTATCATGGCATACATCAAACTACCAAGTGTACTAGCATAGGGAATATTATCCATAAACCCAACCTGTTCTTCCTTTTCTTCTTCACTTAAACTCCTGAGTTTAAAGTGAGTAGTTATAGGTGTTCTGATAGGCTTGGATTCAATCATTCCAAAAACCTTCAACACTTTTTCAATATAGCTTTCCTGAGACCAAATGAGAGTGCCGTTCTCTCTGTCTCTTATAATATCTATACCAATAATACGAGAAGCCTTTCCTAAATCCTTCATCTCAAATTCCCCATTTAGGCTTTTCTTAACCAACTTAATCTCAGCCTTATTACCAGAAGCAATGAGCATATCATCTACATATAACAATAAGTAGATGGCCCTAGGGGTATTCACATTCGTCACATAAACACACATATCCTTACTGCATCTAAAGAAATTTTCTTTCTTCATAAAATTGTCAAATCTCATATTCCACTGCCTAGGAGATTGTTTTAACCCATAAAGAGATTTCTTCAGAAGACACACCTTATTATCATCCCCTTTCTTGATATATCCTTCAGGCTGATCCATTAGAATCCTTTCATATATCTAGACTCCCATGTAGAAAAGTTGTCTTAACATCTATCTGTTCTAACTCATAGTCTAGATTAACCATCACTGACAACATGATTCTAATAGAGACATGTTTAATCACATGTGAGAATATCTCATTATAGTCAATACCTTTCTTTTGAGAAAATCCTTGAGCCACAAGCTTGGCCTTGTATCTTTGCTCTTCAACCCCTGGAATGCCTGGTTTTAACTTGAATATCCACTTACACCCAACTGTCTTTTGATTTGGTGGCCTTTCAATTGAAATCCAAGTTTGATTCTTTAAGAGAGAATCCATTTCATTATCAGCCGCATTCTTCCATAAATCCCTGTCCTTTCTTCTCATAGCTTCAATAAAAGTCTTAGGCTCCATGACTTTTATTTCTTCTGCAACAGCCAACGCATAAGCAACATAACTTCTATCTTCCTACCTTGAAGGATGTTTAACATCTACCCTTCTGACCCTATCTCTTGCCAGAATAAAATCACCCAAGTCTTGTTCTTCCCCTTCATCTTCAGAGTCTTGAACAATTTGTTCTGAACTTAGACCATCTGTCTCTGAATCTTCTTCTACTTTTGAACCTTCTAAGCTTTCACAAGTAGCAACTACTCCACCTTGACCTGAAGTCCCTTTGTCTCCTCATGTAGGTCCTCTGATTAACTGTGTACTAAAAGAGACCTTTCTCTTCTTCTTGTCCAAATCATCTTTTCCAGAGTTTGCAACCTCTGACTTTAACTTCTTAGAACTAGGCAGTGTGTGTTTGTAGAGCTCCATTTCATTAAATACCATATTCCTGCTAGTAGTACAAATACACTCATCAGGTAACCACACTCTATATCCTTTAGTTCCAAAAGGATAACCCATGAAAACTTCTTTGATAGCTCTAGGACTTGTCTTGTCCTGAACAAAAGCTGAACACCCAAACCTCCTTAGATGTGTTAAGTCAGGCATAGCTCCAGACTAAACCTCTTTTGGTATCTTAAATCCAATAGAAGAATTAGGTAACCTGTTTATTAAGTAAACAGTAGTAGATGTAGCCTCAGTCTAGAAACCTTTTTCCAAACCAGTTTCAACCAACATACACCTAACTTTATCCATGATTGTCCTATTCATCCTTTTTGCAACACCATTTTGTTGTGAGTATAGGTGCATGTTTTATGCCTCTTAATATCCGATTCCTTGCAGAGATTATCAAACTGATTATTACAGAATTCTAGACCATTGTCAGTTCTTAGGTATTTTATCTTCTTGCATGTATGCATTTCAACTGTTGTCTTCCATTCTTTGAACTTACCAAATGCTTCATCTTTTGTTTCCAGGAAGTAAACCCAAACTTTCTTGGAGAAATCATCTATGAAGCTTACAAAGTACATTCAACCTCCTTGGCTCTCTGAATTTGCAGGAGATCCCCAAAGATCGGAATAGACGTATTCCAGAATTCCTTTAGTAGTATGCTAAACAGCTGGAAAAGGCTGTTTATGAGACTTGCCTAGCACACAATCATCATAGAAGCTACGTTCCTGAATCTTGATATCTATATATCCTTGTATACTAAGAATTTCCATATTTTTAGAACTCATATGTCCCAGTCTAGAGTGCCATATATCAGTCATGTTAGCATTCTCCGTTGCTGCATTACCTTCCACATTTACCAGTGTTGCTTATAGATAATACAGACCAATATCCCATTTAGCTGAGAAAACCTTCTTTCCTTCCTTGTAGTAATGCTACAATCCATCACCACCTTCATACTTGCATCCATTTATATCAAGCATGCCAACTGATATTAGACTCTTGTCAAAATCTGGAATGTATCTTACCTCACTTAAGATCACAACTGTGTTATCTAGATTTATGATTTTAATCTTTCCAATTCCTTTTACTTGACTGATGCTTTTGTTTGCCATTCTGACCTTAGTTCCTGCAAACTCTTCCAGGTCAAACAACTGATTCTTATCATGTGTCATATGAAAAATGCATCCAGAATCCAGAATCCATTCTCCATTTGAAGCATTAATACTTACAGTCAATACCATTGGCTGTGGTACTTCCAGAACAACATTTGCTGCATCAACAGGTTTTCTTTGACCCTTCTCTGGACATTCCCTTTTCCAATTTCCTTCTTTTCCACAAATGAAATAAGCTCCTTTATTTACTGCATTGAATCTTGGTTTAGACTTAGACTTGCCTATGCTTTTAGATCTCCCTCTGTAGCCATTTCCTTTTCCCTTGTCATACCTGTTATTTGATCTTCCTCTAGAACCAACATAAAGACTCTCAGACTTAGATGTAGATCCATATTTACCTTTCCGTTTGAGCTCAAGCTCTTTGTCATAAGCTGCACTAGTAACTTCACTAACAGTGATAGTTTATTTTCTTGTTCCGTATTTCAGGGTATGCACCAGAGGCTCAAACTATGGAGAAAGAATTGACTAAAGCTGAATGGCTTGATCTTCTTCAGAGATATCCACCTTAAGACTTGCAAGGTCAACAACCAATTTTAGAAAATTATCAACATTATCCTCAATGCTTTTATTTTCTTCCATACAAAAACTAGTAAATTTTTGTTTCAAGTAGATCTTGTTAGGTAATGACTTGGTTTGATATTCCTTTTTTAAAGCCTTCCACATACCAAGAGCAGTAGTTTCCTTCATTACCTTCCTCAAGATCATATCACTGATACAAGTAGCAATGAGATTTCTTGTTCTCAAATCCTTATCAGCTTTCTTTGTATCAGTGTATGTCTTTGTGACAGCCAACGTAGGATCATCAGACTTTAGTACTTCCCTTGTACCAATAGTAGTCCAATCTTCACTGAGAACTGGTAGAAGTCCCTGAATTTCCAATTGTCCTAGTAACTTGAATTTCCATAATCCAAAAAATCACCAGATCCATCAAACTTCTCCATCTCAAACCTTCCTCGAGTGGGATCCATCTTGAATTAACCTTCTAACACTTCTTGCAGATGACAATAGCCGAAGATAACCACAAGAACACCTCTGAATCTTGCAAAGCTTTGAAGAAACAGATCCAAAAGATTATAGGCAACAAACAACACCTCAATAAACCTCCTGAAGCTTGACCCTTTCACAGACTCCTACCTCAGCACCTGTAACAGATAAGTTTCCTTGATCTTATCTCTTTATCCGTAGATCTAACACCTATGCACCCAGAAACCTAGTGCTCTGATACCACTTGTTAAGAATTGATCTTCCAGTTCCAATTCAACTTGAGGTTTAGATCAATAACAAATCTAAAACAATAAAGAACACACGAAGTGATAACCGAGTTCCCCATCCTTTGGGTAACTCTCGGCTGGGATCTCTCATCCCAGAACATCCACTATGATCAAAGAATGTTACAAGTCAAGTCACCTTATTAACCTTGGTGCTTGTTTCTGTTACATGTTCGATTACACAAAGCAAGAAGAGAAATAAGAGTAAAGGAGAAGGCGATGATATAATGAGAAGAAACTCAAAGGATTGATGAATTTCGATGATGATTTCGATCACTCTAACGGCGTAGCTGGTCGTTTTCTCCAATCTGATGTTCTTCTCTCTTTAACTTCTCGATGATTAGCTCTCTTATTCTGTCTCTAGCTCTTGCTCTCTTTTCCTCTGTAATCTCTCTTATTTTGTAACAACCTTGCAACAACCTTTTTATATCAGAGAGAAAGAGATGAGTCAATTCCCAATTGACTTTGGAACCATCTCTTATGGGCCTCAACAAAAACACATGCCCCACTAAGGAAACAATAATAAGGCCCATGGTTAATTGTGTTAGTGAAACGAATAGACACATAAACTCCACCTTTCGCTCACGACACAAACTACTCCGCCGCAAAACCCTAATCCATTTTCTCTCTGTCTTAGTGGTGCATGAGGTGACTCTCCACCTCCCTCGATACTCCACCGGCTTCGTCCTTGCTCGCCGGAATCCCAGATCTTCTCAGTTAAGCCTCCATCATCTTATGCTAACTCCTTTAGCTAAGATTTTGCTTATGAGAATCCATTTCGAATTAGAAACCAAAAAACCTTTCAGCTTCACACGAAATCAGATTCGGATCTTCTTCAAGCTTCCGCTGCTTCTATGATCTTCATCTTCAACCTTAAAGCTTATCCAGGTAATCTTCATAACCCTTTAGCTTCTTCAAATCAAAACACAACTCTCTCGACTTTTCACCTTCGGATGAAAAAAACTTCTTTTCACCCCTCAACTTTTTCATTTCTGATGTAGAACCACTCCACCAGGAACCAATGACTGCTTCATCAAGTTCCCTTGGCTTTCACAGGTAACTCCTTTAACCCTTCATATTACTATGTATCAGAATAACATAGAATCAAATGAACACTAACCCATTTTCTTTTCTGATATATATATATATATATATATATATATATACAGATGACATAGGAAACAAGATGTACCGTCATACATCTTCAAAATTAACTTTTAAAAATTGTAGCGGAGCATAATTTTTTGTCGAAAGCAGTGACCAATTAGTAAGCCGATTGAAAGTGAAAAGTCTTTGTGAATCTAGGCTAATTCGGTCTCCAACCATATATGACAATCAATGTCAATATTATTTTTTTCTCTCAAAGAAACCGTGATTTCTTACATGATCGAAGTAAGACTTGGATTTAACATTGCATCCATATTTATAAGGACCACTATATTAAAAATTTCGGTCAATTAAACATTTGATTCGCAATAGGAGGGCCCTTGTTTGTTTGATTTTTGTGGTAGTGATGATTTTAGACTTGCTTGTTTTGGCTTTAACCTTGTATCCATTCATTCTCCGTTGAGGTAGACCATGAGTCTTGTAATTCTCTATGGGAAAATAGCTAAAAAACCCTGAACTCTAGGCCTTAGACCAAAAAAACCCTGAATTACACAATTTCTTTTTTTAACCTCCATCTTTTGTTGACTTGTTATTTTTAACCCTTAACTTCTGTTGACTAAACTAATTTAGAAGCATCATTAAAACGACTAACGAGACCATTAGACAGAGTTAATCTCCGTTTACTGTATCTGCTAAACCAAAACGACGCGTTTTTGATCTTCTTCTTCACTTAAAATTCCCAAATCAAAGTATGAACCCTAAAATCTAAAAATTCCCAAATTGATTTTGTTTCTTCTCCTCTCTTCAATGTCGTCTAAATCAATGAGTTCTTCTTTGGAAAAAACATGTGTAAACACACTTGGAATACGAGGGATGCCTTCGAAGTGTGTTTGTGGATGGGATGTCACGATTTATACTTCAAAAACACAAGATAATCCGGGATGACCTTTCTTCCGTTGCCCAACGAAAAGAGATGTAAGATTTAAATTTGTTGTTTACATTGTATATTACGATTCAAAGTAAACTTTATTTTTTGCATACAATAGGACCATTTGTTCAAATGGGTAGAAGAAGCTGTATTTGAAAAAGTAGATGATAAGTTACCAAAATTCGGTATAATCGAAACTGAAATGTCTAATGTAAAGTCAGAGGTTGAAGACTTGAAAGCTTTGATTCAAAAATTGAAGGAAGATGGAATTAGGAGCAAAAATGAAATCCGAGAGTGCAAAATGATGTAGAAAATATGTTTTGTGTGTATTTGCTTTGTGGTTCTTATAATTGTTTGTCTTTTGGTTGATAAGGCAAAAGAGAAGAAACTGGTTCTTAGTTATTAGTCTAGTATTATGAGATGTCTGAACCAATATGTATGAGGTCTCTTGAAGGAATTATGTCTAAACCAGTGTCATTTGTATTAGTCTAAAGTGTTCTACTGATGAAACACTAATATATTATGTTTGCATTCTTCTTCTTACTAAACCTGTTTATAAACTTTTCATTGTTTGTTCATGGAACTTTGGTCATGACTCATGAGACAAAAGAATGGTTGTTACCAACAAACATTATCCGAAACAAAAAACACACAAACTTGTTACCAACAACAACAAGCATAGTCTGAAGGTCTTAGCAAAACAAAAGCATAGTCTGAAGAAAAAAAAACTTTGATACCATAATCCGAAACAAAAAACAACAGGGAAAGAGATTTCATCCTAGAGCTTGTGATGCTTGGTCTTGAAATGGATTGCCTTGAGATGCAATGTTGCCTTTGAGATGCAATATTGCCTTGAGATGATCCTTGTGTTGTTCCTCCCTAGTGAAAAATGGTAAGAATGTGTATGAACATTCAAATAAAAATTATATGAAAACAATGGAGGCAATGTTTATAGCTAAACAAACCTGATCTTTCTTGGGCCGACCCCTTGGTCTTCTTGCTAGTGGCTCAACAAGTGGTAATCCACAACTTAGTCTATTATGCCCATCTTGCTTGTAGTTTGAACATGAAATGACTCTCTTTGCACGGGTTAACTTGGTTTTACTCAAGGAAGAGGCTGATTCATTGGCTCCTTTGCGCCTATCATAATTACTACGTCTACCAGTGTTGCCTAATCTCCATGGTGGTGGCAAGACACCTAATCTATTTGTTTGAGGCCACTTATTTTCACCTTCTACATGCCTAATACTTTCTTTGTGTGTTTGTTGCCACATCTTAGTTGTGTAACAGTCAGAGACATAGTCATCAACCTTTTGTTTCTTGGCTATGATAACACATGCTGCATGAACACAAGGGATTCCAGTCATTTGCCATTTCTCGCAACCACAAGTTTGCAATCCCATATCCACAGAATAAGCACAACCTCCATCATCTATCTCATTACCATTTCCAGTGGCCGTGTATCTAATGCACCTTGTAGAATCCTTTTTCAATTTCTCTATCTCAGCATGTGCTCTTTTTGTGAATTGATATGCTCAAATTATCCTTTGAACTACTCTCTCAAATTAAGAGATCACGGTAGTACTTAGGGTTATCGAATCCACAGGGAATCAGAAACACAATAGATCTAATAGGTTCAGATTAAGCTAAGTAGTAAATTATAAATATAAAACAAGTAATCAAAAGCTATAAAAACGGTTGTAAAATCAATAGGAATAAATCTAGGCACAGGGAAATTGCAGGTGAATCAGATATGTAGATGATAAATTAAAGATAGGATTATGAAGCTCAGTTCCTAAATATGAACACGAATGTAAAACCAATCAGCTGTTGCTGCAAAGATTATCTATGCCTAAACCCTAGAAAGCCAACTGTCGTTGCGAATCCTATGAATCTAAACAAGCAATAAATTCAGGCTCAATTGTTCACAAAACCCTAAACCAAATGTCTTTGCAAAAAGGAATTTTGCTCATCAGAAACTAGTTCAAGCAATTAATAAAACTGTCGTTTCTATTAATTAACCCTAGATCAGATTTCAGTTTGCAAGTGTTCCTGGGGTTGGCATCAGTCTTTGCTGGAAGAAATCCCTCTTGCCTCTTGATAGAACTAGCCGTTTAAGCCAGTTGGACGTCGAGCTTCTTGACATAAGAGCTTAATGCTTCGAACTTCCCATTGAGATCTTGATAGACAACATCAATCTTCTGGTTGATGTTCACCATTAACTTCTGCTGCCCCTCTAGAATCTGCTCAGACATATCATCAAATTTGTTATTCTGCTCAGGAGGCTTCTAATAAGACGAAGAACCATAGTTCCTTTGATAAATGTTGCTGCTCTGAAATGGCTTTGAACCATAGCCTTGCTGATTGCCGAACTTCTGGTATCTAGACCCGTTGATGTAATTGACGTCCTCCTCTGCAGTCTCAACGTCTTGCGCAAAGTGAACTGACTCCTTCCCAGCTAGAATGCTATGCAGCGGAATTGAATCAGGGATTCGAGATCTATAGCGCCCCAAGTGTTGCGCCTCTACCGTTAGTCCACACGCACACAAACTGGAATCCGTCGGGATGCTAGTACCGGTAATTGGATCTCCTGGGGAATCACCGAGTTCTAAAGAGGTGGCTGCGACTAACAAGATTAGGTCTCAAGGTCGTGCCTATTATCCTATATATAGGCCCTTGAGAAAACCCTATTAATTCTGAACAGAACCAGAATCAATTGTGTCATTAAACCGAAATCACTATTTCGGTTCTGCCTTCGTGTCGATCGACACAACTCTTTGTGTCGATCGACACACCGTCTAAACTTGTATATAATGTGTATCTTATACACATTACCTAGATCATTACTCTTAATGATCATTCCCACATAAAGCTCATCCAGCTTGCTTAGGTGTGTGACCCTGTAGGATCATATAATACTAACAATGAGTTCATAACTCATAGATCATCAGAGGTTTCTAGCAAAACGTCATGACCACCTAGTATTATATGAATGTCTAATCTCGACAGTATAACTATCACTAGAGTGGATACAAGTGTGATTTCAGGACATTCCCAACACAAGCTTCCTAGTAACTTCTGCTAGCTGGTTTCCACTGATGTTCTGTCCTGACTGGCTCCTTTCATAATCCATGCTCTTTGCACTGGTGCTGTTGGCAAGGTTCTCAATGAGCTGGGTAGCAGTCCCTGGAGAATTCATGTTAAAGTTCCCTTGGCTTGCAGCATCCAATGTAGTAGCGTAAGTCAACGTGATTCCTCTGTAGAAGATCCCTAGAAGCTGAACATCCGTGAAGCTGTGGTAAGGACAATCTCTCTGATATCCTTTAAACCTGTGCCACGCAGCCTTGAACGCCTCACAATCTCCCTGCTTGAAAGTTGAAATCTTTGTTCTCAATTCCTCGGACTTCGCATCATCAAAGAAATTACATAGGAAACCATTCTTTGTATCCATCCAGTTTGTAAGCGAGCCCAGTGGAAGCGTCCTCAGCCAATACTTTGCTTCCCCATGAAGAGAATAAGGGAAAAGCTTGCAGAAAAGGTAGTCCTCAGAAACTCCATTCGCCTTGATAGCAGATGCAACATCTTCAAACCTCTCGATGTGATCCATCAGTTCTCATGTGATAGACCGCATAATAGGACTTGAGCAACTAAAGAGAAGAACGCCAGTTTGAGCTCAAAATCATTTCTTTGGAACGGAGGTGGACGAATGGCATACCAATTAGCGTAGAATTGCTCTGGGCGATTAAAATCGGCTAGCGTTCGTCTTTACGCAGCGTCCTGGTCATTCCTCAACAAATCCGGTGGATTCTTGTCCTGGTGTCGATCGACACAATCAGCGTGTCGATCGACACCCACAATTTGGTCGCGTCGAGCGACAGGTTCATCGCGTCGCTCGACAGGCTGCTCCAGATTCGCCTGGTTCTCCTCAACTTCTTCGACGATCACAGTACCATCGTCGTTGATCCTTAGTCCTTCTTCGTTGTATCTCAGTCCTGCCGGATCACGCAGAACTCCGTCTTCTCCCGGTCTCGGTATGATACGTCCTTGAGCAACCATCCTTGCTGCTCGTCTGTTCTCACGTTCTAAACATGCAAGCTCCTGAAGACCGTGTCCAACTAGCTCCATGTCTTTGCAGCTCCTTGTATCAGGCATACACCTGAAACACAAAACAGAAAGAGACACACGAAACTGGCAAGCAAAACAAAAACAAAAATAAATACTTAGACAAAATCCTAGTAAAATAAATCTAATGGCGTTGACTCCCCGGCAACGGCGCCAAAATTTGATATGCTCAAATTATCCTTTGAACTACTCTCTCAAATTTGATATGCTCAAATTATCCTTTGAACTACTCTCTCGAATCTACAGGGAATCAAAAACACAATAGATCTAATAGGTTCAGATTAAGCTAAGCAGTAAATTATAAATGTAAAACAAGTAATCAAAAGCTATTAAAACGGTTGTAAAATCAATAGGAATAAAAGCTAGGCACAGAGAAATTGCAGGTGAATCAGATATGTAGATGATAAATTAAACATAGGATTATGAAGCTCAGTTCCTAAATATGAACACGAATGTAAAACCAATCAGCTGTTGCTGCAAAGATTATCTATGCCTAAACCCTAGAAAGCCAACTGTCGTTGCGAATCCTATGAATCTAAACAAGCAATAAATTCAGGCTCAATTGTTCACAAAACCCTAAACCAAATGTCTTTGCGAAAAGGAATTTTGCTCATCAAAAACTAGTTCAAGCAATTAATAAAACTGTCGTTTCTATTAATTAACCCTAGATCAGATTTCAGTTCGCGAGGCTAAAATTAGCAATAAGAACAAGTTAAAATGAAGAATTTCTAAAGATATTAATCCTATGAAATTCATATCAGATCTAGCAAATCATCAACAACCCTTGAATAACCCTAAACCTAACAAGAGAATTACTCAGACATAATCATAGAAGAAAACATGGTTTTATTAAAAGATATGTCTAAGAAATCAGTAAAAGAATGCATAAGCCTAAACAATGGCTGTAAAAACGTATATATAGATTACAAGGACGGTCATGGGCCCAATTGCAAACATCCGGGCCTTCTGGAACAAAACAGAAATCTTCCAAAACTGATAATTTTCGTCGCTGGAAATAGTCGTGTCGAGCGACGCCATATTCTCTGTCGATCGACACGAGTAAAATCGTGGTGTCGATCGATGCTACCTTCAGTGTCGATCGACACTTGCTTAAAAACTTCAATCCGAACTTGCGACTTTGACTGCTCATTCCAAAACGCTCCATAACGATCCAGTAAACACCAATTAAGCTCCAAGCGTCCTTGTACCTAATAATAAACACAAAGACTCGAAAAACACCAGAAGACTCTAAACAAATGGACTTATATCATGGTCTAAAACGGGTAAAAACCATGATATATCATGAATCTAGTCTTCAACCTATTAGCAAGGATAGATACGCTCCATACATTGTCTTCTAATATCCTCTACCATAGTCAATAAAGGTTTTCTCTTAGCATCTCTGATCGTTCTATTAAATGACTCACAGAGGTTGTTCAAGATATCATTACAAAAGGAACCTATCCTATAGAAAGCTCTAGACCATGACTCAGGCTTGGTTCTTTGTAGAGATTCAAACGCACCTGGATTGTACTTTTCCAATGCTTTCATGTTCTCAAGGTAGTCTCCTTTGGTGTAACTGCGCGTAATCTTCCAAAACAGTCTTTGCAGCTCCATATCATGGCTATCTCTCTTCCAATTATCCAAAATGTGCTTATAACACCTTCTATGTTCAGCTTCTGGAAGGACATTACTCACAGCCTTTACTATACTCTTAAAAAAACACACAAGCATAATTAAATTGTTAGCCATACTCACAAAAACACACAACTACAATTACAATGACATAAAGAAAAATGTCACAAACCTGATGTTTGTCCGATATAATTGCAATGTCATTTCCTTCATCTGGTTCTAATTCATGACTGAGAAGTCTGATAAACCAGTCCCAGTTCGTGTCATTCTCTATGTTAACTACAGCCCAAGAAATTGGCACTATTCTATTGTCTCCATCTCTTCCTACTGCGGCTAGAAGGTGTCCTTTAATGTCCCATTTCAGAAAAGCACCGTCTACTCCTATAATAGGCATACAAGTATGTTTCCAAACTTCTTTTTGAGATTTAAAACACATATATAAACGGTAAAACCTTTGTTTGCTTCCAATGGTTAGACCTGGAATGGTTTCAATCTCCATGGTTGATCCTGGATTTTTCTTGAAGATCTCTGCTTGGTAATTCCACACTTTTCCAAAGTGTGTTTCATGACTAGCTTTCATCTCTTTCAACAGCTTTGTCTTTGCCTTGCCACATTGTTCTTCGCTCACAATCAACTTGTACTCTCTCTTTACCTCTGATGCCATCTCTTGTTTCGTCATTTTTGGGTTCTGTCTTATTCTTTCTGAGAACAAGGTTGCAATTGTTGATGTCTTCAACATCTTTGAGTACCCTAACCGAACACACCTATGTTGATGATCAAAGGTTTTTATATGTAGTTGGCGTTTCCTTTTCTCATACGAGCAATAGACTCGCCATTGACACTCAACCTCATCATCAGAGCATACATCAACAACTCTCATGGCTGATGACTTCTCAGAGCAGTCTGGTTAATCGGTTCATTCTCGTTCATCGGAGCATCTCGAACACCTGAGCAATCACCAACATCTTCAGCCTCGTCGGCGGTTCAATTGCGACGAAAGGCCATCTTTTTCGCCTCAATTTCATCTTCTCTAGTCAATTTTGGACAAAATCGAGGAGAGGGGAAGAAGCAATCAATTTGGGAATTTTCAGATTTTAGGGTTTGTACTTCGATTTGGGAATTTCAGAGTGAAGGAGAAGACCAAAAACGGCGTCGTCTTTGATTTAACGGATACAGTAAACTGAGATTAACTCTGTCTAATGGTTCCGTTAATCGTTTTAACGATGGGTCTAAATTAGTTTAGTCAACAGAAGTTTAAGGGTTAAAATTAATAAATCAACAAAAGATGGAGGTTAAAATGGTTTAGTGTGTAATTCAGGATTTTTTTGGTCTAAGGCCTAGAGTTGAAGGTTTTTTTAGCCATTTTCCCAATTCTCTATCCTTACTTGCCTTTTAACTTATATATATGCCCAAGTGAAAAAAAAAAAAAACTTATGTTCTATTTCAGTTTTAAATATATATATATATATATATATATATTATGCTAAGCCATTTTTATTAAATTAAAAATAATGATTCCGAATAGATATAAAAACTATTAATATATGAAATCAAAGTAAAATTAATTCTTCTTAAAGATGTTTGAGTCTAAACCTACTAAATCATTAAACATGATTTGATTTAAAAAAGGAATAAAAACAGATTGTTTTGTAAAAAGAAAAAAAAAAATAATACAGAGGAAAGTAAGAGTTCCAAGAGAGTAGGAACACTTCCACTAGTTGTTATTGTTGTCGTTGGGTTTGTTAGAAGGTTGACCAGTCCAATAAGTTTTAATAGCAACAAGAATCTTCTCAGGATTGTACGGTCCTTTCTCATGATCCACAATTTGACTCTTCCACTTCATTCCCTTCACTATCCTCTCTACTTTCGTCAACGTCTCCACATTATCTCTCAACACAACCGTTCCTTCTGGTCTCAATATCCGATCCATCTCCAACAGTATCAATGCCAAATCACACCTTACAACATAAACAAAACATTAATTCCGTTATCAGACATTAGTTTTGAGTTAGAAGCCCATGAAAACTTACCTGTTCTCGTATAAAGTGAACAATCCTCCTGCATGAATCATATCATAAGTTCTTGGATAAGTAGAGAACCCTTCACACCAATCTTGATACGTCCCGATCAATCCACGTTCGTAGATCACGCCTAACGTTTGTTTCTCAGCATCAACCGGAACAACGTTCATAACCCATGACGGATATTTAAGCATCGATGCAGCGAATCCACCGAGGTAAGCGTGCATGTCCATAATGTTCCTGAATCTTCCATGAGAAATCTCCGGGACTATCTTCTTGTAATACGCTATCCTCTCTTTCCAAACCTCGTTGTCTTCTCTAAACTTCTCCGCGTTGATCCCTTCTATCATTCCTCTTATGATTCTCGGAGGAACCGCAAATGCTCGGTCTGGCCAATCCTCGAGCGCACCGCCTGCTGATTCATCTGGATTGTTTGTTTCTGGTAATGGCGTTATACAAGTTTCCATGTCTTTGTACCTAAAAACAGAAATAGATTTAAGTTTTCATTTCTCTTTCAAAAACTTAAGGTTTGAGACGGGATTTACCAAGCGAAATCTGGATCATTTGAGCTGCATATAGGAGGCGATTTCTTGCTTTGTTTGATCTTTTTACACTCAATGTGATTGAGAGGCTTTTGCCAAATGGATAAGTCACCTTTTTCAGTGACTTTCTTCCAGCAAAGACTCTTAGCTACATCTTCTATTGAATCTTGCTCTTGCTTCAGATCCTCCTCTGTTCTCTCCCACCCTCTCCAGTACTGTTTCCAGTTAATCGGTGGTCCCGAGAGGATCCAATAACCGCCCGGTCTTAAAACTCGGTCAACCTCCGTCAGATACAAACCATCTGCCAAAACAAAGGTTATGTTCTTCCTCGGCTATGATTAAAAAAAGGTCAGATCAGAGAAATAATGAGTTTCGCTACCATTTTTGAACCAAGGGATCAAACAACGAGAACAGTGAGCAAGATCGAAAGCTCTAGCTGGATAAGGAAGCCTTCTTGATCCCATAATCCCGATTATCGCAGGAACTCCACGTTCTAATGCAAATTGCACCTGTGCTTCATGAGTGTCCCTTGGAGCAAAAGACACAGCCATAATGTCTCGTTTCAAGAGGTAAGCACCGAAACTCGCAACCTAATTCAAAACGAGTCGAATTAATCAATGAACTCTTTACAGTGTACTAAGATTGAAAAAACTTACACCACATCCAGTATCAATAGCTGTTCTGATGCCACCATTAGTAAGAGGAATGAGCCGAGCAATGTCATCGATATAAGCATCGGCTCCACGAGGAAACATAGTTCCACCACCAGGGAATCTAAAGCGGTCGCCTTCTACTTGAATCCAGTTTTGGACTGCTTTCTCAACACTAAGCTCCTTGTGAGGGATGTTGTCATACCAAGCATAGTCTCTACTTTGAGGCCATTTGAATGGAATCTTGTAGTTTGGTGGAGGAGGAATCAGACAATAGAGAAGCTCGTCTTTCGAAGGACAATGCCTTTCTCGATACTTCATCATTTCCCTATCGAATCTTCTTCCTCTTTGTCGGTCTTCGCAAGGAGTGTACTCGCTAAGGGATAAGTCACATGGTTCAAAGTACTTGATGGTTTGGTTTGTTTCCTTCAAGTCAATCTGATTATGGCTTTTGAAATCTAGTTCAGCTGAGCCAGAAGACGAGGAAGCGGTGGAAGAAGGATTCGACTGAGTCTCGCATCCTAATTTGGAGTAAGAAGCCGGGACATTGTTGTTTTGCCACGCGCCTAGAACGTAGAACAAGATGCAGAGTCCGCTTACGCCAAGAATCAAAGTAAGTTTCTTTCTTCTTGCTTCTGTTTGGTGATGAATACCAGTGTTCTCTTTCGCCATTTTCGAGTGCAAAAACTGAAGCTTTATCTGAGGGAAAACTGAACAGAGAGGAAAAGGCAATAAATAAATTTACCTAAAGATGTTGTTGTTGTATAAGTTACAAACAATGATTAAAGAATAGTGGATTGTGTAAAGGAATGTCAAATGTGATTCACCATCATAGAAAGTAAAGTAGTAATGTGATAAGATTAGTGAACAAGAGAAAGAGAAAAAAGAAGAATAAGGTAAAAAAAGGAGAGAGTGTCTCTATAATTAAGCAAACAGAGCAAGGAACTAGTTAAATTAGAGAGAAAATAGGAGGTTGGACCAAGAACAGCCTCACTTTCCTCCAAAACCCTCCTTTAATCTCGTTTAACCATATACAAATATTTGCTTGTTGAACTAAATGAAACCTTAAAAACGTATATACATATTATCAAGGGAATTTCAATCAGAAACATTTCACGAGATTTTCACACCTGTCTCCATGTTTTGATTCAAAGAATAATAAATGGACTACACCTTTCTAGAGAAAATAATTGTATTCTGAATTACTGACAAACTCTATTGATTAGTGATACGCTTGAAAAGCTTGGTTTTATGGACCATTTCTTCATGTAAAAGAGAAATCAACACTCATACTTTACCTTGAAGACTTTGGAGTCAATTGGCTATAGTATATGGACCCAAACCATCAAAACATAATTGATGTTGCTCGTTTCTTGGTTTCCCTTTAAACCACTCCTTGGCTTAGTTCTGAAAGAAAAAGTATGAAAAACAAGTCATGACTGAGAATCACTCGACATAAATCCACTGAAAGCAGATCTCTTCCTCTGTTTTGTTGAGATAGACGTGTAGAATAAATCTTGTTGGAGAAAATCAAGGTAAAGATGATGCAAGAAAATATTCTAGAAAATGGTTTATTATTGGATAAACTATAAGGTCTTTACTTTTTATGACAAAAAGTATTTTTGGCATCTAACAACATACAATCCTGGACTACTAATTTGTTTTCTTCTTATCACTAGTAATTTCTGGCTCTTTATCAACTGTCCTACTTAAAAGTCCATATCCAACTTCATTTCTTCTTACGATTTGATCTCAAGGCTTTGATAACTTGCAACACTAAGGTGAATAAGATGGGTTTACGGAGACATACATAAAATCAAGCCAATTATTAAAAAAACCAACTTTCTCACTATGTTACTCAAACCAGAAACCAGCTTGGCAAATATGCTTTCAAGTTCAATCGAATAGCATATAGAACAAATTAGTTCATCATCCGGCAAAGATGAAAATGTAAAAAAGATTGTCTCCAAAACTTTTGCAAGAACATTGTAAAAAAAACACCCAACAAAAAAGATAATGAGTTTGCAATCAATGGTCCAAAAGAGAAAACAAAAACTAGGAAAAATCTCAATGTTCCACCAAATAAAAATCTAATATAGCATTTCAAATAGCTTCTTCATTCCCCAACTGCGATCTTTCCCCTCTCACTCACATAGATACCATCAAGAAACTTCCTAATATCCTTCTTCTTCACATGGCATTTCTGCTCAACATCAAAACCCATCATCAAAAAACACATATAAACAAAGGGCAAATGTAAAGTCTCCAGCTTTACACAGCAAAACTCATCACTAATCAAATTCAACAACCATTACATTTACATTTCCAAAGTTTCTACAACATTTCAAAGAAAGAGAGTCAAAGAGCAATAAGTACCTGATTGATCAAAGCGCATGACCTTGAGACTAACTCAATATCATTTCCTTCAAGAGTAATCTCATCCTTAACCTTCTCAGATCGAACAATAGTCACACCATCCAACATATCAACCTTCCTAACCTGTTCCAAATCAAAACCCAACACTCAAAACCACATTTCACCAAAAACAAAAATCAAAATGAACCAACCTTCTTCTCGCCAAGGAAGTTACGGATCTCGATGGACTTGTTGTTACCAGAGATGGAAGCATTGATCGGAAAATGAGCATACACGAATCTCATCTTGTAAAGGAAACCTTGAGTAACACCAGCGATGAGATTATCAACGTGACTCAGAGCAGTTCTGATCGAAGCACTTGTTTTACGAGTCCCGAACCACGAATCGATCTTGAGCTGTCTTTTTCCGGTGACCTCGTCTTTGATCAACTGGAAATCGAGGTTAAGATGCTTGAAATCGCGAGTGAGTTTCCCTCGAGGACCTTCGACTTCAATCACCTTGGCGTGAACCTTAATGGAGACACCTTCGGGAATGTCCATCGTCTCAGATGACAAAATCGTCTTCATTTTTCCGTCTCTGAGCGAAAAGTTTTCGGCTTCGAAGAGACGGCTATGAAGGTTTTTGTGTGAAGAAGGTACAGAAAAACCCTAAATTTTGATTATAAATAGGTCTCTTTGTTCTGTGTAGGGTTTATTTTTCTTCTTTCTCGTTTTTATTTGCTAATAATGCAAAATGGCCCGTAAATTATTTAAAGCCCATAAATGTAATTTAAGGCCCATCATGATAGGGATTTTAGTACTACAATGATATAACATTACAAAATGTATTTAATTGCTTAAATCGGTTCAATTCATTGCAATTACAATTGCAATACGACATAAATGGCGATTACATAATGTAATTTTTTTTTTTATCAAACCGATTTATATTGTACTTTCAAGCTCCACAAACTAGGAGAAATAGTTAAGCGATACAAGTCCAAGTTTAGCTAAAGCATCGGCTAACATGTTTTTCGAGCGTGAAATAAACGTAAAGAAGATAGATGTGAAATCTTTCCTAAGCAAACTAATATCGTGTAGAATAGACTTCTACTCGTTGATCAAACTAATGTCATAAGCAAACTAATGTCGTGTAGAATAGAACAATGTCCTTAGCAAATGCTTTAGAAAATGTCCTAAACAAACTAATGTATGTCGTGTAGAATAGAATAAACTAATGTCGTGTAGAATAGACTTCAACTCGTGTAGAATAGACTTACAACATAGAGAACTGACAAAATGTAAAGAAAGAGAGACAATTATGCTTACACATGTCTCAACAATAAGCCTTTCATTTGCATATGTCATAGCATTTACTGGACCATGCACATTAAGGATAAACTCCCTATAGTTTTGATTATTATAGGAATGCACTCGTATAAAAACAAAAAACTTTGAGACCGATAGATAACTCCTTAAACTAACCTGAATTTTATTTTATAAAAGTTATATCTATAAACAATTTTATAATGACCCTCTCTAAAAATGTAATTGATCCCACCACCAAAATCAAATGTAATCTAAATTACTTGTTTAGTTGGCATTTGAGTTTACGAGATAGTTGGGCACTTGAGATCTTGTTAAAATTGAGTTTCAATTTAAAATTAATCTACCTAATTAATAAATTAACGAACACACAAACCCTTCGTCTTTTATTCACCCAAAAAGAACACTTCGTCTCTTCGTCTTCTTATTCGACAAACAAACCAAAATTCTCAAGTCTCAATAGATTTTCCGACTGAAATTCAAATTAAATTAATATAAATATATTGTTAAACTGGATAACATGGCATGAACTCATTATTCATAGGGAATATTACAAAATTTACCACTTTTGTTTAAAAATCTTATGAAATCTACCACATTCTAACACTCTTTATAAAATTTACCACATTTTGGATTCTTGACATACTTGCCCCCTAGTTGGGAATCATCAATTATCAATTCAGTTTTCGTCCTGTCCACCGTCTTCGTCTTGTCCACCGTCTTCGTCTTCCACCAGCACCACCGTCGTCTTTGACCACCGTCTCCATCGTCTTTGACCACCGTCGCCGTCGTCTTGTCCACCATCTTTGTCGTCGTTTTTGTCCACCATCTCCGTCGCATTTTTGTCCACCGCTATCTCCGTCGTCAATTTCGTCCACCATTGTTTCCGTTCACCGTCTCCGTCGTGGTGACCGTCTACACTAGAGATGTTCACTATCTTCGACGTCCTTTCTGTCCACCGTTTCCGTCGTTATCTCAGTTCGTTGTCTCCGTCGTAGTCACGGTCACTGTTCATCGTCTCCGATGTCGTTTCTGTCCACCGTTTCTGATGTTGTTTCTGTCTCAATCCGTCGTGGTCACTGTCTCTGTACAACATCTCCGATATCGTTTCTGTCCACCGTCTCTGGCGTTGTTTATGTCTTCTCTGTCGTGGTCACTGTCTCCGATATCGATTATGTCCGTCATGGTCACTGCCGTTGTTTTTGTCCGTCATCTCCACCATCATTTACCATTTCTGTCAACATCTCCATTTTTTCCGTTTAGAGAGAAAGAGAGAAAGAGATGAAGATGAAGAAGAAGAAGTGTGAAGGGTAATTATGTCATTTGCTATCCACTACAGTCAAAAATGTGGTAGATTTAACAAAGATTTTGAGAATATGGTAGATTTTACAAGTAATTTTAAGTGACACATTTCATAATTTCCCCTTATTCATACTCAGTTGACACTTAAAGCAACTCCAACCTTGATACTATATTTGGTGTTGAAATTACACCAAATTTGGTATTTTGGTGTCAAAAATTTTTTTCCATCTCCAACCACAACACCAAATCCCACACTAGAAAAAGAATCTTTATTATTATATTATTAAATATAATTTTTTATATATATTTGATAAATAGTATTTAATTTATGCATTTAATTTTATGTTTGTTTGACTTTAATTTTGTAATTTTATGTTTTTAGAGTTTAATTGAACTTTAATATGTACTTTTAGTCTTAAACAATTTGCATTTAAAATTTAAAATTTAGTGCAAATTAGAATTTCTTATTAATTATTATTTACAATATCACATATTATTACAAATGAAACCAATAGCTAAATTTAACAAGTTTAAAATTAATGATGGTTTTTTTAGTTGATTGTTAACAATCTAATTATATTAGTACATGAAAAATATAAATAAAATAACAATTTTTTTTAGTGTTTTGTGAATAGTATTACACCAAATTTGGTGTAATACTATTCACAAAACACTAAAAAAAAATATTTGCCGTCATTAATACCGTTCGGTTGGAGCACATTTCACACCATTAATTGTGTTATACCGTCCGGTTGGAGCTGCTCTTAATAAAATAAAAAGTTATATCTATAAACAATTTTATAATGACTCTTTCTAAATATATAATTGACCCAATTGAATTCAAATTTACAATCACTAAAGTTATATCTTTTTTGTTTATTGGGTTGACCATTGACCACTAAATAAGATCCATTTTGACTATGGAACAAAATGGGTTATGCCCAATTAAACAACTTCCATTTCATGGTCAATGGTCAACCATCTTATTTGATAATTCTAATTGACCCCACCACCAAAATCAAATGAAAATCTAAATTATTTGTTTAGTTGGCATTTGGGCTTATTAGATAGCTGGGTACTTGGACTCTTGTTAAAATTGAGGTCCAATTAAAGTTAACTATAATTTATCTAATTAATAATATTACAAAACACAAACCCTTGAGACAAAATCAAATGTAATTGGAACAAAGTTTGAACTTTCTGCCGTTAGATGATGGATAAAAATCTCTCCGCAATTTAGTGCCCTATGTACATGCCCTGTCATATGGCTGGGCAACCTGTGCATTAGAGTTGGGTCCTGCTTTTAAAAAAAAGGGTTTTCTTTAATAAAAGACTCTAAATTGTTTTAAATTTTGCAAAAAGGGCCTAATTAAAAAAATTAACATATCAACCATATATTTTCGAAAAAAAAAATTATTGGGCACAAGGCCCATTATTGAACTAAGCCGGGTCTGTCTATGTAACTACGGCAAAGAATGTGCCCATTATTGAACTAAGCCGGGTCTGTCTATGTAACTACGGCAAAGAATGCAAATCTCACTAATGAGCATTCAGACCTAGAAATGGAAGGGATTCAGTTTGCAATACATTTTGAAAAGTCTCAAATTCTGATGGAATGACCATTTTATTCTACCGAACATTTTCATGTGTTTAACATGGTTACACATTTCATGGAATGATCGGTCTTTGCAATGTGAGCAAACTCATATAGAAAATACTTGTCAAAGACTTAAAGAAACTCTTTCCTTCATTAGGTTTAGAAACATTGTAGAGAGCAATTTTATTTTCTTGTATGGTAAAGATCAGTCCCAGTTTAGGCATTGTGCAAGTTGTGCATTTGCATAGGGCCCCACATGGAACCCAGATTTTCAACTGAATTTTTGTTTGCGAAAAAGTTCTAAAATTTTGGAATTTTCATAGAAAAGGTCCTAATGTTTATAAATTTTACAAAACGAACCTTAAACTCTTACAAAAAAATTTGGTGCTCAGGGCCCACTTTCTGACTGAGCCGGGCCTGGTAAAGATACACATGTTCATTGTGAGCATGATGCAGATAGAACCTTCTACCGTAGCTTTAGTCATGCGAATAGAATGATTTGCAATGGAATCGATTGGGTAGGAATTGTTCTTTGTTTTTTTTTTCAAAATGCTGCATGAAATTAATTCGCTTGCTTCATAATTTGTAATAAAAGTGAAATCTGTTTCACAAAAATTTGGTCCGACCGATAAAAAATCTCAAAACAGTTTCAATGAATTTGGAATCGAAATAAGAACAAATTTTTTTACCCACTACCTGAGAGCTGAGACAATCTAAGCTAGATAAAAAAAAAATTGTTACCTACAATTGTTGTAAAAAATAGCTAGTATTCGTAAATGCTTTATTTTCATTTATTAAATACAGTCAAACTTTTGACCAAAAAAAACAGTCAAACCATTGATATATATTCCTAAATATGTTAGAGTTGTACATTGTTCAATTGATGTCTTGAAGACATATACTAGCTTATCAGAAAATTTATTGTATTATAGTTGGGTTTCCAAAATCAGTTACTTTTAGAATTGACTAAATTTCTTATACAATGGTCGTAAATTCTCTTTATGGTCGTAAATTCGGCTCTATATATATATATTATAATACTAGATATAGAGAAGACCAAGAGTAAGAAAATGGCTTCTCCTTTTGTGTTGATATTCTCTCTTTCACTACTTTGCCTCCAGGGAAAGTATCTATCTACTACGGTATGTGACAATTTTGTAAGTACTTTGATTTAAATTTATACTACGATAATTTTTTTTTTTTTTTCTGTTTCATATTGCCAGCCCCAAAATCCCGAATTTGAATGTGTGGATATTGACAAACAATCTTCACTTCAACATCCCCAACTAAAAAATCATCAAATCCAAGTATGTGTTTATGTATTTTACATCTTGTATTGATTTAACATCTCTAAAAGTTGGCATGATCGTTTAATTGTATATGTTTCTGGTTTGTGACATGTGATCGCCTAGATGAGACCAAGCGATGAAGTTTTAGCCATGTTATCGATTGACGCGTCATCAGAAAATTTATCTAATGATGAATTGGTAACAGAAATTGATGTACCAAAAGAAGGATGTTCTAACGGACAAGTACCAATCTATAAGCCAAGAAAGTCTAATTACACCGAAAAATATTTTCATCCTAATAGTTATGGAACTAGTGGTGAACATGTAAAGTAACTAAATTTTTTAACCTTTCTTAGTTTCTTGTATGATCCAAAGCCATTTGATGTGTACATTATTCTGTTGTGTATACAGGCTGCATTCATTTACAAAACAGACGCCATCCCATGGCGTGGAGCATCAGCATGGGTTGGTGTTTACCAGCCTAAAGTGACTAAGGACCAATTAAGCATGGTTTTGCTTTGGCTAGAAAACGGGCATAACCGCAAACTCAACACCATCCAGTTTGGCTGGGCTGTAAGAGATATATATATATATATATATATATTTTTAAGTCATGTTCTGTATACTAGATTAAATAAACAATCAAATGATTGTTACATCACATTTAACAAAGCCGTTTTTTCATCCTACACAATATTTCGACTCCTCAAATTTTTAATAGGTAAAATCTTATAAAACACCAAAAAGTAAAAACACTTTTTGCAAGAATTTTGCGCATAGTTTCCCTTTATAATTTTGGAGGCACTAAATACTTAATAGGATTGATACTAACATTGAGGGTAGACAATATGATCCCTTGTAGGAAAAAAAAATTGACGCTATATCTTTGAAAATTGACAAAATTATATATGGGCTATAGAAATCTCTCATATTTGAAAACCCATCTTGGTGGATTCATACATTCTCATAATCTTGGTGGATTCATACATTCTCATAATCTTGATTTATATATAATTTATAAAATTTGGGTGTTTATTATTGTATGTTAATCTGAATTTCTAGGTACTTCCTGAATTATATGGCGATCATCGTACAAGACTTACTGCATATTGGAGTGTGAGTAACAACCTTGTCTATATCTATCTATCGTAATAAAGTAGGGATTTTTTTTTGTTTCTTTCTAGTATCTATATATGAGTAACCACTAATAAATTTGTAGCCAGAAAATAGAGACGATGGGTGCTACAATATACTATGTAAGGGTTTCGTTCAAATCCACAAGAGAATCTTTCTTGGTTCTCCTTTCAAAAACATTTCTAGGGTGGGAGGCCCACAGTATAACGCACGCTTTGCAATCAATCAGGTATAAAAAAATACATTTTTGGGTTCAAGAAATGAAATGATCGGTTTGATATCGATTTCATCGTGTTTTCTATAAAAGCATATGGTGTTCATTGTTTGACATGGAAAAGTTGATTGATCTGGAAACTATGACAAATTTCAAATGAAAATTTGAAAAAACCTTAATTTTTTTGAAATTATATGAAATCTAGGTTATACTTGATAAAGAAAACAAAGTCAAAATTATACAAAATCGATAATTTAGTTTCATTTTGGTGAATATGATTACTACAACCGATTAACTTGAACCAAAATTCGGAATAAACACTACTAGATCAAACTAATGAGATGCCTTACTAGATTCATATAGTTTAATTTTACCATAATACACTTCATTAATTTTTGTGTTTGTTTTTTGTTTGAATCGACATAAATATAGGATCCGAAAACGCAGAACTGGTTGCTAACAATTGGAAAGTTCTACTTAGGATATTGGCCAGGGAAACTTCTACCGTATTTAACCGAAGGAGCAAAGGAAGTTCGGTATGGTGGTTTCACGCGTACACGTACTGATGACTTGGAATTCGACAAGATTGTTAGCCCGCCGATGGGAAACGGGAATAAACCACTAGATGATGAAGTGAATCTAAAGCATACTTGTTACATGCATTTTGTAAAACATGTGACACATAATTATCAAAGTGTCGACATTGATGCCGACTATGTACCATGTTACGATTTGAATTATCTTGGTAATTGGGGATCTCATCATCGACAAACTTTCACATTTGGTGGACCAGGTGGTTTATGTGACGTGTAATCTTTATTTTGAGGATATTATATCTCGTTTTAATATATTTCTATTATTCAATAAATATATTAGTTTTATCTTTAATGCGTTGAACAAATACCAAATATATTAATTTTCTTGATTTTGATGATAGAAAAAATCTTTTATGAAAACGATACCTTCTACGTTTGTTGAAAAATATATTCCATACATTCTACCACGATAGTTACATATTTATGTTTAAGAAAATAATGAATAAGCTAAGTACTATTTTTGCATTCTCATTTTAGGCAACCATCTATATTTTTCAATTTTTTTTATATCATCATAAATCTAAGAAAATCATCATATAGTAAAATTTGAAAAATTTACAAATGTATGAGTTGGAAAAACAACACTAATCTTTTGGAGATTTTAAGTATGCAAAGAGAACATAACTTTATACGTACACAAAACTATTCATTTTTGTATTGGGTGAATCAGTTTAGGCGCGTTTTCGTAGGTTTTATTTTTCTAAGAACATGGATTTAAAAATTTCTACGAGATTTCAGAATTTTGTAATCAATCTTATTTCAATTTTGTAATCAGAATTTTGTAATCAATCTTATGAGTGCGACGGGAGATTTTAGGGCGTCTAGCGGCGGAGGCCTTGAGGCCACCATGATGGATATCGGAGATAAAAGCAAACCACCAGGAGATCCCCCGGATGGCCGAGGGACTTGGGCAGCTAAGGTGGCGGGGAATAATGCTGGAGGAAGACCGAATCCGGAGGAAGTGTTAGATGCGAGTTTTGTGGCATCAAGGGTGACCGTGGATTTTCCCCAGGGCGAAGATGGTGAACCAGTGGTAACTATTGGTGAAGAAGTGATTGAGGCGATGAACGGTTTGTGGAAGAAGTGCATGATTGTGAAGATATTGGGACGCAATGTGGCGTTGCCCGTGGTGAATCGGAAGTTGAGGGAACTATGGAAGCCCAAAGGCGCGATGTATGTCATGGACTTACCGAGACAGTTTTTCTTGGTGCGTTTCGAGATGGAGGAGGAGTACATGGCGACTTTAACGGGAGGACCATGGAGGGTTTTTGGGAGCTACCTAATGGTAAGAGCATGGTCTCTGGAGTTCGATGCGATGAAGGATGAGATCTTGACAACGCCAGTATGGGTGAGATTATTGAATATCCCGGTAAACTTTTACCATAAAACAATCCTAATGGAGATTGCGAAGGGATTAGGAAAACCGGTGAAAGTGGATTCAACAACGTTAAATTTCGAGCGAGCTAGATTTGCTCGGGTGTGTGTGGAAGTTAACATTAAGAGGCCGCTTAAGGGGACCATCATGATAAACGGCGACCGCTACTCTGTTTTGTATGAAGGACTTACGAACGTTTGTTCGATTTGTGGTATGTATGGGCACTTGATGCATCAATGTCCGAAAGGCGGTAAGGAGAAGGAAGTGAATGTGGGCCAGTCAAGTGAGAGACAGATGGAGGCTGCAAATGGAGATAAGCAAACAGCCGACGGTTTTGTCACGGTGAGAAGGTCAGTGAGGAACACGGAGGTACAGCAAAGAAAGGAGAGTACACCGGTGGTAAATCAGGAAAGAAATACGCAGAGGATATTACATGAATCTCGGAGTATGATTGATTCAGCGAATATTGAAGTTTCAAACAGTTTTGGAAACTTGGAAATGGATATGGAAACACCGGAGACTGAGGGAGGAGACATGATTAGTGGAGGGAATAAGGAAAATTTGGGTGTGGTAAATCTAGCCAATAATGGAAAGAGTGCCGCGCAAGGAAGGGAAGTGGTGTTTGAGGTGAAATCAACGGGAGATTCTCAAAATATTCGGAATGGAAGTAAAGCTAAACGGGCTGGAATTGGGAAAGGCCCAAACAAGGGTATGTTTAAACCCAATCAAGGGAAGAATGCAAAGCCTGCTAGGGGTTTAATTTTCGGACCAGTAGGAGGAGAAAATGGAGTTTTGGCTAACGGTAAACGGCTGAGAGTCGAAACAGAGGTTTTGGGAAGAGCCGGGGCCTGGAGTGCGAAGACCAGCTCAGAAGAACAGGGGATATGAGGAATGGATGTATTCCCTTCAACGGAACAGAGGCGAGAGAATGCACAGACAGGAGATAAAGCGATGGAGAATGGAATGTTGCTTGAGAATCCGTCGGCGGTAACAACGGAAGTGAAGGGAATTTGACATTCTGCCCCGGGAATTCTTGCTCAGATTTTTCGATTTATGATGAATTGCATTATGCGGAATTTCCCGGGGGGGGGGGGGGGGGGCGAATAAACCCAATTTTAGAAGATCAATTAGATATCTACTAAAGAAGTATAAGACAGAGATTGTGGCTATTTTTGAAACTCATGCCAGAGGTGAAAACGCAGAGAAAATTTGTCGAGATATGGGTTTTGAGAACATATTTCGAGTGGACGCGGTGGGTCAAAGCGGTGGACTGTGGTTGCTATGGAGATCGGGTTTTGGGTCAGTGGAGATAATTAACTCATCGGAACAGTTTAATCACGCAAAAGTTCAAATTGGTGTTGAGGCTTTGAATCTTATAGTTGTCTATGCGGCTCCATCGGTGGCTCGCCGAAGTGGACTGTAGGGAAAGTTAAAGGAGGTTATTCAATTGATCAGTGGACCGATGGTGATTGGAGGAGATTTCAATACTATAGTTCGATTGGATGAAAGGACCGGTGGTAATGGTTGTCTATCCCTGGATTCTTTAGTGTTTGGCGACTGGATTAATGAGATGATGTTAGTTGATATGGGTTTTCATGGAAATAACTTCACTTAGAAGAGAGGCAGGCTCGAGACTTCTTTTATTGCCAAAAGGCTTGATAGGGTGTTGTGTTGTCCCCATGCCCGCCTCACATGGCAGGAGGCTAAGGTAACTCATCTTCCTTTTCTTTCATCGGACCATGCCCCGTTATACTTGCAATTATCCCCGAAAGTCAAGGTTAATGCTAGTCGGAGACCATTTAGATTCGAGGCTGCTTGGCTTCTTCACCCGAGCTTCAAGGATCTGATTTCTACTTCGTGGGATAGGGAAATCGATACGCAAGTGGCGCTACAGAAGTTACAAGTGACTTTGAGAAAATGGAACAAGGAGGTGTTTCTTGTAATTCAAGAGAAGAAAGAGAAGCTAGAGAGGGAGATAAAGGAGGTGCAACGGTTGATTGATCAAAACTAGACAAATGAACTTCTAACTAAGGAGGAAATGCTGTTAAAAGAGTTTGATGTGGTCTTGGAACAGGAGGAAATGCTGTGGTTCCAAAAATCTCGTGAGAAATGGGTGGTTCATGGAGATAAAAACACAAAGTATTTTCACACTACTACGGTTATTCGGCGTCGACGGAACCAGATTACAATGCTGAAGAATGACACGGGCAGTTGGGTTACTAATGCTCAAGACTTGGAGAAATTGGCCCTTGATTACTTTTCACGGTTATATTCTTTGGACGATGTGGATCAGAATGGAAGTAGCTTATCAGGGCACGGGTTTAGCCCTTTGACATCAGAGGAGAGAAGAACCTTAGAGAAACCATTTTTACCAAGAGAAGTGGTTAATGCAGTCCATGGAATGGGTAGTTTCAAGGCACCGGGACCGGATGGGTACCAACCAGTGTTTTATCAAAAATGTTGGGATGATGTAGGTGAGTCTGTTATCAGATTCGTGCTAGAGTTTTTCTCGACGGGATCTCTTCCACCAGAGATTAATAATGCATTGGTAGTTCTAATACCAAAAGTGGAAAACTCGGAGAAGATTACGCAGTTTCGGCCGATTAGTTTGTGTAACGTCTTATTCAAGATTATTACGAAGACGATGGTCGGACGGTTGAAAGGGGTTATGAACAAACTGATTGGTCCCGCACAATCAAGCTTTATTCCCGGACGGTTAAGCATAGATAACATTGTGGTTGTGCAAGAGGCGGTACACTCTATGCGTAGGAAAAAAGGGACCAAAGGTTGGATGCTCCTCAAACTTGATTTGGAGAAAGCGTATGATCGCGTTAGATGGGATTTTTTAGAGGAATCATTGCGGGTTACAGGGCTGTCAGATTCTTGGGTTAGTTGGATCATGGCTTGTGTCACGGGTCCATCGATGCAAATATTGTGGAATGGTGAAAAAACAAGCCCGTTTAGACCGCTAAGGGGTTTGCGGCAAGGAGACCCGCTATCCCCATATCTTTTTGTGATTTGTATGGAAAGGCTTTGCCACTTGATTGAGGAAGCGATTGGGGAGAAGAAGTGGAAGCCTATTTCCTTATCTCGGGGAGGACCAAAACTCTCGCATATGTGCTTTGCCGATGATTTGATTCTTTTTGCAGGAGCTTCAGTTTCTCAAATCCGAGTAATTAGAGGGATTTTGGAGCGATTTTGCCTGGCATCGGGACAAAAGGTAAGCCTTGAGAAGTCTAAGATCTTCTTCTCTGAGAATGTGTCGCGTGAGTTGGGAAAATTGATCAGTGATGAGAGTGGAATTAAAGTGACTAGAGACTTGGGGAAGTATCTTGGTGTGCCGATTCTTCATAAAAGGATTAATAAAGAGACATACAGTATGGTTTTGGAGAGGGTCTCAGCTCGGTTAGCAGGATGGCGAAGTCGAATGTTAAGTTTTGCGGGTCGGATCACATTAACAAAAGCTGTCTTATCTTCTATTCCGGTCCATATAATGAGTACGATAAAGCTGCCGGCGTCCACTTTGCATAGGCTGGACAGTCTAGCAAGAGGCTTTGTTTGGGGCGATACGGTGGAGAAAAAGAGGCAGCACCTGGTTTCGTGGAATAAAGTGTGTTTATCTAAGAAACAAGGCGGCTTGGGAATACGTAAGGCGACTGAAATGAACAAAGCTTTAATAGCTAAAGTCGGTTGGAGGGTTTTAAACGACAAAACCAGTTTATGGGCTAAGGTGATACAGAGTATATATCGAGTTGGGGATATGCGGGACCGACTTGGCTTACTACTAAGGGTACTTGGTCATCGACTTGGCGGAGTATGTGTGTTGGGTTAAGAGACGTGATTCGAGAAGGCTATAGTTGGGTGATTGGGGACGGCCGCAATATTAACTTCTGGACGGATAAATGGTTGGGAAAAGAAGCAATTTGGAACCGATGTGTAGGAACAGTGCCTCCAAATTTAATTGGTTTGAAAGTCCGTGAGCTTTGGATAGATGGGACGGGTTGGGACATGTCGAAAATTCTACCTTATGTTATGGAGGAGATAAGACTTGAACTTGCTACGGTGGTAGTTGATACTCTTACGGGAGCTCGAGACCGGCTTGCTTGGAGTGAAACAATTAATGGTAGATTTTCCGTTAAGTCAGCTTATTCGATGATAACCCGTGATGAGAGGTTAGGTCAAGACATGGCTTCATTTTTTCAACGTGTGTGGAGTGTGAGAGTGCCGGAGAGAACACGGGTATTCTTATGGTTGGTTAGTAATCAGGCTATTATGACTAACGAGGAGAGATTTAGAAGACATATGGCGGATACGGAGGTATGTCAGGTTTGTAAAGGAGGAATTGAGTCGATTGTTCATACGCTTCGAGACTGTCCTGCCATGAGAGGTATCTGGACCAGATTAGTGCCTCCGAGAAAACACCAAGAGTTCTTCTCACTTTCAGTCTTAGAATGGCTCTATGTTAATCTCAAAGAAGGTGTGAGTGCTTGTAACGAGCCATGGCCCACCTTATTTTCAGGAGCTCTATGGTGGGCTTGGAAGTGGCGTTGTAGCAATGTGTTTGGAGAAACAAGACTTTGGAAAGATCGGTTGCGTTTCCTGAAGGAGTGGTCGAGAGATATTACCAAGACGTTCAATGGGGATCGGGGCCCGAATGGTACAGGCGAAAGTATGGAGAGATAGATTGGTTGGGAGCCACCACCGGAGGAATGGATTAAGTTAAATACTGATGGTGCCTCTCGTGGCAATCCAGGGCTTGCTACGGCGGGAGGTGTACTACGTAATGGAACTGGTGAGTGGTATGGAGGGTTTGCAGTAAGTTTAGGAAGATGCTCGGCACCGCTTGCAGAACTGTGGGGAGTCTATTATGGGCTTTACATAGCTTGGGAGAAACAAGTCCGAAGAATGATTGTTGAGGTGGATTCTAAGGTGGTAGTGGGGTTTTTGACGACAGGGATATGTGATTCGCATCCCCTTTCTTTCCTAGTACGCTTGTGCTATGGCTTCTTATCGAAGGACTGGGTAGTCCGAGTGGTTCATGTGCATAGGGAGGCTAATTGTCTAGCCGACGGATTAGCTAACTATACTTTCTCTTTACCTTTAGGTTTTCATGCTTTGTATTCGGTTCCTTTAGACTTGGCTATGTTGTTGCAAGAGGACGCCCAAGGGCGCACTCGAACACGACGATTTCGTTTGTAATCGCTTTACGTTTGAATAAAATTGAGGGTCTCCCTCATATTTCCACCAAAAAAAAAAAAAAATTGCTACCTAAGCATTGTATGACATTAAAGGGTTGTGTTCCTATCATGTATCTTCGTAACATTAATCCTACAAAGTATTGAGAGAAATTTTAAGAAATGCCACTTTTGGTATGCCACTTAACACAAATGCCATCATCAAAAAAAATTTGCAAGCCATGCCACTGTTTATACTTGATGTTCCGAAAATAGCCTCAGATCTAATTAACCTATTTTCCGCTTAGAAAAAAAAATCACTGACACATTATTCTTCTCTGAGTCTCTCTTTCTTCCTCTAACGATTTCAAACAAGAGCCATCATCTCTTTTGTCCCTTTGAGGGAAAAAAAAATCTCTTAAATCCCTACACAATCTTCATATCCCCCTCTTCTTTAATGAAATAGCTAATGTCGAAAATACCCTTAATGAAACCGAAAACGCTCTGTTGTTTTTGTGAGGAAAGAGTAACGTCTTGTAGTTTTTATCAACTAAAAACGTCACACACTCCACACCTCTATATTGACATCGGGAATTCGAAATCGAGCTCGGGAAGGAGTCGGGAAGAAACCAGAGCATTCTTCATCCACAATCGAGCTCGGGAAGAAATCATTTCTTCATCCGTCCTCCGCCGTCGAGCTCTCCATCGCCGCCGGACCTCCGCCGTCGAGCTCTCCATTGCTCTTAGGTTGGTATTGCTCAATCTAGATTGGGTTTTAGCAAATTAGGGATTGATTGGATTTGGGTCATTATTGGGATGCACATTGAGTGTTTTAGTATGAATTATGGTCGATTAGGGCTATTAAGAGGTAAGAAATATATTTTAGTAGTTGAATCCTACTGAATTGGAAGTAGATTAGATCCCCATTTGTGTTCTTGCGATATGGTAAAAGTAGGTAAAACAAGTAAAATTGTAAATATTGTAAAACTGGTAAAACTGGTAAAACTGAGAATTAAGAGTGACTTTTTTGTATTTTTGACAGGATACGATGAGAAACGAAGTGGGCATATTCTTTAAATACCAAGGTCGCAATTATAGTATAATGTTCAATACATCAGTGAGGGAGATAACTTTGTCAATGGTGGAAGCTAGGATATTGAAGAAGATTTCGTTAGATGAAAGAAGGGTGAAATTGGAATTGAGTTATTTTCCAGTGCTGATGGGAAGAGATTAGGAAATTTTTTTTATTGAGGATGAGGAGGATATGTCTGTTTACCTAAGGTGTGCTGGTAAAGAGAACCGAAGATGTCTTTTGTACGTGGAGGTCATCGCTTCATCGGAACAGCCCGAGCAACTGTCGAGAGTAGAGAAAAGTTCTACTGGTATGAACTTTGATGTAGTGGAATCAAATGACGAGGAAATCGGAGCTAATGCCATTGTTCCGTATGTAGGCAAAGAACAAGCAAAAGAACAACATCAAGCGATGGAGGATGATGATGATGATAGATCACGTGATGAATGTATGGACAACGGTATGGAGATATCGGATATGCGTGAGAGATATATTGAGCCTCAGCCTGTTGTAGAACCTTGTCAGTTTATAGAGGAATGGGAAGACGGTTTGGGTCTGAGTGTGGGTCAAGAATTTAAAAATAGGAAGGCAGTACAAGAGGTGGTGGATAGAGGTGCATTTGCTAACAGTTTCAGTTATAGGATAATAAAGTCGGATAAGGTGCGATTAGTGCTAAAATGTCCTATAGAAAACTGTAAATGGGCTTTAAGTCTAGTTGTTCGTGATTTACGTGGTAGTCCCGAAGACAACTACAAGTTGTTGTATCGTTATTTGTACGTGTTAGAGCAGGTCAATCCCGGTACGAAAACAAAGTTGTTATTGGATGATGTGGGGAAATTCAAGTATCTATTCATAGCGTTGGGAGCTAGCATCGAAGGGTTCAAAGCGATGAGGAAAGTGATAATTGTGGATGCGACCTTTTTGAAGAACGGATTTGGTGGTGTGCTTGTTTTCGCCTCAGCCCAGGATCATAATCGACACCATTATCCCATAGCGTTTGGTGTGCTCGATGGTGAGAAACTTCATAGTTGGACTTGGTTTTTTGAGATGCTGAAATCCGTTGTACCGGACTCTTCCGAATTGGTGTTTATGAGTGACAGAAATGCAAACCTCATCAGCGCCATAGAGAAACTGTATCCCCTGGCTCATCATGGGTATTGTGTATGGCATTTGTCCCAAAATGTGAAAAATCATACCTCATGCGCCAACAAAGACGTAATCGCATGGAGATTCATGGAGTGCAGCAGGATATACACGGTGGGTGAGTTCGACCGTGCTTATGAGTCATTTAAGATGAGATATCCATCTGCTGCCAAGTATCTTGAGGAGAGTACCGTGAAAGAAAAATGGGCAAGGCCTTATTTTCCAGGTTGCAGATACAACATAGACACAAGCAACGCCGTGGAATCTTTGAACAGCACGTTTGTGGACGCAAGGAAGTACCCCATAATACCCATGCTTGATACAATCATCAGAACATTTTCCCAGTGGTTTAATGAACACCGGAAGGAGGCCGCGGGTGGTACTGCACGTAATAAACTGGTGCCTTTAGTGGAGAACTGGGTGCACGATACATGGCCTATTGCTGAGAAATTAATTGTTTCGGAGCTAAACAGTTTCACGCTTGAATACGACGTCACCGGAAGTGACGGCAAATCTTATTTGGTGAACTTGAGGTCGAGAAGTTGCAGTTGCAGGTACTTCGATGTTCAAGAGTATCCTTGTGAGCACGGGATACGAGCATTCATTGCGTTTCAAAAGAATGCTCCTCAAAATCGTGAAATCGGAGGACATGATATCCAATTAGAATTACATGAACTATGCTCGAAGTATTATTGGACCGAGTTGTGGGCGTTGGCGTATTGTAGGACAATTTATTTAGTGCCGGATATGTCGGAATGGATTATCCCAGACCACATCAATGAGTTGCAGATCATACCTCCGGATCGCGTGAAGAAGAAGGGAAGAAGGAAAACAAAGAGGTTTCCATCGGTTGGGGAAAGGCGACCAAGGACGCAAAACAAAAGGTGGCGAAGGCAAGGACTCCAATGGTTGCTGTTTGATTTTGGTAGCCCTGTTTGATTGTATCTTAAACGCTTGTGGTATAAAATTATGTATGGTTTTTTGTTATGTAAATAAATAAATGATGATTGATTTAGGCAAAAACAAAAACAAGGATCGATTTGAAAAAAAACAAACAACAAAACAAAATATAATTACAACATGATATAAACGTTATAAATAGTTATTTTTTCTTGTACTAACATGAAAACTATATATTTAGAATTTTTGGGTCCATATGAAAGAACCACACCAACAAATGACTTATACTTTAAAGATCACTATAGGAACAATAGACAAGTTAGTAGGGTGAAATTACAAAAATGTAAAACTGACACATATTACTGCACACAACAATTAGAATGATAGATTAAAGGAGGAAACTCAACCGTAAAACTAAAAATTTAAAGTTTAAGAGTGGGTAAAACTGAATAAATTGAAAACAGTAAAAGTAAAACTATTTGGGACTTTCGTAAAACTAAAATGTTTGGTAAAACTATGTGTAAAATTTTGGCGCCAAAACGAAAATTTCATTAAAATTTTTTAGCGCCAAAACGTCAATTTCACCAATTTCCTTTTCCTTTTGGAGAAAATCCATCCGACCATTTCTAGATTTCCTCTGACAAAATCTCTCTCATTTTCTCTTTAGTTCTCTCTCTAGTTCTCTTATTTTCTCTTTAATTCTCTCTCTCTACTTCTCTCTCTCTAGTTCTCTCATTTTCTCTCTAGTTCTCTCTCTCTACTTCTCTCTCTCTCTAGTTCTCTGACAAAATCTCTATCCTTTTCCTTGTCCTTCATTTGCTCATCTCATGGACAAGATTTGTGAAACTGATCCGTGGTACACTGACATGAAGAGGTTTAAGAAGGAAGAGCAGAGAAGGTTGTTGCTCGCCGATGGTTGTGATGGCATACCAACAAAGTGTCCATGCGGTGCTCGAATCGTTGTGGAGCCATCACACCTCTCTGGATCTGATGTGGGAAGGAGGTACCTTATTTGCAGTGAATTTGAGGTGCGCGAATTTTTTTTTCTAGGTTCGAATTTTTTTTTCTGGGTTCGGTCGTAAAACTGGAAATATTGGTTAAACTATCGTCTGGTAAAACTGGAAATCTTGGTTAAACTATCGTGTGGTAAAACTGGAAATATTGGTTAAACTATCGTGTGGTAAAACTGGAAATCTTGGTTAAACTATCGTGTGGTAAAACTGGAAATCTTGGTTAAACTATCGTGTGGTAAAACTGGAAATCTTGGTTAAACTATCGTCTGGTAAAACTGGAAATATTGGTTAAACTATTATATCTTCTTGTGTAGGAGGATAATGACCAACACCTTAAAAAACTTTGGGTTCATGGAGTTGAAGAAGAAGTTACAAGCTTAAGAAGGAAAGTTGATCGCCAGGCCGAGGAGCTTGGCAGCCATGCCTATCGTATTGAGCAGCTTCAAAATGAGAATGCAAAGCTCAAAGAGGAGCTCAAAGAGGTTGCAAACCTTAAGGCTCGCTTAGCTTAAGGCTCGCTGCAAAACAATCTCTTGTGTTTTAAGACTTATCTTTGTGTTTTATGACTTATCTCTTCTGTTTTAAGACTCGACTTATCTCTTGTGTTTTATGACTTATCTCTTGTGTTTGTGATGTAAGACTTATCTTCTAATATCTATTGTTTGTGTTGTTCATGTGTTTGTAATATTTATCTAAGCATGGACTTCAAAAACAACATAGTTTTACAAAGTTTTACGAATTCAACACATCATAGTTTTAACATAGTTTAAGCTTGTTCGAATTCAAATAAAAAACTACATTGTTTAAGCTTGTTTATCAAACCGAATTTCGCTCACTCCAAAATCATGCTCCTCCTTCAAGTCATATATAAAAACCCTAACTCTTCGACCTTCAAGCATTCCTCTCACAAATCCTTTCCTCCAATTGTTCTCATAAAAAACTTCAACCTTATCCAGCAGCTGCACCTAATCATACCAGAACCAACCAATAAAAAAAAAACCAAATATAGTCTTCACACATCAAATGTTTGTGATGGCTTTACCAATGGTTGTGATGGCTCCTCCAATGGTTTCCTTGACCTTGTCAATGGTCTACTCGGGTAATTGGCTACTTTGCCTCGGGGACGCTTACCACGCGTTATGCTGTCCCTATAACTATTGAGGGTCATTGTCTCCTCATTGGCTTCCTCATTGGCTTCCTCCGTCCTATGAGCAGCAGCTGTTGTTGGTGGTTGGGCTTCAGTAGCCATCTCTTGTGCTTCCTCCTGCCTATGACCTGGATCTTCAGGTCTTTGTTCATTTACCTGAAATCAAAAAAAACAATTAAAGTATAGTTCTACCAATTTTACCAGGTTTACCACAGCATAGTTATTCCAAGTTTTACACTTTTACCTCATCTCCTTTCTTCTTGAACACATAACTTTCCACCTTCTTCATTCTCTCATCAAACCCATCCAACTTCTCATTAACTGACTTGAACCCTAAGTCCATTTCTGCCTTCATCCCTCCCACAAGCTGTGCCAAATCGTTTAAAGCATTCGCTTCTCCGGATGTTCCACCTTCTTCTTTCTCAACTTCTTCTTTGTCAGCTTCTTTTTCCTCTTCCACTCGGGCAGCCACGTCATCGTTGTACATTTCTGGAAAGAAGATTGTATTTCCTTGATTGTAATGGGTTATCCATTCACGAACAACTGGATCGTCACAATCCTCGACATCGTCTTCTTGGAAGATTTGAGCAAGATCTACTTCTTCTTCACGATTCAAGAGGATGTTATGAATGTCCTGCGAATGTTAACAATTATGTTAAAAATTAAAAACAAAAAACAACTCTAAATAATTTAAATGCGTAAAATAACTGACCTTAGTTGTACCAAGTTTTTCGTTGATCTGAGAAAGAGGAAACCCTCTCATCCCACTCTTCTTGAACTTAAACTTGCACATCCTTGGACAACCACCGTCTGCCTCTAGAATTGGCTCGCGGAAAGTACTCACCAAATCTGGAATTGCTTCAAACGCTAGCAGCTGCACAACACACTTATAGTTGATTAGTTTCATTTATTCAAAAGTTGCAACAATTACTTCCTAATTGTACATACCTCCAAAGGGATACAGAAACCGGCAATCGGCCTTAAAATGTCTTCCTCGACGACTCCGTTAAATTTATCCAGCATGTGATACATCTCTTTCAGCATGTAATCAAAAGACAACCTCCCAAACGGATAACTCTTGCACAATTCAAGATCATCAACAACTTTCAGGAAGAAATCGGGGATCGGAGTTGCATGCTTTCCGCATTTTTCCTGAGCTATGATGATGCTGCAAAGGAAATACAACACAAGCATCCTCAGCCTATCTCTATCAGCTGGCATCCCATCTTCTAGCTTCTTTTTGACATCTTCATATCTCACTTTTTTTCTACCAAACTGCCTCCTCACATACTGCATGTCACCCAACTCATAATTCACCTCATAATTTCTACAGTTTAATCCGGATATCAAGGCGTGCTCTCTCAGACCGTACCGGATAGGAACGCCATTAACCACGAACCACGCCTCCTTTTTCTTCTCAATGCGTGCGGTTCGGAGTAAAAGCATCCACATGCCTTGGAGCTTGTGACTGTTGTCCTTTGGCAAGTGGAAGATGTGTTTGAACTGGGGATGGCTTGCAAACCAATACCTCTCAGCACGCGTAAGTGGAGGCTCCAAATTCTCCAGAGTTTTAGTAAACTCTTTGACGTAGCATCTCGTCGAGATCCTTATCTTTTTCTTGTACTCCGTTGGTTGGAAGTACATACTCAGAGGTCTCATAACCTCTGCTTCATCACCAGATCCCTGCATCAATCATTTTTACCAAGTTATTCAGTTTTACCTCAAAATAGTTATACCAGGTTTGACCAGTTTTACAGCACTCTAGTTTTAACAAGTTATCCAGTTTTACAGCACTCTTGTTTTACCAAGTTTTCCAGTTTCTCTTCAAACCCAACCTCTAAATTGATATGCTTTATTGATTAAATGTGTCAATTTCCTTGCAATAAAGATCAAATTGCACAAAACAAACAAATTCCCGAACTAAAACGAACTATTTTTCCCAAGTTTTCTCTTGTTTTACCTAACTAAATGGAGAGGAATACTTACTAAATTCGCATCAGTCTCTGTTCTCTCGTCGTCTTCACTTTCTTCTTGACTCGCTTCCGTTTGCGCCTCTTCCTCCGCTACTGCTGGCACTACACTTTCTTCTTCACTCGCTTCCGTTTGCGCCTCTTCCTCCGCTACCGGTGCCACTACTCTATCTGGCGACTTATGACTCTTCTTCCTCCCTTTAGGATTCATCCCCTTAGGAACAATCATCTTCGGCGGCATCACAAACAAATGTAATAACTATTTGGGACTTCAATTTGATGGAGTAGAGAGTGTAAGAGGAGACAGAGGAGAAAGGATTCAGAATTCTCTTTCCTGCCAAATTGGAGAATTTATATCACACACAAAATTGATTGCAATCGCTCACAACACAAGAAGTAAAACCTAAACCCTAGAAGCGAATCTTAACCGAAACCCTAAAAGGAGAAATTGACTGTCGCCTACCTTAGGAGAACTAAAATCTTCACCAGATTTAAGCGGAGAGCGCAGGAGGAGACAGAGGAGAAGGGAGAGAGGGAGAGTTGTCGAACGAAGAGGAATCGTCGGTTTGAATTGAGAGAGTAAAAAAATCTCTGTAATTCGGTTTTTTTTTTTTTACAATTTTCGGGTTTGACCCGTTTTATTGGGTCGGTGGGTTGCTCGGGTGGGTTATACCCAGGTAAAGTTGTAATATCACAAATATGGGTCGGTTTTAGGGTAATTTTGTTATTTTTCCTATTATAAATAAACTTAAAACAAAATGAGTGCTATAACAAGGATTTATAAGATTTTAGTCTTCGTTTGAGGGACAAATCAGACGATTCCTCTTCAAAGAGCCATCATCTAATTTGTCCCTTTGAGAGCAAAACAAATCTCTTAAATCCCTCTGTAATCTTCATGTCCCTCTATTGTTTAATGAAATTGGAATTGCCAAAAATACCCTTATTGTAATTGAATTAAAAACAAATTAATTAAAAACAAAAAGAAAAAAAAAACGTCGACCTCCGATTCCTCACGAGCCTCACCTCGCACGCCGTCAACACGAGCTCCTCCTGCGCCGGACCGGCGCCTCCTCGAGCCTATATCGCCTCCGGACCGCCGCCGCCACCGATTCATTGCTCTTAGGTAGGTATTTAACTTCAATGTAGCTCAATCTAGATTAGGTTTTAGCAAATTAGGGATTGATTGGATTTGGGTCATTATTGATGCACATTGGGTTTTTTGTATGAATTCTGGGTCGATTAGGGCTATAAAGAGGTAACAAATGTATTTTAGTGGTTGAATCCTACTGAATTGGAAGTAGATTGGATCCCCATTTGTGTTCTTGCGATATGGTAAAACTAGGTAAAACAAGTAAAATTGTAAATATTGTAAAACTGGTAAAACTGAGAATTATGAATTACGTATAAAACCAGGATAACTGTGGATAAATACTATTACTGAGTGAATTTTTTGTATTGTTTTTTGACAGGATACGATGAGCAATGAAGTGGGCATATTCTTTAAATACCAAGGTCGCATGTATAGTATAATGTTCAATACATCAGTGAGGGAGATAACTTTGTCGATGGTGGAAGCTAGGATATTGAAGAAGATTTCGTTAGATGAAAGAAGGGTTAAATTGGAATTGAGTTATTTTCCAGTGCTGATGGGAAGAGATGAGGAAAAATTATTTATTGAGGATGAGGAGGATATGTCTGTTTACCTAAGGTGTGCTGGTAAAGAGAACCGAAGATGTCTTTTGTACGTGGAGGTCATCGCTTCATCGGAACAGCCCGAGCAACTGTCGAGAGTAGAGAAAATTTCTACTGGTATGAACTTTGATGTATTGGAATCAAATGACGAGGAAATCGGAGCTAATGCCATTGTTCCGTATGTAGGCAAAGAACAAGCAAAAGAATAACATCAGGCGATGGAGGATGATGATGATAGATCACGTGATGAATGTATGGACAACAGTATGGAGATATCGGATATGCATGAGACATATATTGAGCCTCAGCCTGTTGTAGAACCTTGTCAGTTTATAGAGGAATGGGAAGACGGTTTGGGTCTGAGTGTGGGTCAAGAATTTAAAAATAGGAAGGCAGTACAAGAGGTGGTGGATAGAGGTGCATTTGCTAACAGTTTCGGTTATAGGATAATAAAGTCGGATAAGGTGCGATTAGTGCTAAAATGTCCTATAGAAAACTGTAAATGGGCTTTAAGAGCTGCAGTGGTTACAAACACAGAGATTTTCTCGATTAGAACGTACACGAAGATGCATACATGCTCTCGGGCTAGTCAGAGTACAAGCAACACGAAGAGGAAAGGCTCGGCCCAATTGGTTGCATCTTAATAGAATTACGTGAACTATGCTCGAGGTATCATTGGACCGAGTTGTGGGCGTTGGCGTATTGTAGGACAATTTATTTAGTGCCGGATATGTCGGAATGGATTATCCCAGACCACATCAATGAGTTGCAGATCATACCTCCGGATCGCGTGAAGAAGAAGAGAAGAAGAAAAACAAAGAGGTTTCCATCGGCTGGGGAAAGGCGACCAAGGACGCAAAACAAAAGGCGGCGAAGGCAAGGACTCCAATGGTTGCTATTTGGATTTGGTAGCCCTGTTTGATTGTATCTTAAACGCTTGTGATGTAAAATTATGTATGGGATCTGTATCTTCAGGTAAAACTAGGGAGAACTGGTGTTTTGTTATGTAAAACTATGTATGAGATCCGCATCTTGAGGTAAAACTATGGAAAACTAGTTTTTTGTTATGTAAAACTATATATTTTTGATATTGTGTAACTAATTGCCGTTGTAAATCAAAGTTCGTAAATTTTAAACGTTACAAATAGATTGAGTTAGCCAAAAAAAAAAAAAAAAATGATGATCGATTTAGCCAAAAAAAAACAAGGAAAAACAAAAACAAAAAAAACAAAGATCGATTTGAAAAAAAAACAAACAATAACAAATTGATGATCAATTTGGAAAAAAACAAACAATAAGAAAAAAAAACAAAGATCGATTTGAAAAAAAACAAACAATAACAAAAAAAACAAAAACAAAACAAATTGATGATCGATTTGGAAAAAAACAAACAATAAGAAAAAAAAACAAAGATCGATTTGAAAAAAAACAAACAATAACAAAAAAAACAAAAACAAAAACAAAACAAATTGATGATCGATTTGGAAAAAAACAAACAATAAGAAAAAAAAACAAAGATCGATTTGAAAAAAAACAAACAACAAAACAAAATATAATTACATGATATAAACGTTATAAATAGTTGTTTTTTCTTGTACTAACATGAAAACTATATATTTAGAATTTTTGGGTCCATATGAAACAATCACACCAATAGCCAAGTTAGTAGGGTGAAATTACAAAAATGTAAAACTGAAACATATTAATGCACACAACAATTAGAATGATAGATTAAAGGAGGAAACTCAACTGTAAAACAAAAAATTTAAAGTTTAAGAGTGGGTAAAACTGAATAAATTGAAAACAGCCAAAGTAAAACTATTTGGGACTTTCGTAAAACTAAAATGTTTGGTAAAACTAGGTGTAATATTTGGGCGCCAAAACGAAAATTTCACCAAAATGTTTTGGCGCCAAAACGAAAATTTCACCAATTTCGACCAAATTTCACCAATTTTCGACCATTTCTTTCCTTTTCCTTTGTTCTTCAATTTTCGACCATTTCTCCTTTCTCTCTCTTCTCTCTCTCATTTTCTCTTTAGTTCTCTCTCTCTAGTTCTCTCCTTTTCCACTTTGGTTCTCTCTCTCATTTTCTCTTTAGTTCTCTCTCTCTAGTTCTCTCCTTTTCCTTGTCCTTTATTTGCTCATCTCATGGACAAGATTTGTGAAACTGATCCGTGGTACAGTGACATGAAGAGGTTTAAGAAGGAAGAGGAAAGGAGGTGGTTCCTCGCCGATGGTTGTGATGGCATACCAACAAAGTGTCCATGCGGTGCTTGAATCGTTGTGAGCCTTCACACCTCTCTGGATCTGATGTGGGAAGGAGGTACCTTATTTGCAGTGAATTTGAGGTGAGCGATGTTGTTGATGTCAGTAGACATTTTTTTTTTTCTGGGTTCGGTCGTAAAACTGGAAAACTTGGAAAAACTATTGTGTGGTAAAACTGGAAAACTTGGTTAAACTATTATGTCTTCTTGGGTTCATGGTGTCGAAGAAGAAGTTACAAGCGTAAGAAGGGAAGTTGACCGCCAGGCCGAGGAGCTTGGCCTCCATGCCTATCGTATTGAGCAGCTTCAAAATGAGAATGCAAAGCTCAAAGAGGAGCTCAAAGAGGTTGCAAAGCTTAAGGCTCGCTTCGAAAAGGTTTTTGGGAAACCATGGTGAAGAGATTGCAAAACAATCTCTTGTGTTTTGTGACTTATCTCTTGTGTTTTAAAACTTATCTTTGTGTTTTATGACTTATCTTTTGTGTTTTATGACTTATCTTTGTGTTTTAAGACTTATCTTAGTGTTTTATGACTCATCTTTTGTGTTTTATGACTTATCTTTGTGTTTTAAGACTTATCTTCTAATGTCTTGTGTTTGTGATGTAAGACTTATCTTCTAATATCTTTTGTTTGTGTTGTAAGACTTATATACTAATGTCGTGTGTTTGTAAGATTTATCTAAGCATGTTAGACTTCGAAAACAACATAGTTTTACATAGTTTTACAAAGTTTTACGAATTCAAAACAACATAGTTTTACGAATTCAACACATCATAGTTTTAACATAGTTTTACGAATTCAAAACAACATAGCTTAACCTTGTTCGAATTCAAATAAAAAATAACATTGTTTAAACTTGTTTATCAAACCGTAACTCATCTACTCCAAAATCATGATCTTCCTTCAAGTCATATATAAAAACCCTAACTCTTCAACCTTGAAGCATTACTTTCACCAATCCTTTCCTTTAATTGTTCTCATAAAAAACTTCAACCTTATCCAGCAGCTGCACCTAATCATACCAGAACCAATCAAATCAAATAAAAAAACCAACCAAATCTAAACAAAACAACCAATCAAATCAAATAATTAAACCACCAAATATAGTCTTCACACCTCAAATGTTTGTGATGGCTTTACCAATTGTTGTGATGGCTCCTCCAATGGTTGTGATGGCTTTACCAATGGTTGTGATGGCTCCGGATATCAAGGCGTGCTCTCCCAGACCGTACCGGATAGGAACGCCATTAACCACGAACCACGCCTCCTTTTTCTTCTCAATGCGTGCGGTTCGGAGTAAAAGCATCCACATGCCTTGGAGCTTGTGATTGTTGTCCTTTGGCAAGTGGAAGATGTGTTTGAACTGGGGATGCCTTTCAGAGGTCTCATAACCGCTGCTTCATCACCAGATCCCTGCATCAATCAGTTGTATCAAGTTATTCCATTTATACATCTGTATATTTACCAAGTTTGACCAGTTTTACAGTAATCTAGTTTTACCAAGTTATCCAGTTTTATAGCACTTTTGTTTTACCAAGTTATCCAGTTTCTCTTCAAACCCAACAAATTGACATACTTTCTTGATTAACTGTGTCAATTTCCTTGCAATAAAGATCAAATTGCATACAAAAAAACAAATTCTCTAACTAAAACGGGAATACTTACCGCCGTGTCACGAGAAGTAAAACCTAAACCCTAGAAGCGAATCTGCAAGAGGAGATAAAAGGAGAAATTGACTGTCGCCTACCTCAGGAGAAGTAAAAGCTTCACCAGATTTAAGCGGAGAGCGCAGGAGGAGACAAGAGCTCAGGAGACAGAGGAGAAGGGAGAGAGGGAGAGTTGTCCAGCAACGAACAAGAGAAAATGAGGAGGGCTGAAGTCGATTTGAATTGAGAGAGTAAAAAGAGGAATTGAGTTTAATCGATAAAAATTTAGGGTTTTTTTTTACAGTTTCGGGTTTGACCCGTTTTCTTTGGGTGGGTGGGTTATACCCAGGTATAGGTTGTAATATCACAAATATGGGTTGGTTTTAGGGTAATTTTGTTATTTTTCGTATTAAAAATAAACTTCAAACAAAATTGTGTTATAAGAAGGAGTTATAAGATTTGAGTCCTCGTTTGAGGGACATACGAGACGATTTCTCGGGTTTAGACGCACGCGAAGAAGACTAGCCATTTATTTCATTTGGAGGATTCGATTAGACTATATTGACGCTTTTCATATGATATCAGTAAAATTCGAAGTTTTGATATTCATAGGGGATGATTTTGCAAAAGTAGCTAACATTTTGGGTGAACCGTAATTTATCGAAAATATCCCTTTGTTTGGTACTTGGTTATTATTAGCAACAATGATCAGCGATCAGCTCAAAAGCTACCAAAAGCATCAATTGATTTTGAACGTAATCTATCGACAATATGCTTTGTTTGTGATTCTGTGCGTTTAGCATCAATCGAAAAAACTAAAGTTAACCAAATTAAAGCCCTTAGGGTTTCTTTGAAAAATACCCTATTTAGGTTTTTTTAACTATTTGTCATCGGATTGTTAATATACATAATTAGTGTGACACACAATAAAATGTAGTCAAAATTTAAAAAATTGAAATAATGAACAAGATAATAACACAATAGTAAATATGTGGAGAAGAGAAGAAAAGAAAATTTTAGAAGTGAAATTCATACCATTATTGTGTGTGATAATGAAAATAATAAGATATAATATTATCATTAACAAAAATCCTAAAACATATAAAAGATGAATTATTTTTCAGTTTTGTTGAGATTATTTTATTAAATTTAATATCCAAAAAGTGTAGTTTTCAAAAATTAAAAGTAAAGGTGTATTTTTCAAATTTAAAAACACAAAAACGTATTTTTCCAAATTTCCTCTTTATAAATCTAGTAATCTCAAGTTTAACATTTATCGGAAGTTTAAATATTGAGAAAGAAAATTAGAATTTGATGAAATTAATAAGAAAATGGGACATTTGGATTGGGAGAGTGAGTTATGAGGTCAAAACTAAATAATTAAAAAATGTAGGTACTATTTTATAAATTAAAAAAAAGCCGTTAGTGATTTTCCCCTTTCCCCATATATTAACGCCGGAGACAACAAAAATTAGGGTTCCTGAGCGATCTTGTTCACAAAATTTCAAGAAGCGATCTTGTTCACAAAATTTCAAAAAGCGTTCCGAAATTAGGGTTATCCTTTGCATTTGTCTCTGAAATGGGTGAAGCAGAACAAAGTCTCAGGTATTCAAATCCCGAATTAAATGGTCGATTTAAAAGATGATCTTGTACAAATCCCGCTTTTTAAGGAATTATAATTGATTGTTTAAGTGATTTAATCCCTTGATGGTTGAGATTTAGTCCCGTGATTTAGTTTATCTCGTGTTGAATTTAAGGAATTATAATTGATATATCTGTGATGGTTGAGATTTAGTCGCGTGATTTAGGTAATCTTATACAAAGTGGTGTGATTTGAATATCTGATTTTAGAAAGTAAATATTGCAGAGTCAGAGCCGGTTTACTCAGATACGTCAAAAAAGGCTTATGGAAAATATGGGTTATAGTGGTGGTGGACTTGGAAGGCATGGACAGGGAATGCTAGAGCCTCTAGTAATTAAAGGTCCTGAGAAGAAGAAGGGGACTTGGGAATATTACAGGCAGTCGTCTCCCTGAACCAGCAGCAGAAGATGATACTATTTCTCCTCCTGCTGCAAACCATGAGGTTGAAGATGAGGTTGAAGTAAACAAAGGACACAAATTCATTGCTCCAAAGAAAAGCAAAGGAGACATTTTTTTTGAAGAAGCAGCAAAGGCATGGGAGGATTATGTATCAACTGTACAATGTAGAGATTTCCGAAAGAAAGATGAGTACAAGAAGCCAGAGGAGGAGGAGAACAAAACAGTGGCAAAATCATCTTATCCAGAAGATATTATGTACAAGAACCACACTAAGATTTGGGGATCATATTGGAATGATGGACAGTGGGGTTATGGTTGCTGCAAAAGTCTAGTTAAGGACTGTTTCTGTCAACCACCTTTGGATGATTTAGAGTTCCCTGCTTATACTTTTACCCATGAGTTCAAGCATAATATAGAGGTATCAGATACACCAAAGAATAAAAGGAGGAGGAGTGGAGGCAGGAAGGAGGTTGTTGCATTCTCTAGTGCTAGGTTTTCACCAGATGGAGAATATGTTGCATCTTGTTGTTCATCATCGATAAAGGTTTGGAATTGGGTCATGAACAAGGTAGTAACGTCTCTTGGTGATGATGATTGTTTTCGGTGTGTAGAGTTCTCCCCATATTCGCAAATGATTGCATCTGGTTCAGAGGATGGAAAGATAAAACTATATGGTACAAGGAGTGGGAATACTCTACTAGAACTAGAGGCTGCTCAAGCAGTAGTAACAAGCCTCTTTTTCTTACCTGATGGAAAGTTAGTGCTTTGTAGCTCCTTGGATCACATATCCAGGTTAGATTCATTCCGTACTACTTTTTTATTCCTTAAAAAGCTACTACTTTTTTATTCATTGGAATTTTTGCTTTATTTTTATGTAGAATCATGGATTTGGAATCTAGTCAATTCTTGAAAGAGTTTTCTGGAGACCATGCCATTTTCTCAAAAGACGGAAGCTGCATAGTCACTGCATGTAATGATGATTGCACCATCAAGGTTTGGGATTTAATCACCTCTAAGTGCTTAAAGACAATTGACACAAGACCTTCTATAAGAGTACGTGTCAACTCTCTTTTCTTATAGAAGGTCTTGTGTCAATTGTCTTTAAGCACTTAGAGGTGATTAAATCCCAAACCTTGATGGTGCAATCATCATTACATGCAGTGACTATGCAGCTTCCGTCTTTTGAGAAAATGACATGGTCTCCAGAAAACTCTTTCAAGAATTGACTAGATTCCAAATCCATGATTCTACACAAAAATAAAGCAAAAATTCCAATGAATAAAAAAGTAGTAGCTTTTTAAGGAATAAAAAAGTAGTACGGAATGAATCTAACCTGGATATGTGATCCAAGGAGCTACAAAGCACTAACTTTCCATCAGGTGAGAAAAAGAGGCTTGTTACTACTGCTTGAGCAGCCTCTAGTTCTAGTAGAGTATTCCCACTCCTTGTACCATATAGTTTTATCTTTCCATCCTCTGAACCAGATGCAATCATTTGCGAATCTGGGGAGAACTCTACACACCGAAAACAATCATCATCACCAAAAGACGTTACTACCTTGTTCATGACCCAATCCTAAACCTTTATCGATGATGAACAACAAGATGCAACATACTCTCCATCTAGTGAAAACCTAGCACTAGAGAATGCAACAACCTCCACTCCTCCTCCTTTTATTCTTTGGTGTATCTGATACCTCTATATTATGCTTGAACTCATGGGTAAAAGTATAAGCAGGGAACTCCAAATCATCCAAAGGTGGTTGACAGAAACAGTCCTTAACTAGACTTTTGCAGCAACCATAACCCCACTGTCCCTCATTCCAATATGATCCCCAAATCTTAGTGTGGTTCTTGTACATAACATCTTCTGGATAAGATGATTTTTATATATACCAATCATGAGTAAATAAACGAGGAGATAATTTTTTTGAAAGAATTGGAAGTTGTACTAGTGTTGATCCGATCCGCAAGCCCAGACCTCCAAAAACCATGTAGTAGAACATCTCCTATGTCGTTCCATTCAAAGAAAGATGAAGAATACTATTTGTGTGCGTCTAAATTTAGAAACAAGCCAGCCCCAAATGGGGTGGGAAAGAAGTAATATAAAGGTTCGCTTGTCGCTGGTACAAGCTCCAAACACTAGATACATAGTTCCATCGACATTGCCATTATGTTCAGCAAACTCCTGCACCTCTAAACACTATATCAACGACCAGCTTAGAGATAATCCTTTGAACTTCTACATGCAATGAACCTCCTGGCTTCCACACATGAGTCTTAAACTAACACATAGGCCATTATATATTAAAGGACAAGCCGTACCAAAAAAAAAATACAAGCCACCAAGATTATATTTAAAAAACCAAGCAAAATAAAAAACAAATTGCTCTTTGGCAATGGGCCTTGAACCAACTGAAGCAAAAAGGAGATATAAACATGTGGCTGACGACAATTGTCCTTTTAAGTTTTAACTTTTCCTTTTAACTTTTTTTTTTTTTTTTCTGGAGTAACTAGACGACAATTGTGTATAAATATATATATTTAATGTTGTACAATTATAATTATTACAATTTTTGGTCACTACAATTCAGTTAGTTCGTGTCTGGATCATCTCACTTAAAGCCCTAGCGCGAGAAGGGAAATTGATCCCTCCGGTAATCAATCAATGGAAAGAAGATTTGCGATTCGGGGATGCAGTCAATTGGAATTGACGACGGGGTTATGGTCGTTGCCAGATGAGGTGGCTTTGAACTGCCTGGCTCCATTGTCGAGATTGGATCTCGCTGCCTTAGGGCATGTGCAATGCAGACATTTTAGCCATGTCTAAAATTATAAAATTATTAAAACACACTCTCTCTTCCTTTTAGTCAACTTGTCTCCAATGCACATGCCCATAGCTATCTCTTCCAAGAGACATGGGTCTCTTATAGTGTCCGATGAGCTCTGGGCCTTGAGATGGCGGATGGGTAGCGTCGAGCCATCTCTGTACGTATTCTTGCACATGTTTCCAGATCCAAGCCCACGGTGGTTCATCCTCCACCCCGTGCAACGTCGGCTGAGACGGATCTTTTCGATATTGTATCCTTGTCCGGAATCAGGATCCGCTTTCGTGCTGAGGAAGCAGGGATTCTATGTAATCGGTGGACTCATGAACGGAAAACCCACATCGGAAATCACGTTTTTTGATTGTGTCCGGCACACAGTGTTCCGGCATCTGCCCATGAAGATGGCTCGAAGCGGAGCATAGGCAAGCCTGATTGACAGGGAAGATATACGTGTTTGGAGGGTGCTGGGATGTGGCTGATTCCTCAAACTGGGCAGAGGTATTCGATCTCAAGACCGGAACTTGGGATTTCTTGTTTGCGTTTACGCCCAAGATGCCTCTCAATATCCAGCGAAGTGTGGCGACAAAAAAGAAGGAGGTTTACGCGGTGGATGAGGATGGTGAAAACATAATCTTTTCACCAGCTAAATCTATATTTGTGGCAACCGGAAAAACAGATTCTTGTTGTGAGCCAGAATACAGAAATGATTGGTGTTTCATTGGGAGATTCTTATTCTGCGGTGGTAACGGCGGGAAGATAATGTGGTGTTTGCCATGTGAGTTCGATTGGAAGGAAGTGAAGGGTTTAGAAGCGCTCTGTGGTGGTAATGATATCTGTAGACTCTGCACCAACTATGCTGGGAAGATTTTCATCTTCTGGAAAGTTGCTGAGACTTTGGAGCTTTGGTCTGCCGAGATTTCCCTGGAAAAACGCGAGGGACCCGAGGTATTCGAGGTTTGGGGGAGCATTCAGTGGTCCGGTGCTGTCCTCTCCCTAGACTCATGTGTCGGCGTTAACTTCTTATTTGCTGGTTTTGCCTATGTCTGAATATTCTCACTCCTTTGTTTAAACTATTTAAATCACATATTTTAGGTATTTTTGTGTGTGTGATTTATCTAATTTGATATTCAGTCAGAAAGTCCCGACTTATGACAGGGAATCAAGTAAGTATTTTTATTGATATTTTGGCTCATCAGGTTCTGCTTGGCTTTATCTTTCCATTCTTGCTGATTTTGCTGTGTTATTACCGACACAAGTGGAAGAATCATGCGACTATCTTGGGGTTTTCTTTTCTTCACCAAAATTCTGCTTCGCTTTATTTTTCTTCTTGTCGATTCTTGTACTTGGTTTCCTTTTCATAGACAAGAATAGTTTTAAAGTCTATCTATGCTTTCAATTCTGTTTCTGGGTATTTAGAATGATGAATGCCTCTATTTATTCAACCAAACACACACACTTCATGAGCGACAACAAATTTAGATTTTTTTCTTGTGGAAAGTCACTAAAAGAAAATTCTGGATTGCTTTGTAATAACTTTGATTCCTTAGTTCCAGTTTCAGTCTTGTGTTAGGTTATGTGAGTAATGGTACTGAATGTGAGGAAGAGAATAGATACCTGCATTTTAGTTTATGTTGAAGCTAATCAGGAATGACTTGTTTACTGGTACATATAATTCTCGGATCTTTGTATGCAAGTTTACCATAATTGAATAATGTAGAATCTAACCTAAGTCAAAATGTGATTTGTAGATTAATCTTAGCTCCTGAGACTCTGAAAGGCCTGCTAGGTCATTGGCTGGCAAAGAAAGAAGAAGCACAAACCAAAACCCCCCAAGTTTACTGTCTCTGGAGATACTTTACCTGTTAAGGATACCAAGAAAAATCTAAATCCATCCAAAACTGAGGACACTAGTGCTGCGAATGATCCTCCGTTCATCTCCCCTCCTGGTACTTTGATGAGTTGTTCAGATTAAGATTCTTCCTGAATCCATGTGAAAGGTTCAAATGTGATCTCTAAAGGAAGAGGATTGAGTGGGACCAAAGCTTGCGTTGATTGATGTATAAATGCCTAAACAAACATGCGTTTGCAGAGAATTGGGAACCCGACAAGAGCTCTGTCAGAGAATGTTTTACTTTGCGACATTTCATTATGAAGATAGTCTTTGTTTTCTTAGAGCTCCCATTTGATGTTTCCACTGACTAAACCGGACAAAATAGCACACGGTGGTCTCAGTTTGGGTGTGGTCTGGCTCTGCATTAGATGAAGCATCTCAGTGGTTTACAAACTTTGTTGGGAAGCCTTGTCGCCTTGTTCCTACTTTACCTGGGTCTTAATCTTATAGCTTTGTCTCCATTTTGAAGGACTCTTTGTCGCTGTTCAAGTTTAGTAACGAGACGTAAAAAGGCCACATTGCCATGTTCTCAGATATGTATCCATTCTTGCTTATATCACAGGTCAGATCATAGAAATTTGATTTCTTTCTTTTGGTTACTGTTTCTACTAAATAGTCTCTCCATTTTTTTCAAGGCTTCTCTTGATTCCCTGAATAAAGCTTCTCAAGGAGCCTGTGCCGATCAACCGATTTAGACCCAACTATGTATCTTCTAAAGCAACTGTCCTAAGTTTTTGTCTTTTTTAACAACAAAACAAAATTGATATGATAACTGTCAATGGTGAAATGTGAACAGTATCATCTTTGTTGATGTATGTGAATCATTTGCTCAAGACTTATGGACTGAGATCCTTATCGACAACTTCACCTTTCACGGTGTCAAATTATGTTCCCGTTGCAAAGTACCTACGCTTAATCATGAAACTGGGATTGGACAAGGTCAAGAGCCTATTGAGACCCTCAGAGATTTCAGGTCCGACAAACTCTTACAGCCAAAGAAGAAACCCCTAGGAAAGGTAAAGACTCATCGTCTGGTTTTGTCATCATAACTAATAGATATGAGAATTTTTAAGAACGGTGATGAACGATGATGCAGATCTACTCTGGGCAGAACATGGTTTGGAAAGATGATAGATTGGGAGATGAGATTGGGAAGAAAACAATTGAAATTGGTGATTCTGTTCTTGTTCTTAAAAAACTCTCCTCTCCTGCAACTTGAAAACGTTAATCATGGAGCTTCTTGTCATATATTTGTAAAGACTAGCATAAGATTTGTTGACAACATCGCTTTTAAACTTTTGCTTAAGCATAAATCATTCATATCCACGAAATCAAAGGAAACTAACATTCTATCTAGAAATCCAAAAAAGCCTTAGATTATCCGTTCATTCAAAGGCCCATTCAAAGTTCAGAATATGATTTAGTTTTTATTTAAAAGGAGTTTGATTTTATTGAATTGGTTTGCAAAGCTATTCAAGTTTTCTATTTTTCTCTATTTTAATTGTAACATGAGATTTTAAGTTGTGCTTCTCAACAAATTTCAAATGAAATCGCCGAAGTGGAGGTCACTCTTCCTTCTCCGGCAAAGGAAAAAACATACAATGATGTAGTCGCCCAAAGTGAAACTTGCGTTGCTGTGATCACAGCCGGCGAAGTTGAAACGCTTTCTCCGGTGGGGGAAAATATTCAGGATGTTGTAGTCAGGGATTGGTCCAGCGAGGACGGGGACGACGTTTCTTCACCACGACCGTCGGAGGTCCCGGTTTCTTCACCACGACCGTCAGAGGTCCCGGTTTCTTCGCAGGCAAAGGAATTCGATTCTCAAAAACAGCTTCAAGTGATCTCGGATGTAGCGTTACCTACCCTTCCTCCATCCCTCATCGATGGCGAGCCTGGGAGCAAAAGTTTCGAAGATAAATCTGGGTAAAGGAGCTTGGGCAAAACCGTCGACGATCAGCTCTCTATTCCCATCGAAGACATGGCCTTCTTTGTCAGAATTAATGAATGGACCAGATAAAGAAACTGAGGCTTCATGTAATTCATCCAAGATTCGTTCTGGGAATGTTCCTGTTGAAAGAAAAGAGGATGCACAAAGGTTCCCATGGGCAGCTACGGTGAATCCTGCGGCTAGAAACCTTTACCGAGCTATAGAGCCAGAATATTTGGAGGATGGCACTCCTAAGGTAACCATTCCTCATCATGTTCTTCTCCAAGGATTAGAGAATCAGAAATAATATATCTTGGGTCAATTCTACAGATGCTCGCCTCCTCCTGGGGGAATGATATATGCGGTTTTTAATAAGTTATGGGGCAGGAAATGTAGAATCAATATCAGGAAACTTGGTAACTCAAACTACCTCTTCCATATTCCTGACGAATCAACTAGAAATTGGGTTATAGAGAGGGGAATATGGCTTGTCGATGACTGTTTGATGTTTGTTGCTCCATGGGCTCCAGAAGCATCATTGGTTATCCCTGAGATTAAAACCATTCATGTTTGGGTAACGTTGAAGAACATTCCCAACATATGCTACTCGACAGCAGCTATCAGCCACATTGCTTCTGGATTAGGTGCTCCAATGGCAACTCATAAACCTAGATTATATCCAATTCTGATGGGAGAAGCCAAGCTCTTAGTAGAGGTGGAGTTGAGCAAGACCGAGTTATGTATGACCCATGCACGACCCTTGGAGCTATATATACGTCTCTTAACGACGAAATTAGGTCAAGCCTCGAAAGTCTAAAGCAGTAGCAAGGAAGTTGGAAGAGAAGATATAAGTTTGAAGGAGAAGTTGTTGGAGAGATCACAAGCAAGTCAAGCCAAACCAAACCTTTTGTCTCTAGAAGCTTTTCTAAGGTTTCTTAGAGTTGTTCTTACCACAAAGAGAGAGAGCCACAAATTTGTTACCTCTAAACTCTACTCTTTTATTGTTATTTATGATATTTATCATTGATATGGGTTTGATTGCTATGTGTGAGTAGTTTCTTTGTTAGATCTAGGTTTGATTTGATGGTTTTATAGATCTACTGTTGCATCAACGTGATATGAATGATAAACTTACTATCTTAATGGTATTAAATGCATGTTCTAAACTGATCATCTAGAATATTGATTAATAGAGTTAACTGCACCAACACACCCTTGGGTAGAGACTCAAAATATGGTTTTTGATAGATGATCTCGTCTTTGTGCAAAATAACTTTTGGCTTAGAAGATCATGAACAAGCAGATCTAATTGAATGCATGAATAGCTTCCATAGGTTGAGAAAATAACTTTTCCTTCCTAGTTGTTATTTCATAGGTATAACTTAGCATGAGAAATTAGGGGTTATATAAATTGTCTTCTGTGTTCTAAAAGTTTATCAGTAGTTTATTGATGCATTGATCTATGTTTCCTGATAATTAGTCCTAGTATCTAGCATTTCATCCAAATAGTTACATCACTTAATAAGTTAGATTGGTTACAAGAATTGAAGTTAGAATATTACGAGTTAGAATCGAAACTTGACTTAATCCCTGTGGGATCGATAACCTTAAGTACCACAACAAGACATTGTGCACTTGTAGTTTAGTTAGTAGTATTTTAGGTGAATAACTTCACCGCACCAAGTTTTTCTGGCGCCGTTGCCGAGGATTTAACGGTGTTTTCGGTTCTAAAACCTATAGGATTCGATTTAGTCTAGGTTTAGAGGATATGATTGGATTTGCTACTAAGTTTTTCTCTTCCTTTATGTTTGATAAGCAAAAAGTTATGCAAGGGAATCAAAGTTTTGGAGCTGGAAGGATACCAGACATGGACTATGCGAGATCAGTCTGATACCAAGACAGAAGTTTCAACCCAATTTCAGCCTACAAGGCGATGCCACCAGATATTGGAATGGGGAATTCGATGGAAGAAATCATGGAGATACAGAACAAGTCACATGCAAAATTGATGAAGCATATGGATCAGCTTTTTCTCACCTTTGATGGATAAACCACCTTAGCTATGAAGTTGGAAGACTACATGCTAGAATGGATGAGCTTGAGAGGTATGTTGTGACTGGGAAAGTTGTTAAGAGCCGAGGAATGATGAAGGCTATTAACATGAAGAAGGTTCATGAAGATGGAGTTGTAGAAGAAACATCTGAAGAAAGTTCGTCAGACCAAGTCGGCCGACTTCCATACACAGTCGGCCGACGTGTCCAAAGTCGGTGGACTATTGAACAAGACGACCGACTTGAAGCTGAGAGTGATGAGATCGGGTGCCCTTTGATGCAAAGTCCGCCCAAAAAGAAGACGCACAGACTGCCGTTTTCTAATCAATCAATCTACCATTGGATACCAATTGAAGAGTATGAGATTGATGAGCCTGGATTCGTTCCCGAAACTGAAGAAGAAGAATGGGAATTCGAAAATGAAGTGGAGGTAATCACCAAAGTGTTAATAAGGAGGATGCCTTTTGATAGAGCATGCCGCCTGGAGAATGAGTTAAGAGAGCTGGTCAGACGAGTCATGAAGTGGGAGATTCAGCCATATGAAGCAACCAACACATTTGCTATGATGTGTGATGAAGCAATATTGTACCGAATGCCTGACAAGAAGAAGGATTCCGAACAATTTGAGTTGAGCCTGACCATTGGAGATCATAAGTTCAGAAGATGCTTGTGTGATTTAGGAGCAAGCAATAACATCATGCCATTGACTGCGATGAAGCAACTGAAGTATTGTGATATCAAGCCTACTAAGAAGGAGTTCTTGTTAGCAGATGATTCTTGTGTTACACCATTAGGGAAGTTGAAGAATCTACCATGTATGATTGGGGATAGGTTTGTTGCTGTCGATTTCTATGTATTGGAGACGTGCTATGCTGATGAAGACATTAGGATAGAATAGATCATACTAGGGAGAATTTTTCTAAAGACAGCTGGAGCACTCATTGATTGTAATGATGATACAATCACCCAAAGGAATTTGGGAAGTCCAAATATTGGGTTCAAGATAGAGAAGAAGGATGAGGAATTGGTTCACAGAGATTCAAGTAAACCAAAGAAGAAGGTCTTAGCAGTGATTACAAGGTTAACCCCAAGGATGAGAGTGAGAAGAAAGGAAGAAGTTGAGATTCGCACCTCGAGTCGACCGACTTGTGCAAAAGTCGACCGACTTTGAGACCCAGAGGAGAAAAACGAGCTGTTTTTATGCCCTCTTTGTTACCAATCCATGAAAGGATTCATTCTACGTCTACATGGATCAGACCTGAGGATATTGAGCAAATGGTACACAGTCATTTGAACTCATTGAAGATACTTGAAGGATAATTCAAGTTTGATGTTGAAGAGTTTATCAAGGAGTGTAAGAAGATTTGGCCACTTATGGACCAATGTGGAATGGAGTTGGAGTTGCAGGAGCTTGTTCCTTATCTTTTAAAGGACAAGATGAAGACTGAAGAGTTCTGCAACAAATTAGCAAAGATATGTGATGCTAAGATCAGCAAGTTGATACCAAGGAAGGTTGACAATCCTGAAAGACCAAGGATAAGTTGTATGATTGGTTGCACATAGTTTGAGAGAGTAGTTTGTGATACAGGAGCAGGAGTAAATCTAATGCCATTATCTATAGCTAATGCATTAAGATTTGAGAAGTTGATAAGTAAGCAGATATTGCTGAAGTTTGCTGATAAGTCTTACAAGATCACTGAAGGAATGTTAGAGAAGGTGCCTCTACACACCCATGGACAATTCTTTGCAGTGGATTTCCATGTAATGAGATTTGATGTGGAGCTTGAAGAATTGCTTATATTAGGAGTACCTTTCCTATATACAGCTAGAGCTGAGAGTATCAGATTCAGAGCTAGAGAGCAAGAAGAAGCTGAGATGATCAAGATGAATGGAAATAAACCAATTGGGGTTAAGAGTGTTATGCCTGAAGGAACAACCATACCAATCTAAAGGCAAGTGGGAAGTAAATCATTGTTTAGACATATAAATCGATGGCGAGCCTGGGAGTAAAAGTTTCGAAGGAATTAACCAGCTACAACCGGTTCTTTCTTCGTCTACGGTAGCTGAGGAACAGGTTTCGAAGATAAATCTGGGTAAAGGAGCTTGGGCTAAACCGTCGACGATCAGCTCTCTATTTCCATCGAAGACGGCCTTCTTTGTCCGAATTAATGAATGGACCAGCTAAAGAAACTGAGGCTTCAGGTAATTCATCCAAGATTCGTTCTGGGAATGTTCCTATTGAAAGAAAAGAGGATGCACAAAGGTTCCCATGGGCAGCTAAGATGAATCCAGCGGCTAGAAACCTTTACCGAGCTATAGAGCCAGAATATTTGGATGATGGCACTCCTAAGGTAACCATTCCTCATCATGTTCTTCTCCAAGGATTAGAGAATCAGAAAGAATATATCTTGGGTCAATTCTATAGATGCTCGCCTCCTCCTGGGGGACTGATATATGCGGTTTTCAATAAGTTATGGGGCAGGAAATGTAGAATCAATATCAGGAAACTTGGTAACTCAAACTACCTCTTCCATATTCCTGACGAATCAACTAGAAATTGGGTTATAGAGAGGGGAATATGGCATGTGGATGACTGTTTGATGTTTGTTTCTCCATGGGCTCCAGAAGCATCATTGGTTATCCCTGAGATTAAAACCATTCCTGTTTGGGTAACGTTGAAGAACATTCCCACTATCAGCCACATTGCTTCTGGATTATGTGCTCCAATGGCAACTCATAAACCTAGATTAGATCCAATTCTGATGGGAGAAGCCAAGATCTTAGTAGAGGTGGAGTTGAGCAAGGCTTTTCCTCCAAAAATTGTCGCGGTGACGAAACAGGATTTATATATGTTATTGATGTAGAGTATGCATGGCTTCCGACAAAGTGTAGTCGATGTGGAGAGTTGGGCCACAAAGTCAAGAGCTGCTTAAAACCAGCAACCTCGCCAGAGTTGGAGAAGAAAAGTTCGGATTCTCCAAAAGCTTCGCTTTTAGATCAGGTCCATTCTACTGAGGTTATAGATCAAGTCATTGAAGTAGCTCAAGAAAAATTTCCGTTTGTTACCACTACTCCGCCAACGATGGAGCCCATTGCCTATGCCATAGCCACAAGTACTCTTGTGATTGAACAAGTAAATTCTATCCTAGCACTGCAAGCAGTGCTCCCGGATATCTCCAGAGTAATTTCTAGTGAGTCTTCTTTACCGGAGACTACCCCCCCATCAATCAATCTCTACAACTATCCATGATCAACATGTTTTGCCTGATCCCACTTCCTCAAACCGCTTTGCCTCATTAGCTTCACCTGAGGAAGAAGAGGAGATATCGGATTCAGACAAAGCGTCTGATTTGATGGACCTCATGACTACTTCAGGAAAAAAAATTCTTCGAGAAAGGCCGGTCAAACCAACAACAAAAGCTAAAGAGAATCTGACTCTGGCTCTGGATGGTGGAAGAGGTGGTGGAAGAGGAAGAGGTAGAGGTAGAGGTCGAGGGAAGCGGGGCGATCGTGGATAGATGCCCTTCATCTTGATAAATAAAGTTGATCGAAGCGCAAGATTCGGTTGTGTATGGTGCTCCTGAGTACCCAAGTTCTTACTACTGCTTGTATTTTAACTTCCCAAAAATCATCTGTATGACTTGTCAGTCATAGCTTGTATTTCTAAATTATAATAAATAGAATAAAAAAATTGGCTTATGTGAGGCTATATAAACTTGTTTATTGGAGCTTAAACCCAAAATTGTTTAGCAACACGACATTTATTCGGTTAAATGCGCACACATCTATGAATGTTGATAATAAATAACCAAGTGGGTCTTTGTCTAGTGGTTTTCCTTGACAAAGGAGGTCATTACTTCGAGTCCACTTGGGAGGAGTGATTTATGTCTTAAATGTGGTATTATCAACGGCTGGCTCCGGGTTGGGTTTGCAGTTTTCTTTAGAAACTCTTTTGCTTATTTAAGGACGTTTAGTTCCTTCTAGTTGTACACATTATTATTGAATTGAAATTCCAGAGCTTTCGAGCTTGTTTTCTTCTTGTTTCTCGGCATTCTTTGTGAATCAACGAGCTACAAGCTTTCCTCTGTTCGGGTATTCTTCGAGAATCAACGAACATCGGGTTTATCTTGTTTAGGCTACACTGAACTTGCAAGAGAAAAAAACAATGAATTATAGTCAATAAAAATGAAGAATGTATAAACGATAATCAACTGAAAAAACAGGAAGAAAACAAAAATTGAATTTTAAATCATGAGCTTCTTGCTGAAATGGACCCAAAATTGAAGTCAATGGTAGAAATGGACCCCTTGTTGCTGAACTTTTAAAATGACTTAAACTGTCCCTCCCAACTTGATTTAAAATACCGTCCTGAGACATCAAAATGAAGTCTCACGATTCGTTTTGAAAAACAATTACCCTCTCAGTTATCACATAATTACGAAAATGCCATCTTCTTCAACATTTCCCAACCACCATTATCAACCAAAACTAAGCTCTAAATGTTTCAAACAACCGAATTTAGAGATGTTAATGCTGTATATTTGAGTTAAAAGCTTCATTTTCGCTGATCTCCTCTTCAACTTCATCCATTAAACTCTAAAACTCTCGTTTTCAAAAATCACCATTCTTAGATCTTGCAATTTACAATGATTTTTGCATTAATACAATTGGGTTTCTTGGGTATTGGTGGCGTACGGCGTTCTAGGCCGTCGATGGAGCTCAAAACGAGCTAAAACCCAAAATATTCATGGTTAATTGACATACCGTAGTTATGAATTTTTAGCATTAGCTTATGTGAGGCTATATCAACCTGTTTATTGCAGCTTAAAACCCAAAATCGTTTAGCAATACGACATTTATTCGGTTAAATGCTCACACATCAATTGTTGATAGTAAACAAATAGACAGATATACTTAACCGAGTAAGTGATAAACCATGTGAACCGAATCGAACCGAACCAATAAAAATTCAAAGAATGGGCGCAATCGAAGGCAAAGAAGATATAATGGAAAATAAAATCGAGAAAAGAAAACAAGCACCACCACATGTTCAGATTTTTGCTTAAGGAGAAGAACATCTATTGTCTCTTTCACTTTTTCCATTATCCAGCAAATTAAATTCTCTCATTCTCCAGAAAATATCTAGAAAGAAACCCCACCTAAAGAAGAAGAAGAAGATTTGATCCAGAGAGATGGCTTCAATTACTTCAATCGCCACACCTTACCGAAGCTCCTATATAGAGAGATGTTTTGTGTTACCGTTACCATGTCTGAGTAGATCCATAACATCTTTTAGTTTTCTTTTCAAGTGTTGTCTTGTAGAGAGAGTTCGCTAACAAATTGGAACTAGGAAATGATTGTGAATGTGTAATTTGTTGCCGAACAGGATCAATCGTAGTTGTTGTTTAGGATTTTTCTCTTAGGGATTTTGAATTGGGAAAAAACCCGAAAAATACCCCAACTAATTTACATTTGGCAGAAAAATACATGAACTTTTTAGGTTGCCAGAAAAATACCTCAACTAAATATAGTTGTTCGTTTAATACACACACTTTCAAAATATGATCGTTTTACACTTTCAGATTAACGGAAGTTGGCGTCCGTTAACGAAATAGAAAACGCCGTTAGACTAATTTAAGCAAAATTTCTAAAAAATAACCTAACTAATTATTTTTGCCAAAAATATACACGAACTTTTTTAGTTGCCAGAAAAATACTTCAACTAAATAAAATTGTTTTTTTAATACTTCACGAGTCGGCCGACTACAAGCATGAGTCGGTCGACTTGTCTTCAGAACTTCAAAACTTCTTCACTTCACTCCAAATCGCCTATCTTTCTTCCAATCTCCCATAATGCACATTACTTCCAATATTCCTGCTAAAAGGATAACAAATACCCCAAAACTCGGTAGAAAACATAGCTGAAAACCGGTAAAAATAGCAGTACATCAACTCCCCTAGATTTAGCTTTAACTCGCCCTCGAGTAAACAAGTAGTTAAACTGGTCAACAAAAACTGGCTATCTTGGTCAAAAACCTCATCCAAAAATCCTTCAAAAACTCATAAAAAATTTATCAACCATTACTTTCATTATGATTTCACCAACAACTTCTAAACAGAGATAAACTTTTATATACTTTCCAAAGAAAAGTCTTTTCAAAAACAATCAGAACTTCCTACCACAGAGATCAATTCTCAGATACCTTCCTAACACAACATTTTATATCACCATAGCCTTATCTCAAAGCTTACCAAATCATAGTCAATCTCATTTATCATGGTTTCTTCCCTCTCCCCCCAGACTTATTCATTTCTTTATTAAAAAATTTCAAATTTCTCAAGGTTTAGGCGAATAGTGGCGTCCTCAGGTGGTGAGTCCTCGGCCTCGCTTTCAACCAAGTTCTCAAAGGCTCAAGTGCATAATGGCTCGCTGGAAATTTTCCTAACCGCACTGATCCCGAGCTTCTGGTGATGAATGATTGGTGTCCTCAGAAATTTTCCTCTACCTCATCACCAGGTTTCTTATTAAACACAAATTCAATTTATTACTTTTCATTTTTGTCAAAAAGGAGAGCTAGAAACCATTAATCACTAAGATAATCACAAAGACTATCACACAGACTAGTCACAAAGACTGATAAATTAGACATATTCCAGACCCAGCAAAACATCAAAATTTAGCTATAATAAAAAAAATGGTTCAGACTTAACTGAATTGTGCTCTGGCATTGCTGAAACTTAAACGTGGGTAATATTCTGGAAATGTAAATCAAGCTCTCTTGGTTTTCCATTATGTCATCCTGTAGTTCTGTCAAATCACTCAATATGGTTAAAGAAAAATGATGCTTTCAAATCACTCATATAGTCTTACCAAAAACCCTTAAAAAGTTCAAAAACCAAAAACCAAAATAAATGCATTAGAAGCATTCTCCTCCCCCAGACTTAAACTTCACTGTCCCCAGTGAAATCCAAACCAAAAAGAGAAGAAATACCAATAATAATATCCATAAGAAAAATCCAAAATAAAATAAAAGAAAAAGGTAAAATGATAGAACCGTCTAACTCAAATTCAGAATATGACTCTGAACTCTAAATGTCATCGTCAGGATCGAAAGATCTGGATCCTGAACCTCCATAAAAATCACGTGACGGGTGTGTCATCCTCATCGGATCATCCTGATAGCGTGGTATATGAACCAGATCAGTAGAAAAAACCAATGTATCACCTCGCTCTCCAGTCGGCCGACTCTCAGTCGGGTCGTCCGACTCCATGACCGTGTCGTCATCTCTGCGTCCTCTCTCCTCCTCATTTGCATGCTCTGGTGCTGGTGGTCTCCTGCTAGGCTCATGTGGGCTCTGAGGCTTTGAACATCCAGTCAAAAACTTCCAAAACCACTTGGCGACCATGTTCTTCCTCCTATGGTGCTCCATCTTGTACTCATACTTAACCTCTAGGGACGCTGCAAATGGTGGCTGTGGCGGTAACTCAAAAAAGTTTGGCATTGTGCCAGTAGAAAAACGTCCAGCAAATCCAAATGCATCAACTCGTGGCTGGGTAGTGGTGGTAGGCGGCGGCTGAACTCCAGCTCGTCTAGTGCGGCGTGGTAGTGCGTGTACTGCTCCCGGTGGTCAGACTCGCGCAGGTGCAACAACTGTAAGTAAGCGATCAGGCGGTACAAACCGAATGGAATCGACAGTATCGATCCTAGTGGGCCGGATCAGGTAGCTGCAGCAGACAAACCGAACCATCCTCTCTAGTAAATTCGTAGAGACTCCCTGGGCGCACAATCTCTGAATGAGCCAATGTAGCTTCATCCAACAACAGCTTCGTCTCTACCCCATCTTCTCTCCTAAACCTATCCAATGGCACCTCATCAAAGTTCATAATAGGTGTCAAAAGGTTACCTATGGTTTCCCTCTTGGTGTTGCCTAAACCTCCGGCAAAAACCTTAGGTTACCTATGGTTTCCCTCTTGGTATTGCCTAAACCTCCGGCAAAAACCTTACTCCTCAGCGAAACCAAATACTGGGCAAAAATAGCTCACATGTTCCAATCTGTCTCCTTCTCATCATCTTGGAGAACAAACCAATCTCCAACATCATAGTAAAGCAGAGTAAGCTCCTGCTCATAGAGACGTCCAACCTCATATCGTCTCAACAATGTGTGACTAATGACCCTCGCCAAAATCCTCAAAGCTGGATGGCGAATCAATGACTGCTTAGTGCTCGTCGGGTCATAAGCACCATATCCAATCAAGCTCCAAAATGCTTGACGCTGTCCAAAACTCTTCATATCGTAATAGCGTTTCCCCGTACGCTTAAAACAAAAACTCTACATATCTCCTCAATGGTGATAGAGTAGCAAACACCGCGAATCTTAAAACGCAAACACCATTGGTTCACATCCTCACAAGCCCGCGGCTGCTCGATGAAACAAGAGGCTAGAAACTGCCTTACCGCGTCCGGATATGTCGCATAATGGCGTAATCCAATGCTTCCCATTCCTGCATTCTTCATCAAAGTATCAAGCTGTGTTCTCAACTTCTAACTTCCGCAGTGTAGTTCGATCACAAACCCGCATCGGGTGTATCTGAACCTGTAGATACCGGTTATAGAAAACCGTATCATAATCATCCCAGTGTGTGTTCTTCCGTCGCTTACAGTCGCGATCGCGAATCACTGTCTCGAGTTCCTTTCCATCAAACGGATGTGGTAAAGGTTCCATCTCATCTTTTTCCCACATTCCACTGTAATCTTCGTACTCAAATTCGGTTGTGCTTCCTGACATCTGCAAAACAACACCAAATCCGAAAAAATGCATCAAATATTTCCGAAAATTTAATCGAAGTCGGTCGACTTATTCACCAGTCGGCCGACTCGTTACGCGGCTTGTTCTTCGCATTTTTGAACAATTTCGACAATTTCAATCAATTTCTCTCAAATTTTTCACATGAATTCACTATCCCTTAGTAGAAGTGACCAAATCCTCCTATTCTACAACCATTCTAACCTATTTCAAGCTAAAATTCTACAACATGCAAGAGTTGAAAAATCAAAACGAAATTTGAAAATTTCGAATGTTTAATGATTCAATAACTGAAAAATACCTTGCAGATCGAAAATTTGAATTGTGGAGGGTTGTAGAGCACTAAAAACCGAGCTTCTGAGGCTTTGAATCACAAAATTTGGTTGAGAATTTAGAGAGAAAAACGTGTTTGAAGTTTCGCAAATAATGGTGAAAAATCGAAACTTATAGACTCGTCGAACCCGAGTCGGCCGACTATGAACAAGTCGGTCGACTTCAATATTATATTATTTTTATTTTTATTTTATTAAGAAATCCTAATAAATCATATATAGATAATAATCTCCTAAAATATTAAATCCTAATTAAAAACCAAAACCGAAAATCAATTAGTTGACCGACCAAAAGCCCAGTCGGTTAACTCTAACCTAATTTTTTTTTTTTTTTTTTTTTAACTCAATCTAGATTAGGACTGAAAGCACAGAATAATTAGACTAATACAGACTCACAAGTGGGTTGCCTCCCACTAAGCGCTTCTTTACAGTCAATAGCTTGACTTTGTCTGATCAAGCACTTCCATCTTCAGTATCTGGCACAGAGGTTGCTTCCCTTGACTTATCCTCCATGACTTCATCTTCATCTTCAGTAAGATCAATGACTTCTTTTGACCTTGTCTTCTTCACATGCTCATTTTCTAGACTTGCAGAAAATATATGTCTAAACAATGATTTACTTCCCACTTGCCTTTGGATTGGTATGGCTGTTCCTTCAGGCATAACACTCTTAAACCCAATTGGTTTATTTCCATTCATCTTGATCATCTCAGCTTCTTCTTGCTCTCTAGCTCTGAATCTGATACTCTCAGCTCTAGCTGTATATAGGAAAGGTACTCCTAATATAAGCAATTCTTCAGGCTCCACATCAAATCTCATTACATGGAAATCCACTGCAAAGAATTGTCCATGGATGTGTAGAGGCACATTCTCTAACATTCCTTCAGTGATCTTGTAAGACTTATCAGCAAACTTCAGCAATATCTGCTTACTTATCAACTTCTCAAATCCTAATGCATTAGCTATAGATAATGGCATTAGATTTATTCATGCTCCTGTATCACAAACTACTCTCTCAAACCAGGTGCATCCAATCATACAACTTATCTTTGGTCTTTCAGGATTGTCAACCTTCCTTGGTATCAACTTGCTGATCTTAGCATCACATATCTTTGCTAATCTGTTGCAGAACTCTTCAGTCTTCATCTTGTCCTTTAAAAGATAAGGAACAAGCTCCTGCAACTCCAACTCCATTCCACATTGGTCCATAAGTGGCCAAATCTTCTTACACTCCTTGATAAACTCTTCAACATCAAACTTGAATTATCCTTCAAGTATCTTCAATGAGTTCGAATGACTGTGTACCATTCGCTCAATATCCTCAGGTCTGATCCATGTAGACGTAGAATGAATCCTTTCATGGATTGGTAACAAAGAGGGCATAAAAACGGCTCGTTTTTTCTCCTCTGGGTCTCGAAGTCGGTCGACTTTTGCACAAGTCGGTCGACTCGAGGTGCGAATCTCAACTTCTTCCTTTCTTCTCACTCTCATCCTTGGGGTTAACCTTGTAATCACTGCTAAGCCCTTCTTCTTTGGTTTACTTGAATCTCTGTGAACCAATTCGTCATCCTTCTTCTCTATCTTGAACCCAATATTTGGACTTCCCAAATTCCTTAGGGTGATTGTATCATCATTACAATCAATGAGTGCTCCAGCTGTCTTTAGAAAAATTCTCCCTAGTATGATCTGTTATATCCTAATGTCTTCATCAGCATAGCACGTCTCCAATACATAGAAATCGACAGCAACAAACCTATCCCCAATCATACATGGTAGATTCTTCAACTTCCCTAATGGTGTAACACAAGAATCATCTGCTAACAAGAACTCCTTCTTAGTAGGCTTGATATCACAATACTTCAGTTGCTTCATCGCAGTCAATGGCATGATGTTATTGCTTGCTCCTAAATCACACAAGCATCTTCTGAACTTATGATCTCCAATGGTCAGGCTCAACTCAAATTGTTCGGAATCCTTCTTCTTGTCAGGCATTCGGTACAATATTGCTTCATCACACATCATAGCAAATGTGTTGGTTGCTTCATATGGCTGAATCTCCCACATCATGACTCGTCTGACCAGCTCTCTTAACTCATTCTCCAGGCGGCATGCTCTATCAAAAGGCATCCTCCTCATTAACACTTTGGTGATTACCTCCACTTCCTTTTCGAATTCCCATTCTTCTTCTTCAGTTTCGGGAATGAATCCAGGCTCATCAATCTCATACTCTTCAATTGGTATCCAATGGTAGATTGATTGATTAGAAAACGGCAGTCTGTGCGTCTTCTTTTTGGGCGGACTTTGCATCAAAGGGCACCCGATCTCATCACTCTCAGCTTCAAGTCGGTCGACTTGTTCAATAGTCCACCGACTTTGGACACGTTGGCCGACTGTGTATGGAAGTCCTGAGACTTTCGAGGCTTGACCTAATTTCGTCGTTAAGAGACGTATATATAGCTCTAAGGGTCGTGCATGGGTCATACATAACTCGGTCTTGCTCAACTCCACCTCTACTAAGAGCTTGGCTTCTCCCATCAGAATTGGATCTAATCTAGGTTTATGAGTTGCCATTGGAGCACCTAATCCAGAAGCAATGTGGCTGATAGCCACTGTTGAGTAGCATATATTGGGAATGTTCTTCAACGTTACCCAAACAGGAATGGTTTTAATCTCAGGGATAGCCAATGATGCTTCTGGAGCCCATGAAGCAACAAACATCAAACAGTCATCCACAAGCCATATTCCCCTCTCTATAACCCAATTTCTAGTTGATTCGTCAGGAATATGGAAGATTAGTTTGAGTTACCAAGTTTCCTGATATTGATTCTACATTTCCTGCCCCATAACTTATTGAAAACCGCATATATCATTCCCCCAGGAGGAGGCGAGCATCTGTAGAATTGACCCAAGATATATTATTTCTGATCACTACAAGAAAACAGGTCATTTGCCACTCCCAGAAGAGTCACAAATTCGTCACAAATGAGACATTAGCGACTACTTTGCGACGAAAACAGGTCGTCGCAAAACTGCCGTCGCTAATTTTCGGCGTCGCTAATCAGTCGGAAATTAGCGACGACTTTGTGACTACATTTTTCAGTCGCTAATTTGTGACTGATATGAGGCTTCTCGAAGGCGTGGCACATAAGGGACTGAATTGTGACACCATGTATTAGTCATAATTTTGTGACGAATCTGTGTCGGTTTATGTAGTCGTTAATTAGCGATAAAAATTATAGTCATTAATTTGCGACTGATAAGTGACGCCTTTGTACTGGGTTTAATTTATTTGTAGTCGCAAAGTAGTCATAAATTTGCTTCTGATTAGCCTATGATTTGCGACGCTTTTTTTGAAATGTTTGTTTTATTAGTCACTTATCAGTCTCATTTCAGTGTCAATTTAGCTACTAAATTCTGATTGTTATTTAGTTATGAATGCTCAAATGTAAAGAAGAAGCTATTAAACATGAAACAAAACCATAATACACATAATCAAGCATTTCAAGTTCCAAATGCTTGCAAAAGGTTTATAGTACCAAAAGACAAAGTATTACAACTCATAAGTTGTGTGTTAAAAAAAAAAATGATAGTGAGAGGAGTTAAGTGTTGGAGGAAACTGGAGAATTCATAACTAAGTTTGATATATACAACTCCTGTAGCAGACTTTCTAACCTCACAAGGGCCTCATCTTACTTTGATATCCCCAATTCTTCCTTGCACCTAATTAAACTCTTGTGCCAAGACATTAAGAAAGAAAGTGCCTAGACGTTAACGAGAATAATTCAAGAGTGTGATAAGCAACACACAAATTTACAAAAGTTAGTGGGAATAGAAAGAGGGTGAAAAAGTGAAAGTTACCTAACATGTTCTTCCAAAGGATTCTCCCGAGAATCAAAACCATTTGCAACTAAAAAGGACTATGTGCTCCTGCCTAAGGCAATGAAGAATCCAAAAATAGCTAAATCCCTCTCCAAAACCTGCAAGGCCCCGACCGAACCTGAAGAATGGAGTGTGTTTTTGTGTATAAGATGTTGATTTGTAAGTATGCATAATAAAGTCATTGATTAGTAAAAACACTTACACCATCGTATAAGAATTCATTGCCTCTCTCATCTTCCCAAGCAGTGACTTTAGCTGTCAAAGCCTCAACCGTCCCTGCATCAATAGCAGCAGAAACCAATGTTTCAAGGTAATCAAAGTTATGGTATTTGTGGGTTTTGTAATATAATATAGTGAACAAGAATGTTACCAGGAAGTTTATTGACAAGACCGCTCCACATCTTTTTGTTTTCCCGTCCATTATTGAAGCTTCCATATGAATAGATGAAACAAAACTAGAGCCCCATGAGAGACTACGATTCAGAGCCAATAAGCTATAACGCTATGATTTCACCATAAGCGAAAGATGTTGAATTGTGAATCCTGAAATTTGTTGCTAAAGAATTTAAAACCAGAGGTGTTGGTGAAAAAGAGAGAAAGATTAACCTATATAGATCGGAACTGAGAGTTAGAGACTCTATTAGAAACATAAGTCCTGTGACAATTGGAAGCAAAATCCTTGAGAAATTTACAAGGTTTCATGAGAAAGGAAGGATTTTTCCTTAACGGCATTAAAAATCATATCTTGAGCTCAAATTGCAGAACAAAATGGACAAGGGAGAAGAAGAAGAAGAAGAAGAAGAAGAAGAAGAAGAAGAAGAAGAAGAAGAAGAAGAAGAAGAAGAAGAAGAAGAAGAAGAAGAAGAAGACATACCAGTGGTTGTAGATAGACTATGAGGGCTATGAACGTCACAACAAACCATAACCCTAAATTTGACCCAACACCCATTTGATTCTTCTTCTTCACCTTCATTGTTTCTGACATGCTCTTATTCTTCTTCTTCTTCTTCTTCTTCTCCTCTTCTTTTTAAAATCATTCTCGTTAGATTTCTTCGATTGCCAATCCTCCATCACTTGTACATAATTTAAATCCATTTCTACAAACCCAGTAAAATGAGAAGACCCAAAAACCCAAAACAAAGGAGCTTGATTAAACAAAAAAAACCCTACAAATCAAAATCCAAGCGAAATTAAAAAAGAATCGATTTTTGGAGAAGAGAGAAGTGAAATTCACTTGGAAATAGATTAATTAAAACCCCAAAGTCAGGGAATTTAAGTCAAAAAGAGAAGCTCTACCGTAGAGTTTTCACGGAGGGAACGAGCAGAGCAAATGGCGAAATCCGTCGATTCCTTCACCGTCCGACAAAATGAGATGTGTGAGGCCGAGTCAGCGTCCAAATCCGAGCTACGCAAAGGATTTTTCCCAAAGATTAACCCAATCTGAAGTTGATTCTTCCAGAAACCCTCCGATTGAATTACAAGAAGCCAAGACAAAAGAATTAGGGTTCCTCGTTGATGAACAACAGAGAGACCGAAACTTTGATGAAGAGAGGAAGGTGAAATTGAAACTTTGATGAAGAGAGGAAGATTGATGAACAGAGAGATCAAAAGAGATAGAAAGAGAAGAAGGAACAGAGGATTCACTCGTTGAATTGAAGAGAAAGTCGAGATGATGCAAATCGCATGAGTCCCGAGAAAGAGTTAAGAAGTTTGGGTTTTGGATGAATGAAACCCTAATAATATATTTTTAGGAATTAGTAGTCCAAAAAAAAAATTTTAGGGGAAAGTTTCAGTCGAAAATTTTCATAATTTTACCCAAATATTTTGAAATCCCAAATTATAAACACAGAAAAAATTAGTCTCTAAAACGTCTCAAAATAGTCTTTAATTTATGACTAATTTGTGACGCTTTAGAGAGTGTCACAAATGAAATCCCCAAACCCTAAACATTTAGACTCAAAACTTGTTCCTCTACCATTTCCCTAAACCATATACCTAAATACAATGATATACCCATTATACCACCACTAACAAAACTAATTTAGAAAAACATCAACTTTACCTAATCTTAGCTTAAAACTTTTAAGTGTTATAACCTAAAGTATATGAAATGTTGGTTCTCACAAAAATATTTTTTTTTCAAATTGATATACTCACTACAACCACATCTTAGCTACTTGTCATCGAGCTTAGTACAAGCTAAATACAACTATGAATCATATAAGCATATATTTTCGGGTTTAATGTGTAGTAATGTAAAATGGAGTGGCAAAGTAGTCACAAATCAGTCACAGATTTACTTGTGCGTCGCAAGTGTGTCGCAAAGTAGTGGTAAATTTGTGACTATTTTGTGACGTTAGTATAAGGTTTGAGAATCTGAAACCCTAAAACCTATATAGTCACAAAAGAGTCACAAATTCGTCACTACCAAATTTTTTAAAATTTGTTATTTTGAAACCCTAAACCCTATATGGTCACTAAAGAGTCACAAATTCGTCACTACCAATTTTAAAAAAATTGTTGTTACCTACATTTAAACATTTGTGACGCTTTTGTTACGCTCTTATGGTAGTCACTAATATGTGACGGCTTTGATGGTAACAAAATAGTCGCAAATTTGTGACTATTTTATCCGTCACTAATTAGTCTATAATTTGTGACTACTCTGCGACTACATGAAAACCAAGGAATGTCTGTCTCAAATTCGTCGCTAATTTGTTACGTTTTTATGACGAAGTTAATCAGTCACAAATTGGCGACTGTTTTGCGACTGATTTTTGTGTCGTCACAAATTGGTCACATAAGAGTCTCAAAGTAGTCGCAAAAATTAGTGACTGATTTTTCAGTCACAAACAGTAGTCACTAATGGACTGTTTTCTTGTAGTGGATTCTCTAATCCTTGGAGAAGAACATGATGAGGAATGGTTACCTTAGGAGTGCCATCCTCCAAATATTATGGCTCTATAGCTCGGTAAAGGTTTCTAGCCGCTGGATTCATCTTAGCTGCCCATGGGAACCTTTGTGCATCCTCTTTTCTTTCAACAGGAACATTCCCAGAACGAATCTTGGATGAATTACATGAAGCCTCAGTTTCTTTATCTAGTCCATTCATTAATTCTGACAAAGAAGGCCATGTCTTCGATGGGAATAGAGAGCTGATCGTCGACGGTTTTGCCCAAGCTCCTTTACCCAGATTTATCTTCGAAACTTTTGCTCCCAGGCTCGCCATCGATGAGGGATGAAGGAAGGGTAGGTAACGCTACATCCGAGATCACTTGAAGCTATTTTTGAGAATCGAATTCCTTTGCCGGCGAAGAAACCGGGACCTCCGACGGTCGTGGTGAAGAAACGTCGTCCCCGTCCTCGCTGGACCAGTCCGTGACTACAACTTCCTGAATATTTTCCCCCACCGGAGAAAGCGTTTCAACTTCGCCGGCTGTGATCACAGCAACGCAAGTTTCACTTTGGGCGACTACATCATTGTCTGTTTTTTCCTTTGCCGGAGAAGGAAGAGTGACCTCCACTTCGGCGATTTCATTTGAAATTTGTTGAGAAGCACAACTTAAAATCTCATGTTACAATTAAAATAGAGAAAAATAGAAACTTGAATAGCTTTGCAAACCAATTCAATAAAATCAAGCTCCTTTTAAATAAAAACTAAATCATATTCTGAACTTTGAATGGGCCTTTGAATGAACGGATAATCTAAGGCTTTTTTGGATTTCTAGATAGAATGTTAGTTTCCTTTGATTTCGTGGATATGAATGATTTATGCTTAAGCAAAAGTTTAAAAGCGATGTTGTCAACAAATCTTATGCTAGTCTTTACAAATAGGATAATTCTTGGGTTCACCCCTAGAGGTGAATCCCTTTGTTCACCCCCTTTTCTTAGATCCAATGAAAAACTGCCATATAATAAAAGAGTGAAAGAAACAAATTAAAAATTAAAAAAACTAAATAAATCATAAAAACAAAATTTTGGTACATGACGGAGGAAACGCCGTGAGAACTAAATAAATTTTTTTAATTTTTTTTTAAGAAGTTCTCCTACCATGTCCGATGAAGAAGAAGAAAAAATAAGAGCATATCCCTACTCTCAACTCGAATGTGAATCGGATCGATGGCTGCCCAAGAGATGGCAAAGACAGAACCGAAAAAAGAGAGTCAAAGGATTTGTGTGAGGTAAATTTGCTCATTGTATTTTCTCAACTCGAATCTGTTTCGCATACTACTTACTCCTAAGCTTTTCAAAATCTGAAAATCGTCGTTCTCTGATCGAAATTGAGTTGTTGGATCTGTCTCCAAACTCGTTGTTATGAAATGTTCAAAATTTGATAGAATTAGGACGCAGGGATAAACCCAAGCTAGCTGGTGTCTGTTTAGTTTAAGTTACTTCGATTTTTTTTCTTTAACTGTGTTAGTCTGGTTTTAATCCTAAGAAATTGGAGTTGATTGTTGTGATGTGAAGACCTTAATTGTCGGTTCCTCAGAAACACTGTGTGTTTGCTTTTTGTCCTGTTAATTAGTATGCTAAGTCGTGTATCAGTTAGTAAGAAAATGATTTGATCTTGAATCTCTTAGAAAATGCATATGCAATTGTTCTTTTCTTTTCTGGTGTAGTTTTTCATTTCGAGTGGGAACTATGGGGTTGGAAAGCTGCAGCGATTGGAGCAAATAATCAGGCGGCTCAGTCCGTTCAGAAACAAGACTACAAGGACGATGCAAAAAGGGAAGAGGCAGTCTAGCTTGCCTTCAAGGTTCTCGGCTACACCATGGACAACACGAGCTTGGCATATGATACGCTAGAGTTTGCTGAAGTGTTTGATGTTTTTCCTTATAGGTTTTGGTTTTCTTCATTCGACTTATTTTCCTTATAGGTTTTTGTTTTCTTTTAAATTTCTTGACAAAGAGATATAGATTAGGAGTTTTGGTATTTATCTCTTTCTTTTATTTCTTTTAGTCGAACTTATCATTACAAGTCCTTTATAAAGGATAGACAACCTCTATTGTAAAGTACTTATCAATATTATTTACAGAGTTTTATCCCTTCTTCCTTGATCTCGCAATTCATCTACGAATCAACGACCTTAAGACGTAAGGTAAGACATAACCGGCTTTAGTTTTCCTTATTTTCATTGACATTAAGAATTCTAATTACATCGACAATTTTCCTGTAAAGAGAAATATAGAACACAACCTTTTTAGTCGTATGATTTTACTCTTTTATATACGAAGCTTTTACACCTGCTCCACATCTTCCATAGTTGTTTTGTTCACTTTATTTCGTCAAAAACAAACAGAAGAAGAATTTAGATACAAGTTGATTATTTTCTGATTTTTTCCCATTATCGATCTCATGTAAATTTGAACTTTGTGGGCATATGATCATCCTTCGGATATGTTAGCAAAACAATGTAAAGCTTGATTTTGATCGTAAAACATTGTTGCCCTCTACTTCTCTACTCATCATGAGTAAACCTACTTTGATGAGTCACGTAACATAGTTTCTTTAGTACAGTTTTTGCTGAGCATCAAATTTTTGTTTTTTTGCTTTATCGTTGTCTCATGAATGGTTATTTTGTATGTGTAGATTTAATTGATCAAAAGGTTTTTTGCTACCAAGTCTTCCACGTGCATTAAGATTCAAATTACAGCCATGGAAGCCAAAGATAGTGACGAAGTTATTGAATCCGGAGAGGTACGTCAGTTTTTGTGTTATGTGATTTTTTAACATAAAAATAGTTCTTATAGGTTATTCTCAAATATATATTACAGTAGGTGCTTTTAATATATGGTAGTCGATGGCATGTTTTATATAAAATAATATAATATATATATATATATTCACATATATATATATATATATATATATATATAATGGTTAGTGCAGATTGCAATGGAGAGTAGTCATTTAAGTGGTCATAAAATGACTCTTGCTGGCAGTATGGATCGAGTTTGCAAGGTGATACTAGTTTGTTAAGTCAAAGATCGATTGAGTTTTCAGCTGAGGAAGAAGATGATTATATAAGTGAGGATGAAGCTTCAACCAGTGAGTTCGAAGAAGATGACATAGCCAACAAAGAGGAATATGTTCAAACCGAGGCTGATGCTTTAGACGCGGACAAAGAAAATGATAAGAATTATGGACTAAGTACTGGAATGGAGTTTAGTTCTGCTGAGACTGCACATAGAGCTTATAGCAAGTATGCAGGCAATCTCTGGATTCTTGGGTTTGTTTGAATTTTAAATGCAGTTTTCATCATGCTTAAAATCTTCGCAAGCTCTAGATTATTATCTTACTCTATAATGCAATCTTGTCTCAAATGCTATGTCAGAATCAGTGATTAAATAATATATGATTTTAAGCTACATAATCCAAAAGTATTTAGAATGCAACAGAGGACTGACAAAAAGTAAATCACAATATTTACTTAAAGAAAAATTAAGTGGGTGCATGTGTTAAAAAAACACGACTCTTTAGCTTTGGTTTCTGTTAAAAGATGCTCAATCGGTTTAATAATCAAAACAGAAAAAGATTAAACAATGCTTAAGAAATATATAGAAAAAGACAGTAGAGCCACATACATTCAATTGTCTATGGGAGGACGAAAGTAAAGCATAGGCAGCAAAGAAGGATTGGAAAATAGTAAGGAGAAGAATCAAAAAAGTAGCACAAGATGATAGAAATGTGTGTACTTGAATGCCCAGTGTACGTGACATCCTAGTGAAGTGTACTTATTCACTCCCTCAAACACCTTTGCTAGAAAACTCTTAGATATGCTGAATGAGATGTCTTTGCCGATGTTCTTGAAGAGCAAAGAAACTTGTTCACCCATTCCAAAGTAGTTCTCTTAGATCCCTTTCTCGATTAAGAAGGTCGCATTCTCTTCTGTGTTTATAAGACAACCCATGACTGTAGCATAGCTTGTCATCTCAGTGGAGCGGCTCATATTAACTGCTCAAAGGCGACGCAGTTGAATAAAATTGAAGTAACACAATGTGATTATCGAACCAAAAAGGGTAACAGACAAGAAGAAACTAAAAATTCACAGCAACGAGTTTACCTCACACGAAATCCTTTCACTCTCTTTTTCGGTTCTGTCTTTGCCATCGCTTTGGCAGCCATCGATTCGATTTACATCAAGATCAACCATCCATTCGATTCTTCTAAACCCTCAAATGACGCCATTTATGTAACCAAAGAAGCTCGAATCATAAATCCAATGAATCGATTTACCGAATCAAATCGAAAAGAAAAAATAAATAATGAGGAAAGTACCATTTTGAGCTAAAGAGAGGGAAGCAAATTCAACAAATGGTACAGTTAAATTATGCCATTTGAGTGTTAGTCGGAAGCTCTTCGACCGAACTCTCTGTCGTACTCGAGAAGACGGATCGCGCACAGCCATCAAAGAAAAATCACTAAATTTTTCTGAAATTACAAACAATAAACAGCAACACTAGCATAAGAGAACGAAGTAGAAGGCAATAGAGAACGACGATTTTCAGATTTTGAAAAGCTTAGGAGTAAGTAGTATGCGAAACATATTCGAGTTGAGAAAATACAATGAGCAAATTTACCTCACACAAATCCTTTGACTCTCTATTGGGAATATGTTAATATTCCTTATAGATAACTCTAAATTTTGTATTTCCTTATTCAAAGATCCTCATACTCTTGTATAAATATAGAGCCTTAAGAGCTTAATAAGACCAACACAAATTCTCCGATACGATTTGTCATGGTATCAGAGCACAAACAATAAACCCTAAAAATTTTTCTCTTAAAACTTCTTTCTCTCTTACGCTCGTCGGCCGCTCTCACCAAACTCTAAAGCTATGGTTTCTCCTGTCTCATCTCCACAACCTACAACCGAAACAAAAGCTAAAACAATCTATCCATATGATCTCTCCTCCAACGATAATACGGGCGCGGTAATCTCCAGCCCTCTCCTCAATGGATCTAACTATGATGATTGGTCCATCAATCTCCGTATGGCTCTCAGCTCCAGAAAGAAATTTGGGTTTGTCGATGGATCCATTCCCAAACCCTCAGCCGGCTCCTCAAATCTTGAAGATTGGACAGCAATCAATCATCTCCTTGTTGGTTGGATCAAATATGATCCAAATTTTGTCCCGGGCAACAAGGATCCTAATCGACTTTGCAAAGCTGTGGCCGTACTGGCCACGAGACAAGTGCATGTTTTCGGGTTGTCGGATACCCAGAATGGTGGGGAACCAGACCACGGTCCAAGCCTCTATCTCACGGTCCACCTTCATCCATTCCTTTTACGGGTCGCGGACGTGGAGCTTCTCCCACCGCTGCAGCTTACTCCACGCGGATGCTCGTAGCTAACTCTGCTACTTCTCCGATCACAGATGCTGATCGCCTCGGTTTCACTGGCCTCATGGATGAGCAATGGAAGCAGATCTAAGAGGTTCTCTCATCTTCCTCCTCCACTCATCTTCAAGGTACGTCTTCTTTGTCATGGATTCTAGACACGGGTGCAACTCACCATATGTCTGGACGAATGGATCTCATGACAGATATCAAAGGCATCACGCCTATACCAATCCTTCTCCCGGCCGGAGCTCATGCTTTTACAAGCAAGCAAGGAACCATATGGCTCACGCCTCGTCTCTCTTTACGCAATGTCTATTTTGTTGATGGATTTTACTCCAATCTTATTTCTCTTGGACAACTTGTATCTGACAATAAGCTGGTGTGTCAACTCACGGATCGCCTATTGATTTTACAGGACCGCACCTCGAGGATGCTGATTGGAGCGGGTGAGAGAAAGGGAGAGGGGCTATACCGGTTTCACAATGTGGATCCTATTCAAGCATGTCAGACAAACGTAGACAAAGAAGCGGTTCTCTGGCATTCACGGATGGGCCATCCTTCGGTTCAGATCACTGGTTTACTCCCTGATGTTCGGGTTTTCTCTAAGAATAGCAAAGATTTTCTTACTTCCAGTTGTGATATTTGTTTCAAAGCAAAACAAACTCGTTTGTCTTTCCTAGAAAGTTCTTCTAATGCAAGTACGGTTTTTGATTTGATTCATTGTGACTTGTGGGGGCCATATCGCACCACTGCGTTTTGCGAAAATCGTTACTTTATCACTATCATCGACGATTGCTCTCGTGCTGTTTGGTTGTATCTCTTACCGGACAAAACACGAATACAAGACACTCTCAAAACCTTTGTTGCTCTTGTCGAAACGCAATTCCACAAAACCATCAAAACCATTCGATCGGATAATGGTACTGAGTTTCTAGTCCTCACACGGTTTCTTCAAGACAAAGGCATCCTACACGAAACGTCTTGCATTCATACTCCACAACAAAATGGTCGAGTTGAACGTAAACATCGTCATATTCTCAACATCGCACGTGCCTTACGCTTCCAAGCTAAACTTCCGATAGAATTCTGGGGTGAATGTGTTCTCACCGCGGCATATCTCATCAATCGAACACCATCAGCTCTCTTGAAGAATATCACACCCTATGAAAATCTCTATGGTCGGGCTCCATCCTATCAACATATAAAAGTGTTCGGTTGTTTGGCTTATGCTCATAATCCTCATACACGGGGTGATAAATTTGAAACTCGAAGTCGACGTTGTGTCTTTATCGGTTACCCTTATGGCAAGAAAGGATGGAAGCTCTTTGATCTAGACACAAAAGTCACATTTGTCTTTCAGGATGTTCGCTTCTGCGAAAAGGAATTTCCCTATGCCATACCTGCGGTTACTTCCTCGCCAAGCAACCCCGCTACAATCGACTCATCTTATTCACCAATTGATGATGATGAGTCTACTGCTGATCACAGTCTTGCGCCTCCATCAGCAGAACAACCGCAGCCTTCTACCTCTCCCGATATAACAACGCCACCTCTTGAACCATCTCCTATTACTCCACCTCTTGAACCACCTCCTATTACTCCACCTCCAGCTGAAAATGCATATGAGTCTTCGGCTACTGAGGCTACGGTTGTCCCTCTTGGACGGGGTCATAGGACCAAGCAACTTCCTCCGCATCTCAAGGACTTTGTTGTTGGTCAAGCCTCTCTCGCTTCCTCTCCTCTCTCTATGACATCACCCACTCCTCGGCATCCTCCAGGTACAGCTTACTCTGTCTCTACCTATGACTCTTATGATCGGTTTTCACAAGGACATTGCAGCTATCTTGTTGCATTAATTGCCGCGGTTGAGCCACTTACCTTTCGGGATGCAATGGGCCAGAAGGAATGGGAAGATGTTATGCGTATGGAAATTGCAGCATTAGAGCTAAATAAAATATGGACATTGGAACCTCTACCTCCGGACAAAAAGGCACTTGGTTGTAAATGGGTTTACCGTATCAAGCATAAATCTGATGGAACCATTGAACGCTATAAAGCTTGTCTCGTTGTTCTTGGAAATAATCAGAAAGAGGGCATAGATTACAAAGATACTTTCGCTACCGTTGCAAAGATGAACACGGTTCGTCTCTTCCTTGATATCCCGGCAAAACAGAACCATGAGGTCCATCAGATGGACGTTCACAATGCTTTTCTTCATGGCGATTTAGAGGAAGAAGTGTATATGAAACCACCTCCTGGTTTTCTTACTCCAGGTGATACTCGTGTTTGTCGACTCCGAAAGTCTCTCTATGGTTTAAAGCAAGCTCCGCGTTGTTGGTTTGCTAATGATATGCTCAAATTAAACCTAAGAGCTACTCTCTCAAACAAAGAGATCAATGCAGTACTTAAGGTGTCAATCCACAGGGAATCAATGCAACACAATAGATTTATAAGTTCGAATTAAGCTAGGCAGAATAAAGAGAATGCAAGTAAACAAAGCAGTAAATAAAACGGTTGCGAATCAATAGAGAAAAGCGCTAGGCACAGGGAAATCTCAGGTGAATCAGATATGCAGATGATCAATTAGCAATAGGATTTATGAAACTCAGTTCCTAAACATGAACACGAAAGTAAAACAAACCAGCTTCCGCTGCGAATATTATCTATGAGTAAATTCAAGAAAACCAAATTCCTTTGCGAATCCTATGAATCTAAACAAGCATTAATTTCAGGTTCAATTGTTCACAAAACCCTAAGCCAAATTCCTTTGCGAATAGGAATTTTGCTCATCAAAAACTAGTTCAAGGAATCAATAAAACTGTCGTTTCTATTAATTACCCTAAGATCAGATTCAAGGTAGCTAATCAAGAATCAGCAATAAGAACAAGTTAAGATGAAGAACTTCTAATGATATTAATCCTAAGCAATTATGATCAGATCTAGCAAATCATTAACAACCCTTGAAAATCCCTAAACCTAACAAGGAAACTACTCAGACATGATCATAGAAGAAAACATCTTTTTATTAATGAAAATCTCTAAGTAATTGATAAAAATAAAGCATAAGCCTCAACAATGGCTTGGAAAACACATATATAGAGGTCCCAAACCGACTAGAAAAGAAAAGTAAACATCTGGAGTCTTCGGGCTTTGAACGGACTTCTTCAGATTAAGATTTGGGCTTTTTGGCTCGTCTGTCGATCGACACAGAATGCCTGTCGATCGACGCTGCACTCTCTGGAAAATCTTCTTGTCTTACCAGACCTCCTGTCGATCGACGCAAATCTCTGTCGATCGACACTGGCTCTGCTGGCAGATTTTGACTTTTTGACGCTCCATTCCGCAATGCTCCAAAACTTCCAGTAAACATCTTTTCTGCTCCAATCGGTCTAGTTCCTGTAAAGACTCTAAAAACACATAGAAAACACCAAAAGACTCTAAAACATGGACTTATATCATGGCTTAAACTGGGTAAAAACCATGATATATCAACTCCCCCAGACTTAGCTTTTTGCTTGTCCCTAAGCAAAACAGTGTACTCACTCCTTTAGGAACCACATACCTTTGCAAAGCTAATCCGGTGATACTTCGATGTTTCCCTAGAAGTATAGCAGTCCTCCAGATTGAATCCAAACTCCTTAGAAAATCTCAGTCTTTCAGTCGCAAACCCCTTTAGTTTATTAAGTGCGGTCTCATCGAGGGAATATCGATCGCTGGACCTTCTAGATTCTTTTACTTCCTTTAACACTTTCCTGCGTTTCACCCTCTCTATTCCCTCTGAAACTGTATCCAATTAAGGATATCATAGAGATGCAATGCCTTTTGCCATTGTGATGGCGGGTACCTCAGCAGAGGGTCCTTTACCATCAGAGCTAGATGCTCCATTTTTGTTGTTTCTCTGCGTTTTACTCTGGCACTTTTGAATTCGGGCTTGCACTTTTCTGCTTGAACTGCACTTTTCTGTAGACTTTTTTACTTCCTTGGTATCTCTATGATTCACTAGATCAGCTCTCATTACTGGTGTTCTTGTGGAGACAGGGTCATGAGGCTTTTTTCTTTTTTTTCGATCTAGGACAGTTGTATTCGTCATTCGGGAAGAAGTTTCTAGAGCGGTCCATCCTCGCTTTCAAGTGTTTGGAAGCTGAATCAAGTCTTGCGATTACCAATGCCCTTGACAAGAGATTAGAGATTCATTAGGGGCGGGGTCTTTGACATCCTTTCTGGCGTTCTCCAGAAATCTGAACTCGCTCTGTTAAACTGATCCACTTCCAGTTACCCACCTCAGTAAAACCAGCCAACTTGCATTGGAAATGGTCCTTGAGTGCTGTTCAAAGCAAGTCTAAAGGAGGTTTTGACTCGAAATTTTTTGAAAAATTGACTCAAAAACTCAAAATAGAAAACATAGTTAGCAACTACCTCCCCCAGACTTAAACAACACTGTCCCCAGTGTTATTAAGCCTAAGATCAGTGAATAAAATAAATAGAAAACAAAAGGAGTCGATCGACACCATCGAATTGTTGCAAGTATCGAGCGATTTGACCATGGCGTCGTTCGACAGAAGCTCCTGAAGTTCATCCTTACGTTTTTATCTCCTAAAAATCAAAACCAAAAACACACCAAACATAAAATTGTAAAAGAAAAAAAAAAAAAAAAAAACATAAATATTAGACTCACAAATGGGTTGCCTCCCATTAAGCGCTTGTTTTCAGTCATTAGCTTGACTGTTTTGGAACTCAGGACTATGGTGGATCTTGAGGAAGTATTGGACTTCCTCTATCCTGAATGGAACTCGCAGCTTGCTTCATTCGAACCTTCTTTGCATTTCCCCCAGACTTATCAGAAACAGTCTCAGGGAAAAGTCTCATAGTTCTCTCCATCATCTCCTGAAGGACTGCTTCTCCTTTATCCTTAAGCTCTCGAGGAACAATGATACTCATTCGCGCGAAAGGCTTTAAAGTCTGTTTAGGCTTCACCTCTTCTTTTCTGTTTCCTGCAAATTCATCAGAAGAACCAAGCTCTCGAGAAACTCGATGCTTGCGTAAGCGTGTAACAGGTTTTTCACATTTTAAATCCGTGATGAAATCAGGAGATTTGGAATGAGGTACATGAAGTTCATACCTAGGCTCTCTTGGAGATATCTCAGAAGATGGTTCGAGAATGACTACTTCTGCAGGAATGTCGTTCGAAGGCTCCTTGATTGGTTCATCTTCTAGCGATGTATCCACAGAAAAAGCTTGACCATCAATGGTGGATCTTCTCCTTATAGTGTCCATGTCAAAATCCAAGACAACATCACCAAGGTCAAGCTTAATCGTTCCTCGTCTGCAGTCAATATGCGCTCCAGCTGTTGCTAAGAATGATCTTCCCAGTAGAATAGGATCCTGAGGCTCATCATCATACTCCAATACCACAAAATCTGTTGGGATAATGCAGTCTTCGATTCGAATCGGAACATCCTCAAGAATTCCTTTTGGGAAGCGCCTTGAACGATCTGCTAGGATAAGAGACATCCTTGTCTTCCTGAAGTCCGTCATCCCAAGCCTTGTAGCAACGGAGAGTGGCATAAGGTTGATTCCAGAACCAGAATCGCAGAGGGAGTGAGGGAACCTCTCTTTCGAAATCGAGCAGTCGAGCACAAAGTTTCCTGGATCCGGAAGCTTGATTGGAATCCTGCTCTGGATCATAGCACTTACTTCCTCTGAAACCACTATGTCCTTCTTCTTCTTCTTGGAGACTAGAGCTGTGCCCAAAAGTATTGCTTGAAGATCTCGAGTCAGCAGTGCTCCTTCCTCAGGACTAACTCCATTAGCAACCATCCTTTTAACGTATCGTCGAATCGCAGGAGAAAGCTTGATCGCATCCACTAGAGGCATCTCAACAATGATCTTCTCAATCATCCTCTTACACATGGCTTCCTCGGCTTCTTGCTTGGACTTCCTAGCTCTGGGGAATGGCAGCTTGGGCTTATGGACTGTTTCTTCGATGATCGGGGAGGCTTTCGGAAGAGATGGTTCGGCCTGGGCAACGTGTCGATCGACGGTGATAGGAGTGTCGATCGACATAGGGGTTACTGGAATTTCTGAATCACCAGTTTCAAGCCGTGTCGATCGACAACCATCCTTGTCGATCGACGGAGAAGCCTCTGGAAAAATTTCTGGTTCTGCGTCGAGATGAGCGTCGAGCGATTCGATCCTTTCTTCAAGTGTCGATCGACACGCAGCCACGGTGTCGATCGACACTGTCTCCTCTGTTCCAAAAATTTTGTCGAACTCCGCGAAATAATCCTCCGTTTCAGTTTGAACGGCATTGCAAGCGTTCCTTGGGTTTGCATCGGTCTTCGCAGGTAGAAATCCCTCTTGTCGCTTGATGGAACTAGCAGTTTGGGTGACCTGAACATCCAGCTTCTTGACATGTGCGCTTAACGACTCGAATTTCCCATTAAGATCTTGGTAGACGGAGTCCAACTTCCCATTGAAAGTAACTTCCAACTTCTGCTGTCCCTCTAGGAGTTGCGCAAGCATAGCTTTCACCTCATTGTCCTGCTCAGGAGGTTTCTGATAAGATGATGAACCATAGCTTCTGTTGAAGTTGTTGCTCTGAGGAGATTTCTGATAAGTAGACCCATATCCTTGCGAATTGCCGTACTTCTGAAATCCTGATCCATTGATGTAAGTTCACATCTTCTTCTGCTGTCTCAACTTCCTGAGCAAATTGTACCGACTTCTTTCCCATAAGGATACTTTTCATTAAATCCAGCTTCGTGTTCATCTCAGCCAAATGCTTCCCACCGTCCTTGTTATCACTCATCTGCTTCCTCTCAAAATCAGCGTTCTTCGTGCTATTGCTAGAAGCCAAGTTCTCGATGAGAGTAACCGCGTCATCTGGGTAGTTGGTATTGAAGTTACCACTACTTGCTGCATCCAGAGCCATCTGATATCGCCAGTCCACTCCTCTGTAAAAGATGCCTAGCAACTGAACATCTGTGAAGCCATGATGAGGACAGTCTCTCTGATAGGACTTTAGACGCGTCCACGCAGCCTTGAAGGCTTCTGTAGGACCTTGCTTGAAAGAAGTAATCTTCGTCCTTAGCTCTTCTGACCTCGCGTCATCAAAGAAGTTGTTCAGGAACGCGTTCTTGGTGTCCTCCCAAGTAGTAAGCGATCCAGGCTCAAGCTGCTTCAGCCAGTAAGAAGCATCCCCACTAAGAGAGTATGGGAATAGCTTGCAGAAGAGATAATCGCTAGATACTCCTTGAGCCTTGATGCTAGAGGCTAAGTCTTCAAAATTTTCGATGTGATCCATCGGATGCTCATGTGGAAGGCCATGGAAGGGATGTTGAGCTACTAGTGAGAAGTAAGCAGGCTTCAGCTCAAAATCATTCCTCTGGAAAGCTGGAGGACGAATCGCAGCTCGATTCGCATAAAATTGGTCCGGACGGTTGAAATCAGCTAACGTTCTGGGTCTATCCTGGACTGGGTGTCGAGCGATCTGTCCTCCATGCCGCTCGACACGTGGCTCTAGATTCGTCTGTTCCTCTTCGACGATCACCGTTCCATCGTCGTTGATCCGCTGTCCTTGCTCATTGTATCTCAGTCCTGCCGGATCACGCAGAACTCCATCTTCTCCAGGAATCAGTATAAGCTGTTCTTGAGCAGCCATCCTTGCTGCTCTCCTATTCTCACGTTCCAGACGCGCTAGTTCCTGAAGATCGTATCCCACTAGTTCCTCTTCCTGATTGCTCCTGGTATTGCGGTTTCGCATGTACCTGAAAAGCAAAACAAAAAGATAAAGACGAAACTAGCAGAAAAATAAAAACAAAAATAAAAAACCTAGACAAAATCCTAATAAAATAAATCTAATGGTTATGATTCCCCGGCAACGGCGCCAAAATTTGATATGCTCAAATTAAACCTAAGAGCTACTCTCTCAAACAAAGAGATCAATGCAGTACTTAAGGTGTCAATCCACAGGGAATCAATGCAACACAATAGATTTATAAGTTCGAATTAAGCTAGGCAGAATAAAGAGAATGCAATTAAACAAAGCAGTAAATAAAACGGTTGCGAATCAATAGAGAAAAGCGCTAGGCACAGGGAAATCTCAGGTGAAGCAGATATGCAGATGATCAATTAGCAATAGGATTTATGAAACTCAGTTCCTAAACATGAACACGAAAGTAAAACAAACCAGCTTCCGCTGCGAATATTATCTATGAGTAAATTCAAGAAAACCAAATTCCTTTGCGAATCCTATGAATCTAAACAAGCATTAATTTCAGGTTCAATTGTTCACAAAACCCTAAGCCAAATTCCTTTGCGAATAGGAATTTTGCTCATCAAAAACTAGTTCAAGGAATCAATAAAACTGTCATTTCTATTAATTACCCTAAGATCAGATTCAAGGTAGCTAATCAAGAATCAACAATAAGAACAAGTTAAGATGAAGAACTTCTAATGATATTAATCCTAAGCAATTATGATCAGATCTAGCAAATCATTAACAACCCTTGAAAATCCCTAAACCTAACAAGGAAACTACTCAGACATGATCATAGAAGAAAACATCTTTTTATTAATGAAAATCTCTAAGTAATTGATAAAAATAAAGCATAAGCCTCAACAATGGCTTGGAAAACACATATATAGAGGTCCCAAACCGACTAGAAAAGAAAAGTAAACATCTGGAGTCTTCGGGCTTTGAACGGACTTCTTCAGATTAAGATTTGGGCTTTTTGGCTCGTCTGTCGATCGACACAGAATGCCTGTCGATCGACGCTGCACTCTCTGGAAAGTCTTCTTGTCTTACCAGACCTCCTGTCGATCGACGCAAATCTCTGTCGATCGACGCTGGCTCTGCTGGCAGATTTTGACTTTTTGACGCTCCATTCCGCAATGCTCCAAAACTTCCAGTAAACATCTTTTCTGCTCCAATCGGTCTAGTTCCTATAAAGACTCTAAAAACACATAGAAAACACCAAAAGACTCTAAAACATGGACTTATATCATGGCTTAAACTGGGTAAAAACCATGATATATCAGCTAAGCTGGCTGATGCTCTTCGAACATATGGGTTTACTCAAGCTAAGTCCGATTATTCCCTTTTCACATATAACAAAGACGGTGTTACTCTTCGTATCCTTGTTTACGTCGACGATTTAATCATCTTGTGTGACTCTTCGCCTGCCCTTGCCACATTCAAAAACTATCTCTCTACTTGCTTCCATATGAAAGATCTTGGGGTACTAAAATATTTCCTTGGCTTAGAAGTCGCTCGACACCCATCCGGTTTCTATCTTTGTCAAAGGAAGTTCGCTAGTGGAATTGTTGCTGAGACCGGCCTCATGGGTTGCCAACCTGCTGTCTCACCTATGGATCAGAATCATCGGTTAAGTCTTTCAAAGAGTCCTCTTCTCTCTGCACCTGAACGTTATCGTCGTTTGGTGGGTCGTCTCATTTATCTGCTAGCCACACGACCTGATCTAACTTACGCGGTTCATACTCTATCTCAATACATGCATGCTCCATGCCAAGATCATTGGACCGCCGTTCTCAAAGAGGTTCGTTATCTCAAAGGGACTCTCGGTCAAGGAATTCTACTTAGTGCAACTTCTCCTCTTCATATAACGGGTTGGTGTGATTCCGATTGGGCCTCTTGTCCGTTGACGCGAAGATCTCTCACGGGATGGATTGTTCAACACGGTGATTCGCCAATATCTTGGAAAACCATAAAGCAAGACACGGTTTCTCGGTCTTCGGCTGAGGCAGAATATCGTTCAATGGCTGACTTAACCCAAGAACTCCTCTGGTTTCGGAAAATTCTTCACGAGTTCGGCTTGCCTCATCATGGACCTATGACTGTCAAATGTGATAGTCAGCCTGCTATTCACATCAGTTCTAATCCGGTTTTCCACGAACGTACAAAACACATCGAAAATGACTGCCATTTTGTGCGAGATGAGATCGTTCGAGGAGTAATATGCACATCACACGTTTCTACCACAGATCAGCTCGCTGACATTCTCACTAAGGCTCTCGGACGCAAAGAATTCGATGATTTCATGTTCAAGATGGGCATTCAAAATCTCCATGCTCCAACTTGAGGGGGGTATTGGGAATATGTTAATATTCCTAATAGATAACTCTAAATCTTGAATTTCCTTATTCAAAGATCTTCATACTCTTGTATAAATATAGAGCCTTAAGAGCTTAATAAGACCAACACAAATTCTCCGATACGATTTGTCACTCTCTTTTTTCGGTTCTGTCTTTGCCATCTCTTGGGCAGCCATCGATCCGATTCACATCAAGAACAACAGCCATCGATTCGATCCTATTCACATCAAGAACAACAGCCATCGATTCGATCCTTTGACTCTCCTTTTTCGGTTCTATCTTTGATTCTTACAAATTAGTTTTAAATTCTTGGGATTAAACTAAATAGAAAAAAAAACGAACTCTCTGTCCTACTCGAGAGTAGGGATCTGCTCTTATTTTTTATTCTTCTTCATCGGACATGGTAGGAGAACTTCTTAAAAAAAAATTAAAAAAAATTATTTAGTTCTTACGGCGTTTCCTCCGTCATGTACCAAAATTTTGTTTTTATGATTTATTTAGTTTTTTTTAATTTTTAATTTGTTTCTTTCACTTTTATTACATGGCAATTTTTCATTGGATCTAAAAAGAGGGGGTGAACAAAGGGATTCACCCCTAGGGGTGAATCCAAGAATTATCCTTTATCAGTGTAATTGATTCTTTTTAAAAAAAACTGATAAGTGGTAAATGTAATCAATTAGGTAAATCAAATATTTATCTAATTTATCAAACATTTGTATTGTCATATTTTCCTTGCTAAAAGACTTAACATATTTAGAAATCATACGAAGATGACTTCATGTTTATGACGTCAAAAGGACGACGTCACAAATCAAAGTTTCTTCTAACACTGAATTAACAAAATGTTTGATTATATTTTAAAATATCATACAAATAATCTGTTAAAATATAAATATAAATAAACATTTGTATGTATCAACATATTTACCAAGTATAAAAACTATACTATACATTCTTATGTATGTTATAATTTTCACGGTATTGCTAGAAAAATAGACTTTTGGGAACTAAGATGTTATAGATATCCAAAACAAATGTTTGTTTAGGAAAAGTACAACCATCACTATTTAGACCGTTAGAGCATCATTATATGTAGTAAATAGGAGGTAATATAGATGGGTTTCTGATGTAAAACCCATTAACATAAATTAAAGTGGGCCCAATTGCATATTTACGGTTTTAAAATTGGGATTTATAATCACCGTAAATATGGCATGCGTGGCCCCTTGTGATTGGTCAAAATTATGAAAAAAAAAGTTTACTCTCTCTCTCGTCTCTCTCTCTCACTTGCGATATGAACGAGGAAAAATTGGACCGACCAAATCGGATAGGTCCAACGGAATTACGATGTTTGTTCGCCGTCTCCGGTTGTAATTTGTAGGAGTAGTGGAATTTCCGGTGAAGGAGGATGTAATCCTTGGGTGAATCGGAGAAAAATTCGGAGGTTGGGTGGTGTGATAGCTCAGCAAGAGAAAGAAGATGCGACGGAGATTCGAGTTCCGGTTCCGTTAACGTTAGAGCAACAAGAAAAAGAGAAACAAAGTAGAGATGAAGAAGATGGAGAAGTAGATCCTGAAGATCTCAAATACGTCAACGAGATCAAACGGGTTTGTGTTCTTGAAGTTTGAATTAATTCTAAATGTTCATAGTTAAGCTCAAGTGTCCTGAAGAATTTTATATCTTGAATGTGATTAGGTATTGGAGCTACTCAGGAGGAACAAAGACATGATGTTCAGTGAGGTAAGCTCATTACATGCTGGTTATGTGTTGATTTGACTTGATGCGTAGGATGAGATAAGAAAGTGAGAGCTTTATTGTATGTTTTGGAATCGTAGGTTAAGTTGACTATCATGATTGTGGATCCAAGGGAATTGGAAAAACAGAGGTTGCTTGGAATAGAAGATTAGATGCTCCAAGTAGGGAAGACTTGGCTGAAGCCTTGGAGCAGGTAACTTGTTTTTTCTGTATTTGATTTAGTTTTAAGATGCACTTGATGTTATTGTTTCTTGAATTTTGTGGAGTTTGTGTTGATGTTCAATCATTTGTGTTATTATGTGGAGTTTTTGATTCTTGGCCTTGAGTTTGTCTCATTTTGTATTGTTGGTTTTTTGAGCTTTGCAGAGGAACTTGGAAGAGCAAATGGTCACGGGTCATGGTGCAGAAATTGAAGATGGTGAAGAAGCTGATGAGGAGAATGAGGATGAAGAGATTGAAGAAGCAGACCCATGAAGCAGAGCAGGAAACACAAGTCAACCACCAAAACTATGAAGAAAAGGGATAAGAAGAAAAAAGCAAGAGGGATCAAGAGTACACGGTTGAGATCCTGTTGTGTTATTTGAAAAGCAATGTTTTTGGAAGCGTTTGGATTGTTTACCGTGGTTGAAGTTACCAGTTAACTATTGTTTTGAGCCTTGTATTTCTTCTATTTCTTCAACAAGTTCATACACAATTCAAAACAAATATGGCATCCTCGTCAAATAATCCCTTCGACAAATCATGCGAGGAATCTGATGACGATCATTTTGAAGAAATGTTTGACCTAAAATTTGATCAAAAGTTTCAAACATACATTGAAAGACATCGCAAAGATGGACACGAGCGTTTATTGAACGATTATTTCAAAGAAGATGCAACGTACCACCTCATTTATTCCGACATCGGTTTAGGATGAACAAGCACTTGTTTATGCATATTATTTCATATATGTTTGAAATTTCAAATTTCATTGAATCTGCTATGTTTTCAATTTGGAGAGAATAAAATTTATTTTAAAAAAACACAAATTCATTTTTTTTTTTATATAACCTTTCTATATTTACTACCTATAATCACAAAAAAAAAAAAATTAAATTAGAAAAAATATATTATTCCCAATACACTTAATAATACAAAATTTTTATATTAACTCATTATCTTACCCCTCTATAATGATGCTCTTAGTTGGTTAATATGTTGATACTTCCCACTTATACTCCCACCTGCTTGTTGATACTTCCCACTTATTTAGATCTTCCTGCTACTTCGTGGGGAAAATAATCATTTAGATATATGAAGTTGAGAGTAAAGATACATAAAAGCGAAATAAAAATTCGGTCCTTCCGTTGTTTTTTCCACAATTTCTCAAATCTTTATTTCCAACTGCTCTAAATGTTTACACTAAAAGTCTAAATAATATAGTGAAAGCAACATTAATCTTCTTTTCCACACATCATTAACGTTGTTATTGCTCTCACAAATTCCAACTCTGTACACAAAATATGAGAATAGACCAATTAGTTCTTCACAACCATTCTGACTATAGGTAGTCATAACTTCATAATTGTGCTACAAATGCTACAAAAAGATGAAAGAATAGAAACCTGAATAGTCTGAGTCGGTTTGCTCAAAAAAAGAACCTGAATAGTCTATCGAATATAAAATGGTTATCAACATTTATTTTACTTAAGAATAGTCCAAGATTTTTGATAGTTAAAACTTTAAACCATGGTATGATGTCAATTGGAATCTTGTTCGTGGAACTTGTATGTAAAGGTTGTAGTTAAATAACAAAACACAAACAAATCCATTAGGATATACACTTTATACTCTCAACATCATGCTCTGCAATTGGTTTAAGCTTATCGAGAACTTATGGATATGCTAATACATGCTTAAGTTCAAGTATCTTTAACTAAAGGGAGTAAATAAAACTTAATATCAAGTCAAAACACATAAAACTAAATAAATGAAAAGTAGAACTAATGATACCCCAAATAAATGGGACCTAGAAAGTATTGAGAGCAGAATTGAACAGTCGTAGCAAACCAATTCTTTTAATCACTCTCCAAATTCAATATGTTCGCCTGCGAATGGAAGAAGATACAATTGTAAGCGAATAGCAAATAGATAGAAAAAAATATAATCCATAGTTAGAAGACTGAAGATTCTATAGGCAGTGAAATATCCAACAATGGTAACTCTTCTCATCAATACTCGGAACCGAAAAACCGAACCGAACCGATATTACCCGAACCGTGTCCGAACCTATTTTTAAAAAATACCCAATGGATCTTATGTGCTTAGAACCGAAAAACCGAAACCGAAACCGGACCGAACCGAAAATCCACGAATAACCGAAATATCTGCAACATAAATTAATAATTTATGTTTTATTTAAGATTTTATGTTTTGGTCCTAAGATATTTTGTGTTTCATTTTATGCTTATGGACTTTGTGTTTCATTTTGTGTTCCATTTGATGTTTCATTATGGACTTTAGACTCAAAACGCTTTACGTATAATGTTTTTGTGTTTCATTTTTGATTTGGCACTTGATTTGTTTAGGTTTTGATTCGGTTATTCTATTAATAACCAAAACCGAAGTGAAACCGAAGCAATTCGGTTCTAATATGGATCTCTAAATATGAAACCGAACCGAACCGAAACTGAAGTGAAACCAAACCGAACCGAACTATAACTCATATGGTTCTATACTGACTCATTTTAGCTAGAACCGAAAAACCGAAAAACCGAAAAACCGAACCGAAACCGAACGCCCACCCCTAACTTTTACCACGTGTCATGTAGATAAGTATGCAGTTAATTGTGTTTTTACTTGTAATTTATTATAATAGGATAGATCTCATATCGATCTAGCGACAAAATCTTTACGATATTTCCAACAGTCATCACTCCACGGATGTCATTAGGTTTATCACTTTATAGATAATCAGTCCAAAACTTTCTATTTTGGGGAGATAGCTTCCAAACATATCCCATGCAGAACTTTTTTTTTTTTTAGCATTTCGTAACTTGGCGACATTCAGTCTAACTTAATTTTTTCAAAAAAAAAACCTTATACAACAATCTACGCTGAAAACTTATATAACAATCTACAAGATTCTGATAATTGTAAACGCAATTCTCACTTTCCACGAAATATCTCAATGGGTGGTAGCCTAGTAGGTAAGTGAGGTAAAGTCAGATTTTTTAGATTATTACACCGACCCGACCCACATTTAACGATGATGTTAAGGTGTACTAGTGATTAATACACATGAGACAAGCTGTAAAATAAATCAAAACACCTTAAAGAAAAATATGGTCATTTTAGGTGTATATCAATAGACTTTACTGAAATTAAGTATATAGCAAAAAGATTCAAAAAACTAGAAGACACTGTTCGGCATTGTGTGGCGAAAGTCGACTTTCTCCTTTCTCGTATGATTTATTTACAACTATTAATGTGTATATACTAATGTATAGATCCGGTTTTGATACTGGTTTAGTTGATTGGTTAGGCTTCCTTTTACTTAACCAATTGTGTATATATATGTAATTCATAGTCAACATTTACGTTTGACGAGTTTAATGGAAATAACAACTTTCCTCTTTTCTGTTTCACTCTAATATGGTATCAGAGCTTCTTCAAGCTCGCACTCACTGATTCTCGTCCAAATTTGTTCGATTCTCATCGATTCTCTTCGTTTTTCTTGCAATTTCTCCGATTATAAGCGATATCGAGCTTGGATCTGCGTTTTGGTGACCATCGGAATCCTAATTCCGCAGTCGTGCTTCCGATTTTGGTTCATCTTCGTCTCTGAGCTTCGAATTTGTCTTCCATGGCGAAACAAGGCAGAAAACTTCGAAATCGATCTACTGTATCTGACGGTGAAGTATCTACACCACGAGTTCGTGTTGAATCTCAATCACCTCTTCGTCCCGATGTCGCGATTCCGGTTACTCATCCGGTCAATCCGATTCGCAGTTCTCATGGTGGTTTCGATTCATCTGACAACACGAACAATCCATTTCTTCTCCATTCTGCTGATCATCCTGGTCTTTCCATTGTTTCACATATACTCGACGGTACGATCTATAACTCTTGGTCTATTGCGATGCGGATAAGTCTAGATGCTAAGAACAAACTAGCATTTGTGGATGGTTCTTTGCCTAGGCCAGATAGTCTTGATCCGATGTATAAAATCTGGAGTAGATGTAATAGCATGGTCAAGGCTTGGGTGATGAATGCTGTGAATAAGGAGATCTATGATAGTATCATCTATTATGAAGATGCTGCTGCAATGTGGAATGACTTGTTTCTGAGGTTTCGTGTGAGTAATTTACCACAAAATACCAGATAGAACGAGCAATTTATACTCTGAAACAAGGATCTCTTGATCTGTCAACGTATTACACAAAGAAGAAGACATTGTGGGAACAACTTGCTAATACTAAATCTCACAATGCAAAGAGGTGTGATTGTGCTCATGTCAAGGAGTTGTTGGAAGATGCAAAAACTAGCAGAGTGATACAGTTTCTCATGGGATTGAATGATGGATTTGCTAATATCAGGGGACAGATTTTGAACATGAAACCTATTCCAGGATTATCTGAAATCTATAATATTCTGGATCAGGAGGAAAGCCAACGTCTGGTTGGTGTTACACACAGAGAATCTCATCCTCCTGCTGCAGCTTTTCAAGTTCAGACTTCTTCTGTTCCAGATTCAACTCAAGTGTTTCTCACTCAGGGCAATCTCAAGAAACCAAAATGCTCACACTGTTTCAAGCTAGGTCATACTGTAGACAAGTGTTACAAGGTTCACGGTTATCCTCCTGGTCATCCAAGGGCAAGGTTTAATCAAACAATGGGAGCTGCTAATCTTGCTTCTCTCCATAACGTGTTGTACATTCCTGAATTCAAATTTAACCTTGTTAGTGTAAGTGTTTTAACAAAATCATTACATTCTGAGGTTCTTTTCACTGCTGATGCATGTTTCATTCAGGGAATTACACGGGAGTTGATGATTGGTCGCGGTAGTCAAGTGGGAAATCTATATGTCTTGGATTTTAATACTGAAAATAATACATATTTTTTACAAGGTATTTCTCCTACTTGCTCTAGTGTATTTGTTGATGTAAACACTTGGCATAGGAGATTAGGCCATCCTTCTCAGCCTAAGATAGATATACTTTCAAATGTACTGAAATTGGAAAAGAAATCAATCAATAAACATGTTTCTGATGCTTGTCATATTTGTCACTTATCTAAGCAAAAGCATTTAGCATTTTCATCACATAATCATATGTGTACTAAGCCTTTTGAGTTAGTCCATATTGATACTTGGGGACCATTCACTGTTCCAACAGTGGATGGATATAGATATTTCTTAACAATTGTTGATGATTATAGCCGTGCTACTTGGGTGTACTTGATGCGTCTTAAGTCTGATGTTATTGATATCTTTCCTACATTTTTGAACATGGTAGAAAATCAGTATGACATGAAAGTAAAATCTGTTAGGTCTGATAATGCTCATGAATTGAAATTCACTGAATTATTTGCATCTAAAGGGATTGTTGCATATCATTCATGTCCTGAAACACCTCAACAAAACTCTGTTGTGGAGAGAAAACATCAACATCTCTTGAATGTTGGTAGAGCTTTGTTGTTTCAGTCTAGCTTACCTTTAGAGTATTGGGGGGAATGTGTGCTTACTGCTGTGTTTCTTATCAATAGGATACCCTCTGTAGTTCTAGGCAATATATCTCCTTTTGAAAAATTAACAAAGAAATCACCAGATTACCAGTCTTTAAAAGCTTTTGGATGTCTTTGTTATAGCTCCACATCTCCAAAGGGTAGAAATAAGTTTGAACCTAGGGCTAAAGCATGCATATTCTTAGGCTATCCTCCTGGATATAAGGGATACAAGCTATTAGATATTGGGACACGTGCTGTTTCTATTTCGAGACATGTCATCTTTCATGAGGATATTTTTCCTCTTGCTTCATCTGATATCAAGGATGATTCAAGAAATTTCTTTCCTCTATTACAGTCTCCTGCTACACTAGATGTTCCTCTGCCTCTAGTGCAAACATCTTCTGATTCACATCCTCCTAATGATGTGCAATCTTCTGAGGTTTTGGTTCCTTATGAATCAAAATCTCGCAGACAACTTAAGCCTCCCAAACACTTGCAGGATTTTCATTGTTATAACACTAATACTTCTATTAAAATAACTTCACCTTATCCTCTTGCCAATTATATCTCTTACTCATATGTATCTGAGCCTTTCTATACCTTCTTAACTGTGCTCTCTGAAATCCCCATCCCTGAAAAATTTTTTGAGGCCAAGAACTTCAAAGAATGGTGTGAGGCTATGGGAGTTGAGATGGGTGCTATGGAAAGAACTCATACATGGGATATTTGTGAACTGACTGAAGGGAAGGTGGCAATTGGAAGTAAATGGGTGTATACAGTGAAGTATCATGCTGATGGAAGTTTGGAGAGATATAAGGCTCGGATCGTAGCACAAGGTTATACACAGCAGGAAGGTGTGGATTTCTTTGATACTTTCTTACCTGTTGCCAAACTAGCCACTGTGAGGTTTCTCTTGGCTTTGGCTCCGAAATTGAAATGGTCTCTGACACAATTAGACATTTCTAATGCCTTTCTGAATGGTGAGTTAGATGAAGAAATCTATATGAAGCTTCCTCCTGGTTATGCTGAGCTTAAAGGAGTGACTGTTTCTCCTAGAACTGTCTGCAAGTTAAGGAAATCCATTTATGGTTTGAAACAGGCCAGTAGACAATGGTTTCTTAAACTGTCCTCTACCTTGGGTGAATTGGGTTTTGAACGGTGTTCTGGAGATCACACCATGTTTGCAAAGGCAGTGAATGGACAGTTTCTTGTCATGTTGGTCTATGTAGATGACATTCTCATTGCCAGTACCTGTGACATTGAAGTTCAGGTTTTAATCAATCAGTTGAGTTCTGCTTTTAAGCTGCGGCTTCTTGGAGCTCCTAAATTCTTTCTTGGTTTGGAGATTGCTAGATCTCAAGAAGGCATTTCAGTGAATCAGAGGAAATATACTTTGGATTTATTGGCTTCTAGTGGTTTCTCTGACTGTAAACCTTCTTCCATACCTATGGAACCAAACCAGAAGTTGTCCATGCTTGATGGTATTCTCCTACCTGATCCTAAACAGTACAGGCGTTTACTTGGGAAGCTTCAATATCTTGTCATTACTCGACCTGATATTGCCTTTGCAGTTTCCAAGTTAGCTCAATATTCTTCTGCTCCTAGAGACACTCATCTTCAAGCTATTCACAAGATCTTGAGGTACTTGAAAGGTACTATTGGCCTTGGTCTATTCTATGCAGCTGATGATAAGTTTGATCTTAGGGGATATTGTAACTCTGATTGGGCAAGATGTCCAGATTCTCGACAATCTGTGACTGGCTATGCAATGTTTCTAGGTGATTCACTTATCACTTGAAAATCTAAGAAGCAATCTACTGTTTCTTGCTCTTCTTGTGAAGCAGAGTATAGAGCTATGTGTATGGCTACTAAAGAACTTATGTGGTTAGCTAAGGTTCTGGTGGACTTTCGGATTCCTTTTACTCCACCAGTTCACTTGTATTGTGACAATACAGCAGCCTTGAACATTGCTCAGAATCAGGTCTTTCATGAACGTACCAAACACATTGAAAATGACTGTCATAAGGTGCGTGAAATGGTTGACAAAGGCTTCTTGAAGACCATGTTTGTGCGGTCTAATCAACAGCTTGCAGATGTGCTCACTAAGGCTCTCTATCCGACTCCTTTTAGGGAAAACATCTCCAAGTTGGGTTTGCTCAATATCTTTGCACCTCCAACTTGAGGGGGGCTATTAATGTGTATATACTAATGTATAGATCCGGTTTTGATACTGGTTTAGTTGATTGGTTAGGCTTCCTTTTACTTAACCAATTGTGTATATATATGTAATTCATAGTCAACATTTACGTTTGACGAGTTTAATGGAAATAACAACTTTCCTCTTTTCTGTTTCACTCTAATAACAACCTCATCTTCTCTCTTTCTCCTCAAATTAATCCAATCTCTCCTCAAATTATTTACAAATCCCACCTTCGACTTCTTCAATCACCGGCCGGGAAGAACGAGTCAACCTCCGGCTCCGCTTCTTCAATCACCGGCTCCGGCTCCGGCAACCCCAAATCACCGTGGTGGTTATACGGTGGAGAGAGAGAGACGAGTCCACCTCCGCTTCTTCAATCACCGGCACCGGGAAGAACGAGTCCACCTCCGGCTCCGGCTCCGACTCCGACAACCCCAAATCACCGTGGTGGTTACGGAGAGAGAGAAAATAGAGAGGAGAGGTGGTGGTGGTGGTTACGGTGGAGGAGACGGTGGTTAGGGAGGAAGTGGTGGTGGAGGTGGTGGATGGTAATCGGAGATTAAAGGTGGTGGTTACGGAGGGAGACTTAGGAGTGGTGGTGGTGGATATGGAGGAGGAAGATGTGGTGGTTACGGGGGGAGAGAGAGAGAGAGAGAGAGAGAGAGAGAGAGAGAGAGAGAGAGAGAGAGAGAGAGAGAGAGAGAGAGAGAGAGAGGTGGTGGATGGTAATCGGAGATGTGGTGGATACGGAGGAGGAGGATGTGAGAGAGAGAGAGAGAGAGGGCCTAATACAGGGTTTTTGAAAAATTGAAAAGTGGTATTGTGTTTCACCAATTATGTGTTTTTGTGTTGATGTAGAGTGCAAATACTCAAAAATATATACTGGAGTTGGTAAACAAACCAAAACAAATGTAGGAAAAGATAATACAAGTGTCAAAGCATGTGAAGATGGCGTCATGTGTTATGACGTCAAAAGGACGACGTCACAAATCAAAAGTTTCTTTTGGGTTAAGTAAAGAATAGAAAAAGCAAATTTCAAATCGGGTTATTTACTCTTAGACATATTTTCTAAGAGTTGTCTTACGGAGAATGTATTAAAATATTTTGGTGTACTTTTGTGGTGGTGAATTACAAAAATGGCCATAAGTCTTAGTTTGTGTAACTCACTCAATCAAATACACGATTGAATTGAATTTGATATGTCCAATTATTCCCAACTTCACGATTAATAATTTTTCTGTAATTATCCTTTTTGTATCTTCTTCCCGTCTTCTCTTCCTTCCTTATCAAAATTCGACAACCATAAACATGTCAAATTAAGACAAGAGATCAAAGAAGCAATTGAATAAGATCTTGATTCGAGAATCAAAGCTTTGATTTCGATCTCTGAGTCACGAGAATCGTCAAAGCTTCGAGAATCAATCTCTGCACACGCATCTAATCTCTGCAATTAGGTCACTCTTTGTTTTTATGCAGAAGCAAAAAAAGAAATCTTCGATTCCTGTGGAAGTAAGAAGAAGAAATTGGCTTATAGCGTTTTTGAACAAAAAGCCTTTTGAATGGGTTTTTGGTGCTCTGTCTCGTGACTATCTTGGATTTATGTGACTTTTGTTTATTTGTTAGATATGAGTTTTCAAATTTCTCTCACTCTCTTGTTCCATTGGTAATCCATGTTCTCTATATGAAAAAAATCTATTGGTACAAAGGTAATTTGAATCAATTACTAATGTATAGATTTTGTATGTGTACTATGATATTTATAATGCGAAAACTAAGGTTTTTGGATTGATTTTGCAGTTATGTAAGGAATATTGTAACGCTCCGACCGCCATATCTATGGGCTCCACGTCCACTCTAGGCCTGTGGGCCCACACTCCCCGACGGTCGGTGCGTTAGTCCGAGAGGCTCGGAAGTCATGTTTACTGAACCTGCAAATTACTACGCAATCTTTTCCCGTGTTTTGACCTCACTTACACGGTACCGGGAAATGACTTCCCAATAGCTCAAGCACGCTTAACTCTGGAGTTTTCTCAAGACCTGTGACCGAAAAGATACGTTCATTTGGTGATATAGGTAGCCAAATCAATTTTTTTAAGTCTCTCCGCATATATCGCATATACCATATATGCCCTGAAACCGGGGTGTCACAATCACCCCCACTAACAGATGTGACACCCCCACTAATAGATTGCAACGTCCTCATTGCGCATACCAAGATCGTTGCCCCGACAAACTAACTCACACAGTTGTCAGGGCTCCCACTAATACCACTTGTAACGCTCTGACTGCCCTATCCATGGGCTCCACGTCCACTCTTGGCCCGTGGGCCCTCACTCCCCGACGGTCGGTGCGTTAGTCCAGGAGGCTCTAAAGTCATGTTTACTAACCCTGCAAATCACCACGCGATCTTTCCTCGTGTTTTGACCTCACTCACACGGTACTAGAAATGACTTCCCAGTAGGTCACCCATCTTGAAACTACTCCAGCTGAAGCACGCTTAACTCTGGAGTTCTCTCAAGACTTGTGACCGAAAAAATAAGTGCACTTTGGTGATATAAGTAGTCAAATCAATTCTTTTAAGCCTCTCCACATATACCGCATATACCATATATGCCCTGAAACCGGGGTGTCACAAATATGTTGGCACTTGCTCATCTTGATTTTTGTTCACTAAAGGTATGAATTATTTATGAATTTGATTGATTTTGTACTTATTCACTGTTTTTGGTGTTCGTAAAGAGAATGTTATGTTTGGTGTATTTGCTTCTCCACTCTTATTCGGATGACATTATCTTTTTTTTTTGTCCGATTATTTGATTTGTAAGTCATTGTTGTATAAGTGGACATACACAATGGTTACAGTCACGGTTTTGTGGTTACATTTGGACATACACAATGGTCACGGTTTTGTGGTTACACTTGGACAATTTGTTGAGATTTTTTCCTTTTGTTTAATACTTATGAGTTCCACTTTTATCTTGTTGGATCATCGATACTGATACATAAAGAGTTTTTGTCTTCTCAACTTCTCCTGAGATTAAACAAAATTAGCATCAATATATGGGATCAAAGTTAATCAATCGTTTACAAAATTAAAAGAAGAACATGGTGTTATCGAATTGAACTAACCATAAAACACTAACCACAAAAAACTAACCATGAATCACCTGTTACATCCACCATAAACCATCAGCCATAACTCATTCCAATGTAATCCGATCATGGATGTGTCCACAAAAATGTTACCACGACAATGAAACAATGAAATAAAGGCAGAGACAAGGGCAGTAGAGGAGGAGCGTCAACACCGACGAGAAGCAAGAACATATCTTTAGCTTCTCTACCACCATGGTTTTCATTCTCAAGAACCCAACACTCGATGGTATTGTCAATAGAAATCTACAAACAAAACCAAAACATTCATCATAAACATTATCTTCTTCATCATCACATAGCCATGAAAAATCTTCCAAAATCACAAGATTCAATCTACAGCTTTAAGCTTCATAGACAACACAATTTGATTTTAAATCAAACACCAAAACCTAATCCACAACAAAAATTTATCTTGTAAATCTCAATCCTTAGGCACGAAATCACTAAAACAAACCTCTCTTCAACAAGACCCAAACACCAATTCAGAATGATGATGATGCTCCAGTCCCGATATCGGAACTTGAACCGCCACAAAGTTTATGATTTTACCATCGTCTTTTCCCAAACAAGAATCATATGAAACAAAATCCAAAACGCAGATCCAGATTTTCGATAATTCAACAAACTCAATTGAATCGATCTCTTGATGAATCTCTTCACGAACCTCCATAATCGATCTCTGATTCGTCTTAATCTTCGAGTGAATCTAAAATACGAAACCCATATTTTGAAATCGAATCGAATTCAAGAAAACTCAGATGTTTTCATGAATAATAAGAAGAAGAATATTGGTACTTGGTTCTGCCAAACATAACTAAAAAGGTATTTTAGACCATCTCCAATGGTTTACTCTATTTTTTACTAAAAAAATAGAGTTCTTTAAAAATAGAGGAGAGATTTACTCTAATAGTTGCCTCTATTTTTTTCTTTATGAATAAAATATTATATATATATATATATATTCTATTTTTATTTTCTTATTAATTTCTCTTAAACCCCTTTATTTTTCAAATTTACTAATTCTACCCATATATTTTATTTGTAATAATAGAATAACAAAAAATAACAATATCATTCAAATTAATAACGTTTATTATGAAGATAAAATTTTATTACAACGCACTAATAGTAAAACAAAGAACAATTTCTTTTTGGTTTAAACATCACCATTAATGTGTTTCTCCCACAAATGATCAATTAACGCGTTTCGAAGTGAGTAATGAGCTTCTTTGTCTTTGATTTTTCTACTGTTTGATTTAGAGTTTCTAAGTGAGTAATGAGCTTCTTTGTTTCAAAGAGAGTAATGAGCTTCTTTGTCTTTGATTTAAAGTTAGTGTTTTTTGTAATGGTGTTTTTATTTTTAATTTCCGGTACTAGATATGTGTTTGTAATTTAGAGTTTATTATGTTCTTGTATGTTTTAACTAAATGTGTAATTGTTGTATTTTAAACTAAAAGTAATTTAAAATATTTTACAAAACATACACAAACTATAAATTTGTCACATGGTAACATTGTTGGGTTCATAAACTATTTTTGTGGGTGTTATATGTATGATAAATTTTATTTAGGTATTACATTAAAAAAATTGTCAAATTGTAGACTATTTTGTAAATAAAAAAGTTATACTCTAAAAATAGAGAAAATGAATAGTGTTTCTCCAAATATAGAGAATTACTATTCATTTCTCTATTTTTAGAGCATGATATAGAGTTAGTGGCGGATCCAGAAATAAAATTTATGAGGGGCATAATACCATGTACTTTAAAATAAGAAAATGGAAGACCTACAAAGGAAGCTAAATGTAATTAAAAAGGAAATAACCAAACAAATAGAAAGAAAATCGTGAGGATAACTTCAGATTTGTAAACAAAATACATAAGAAGGAAACAAAAACAAAGAGTAAATGATGCAACGTGTGTTTTGAGCTAGGAGGCAAGCTAACATTTTTGCCAATTGAGTTGGAAATTTAACTTTGTACATAAAGAGAAAAACAATTATTTAAAATTTCATGGTGGCCAGTTGCACCCCCTACTCCCTCTTTAGCTCCGCCCCTGTATAGAGTACTATTGGAGATGGTTTTACTTTAAAAATAGAGTAAAAATGCAAAAATAGAGAACCATTAGAGATGCTCTTAAGTATTAAAACAAATAAAGAAGAGAGAAATTAAACCTACACATAAAAATACCTCTTCAGTCTCCCCATATAACTCTCCCAAAAAGTACTCTTAGACGTAAATATTCCTTTCAAATCCACGTTGATTTGATGATATATACGAACTTCCGTATATTGCAGATTCACATAAATGGATTTTTTATTTTTTTTTGCTAACAAAAATAAATACAAATGGATTTTATGCAAATAATTCGATATGGTTAATCTCAAAGGCATACTACTTGTACGTGATTTTGATAAGGATTTGTTGGAGGTGGTCATAAGTGTTAATATAGTTGGGTTATGAGGTGGATATGAGTGTTTCAAATTGTAAAAAAAAATGTTCTTTGGGAGAATTGGGACGAAAATGAGAAAATTGTTAAAATTTGATTTTATCATGCGAATCTGAGTCAATTATGTAAGAGGAATGTGAGTGTAAATTAACTTTTGGAATATCTTTGATTTTCAGTATTAAATACAAAATCATGGACTGAGTAATCAGCAATTTTCCGTTAATTAGTTGCTTACCATAAATTTGGTTAAATAAAAGATGTCCACTGGGCCGCCTGAAGAGACATAAATGGGATTTTAGTTGGCCCATTGAATTGAATTGGGGTTAATATAGGGTGCGCCTGAAGCACTATACGCCCTCTTTATATTTATAGATCGCCACTAGAGGTGAGGAAAATCAGAAAAAGGGTTAAGAGTTTCGCTGCGCTGTTTTAAGGGTTTCGTTTCGAAGAAGACGAAGAAGATGCCAGGTCCAGTCATTGATGAAGCGACGAAGGTTAAGGAAGAGATAATCGAATCCATTAAAGAGCAATTGAAGCTCGAGGTTCGTTTTCCTCTTAAACGACTCGAATCTGTTCCGATTTGATTTTTGTTTGTTAATTCTCCTTTGTGTGTGTGTGTGGAGCAGAATGAAGATGATGTTGTTGTTGAGGATGTGAAAGAAGAAGAGGAAGACGATGATGTTGATGAAGACGACGATGGTATGTTCTCTTCTCTCGATTTGCCTTTGTTCTTCGAGTGATTAAGAATGTTTCATTTCTCTGGATTTGTGATTGAGAATCAATTTGTTTTATAGAAACCTGAATATATGTTTAGTTCTTCGTTAGTGAGTGATTCCATATAGATATAGCTTTCTGGGTTTTGATATGTATCACATTTCTTTGGAGTTACAATTTTAGGGTTTTTTCTCATGTTGTGAGACTCTGTGTGTGTGTAGTTGAAGAAGCTGGTGATAATGAGGCTTCTAAGCAAAGCAGAAGCGAGAAGAAAAGCCGCAAAGCAATGCTTAAACTTGGAATGAAACCTATCACAGATGTTAGCAGAGTGACAATCAAGAGATCCAAGAACGTAAGATAAAACTCCTTAATCGACAAAAATTCTCTAATCGATTTTTCTTCTTGTATGGCGAATGTTTGATTGATAATGTGTGTTCTTGCATCTCTCAGGTTTTGTTTGTCATCTCGAAGCCAGATGTTTTCAAGAGTCCCAATTCCGAGACTTATGTGATTTTCGGCGAGGCCAAGATCGATGACATGAGTTCTCAGCTACAAGCACAGGCTGCTCAGAGGTTCAAGATGCCTGACGTTGCATCTATGATCCCTAACGCTGATGCTTCTGAGGCAGCCACGGTTCCAGTAGAGGAGGAAGAAGATGAAGATGTTGATGAGACTGGTGTTGAAGCGAAGGACATTGAACTCGTCTTGACTCAAGCTGGTGTCTCAAGGGCCAAAGCTGTTAAGGCTCTTAAGAACAATGATGGAGATATCGTTTCCGCGATTATGGATCTCACTACATAGGTTGAGTTGCCGAGACACGCGATGGTCCTATTTTACTTTAGTTCACATTTGGCTTAGCATTTTTCCCTAAACATTGTTTGTGTTAAATCTACTTTTAAGGCTATTTTTCCCTTCTCTGAGCCATTAACGAAGTTGCTTCAAATCTATAATATGAGAGATTCATGTCACCGCTAAAGCTCTTTTTCTATAAACAACACCCTTCAGAGTTTCTTTAAACAACACCACTTTTTCCCATGGCTTCTTCTTCTTCACCCACTTCGAAATACGATGTTTTCCCGAGCTTTAGCGGTGAAGATGTCCATAAATTGTTCCTTATCGAGAAGCTTCAACGCAAATTAATCATTACATTCATAGACAACACTTGAGCTTTTATCAGCGATTAGAATCGAGCATTACGATCATCATCGTCTTCTCTAACCAGTGTGCTTCTTCCATTTGGTGCTTTAGTGAATTGGCTGAAATCCACAAGTGCTTCAAGGAGATGAATCAAATGGTGATTCCGGTTTTCTAGGAGTGTTTCACTTTTTAACTATTGGATTCAAAGTTGTGTTTGGAATCTGAGGAAGTGAGAATGGTTGGGATTTTGGGCCTTCAGGGATTGGTAAGAGTACCATAGCTAGAGCTCTATACAGTCGACTCTCTACCCAGTTCCAACATCGGACTTTCGTTACTTCTAAGAGAGCAGCCATGCAGGATAAAAAGGACATAGAGATAGAAAGTTTAGGTATGGTGGAACAAAGGCTAAAACTCTGGAAAGTTCTTATTGTTTTTGACGATGTGGATATAATAGAGCTGCTAAAGACTTTGGCGGGACGAACCAGATGGTTTGGATTTGGAAGCAGAATCATTGTGTTCACTCAAGATAGGCATATTCTCAAGTCACATAAGATTAAATTTATTTATGAGGTGGAGATCCCATATGAATATTTGGCTCTTCAAATGTTTTGTCAATCTGCTTTTGGCACCTCATTGTTTGTGGAGCCGGCTGCTCAAATTACAAACCTTTCCGTTAAGACTCTGTTACGATGGATTGGATGAAAAAGATGATCAAGATATATTCGTCTACATTTTTTTTTTTTTTGAAACTTATATTCGTCTACATTGCGTGCTTATTTTACGGTGAGAGTGTCAATTACATCAAAAATTTGCTACCTCACAGTTTTTACCCTAGTGTCAGCACTAGCATTACAACACTAGCTGATAAGTCACTCGTGCGTATGTTCGGACCACACCATACTGAACAAATGCACATTTTGCTGCAGAAGTTGGGTAGATAAATTCATCGTGCGGAGTCAATTTACAATCCTGGTGAACGTCGATTTTTGGTGGATGCAACGGATATATATATATGATGTATTTGAAGATGATACTGTAAGTTTTTTTTCATACATGCTTTTCACGCTAGACTATATTTGTATTCAATCAAGTCGTTCGGTGTTTGATAAATTGTTGTGATTGTTGAGATAATTATTTTAATTTTGTTGGGATTTTCCTACAGGGAACAAATAACGTTCTAGGCATATATTGTAACACATCAGAAATAAACGAGCCACTATCTATGGATGAAAAATCGTTCCAACGAATGCGTAATCTCCAACTTCTAAAATTTTACAAAGAAACAAAATTCTCAAAGCCGTAAGACGAGCTGGGAAGAGAGCTGAGTTTTGGCCATACTCTGTCTGAGCCTCCACTTTACTTCACATCTACTCAAAACTATTTCGTAGATCCTTCAAAAGAATTTAGAGAGAGTTAAAAATATTATAGACATGGCTACAATGGTACAGAGCAGCATGGTAATATTCCCGTCACTGGTCACAGTTCAATTAAAGTTACTATGGACTATCGTGTGAATCAAACCTCTCGGACTTGTAAAACTCTTGGGATGCAATTTGCAAATGCTCTCGAACTTTGATCTCTTTTGCAGGTCGAAGCAACAACACAAAAAGAAGGTTTGTTGATGGCTTCCTCCATGGTTTCAGCTCTTTTACGTTCTCCTCTCTTACTTCTTTCTACTGTAAAATTGTCGATTACACTTTTTGACTGTTATGAAAGCTCGTTTGCACGGTTCTCATGTCTGACAAGTGTTGCTAGCTGATGGTCTTTTCTTCTCAAAATGCATGCAGTTTTAACTTTCAGGCTGTCTTGATGTTTTCACCATAGGAATCCAAGAATGTATCACAGTTTCTTCTGAAAACCCCAATCTGCTACCTTTTGAGTCTTTTTACATGTTTCTTCCTTCTGACCACTTTGTGTTTTCACTGATACATTGTTCCAGTAGTATCCATCCCCAGACCTAAGATTCTGCTAGAGGTTCTTTTTGTGTTACACGCAGTGGTCCATTTTTACTTCAGTTCACATTTGGCTTAGCATTTTTCCCAAACATTGTTTGTGTCAATCTACTTTTAAGGCTATTTTTCCCTTCTCTGAGCCATTAACGAAGGTGCTTCAAAACTATGATAAAGAGATTCATGTCTAATGTTGGAGTATTTAGTAAGACTGATTAGATGAGTAATGTTATTACATATATAATGATCCAAACAGTAACCAAAAAGCTTGACCATTTGTTTTGTGGCATATCCAAAACTGGCAAGTACAAGACAAAACTGACCACAACTCACAAGGCTTGATGTGTATTGACTAGTTTCAACAACACTGAAATCAGATTCGCGCCTTTTCTATCTACATGCACATTTCTTAGAAAAACTTCTCCAGTAGTATCCATCCCTACACCTGAAATTCTGAGGCTGTTCTTTGAGATGCAGCCGCTCTAATTTCTACACGCTGAGCTGCAAAATCGAAAGCAAACGCTCAAGAGGACCTCACTTAATACAACACTCTATGATATTGAAAGTTGGGATGATTTGATGTCACCTTGTAAATTCTCTCAACTTCCTACTAATTGCTCAAGCTCTTGTTTTCAAAAGAAATGTTTCGTATTCCATCAAAGACCTATCTGCTTTAGCCTTGAGCCATAAACTTTTATAGAAGAACACCTGTGGGCTGATCTGCTCTTCCGTTTGATAACTCCCTACAACCTGCACATTCTCAATCAATTCTATGTCTTCCGAAAAACACTAAAATACCATGTCGGAATCTATACAATTACAGACTATACCTTTCCAAAACCATTTTCTTTGGTCACACCATATTCAAAATGAGAATCTTCTCGAATTTCCCCCGAGACCATGGAGTACTTCTCTTTCCTTCTAGCATCAAGGTTGGCACTCATATTCTCCACCTTTGGTATCCGATGGTCTTTAATCGATACCTATAGAGAACATTTGGAATCAGAGACAGATTAACACAATCATTTATCTATATCTACAAGAAAAGGTAACAGATTTTTTCCCCACCTGCTTTTCAGAGGAATAGGCTTAAAGCGAACATTCAAGGACGGTATAGTTAGAAAAGTAAAAGGCTTCACGGAATAAAGATACAAACTTTGGAACTGAATATAAGAGATAAGCTGCATATAGTCCTTTTTCATGCATTCTAGATGTTTTCTGAATTCTATTGTGCTTTAAGATAGTAAAATGTTTCGATAAACTCACTCACACCAATTAATGCATGAGAGCCTCCTTATAGTTGAAAGAACATACCTTACGCATATTAGGCAAAGAATTCAAATCACATGAATTGGCGTATGCATTGAGATTTTGTATAGTAGAATTGATGAGATCAAGATCTTGCTCATTAAGTGAATCTGAAGATTCTGAACCATGGACATGTGTTAGCAACTCTGACAGGCCATGCATTGTCGTGAGGAGTTTCTTAACATCCATTTGTGATGATGTGGAAAAGCTATGTCTCTGTCCAACTTCATTAAAAGATATTTCCGCATGCACCGAGGATTGTGCAAAGCCTGAATGTAGCTCTTTAGGGCTCCTATAGCCAACTGGAGAGAACAAAACGGAGCTATTCACTTTCGACGGCAAATCATTTGCAGCTTGGTTGTTCTCACAGCCATATACTTTTTGTTTAGTATCTGCTCGCGAGAACTGCGGGGCCAGAGGATTTAGCTTCTTCGAAAGATGAGACTTGTTCCTGGAACCATCCAGTTTTGTATTCTCAGAAATCTTAACTTGAGATCCACGCCGAGGGTTGAATGAATAGGTTCTTCCTGACTCATGAACATAATTAGAGTAGGGGTTCCTAAAACTATGGCCCACCTTTGAAGAATGTGTGTCAACCTCTACATTATTTAAGAACATATCCTCTGAAGTACTTGAATTTGCTATCATCTGATCTGCTACACTTAATTTTGCACTAGCAGAAACAAACACCGGGGCCAAAGGATCCAGCTTCTTAGGCATTTGAAATTGATTGCTAATATCCAATATGCTCGTAGTAGTCTCGGAGACACTATCTTGAGATATTAAACCCAAACTTTCATCTACATTGTGGATCAAGATCCCTTTTCTGTTCTTTTGGCCGGAATCTTGCAGAATCCCTGCTTCAGAAAGAATGTTTATGCTAAACTCTCCCGATGATGGTGGAAAGGTTTCAGACAAAGACCTTTTCAAAGACGAAGAACAGTTTTCTTCAAACTCCTTCTCGTTCTTGTTTAGGTTCGTCTTAGCACTGGATGGTATAAACTGAGGTGCCAAAGGATTCAATCGATAAAGACTAGTTAGATCCTCGCTAGAACGCCTGAAACTCAATGACTTGGTAGTACCTGATGCTCCAGTATTGTGAGACTGTGTTCCTCTCCAGCAAGGAGAATCCACCTCAGCTTCATCTTGGTCAGAAGGTTTCGACATTTTGACGAAGAGTGGACTAGAATTACTCCCATTCTTATCTTTCCTCACCATAACTTTCCCCGAACAAGCTGACTTATCCTTGGCGCAGGGAAGCCATCCCTCTGCTTCATCATCATTAGATACCACAATATTCTTCCCCACTGAAATTCTACTAGTAGTAACTCCAAGAACCGATCCTTTTGGTTGAAAACGCTGAGTTCGTCCCTCCTCGACCATGGTAACATGTGAAATTCCAGGCTTAGAATCCACACACTTCAAATCAGACTCAAGAAATGAATCAGACTTTTCACCCTTGCTTGATTCTAGATCGAACCTCTGGTCTTTCGCAGGCCGTGCAAAATCTCTCTTAGAGCCCAATCCATAAGCAGCTAAACCATAAATTGACTCTTCCGCTACACAGAAAATTGAATATCTCAGTTCCTATAATTACCACAAATTGAAAACCAAATACACTCCTACACGATCACTATGAACACGATTCCAATCATATTCGCGAGAATGAAGAAGAAAACGAAAATCACCTTTAAGAGGAAGAGTGGTGGAATCGGCATGGCGTGAGAGATTAGAGAGAGATTCATCATCATCGAGGCCACTTTTCTGGTCGTCGGATGTCAAAAAGGAGAAATCGAAAGTGAAATCGCCCCAGAAGGAATCTTCGGGATCAGATTCAGAAGCAGCGAAGGATAACGAAGAAGAACCACCGATTGCGAATGGTGGAGCCAAAGGAGAAAGACCACGATCACACTGCTTCATCTTTTTCCCTGTGTGTGGCTATGGAGATTTTCGAAATTTTGTGGATAACGAACAAGGGAAGGGATTTTGCAGAGAAGAAGAAGAAGAAGAAGAAGACGAGTTTCTACCTTCCCCTTCCCTTTGTTTTTTATTTTTTCACTATGTTGAATTAGGATTCGGATTATTATTTTGGGCAATTCTCAAAAATACCCAAAAAAAAGTTTTTTTTTCTAAAAATACCATTTTTTTCAAAAGTTCCAAAAATACCATAAATTTTAAATTAACTTTAAATATTCAAAACTAAACCCTAAACCCCAAATCTAAACTCTATCCCCAAAAACTATACCCTAATTATGTATTAGTTAACTCAAACCAAAAAAATTTAATTCGAAACTCTTTAAAATCAGTTTTTGAGTTTGTGGTATTTTTGGAACTTTTGAAAATTAATGGTATTTTTGGAATAAAAAATTTTTGATGGTATTTTTGGAACAAAAAATTTTTTTGTTGGTATTTTAAGGAATTTCTCTATTATTTTAGTCATTGAAACGCTTTGGTGTTTTACATTTCGGTCCTTCCTTTTGCAATCGCCATTGATAGTGGCTACCGATAAGTAGGGCTGGGCAAAAAATCCATTAAATCCGATTCGATCCGCGATTCGTTTCGATCCGAACCGAAAAAATCTAATATCCGTAAAGTTTCGAAGCAAAGCAAATATTAAATTGGGCGATCCGTAAAAAACAAAGCAAATCACAAATCATATTTTAGAAAAGATCATTATCCGATCCGATCCGTATTATATATATATATATATATATATATATAATATGTCCATAGATATAGATACATGTACATTTTTTTTAACGACAACTTCATTTCATAGAAGAAGGCCTAAGGCCCAATACATGATGAAAAACCGAGAGCTTATTACAACCAATAAAGCTTCATTTCAAAGAAGATAACAATTAAGCATTAAGCAACACGTGGGCACACGTGGTTGAAGGCTAAACAATGGTCGTCTTCACCAGAACAACTCTGACATTATCACGCCGAGTCTCCACCAAGCACCGCCGTTAATGTCAAGAGATTACCTGTTCCGACTCAGATACATGTATTTAACTTAGTCTATGTATTTAATTATTATTTTTTTGACTTTTGAGTTTCTAAAGTATTTTTAACGAATCGGATCGCGGATCGCGGATATTCGTGAATTTTTTCGGATATTCAACTTATAACGGATCGGATCGGATATTCGCGGATATTAAGAAAAAATTCGGATATCCGAATTTACGGATATCCAAAAACTAACGGATCGGATCGGATCAAAAAATCAAATATCCGTGTTGGACGGAGCGGATCGCAGATACCTGCATTTTTCCGGATATTTGCTTCGTGCCCAGCCCTACCGATAAGGATTAGCGTTTCGTTTTTTAGTTATTTACAACCATTGACTAATGATAGTGATTAAATTAGTTTTCTAGTTTTTGGTTCAACAGATAGATTTTGGTACTTAGGGGGTGTTATTGAATTAGGGATTTTTATTGTATTTTAAAATCAGAGTAAAATCCATGTTATTCAATTATGTATTTGATAGAAATCCATTAAAATCACTTGTTATTAAATTGAATATTTGTTTGATGTATATTAAAATAGAATAAAAACAAGTGTGATTCAATTTATCCTTGATTTTAGGAGATTTTGATTGTAGTGGATTTTGATGGATTTTTCTTCCTATATAACATGAGTAAAAAAATACGTGTTTTTCACCTCTGCTTTTGATGAATTTCAAATAAATTAAAAATTAAAATGAAAATAATTCCAAAAATTCACTTCTTCTCCGAAAACATTTCTACAAATCACGAACATGAAATCGTGATGAAACTCAACCCACTCTTTCAATTATTAAAACACAAAGATCGAGATGAACAAATCATAATAAATTGGATGTTATCACTTTTGCTAATCCTTGAAATTAGAAAAAAAATTGAAAACGAAAATGGACACAAAAAAATGGAGGCCTCTCCGACTATAATCGTGGGTTAAGGGAGGTAGTTAACAAAATTTTAAATTCAACAAAATCCAGTTAAATACTTTCAAATACAATGCTAGTTAATACATCAAAATACCAATCCAACATGGTGAATTCATCATAACCCAACAAAATACTTCTACAATTACAATAAAATACACTAAAAACACCAATCCAATTAGAGTTTGAGTGGTTTTTTTTTTGGTATTTAAAAACATAAAGTATGAGTGGTTTATAAATGTGGAATACGTTGAGTTATACCCGTTTCAAAAAAAAAAAAAAAAAACTTGAGTTATATGAGTCGAATTGAAGAATATAATGAGAGAAAAAAAAATAATTAATTTTAGCAAAAAAATAAAATAAAAAATAATTATTAAAGTTTTAAAAAATAATAATAATAATTAAATTTTTTGTGCCATTCCTTACTTTACTATTTTGTATAGATGAGTATTTTCTACCAAATTGTTTAATTTTCAATTCTTTTAGTTGAATTTGTTGAATTATATTTACATTATTCAATTCAAATGCCAAAATTTTGAGGAATGTTTGATTTCTCCAATTTTCTTATATATATTAAAAAAAGTATTGAGTTCCACTCAAATGACCAATTCAACCAATGTCAATGTGTAAGTGTAATGTGTATAACCAAGTGGTGGGTAGTCTAGTGGTTCCCACTTGAGGAGGAGTTACCCTGTTGGTCTAGACCATGTTTTCTTGTAGTGGAATTTGTTGAATTATAATTATATTATTCAATTCAAATGCCAAAATTTAGAGGAATTAAAACATTCCTTTAATTTTCTTATATATATTTAAAAGATGTGCATGTACATAATTACTCAATTCCACTCAAATGACCAAAATTTAGAAAATTACTCAATTCCACCAATGTCAATGTGTAGGTGCAGGGCCGTGCCTTAGTTATATATAAAGAAGCCTTCGCTTAGGGCATCAGATTTGGAAAAATTACTTAATAGCTTAGGATAATTTTTGTAGTGAAAACTCTTGCTAAACAGAATTTAGCGTTTCGTGGAAGCAACGAGAAGATTGGAGAAGAAGGTTGTGAGAATTTCTTAAGCTTTATAGAGATGATTGCTGATTTTGATCAAGTGATGATAGAGCATCTAAGAAGATTTAAAGAAGGTCAATCTCGTTCTCATTATCTCAGTAACAAGATTCAGAATGAGTTAATAGCTTTGTTAGGCAATGAGATCAAAGGTATGATTGTCAAAAAATTCAAAGTGCAAAGTTCTTCTCGGTCATTCTTGACTGCACTCCTGATATTAGTCATCATGAACAAATGACTGTAATCATACAGTGTCTAGATGTTTCAACAACTTCAGTTAAGGTCGATGAATTTTTTTTAACATTCTTGAAAGTTGATGATACATCTGGTGAAGAACTTTTTCGTGCGCTTCAAGAGGTGTTGGCTGCTTTTGATTTGAAAATTGATGATGTGAGAGGAAAAGGCTATGATAATGGCTCTAATATGAAGGGAAAGCATAAAGGAGTACAAAATAGATTTCTTGAGATTAATCCGAGAGCGTTTTATACACCATGTAGCTGTCATAGTTTGAATCTTGCACTATGTGATATGGCGACCACTTCATCAAAGGCGATCTCTTTTTTTTGGGATTATCCAGCGTACTTATTGCTTCTTTGCAGCTTCAAATAAGCGATGGAAAATATTTGAAGATCATGTAGATGGTCTAACACTTAAGTCTTTATCGCAGACTCGTTGGGTGTTAAGGCTATACGATTTCAAACTTCCAAAATCATGGATGCTTTAGTTTACATTGCTGAAAATAGTATCGATCCACAAGAGCAGAGTGATGCTGAATGTCTAGCAACAAGTGAAACACATGGAATTGGTAGTTTTGAGTTCTTGGTTTCTTTGGTTATTTGGTACAATCTTCTATCTGCTGTTAACATTGTGAGTAAGAGTTTGCAGTCAGAAGATATGGATATTGATGTCGCTATTGCTCAGTTAAAGGGGTTGGTTTCTTTTTTTCAAAAATATAGAGATTGAGGTTTTGAAAAAGCAAAAGTGGAGGCTAAAGTAATTGCCGAATCAATGGATATTGAGCCTGTATTTCCCGAGAAAGCAAAGCGGGTCATTAAAAGAAAAAGACATTATGGTGAAGATTCAGAGAATGTAGAGGGAAGTGTGACATTATCACCCGAGGAGAGATTCCGAGTAGACTACTTCATCCAGATCATGAATCAAGCTCTCTGTTCACTTGAGACAAGATTTGAACAATTCAAGAAGTGGGTTTTTGTTTGATTTGAAGAAACTACAATCAGCGAGTGATGATAGTTTGATGGCTTCTTGTACTAATCTTCAAGATTCTCTAAAACATGGTGATCATTCAGATATTGTGGGGAGTGATCTTTTTGTTGAACTTAAAGTTCTAAGAGAAGCTTTACCAATAGAAGCTAAGAAGCCTATTGAAGTGCTAGATTTTCTAAAAAGTGTTCAGGATTTTTATCCAAATTCATGGATCGCGTATCGAATATTGTTGACGATCCCAGTTTCAGTTGCATCTCCTGAAAGGAGTTTTTCAAAGTTGAAGATTATAAAATCTTATCTTCGGTCGACTATGTCTCAAGAAAGATTGAGCGATTTGGCTATTTTATCTATCGAAAGAGAACTCTTAAGGAAAATTGATTTTGAAAAGCTAGTCAATGATTTTGTTGATAAGAAAGGAAGAAAAATTATGTTTTAGGACTATTATTGAGTTTTTTTATTTTGTCTTTTGCTAAATAACAATGATTATTATTATGAATTTTTTTATGAGGGCATTTTATTATTAGCCGCTTCTGTATAATTTTTATGTTGGCACGGCTCTGTGTAGGTGTAATGTGTATTCCTCTAGTGTACAGGCGTACAGCCATTTACATCCTAAGTAAAATGGTTTTTATTATTATTGTTTCGTTATAACTTTTAAGCACTTACTAGTTAACCACTCTAACGAGTTCTCATCCTTTGCGTCTGTGACAAGAAGAATATTTTAACAATTCCTCGACATGCAGGCATACATGTATATAGTCATATAGATGCATGATGTATCATTTGTTTCTTTGATTGTAACTAAAATTACGTAAGCTCATTTTTTTGAACGTGTACATATACTTTACCTCGTCATGAGGCCAAACCCTGCTTTGAACTAAACCAACTTACCATTATTTAATAGTTTCAATAGAAAAAAACACACACATGTTTAAGAGTGTGGACGTGTGTATGAGAGATCACGAGATGTAATTATGTAACAACAAAAAAGCTGTTTACTTTGCTTACATAACATCTTAATCTCAAACTCTACATATTCCTTTCCCTAATTTAGTTAAGTCTCTTGTTTACTCATGTCGCAATGTGCTTCAGCTTCTCCCATCTCCAAAGTTTTCATCTTTTTGTTTCGTTCTCTCTATATATGTAACCATTATGTATATGCTGAACCAATATTCTATATATGTTCCTTTCCAAAAACTTCGATCTTAGATGTCTTCCTTGATAGCAAAAAGTCTCTGGTCTATTGTCTCTATCATTACCAGAATTTTCTCATTTCGACGACGCTTTCCCGAGCCTAATTCAGAACCCATAACACATATAAGCTATTTCAGGATGTCTAAGAGACGTCCACTCTCTTTGCAGGTTATTCTCCTTTTCTTTGAATATTCAACCCAGTGTAGCCTAACCGGTTGGTTTCGTTTAATTAGAGCAAAAATGTACTCCATTCCATTTGGTTCTAAGAACCTTTTTTGGGGTCAAACTTCCAAGAACTTATAAATGCAGGCTTTTATCACTATACATACTTTATATATATGTTTGATTTTGGCTTGGGTTTATCTTTTTGTACTTATAAAAATCTTTGGTATGCTTATAATTTGGTCAAATGGGCATCTTGATGCAATCCTCTATGTTAAATGATATTCCTTCCGTTTAAAAATATAAGTTGTTTTGGCTAAACGATATAACCTAATTCATTCATTGCACAGTAATTTTAATTCCAAATCACATGGTTCTCCTTATTTTTAAAATAATATGTTGTGGTTTAATTGGTTAGACTAAACTGTCCATTCCTATGCTATCACTACTAGACGGTTGAACTCAAGGTCAGAATGTGTTGCACTGGTTGCGTAAGGATCGTTAGGAACGCAATCTCTAAGCTCCGAGGTAACTAAGGTTATTGGGCCTATATAAGACATAATTCATGTTTAGTAATAGGTTGATACTAGGTCAATGTTGTAACCGGTATATCATGGCCTCTAAACTAACTATACACCAGAAACACTATACCTCTTTACAGGTTTCCTGACCTAGTATTGACCCAATACAAAACATATATAAACTCAGCTTTATATAGGCCCAATAAATGTAACGAAAACTCTTGCTTTGGTTAAAACTAAGATATTGTTTATGAGTTTTATTAAAATTATACAGGAGTTGATTCTGTTGTGGTTGATAGAGAGATGGGAAGAGTAAGAGTAGTTGGTTACGTCGATAGAAACAAAATTCTCAAAGCCGTAAGACGAGCCGGAAAGAGAGCTGAGTTTTGGCCATACCCTGAGCCTCCACTTTACTTCACATCTACTCAAAACTATTTCGTAGATCCTTCTAAAGAGTTTAGAGAGAGCTATAATTATTATAGGCATGGCTACAACGGTACGGAGCAACATGGTAATATCCCCGTAAGTTGTCGTGGAGACGACAAGGTCAGTAATATGTTTAATGAAGATAACGTCAATGCATGCCGTCTCATGTAACCGCGTAGTATAACGACTGAGAGCATGTTCAGCGGTGATACTTTATGGGTATCATATAATATAAAATTATTAAAATTTGAGGAATAGGAGGAAAGAGAGTGTTTTTTAGTAAAAAAATGAGGTGTTTTTAAATATAAAATTAATAAAATTTGAGTAAAAAGAGGAGATTGTTGTTATTATTGGAGAGAGGGTATCAATGGGTTGATGCATTTGATACTCAAAATTGGGTATCAATAGGAGGAAGTGAGTGTTTTTAAATATAAAATTAATAAAAGTTGAATAAAATGAAGAGAAAGAGTATTTTTTTGAGTAAAATTAAGTAAAAAGAAGAGATTTATTATTTTTTTATCTCATGATACTCTGCGAGTATCATGAGTAAGGATGCTCTGAAAACTTGAGGCAAAGTAAATTTTAATTCTATTATTGTTAAATTTTAAATAAAAAAAACTAAAAAAACATGTTCAATTTTCTATGTTTGTATTTAAAATCTCATTTTATGGATTATAATTCACTATAGAAAAGAAAAAAGTAATGGTTTCTGAATAATTGTTGATAAATTTCCCATGGTAAGCTCATTTCGACATGACAGTGTGCATTCAATTTTTCTGATATTAAGCACAGTTGCTGCTACGATGGTTAATCTAATTCCATGATTCATTTATTAACTTTCTTATTATGAAAGTAAATTCTCATTAACCAAAAAATGAACTTTACATCAAAGTATTTATAGATTATAGAATTAAGCTAAATGAGACTTAATCCTAACTAACTATCTCAAACTATAGTAGCACATATATTAATACACCCCCTTCAAACCGAATTTTCCTTAGGAAGAAAGAGGTTTGACACTGATAATCTGCCAAGAAGAGAGTAAAAAGGAACAGGGTGAAGAGGCTTAGTCATTATATCTGCAAGTTGGTTGATTGAAGAAACGTGCATAACCTTCAGAAAACCTGCCTTGACTTGATCCCTTGTTGTGTGACAATCTAGCTCAACATGCTTCGTTCTCTCATGGAAGACCGGGTTATTGGCAATGTGAGTTGTTGCCTTATTGTCACAAAACAGCTTAGCCTGAGACTCCACTTTGATGTGCAGATCATCCAACATCATATTTAACCATAAAAGCTCCTTGGTTGTTAATGCCATACTTCGATACTCTGCTTCAGCACTACTTCCACTAACTCTATCTTGCTTCTTTGACTTCCAAGTCAGAAGAGAGTTTCCCAAAAACACACACATACCACTCACAGACCTCCTTGTATCAGGGCATGTAGCCCAATCAGCATCAGCAAAACCATTAAGACAGATATCATTCTGAGCTGAATAGAACAAACCTTGCCCTGGACTATTCTTCAAATACTTCAATATGTGATGAGCAGCGTGCATATGAATATCCGTAGGGCAAGATAAAAATTGACTCAACTTATTTACTGCAAAGGTAATATCAGGACGAGTGATACACAAATACAGTAAACGACCTATCAGTTCTCTAAAAGGAGTAGCATCAGACAACAATGTTCCTTTATCCAAACTAAGATGAACTTTAGGATCCATGGGAACCGATTTTGGTTTACAGTCTGAAAGACCTGCATCAGATAACAAATCCAGGCAATATTTCCTCTGGGAAACTGATATTCCTGTTGAATTTCTAGCTATTTCAAGACCTAAGAAGTATTTGGCAGGTCCAAGTTCCTTAGTCTTAAAATGTCTAGCTAGAGTAGCCTGAACCGACTTCACAGCACCATCATTATTACTAGCTATGAAAATATCATCTACATAGACTAATAGAGCAATGAATGATGTACCTTGTATCTTGACAAACATGGTATTATCTGCTGAAGATTGCAGAAAGCCATCATCAATAAGAGCTTGAGAAAGACACTTATAGCATTGTCTAGACGCCTGCTTCAGACCATATATCGACTTGTGGAATTTACATACAGCATTAGGTGGCAAAACAACACCAGGAGCAGGTGTGTATCCCAATGGCAAGCTCATGTAGATTTCCTCTTCTAAATCACTATGCAAAAAAGCATTAGTGATGTCCATCTGTGTGAGACTCCAACCATTTTTAGCAGCTAATGCAAGAAGTAATTTAACACTTGCAAGCTTAGCTACAGGAGAAAAAGTATCAAAATAGTCTACACCTTCTTGTTGTGTAAACCCCTGAGCAACTAACCTTGCTTTGTACCTTTCCAGAGAGCCATCAACAAGATACTTGATTGTATAAACCCATTTGCAACCAACAACATTCTTGCCAGGAGGAAGAGATACAATGCTCCATGTTTTATTAAGTTCCATAGCCTCAAGTTCCACATCCATAGCCTTAGTCCAACGAACTGAGATTATAGCTTGCCTAAAATTCTTAGGTTCTGTCTCAATGGTGATGGAAAAGATGTAATTCTGGTAAGGAATACTCAACTCTGTATAAGAGACAGTAGAAGAGATATGATATGGGGTAGTAATCTGTTTAGTATGAGGAAATGAAGAAGAAGGTAAAGCAAACGAACAATGATAGTCAGATAAGTAACCTGGAACTTTAGATGATCGTTTTGGCCTATCATGTTGTACTGGAACTGGAACAGTCTCCTCTGGTACAGTCTCTTGAGGTATAGATGTACCACTAGAGGGAGAAGGATTTGTGGCACCAGATGGAGAATTATGCTCAGATGATGATGGAAATGATGCATGAGAATGATCAACAGATGGAACAAATGAAGCAGAATCATGTGAGATATGCAATGGCAAAGGCAAAATGCTATTTTGAAAAATTTATGTATGCAAAGTAGATAAAGACGCAGACATATAAGGGAAATCAGTTTCATGAAAAATGACATTACGAGAGATAGATACCTGATTAGTGTCTAAATGCAACACCTTATACCCTTTGAAACCAGATGCATATCCAAGAAAAACACATCTATCAGCCCTAGGACTAAATTTATGCCTATCCTTAAGCAAAGTTGAAACATAACAAAGACAACCAAAGCTACGAAGAAATGAATATGTAGGTTTCCTTTTAGTAAGTAACTCATATGGGGTAAGATTTCCTAGCAAAGGACTAGGGATTCGATTGATGAGGAAAACAACAGTGAGAATACAATCACTCCAGTAACAAATAGGCACATTTGACTGAAATAACAAAGATCTAGCAACATTGAGCAAGTGTTGATGCTTGCGTTCTACTACTGAATTTTGTTGAGGAGTATATGCACATGAGAATTGATGAATCATGCCATGTTTCTTAAGTAATTCAGTAAATGCTAGCTCAGGTGCATTATCACTTCTAATTCCTTTAACTACATAACCATATTGAGTATGAACATGTTCTAAGAACGCAGGAAAATGTAAAGAAACTTCACTTTTATTTCTAAGGAGGTAAATCCAAGTTACACGTGTGTGATCATCTACAATAGTAAGAAAGTATTTATATCCTTCAACAGACTCAATAGAAAAAGGACCCCAAACATCTAGGTGTACTAGCTCAAAAGGAGTAGCAACTCTATTATTATTAGACTCAAAAGATAACCGTTTTTGTTTAGCTACAGGACAAACTGAACAAGAAGATTCTCCTAGACTAGATTTAGACAGAGAAAGTGTTTCAGATAAGAGCTTTAACTTGGCAAATGATGGGTGTCCAAGGCGATGATGCCAGAGATCTCCATTAACTTGCAAGGATCCAGAGAAATGCGATGATACAGCAGAGAACTTGTCAAGATGCAAGATGTACAAATTGTGAAGAAGATATCATTTACCAATCATCAAGTCCTGAATAGACTCCTGGATATAACAGAAATCAGGGAAAAAATGAGCAGAACAATTATTCTGTTTCAGCAATGTACTAACAGAAATGAGATTAAATTTGAAAGATGGCACATGTAAAACATTATGCAAAATGAGAGATGATGATAAAGGCACAGTGCCACAGTGTGTGATATCCACTCTAGCAGCATTAGGCAAAGAGACTGTAACACCAGAGACTACAAAAGTTTCACTAAAAAATGATAAGTCAGAACAAACATGACTAGTTGCTCCACTATCAATTATCCAACTACCATGAGGAAGGGTTGTAGACAATGAGGAAAGACATTGGTGTTGGAAAGTGAGTTTATTGTTTTCAAAACGGAGAGAAGTGGAAGGAAATGAAGAAGGGAATGAGACATTACCTGCAGAAGATTGGACAGCCATAATACCATGTTCAGTTACAGTGGAGACAAGTGGAAAAGGAGCTGAAGGCTCTGAAACCTTGACATGAGATTGTAGCTGCTGAATGAGAGACTGTAACTGATCATTATTCATCTGACCAAGATCAAGATTAGTAGCAGTTGTAGCAGGAGGAGGCAAATAAGGAAAAGAAGATCCTGTAACCACATTTGCCACTGCATGAGAAGATCTTTGTAGCCCTTGAGTAGTATGCTGATTGCCAGGAGAAGAACTCTTGTATCCAGGAATGTATCCAGGAGGATATCCATGTTTCTTGAAACATTTCTGGATAACATGACCCATTTGACCACAATGAGTACACACAGGCCTATTTGATCTTGGACGAAAATGATTGTTCTGAACTGCATTAGCCATAACATCAAAAGAAGCAGCAGATTGTTCTACAGGAGAAGCCACAGTCTGAAACACCACATTACTACCCTGAACACATGGCTGTTTGATATTCTTCTGTCTTTCATCTTGAGAGACCATGTTAAAAACATCCTCTATAGAAGGAATTGGTTTAATCATCAAGATTTGTCTACGAGTAGCATCAAAGGACTCATTTAAACCCATCAAGAACTTCATAACTCGACTTCTCTGTTGCAACTTTTCCCAAAGACAAGCTGCATTACACTCACAACGTCCACATGTACAAACTGGTAATTCAACATAATTCCTATACTCCTCCAAAAGTGTTACCAGTTCAGTATAGTAAGTACTAACATCCATACTCCCTTGTTGAATACTACTCAACCTCTGTTCAATCTCATAAACACGAGGTGCATCACCTTGCTGAAATCTACTTATCAAATTTTTCCAAATTCCCTCAGCAGTAGAAATGAATAACAAACTCTGGCCTATTTTCTTGGAAACAGAATTCATTAACCATGTCGCTACCATATCGTTGCAACGAGACCAAGATCCATAATCACTATGGGTAAGAGAAGGTTTCAGAATCGTACCATCAATGAATCCAAGTTTATTACGCACATTAAGAGCCATACGCATAGATCGGCGCCAAGAATGAAAATCGGCTCCAGTAGTCAATCGATCTGAAACGAGAACTAATCCAGCATGATCGGAGCTGTGAAGAAAGAACGGATTATTGTATTGATCAACCGGAGTCGTCACCGGCACTGATTGAGAAGTGACTGTTTCCGCCATAACAAATCAAGCAAGAAACAAATCAATATAGCTAAGAAAAGCCGTGAAAAGAGTAAGCCAAATCGTCGCGATGAGAAATACGAGCTGAATCAGAGATGCGAAGAAAATCGTTCGCTGCGGAAGACTCATATGAGCTCAATTTTCTCAGAAAAAGAAGGAAAATGAAATCGAAGAAGAAAATGGATGAAATCGATTGATGTAAGGAACAATCGAAGATGATGAAGACGAATCCGAGGTGAATTCGTGAAGAATGGTGGAAGAATCGGAGATGGAAAGATGAAGAAATCTGGGTTGTTGAGGTTGTTAGGAATTTTCCCGAGAAAATTTTGATGATGAATGAGAAAAAAATAAATGCTCTGATACCATATTAACTTTCTTATTATGAAAGTAAATTCTCATTAACCAAAAAATGAACTTTACATTAGAGTATTTATAGATTATAGAATTAAGCTAAAGGCGACTTAATCCTAACTAACTATCTCAAACTATAGTAGCACATATATTAATATCATTTTCAAGAACATTTTCTATCTTTGCCTTTCGATTCGTTGAAAACAAAAACAACCATATCTCCTTTAATTTTAGCTTAATCTATATAGGGATTATTGCATGGAATATATCTTTTTTTCATTTTTAATGCAAAACTATACCCCTATTGTGAAAACTTGCAAAACTACTCTAAAGAGGTAGTGAAATTACAGTTAGAGCCTTAATGAACAAACAATAAAACTGCAGCCGCAATGACCGTTCTATCCTTTTGGAAGTCTTCGTTGGAAATTTACACCAGAAGTCTGCAGATAAATATGGAAGTCTACATCGTAATTATTTAGAAAATTTAAATCTATAAATACATAAAAAATAATTTGACCATAAAATCTTTTGGATAATTAAAGTAAAGGCAATTGTGATGTTTTAAAAATAAAAGTTCACCAAATTAGCATAAATTAAAATAAAAAGACAAATTGGAATGAAAAAGTCTACATTGTGGAAGTCTGCAACGAAATATGGAAGTCTACATCGTAATTATTTAGTAAATTTAAATCTTTAAATACATAAAAAATAATTTCATCATAAAATCTTTTGGATAATTAAAGTAAAGGAAATTGTGATGTTTTAAAAATAAAAGTTCACCAAATTAGCATAAATTAAAATAAAAAGACAAATTGGAATGAAAAAGTCTACATTTTGGAAGTCTGCAACGAAATATGGAAGTCTACATCGTAATTATTTAGTAAATTTAAATCTATAAATACATAAAAAATAATTTGATCATAAAATCTTTTGGATAATTATAGTAAAGGCAATTGTGATGTTTTAAAAATAAAAGTTCACCAAATTAGCATAAATTAAAATAAAAAGACAAATTGGAATGAAAAAGTCTACATTTTGGAAGTCTGCAACGAAATATGGAAGTCTACATCGTAATTATTTAGTAAATTTAAATCTATAAATACATAAAAAATAATTTGACCATAAAATCTTTTGGATAATTATAGTAAAGGCAATTGTGATGTTTTAAAAATAAAAGTTCACCAAATTAGCATAAATTAAAATAAAAAAACAAATTGGAATGAAAAAGTCTACATTTTAGAAGTCTGCAACGAAATATGGAAGTCTACATCGTAATTATTTAGTAAATTTAAATCTATAAATACATAAAAAATAATTTGACCATAAAATCTTTTGGATAATTATAGTAAAGGCAATTGTGATGTTTTAAAAATAAAAGTTCACCAAATTAGCATAAATTAAAAAAAAAAGACAAATTGGAATGAAAAAGTCTACATTTTGGAAGTCTGCAACGAAATATGGAAGTCTACATCGTAATTATTTAGTAAATTTAAATCTATAAATACATAAAAAATAATTTGACCATAAAATCTTTTGGATAATTATAGTAAAGGTAATTGTGATGTTTTAAAAATAAAAGTTCACCAAATTAGCATAAATTAAAATAAAAAGACAAATTGGAATGAAAAAGTCTACATTTTGGAAGTCTGCAACGAAATATGGAAGTCTACATCGTAATTATTTAGTAAATTTAAATCTATAAATACATTAAAAATAATTTCACCATAAAATCTTTTGGATAATTAAACTAAATGCAATTGTGATGTTTTAAAAATAAAACTTCACCAAAGTAGCATAAAGTAAAAAAAATACAAATTGGAATGAAAATGAATGAATGAACTACATACTATCCTTTTCGAAATATTATATTTCATCACATTACATTGAGAAGTTTTGTGACAATGTTGGGACATGGTATTAGTAATTGTTTTGTATTATGTATATATAGTCTTTATGATTGTATGATTGTAATAGATTAACGTTTTAGAGATTTGTGTTACATGATCCATGGTTTATAATGAACAACTTATAAGAAGTTTCAATGTAGGGTTTGATTATGAGAAGTTGAATTCACTATGAGGGGATGTAAAATCTTTAATATTATGAGTCATGTATGTCACTGACATTAGTTTGTGGGTTTATGAGTTAAAAATATGGGAAATGGATCGACATTACAATTTGAAAACATATTTACGTTTAGGGTTACATTTAAAGTTCATAATTTCAAGATTTTAAATGTCAAATTTGCAAAAAAATCTAAAATTATGAATATATTAGATGTTTGGATGATTAATAATATCTTTAATTAACAGTTATGAATAATCTAAAGGAAAAAGTTGATTTTTGTTTTGAATTGTAGACTTCCATTGTAGACTTCCATTCGATTTAGTGTTTGAATTGCAGACTTCTATTGTACACTTCAATTGTAGACTTCCAGTTGCGTTTAGGGTTTCATTTTAGAGTATAGGGTTTCGTAGACTTCCATATGGAAGTTTACATAACCGGAATATTATTAACCTAACCGAATGTCTACTTAACCGGAATTTTGTTTTAACCTAACCAAATGTTTAGTCTCCATATATAAGCAAGTTTTTCAATGAAAACCCTAATTTTTATTTTCTACCCTAGCCTCCTAACTTTTTCTCTCTTCTCACGTTTTTAGAGAGATTTTTGAGGAATTTTTGCCCAAGTCCTATCTTCTTCAATTCTCCTCCGATTTGAACAATTTTTGGGTCGATTCCATACGAAATCTCGTCCTCTTTCTGATTCTAGCAACTAATTTCACTTTCTACAAAGGTATGTGCCTCTATTTTCACTTTTTCAGTTCGTCAACCATGTTAAAGGTTTGAAATTTGGATGTGTTGCTTCATTATTGGTTGAGTTTGTGATTCCTCAACTTTTGTTTCCTTTGTTTTGTAGAAAGATGGTGAAACTGAATGGAAGAACACCGATGAACGAAAAAATCTTAATCCTTAACACATTCGCAAATCTCATATCTTTGGTGAGTTTTCTTCATGTGTTGCTTATTATGTCCTTTCAAACTCTTCAATCTCCACTAGATCTAGTCCGTTTTATATTTTTTGTAGATGATTTGATTTTGTTTGTGTTTCTTAGGTTACAGAAGTCTACACAGGAAGTCTACACGGGAAGTCTACACGGGAAGTATACTAACCCTAATTTTTGTCTCCATATATAAGCAAGTTTTTCAATGAAAATTTTTATTTTCAACCCTAGCCTCCTAACTTTTTCACTCTTCTCACGTTTTTAGAGAGATTTTTGAGGAATTTTTGCCCAAGTCTTATCTTCTTCAATTCTCCACCGATTTGAACAATTTTTGGGTCTATTCCATACAAAATTTCGTCCTCTTTCTGATTCTAGCAACTAATTTCACTTTCAACAAAGGTATGTGCCTCTATTTTTACTTTTTCAGTTCGTCAACCATGTTAAAGGTTTGAAATTTGGATGTGTTGCTTCATTATTGGTTGAGTTTGTGATTCCTCAACTTTTGTTTCCTTTGTTTTGTAGAAAGATGGTGAAACAGAATGGAAGAACACCGATGAATGAGAAAATCTCAATACTTAACACATTCGCAAATCTTAGATCTTTGGTGAGTTTTTTCTCATTTATTGCTTATTATGAAAACAAAATCTTAAAAAGCTATATTTGTTCCTTCAAACTCTTCGATATCCACTAGATCTAATCTGTTGTATGCTTTTTTAGATGATTTGATTTTGTTTGTGTTTCTCAGGTTACAGAAGTCTACACGGGAAGTCTACTTACGGAAGTCTACACGGGAAGTCTACTTACGAAAGTGTACTATTCAATTTGGAAGTCTACAGGGGGAATTATGAATTATGCATTTTTTCTTGTTTTATTTTATTATTTGTTGTAAAATTGTGGATGAAGCACTAAAAACAACAAAATCCCAAGAAGCTTAAGGCTAAAGATGTGAAAGAGAGTTTCTTTGTTGTATCATTGTATGAAAGATATAAACTTTTGATATTCCGATGATAAGTTTTGATAACACCGAATCAAATTTTTGTTTTCGAATATTCCGATGATATGTTTTGATAACACCGAATCAAATTTTATTTTTGTTTCAAAAATTATTAGTGGCTTAAGTAACTTAGCAAGTAATATAAAAAATGTAAACAAACACTTATTTCTACAAATTAGCTAAGTGCTAACCAAGCAAGATCAATTTATTCCACAAATGAGCTAAGTTTCCACAAATGAGCTAAGTTTTTAAATGATTCAATTTTAAATTAGGTTAAAATTTGGCGGCAATTTATAAGTAAATTTGGCGGCAATTTAAAAGAAGTATGGCGGCAATTTAAAAGAAGTAAAAATTAAATTAGGTTTAGCAACAATCGAAATTCAACCGTAGACTTCCCTGGAAGTCTGCACAAATAAGGTAATTGGTGGTACAAACATAAAATTGAGTTTGACAAGCAAATCTTATAACTAAACATGTCCAAAGCATACAAAATAATTATTATGACTCATGTGTAAGACAAAAGTTTTTCAAAAAATAATGTTTAAATCTATAAAAATGCGTTTTAGTGTTTATGTACAATGTAGACTTCCGTTTTTTTTCGTAGACTTCCCGTGTAGACTTCCAATCAGTCACTCGAAGTCTACGTTGAATGAGCTAACTAGTCACCAAATGAAAAAATTAGATTTACCCCCTAAATATTAGTTTTAAACATGTCAAACTTACACAGATGATGGAGAAATAGGTACCACACATGTGAGAACAAAAAAAACATCAAATCTTTTTTTAGAATGACATATAATTAGGTTTTAAAAAAGACTGTGTATTGTAGACTTCCTTTGTACACTTCCAATTTTCGATAGTAGACTTCCCGTGTAGACTTCCGATCAGTCGCTGGAAGTCTACGTTGAATGAGCTAACTAGTCACCAAATGAAAAAATTAGATTTACCCCATAAATATTAGTCTTCAACTTGTCAAACTAACACAGATGATAGAGACATAGGTACCACACATGTGAGAACAAAAAAACCATGAAATCTCTTAATAGAATGACATATAATTAGGTTTTTAAAAAGACTTGTATTGTAGACTTCCTCTGTACACTTCCAATTTTCGATAGTAGACTTCCCGTGTAGACTTCCGATCAGTCGCTGGAAGTCTACGTTGAATGAGCTAACTAGTCACCAAATGAAAAAATTAGATTTACCCCATAAATATTAGTCTTCAACTTGTCAAACTAACACAGATGATAGAGACATAGGTACCACACATGTGAGAACAAAAAAACCATGAAATCTCTTAATAGAATGACATATAATTAGGTTTTTAAAAAGACTATGTATTGTAGACTTCCTCTGTACACTTCCATTTTTCGATAGTAGACTTCCCGTGTAGACTTCCAATCTGTCAAACGGAAGTCTACAGGGGGTACTTTTGCATTTTAGGCATACGCTTTGCAGACTTCCCTGGAAGTCTACGGTTGTGAAGACTTTCTTGGAAGTCTGCAAAGGGTAGATTTGCATTTGACCAGAGGTTTGACTTTTTTTTGCAGACTTCCCTGGAAGTCTACGGTTGTGAAGACTTCCTTGGATGTCTGCAAAGGGTAGTTTTGCATTTGACCAAATTTTGACTTTTTCCAGGGAAGTCTGCAAAGAAAAGTAGACTTCCTAGGAAGTCTGCACAGAAAAGTAGACTTCCTAGGAAGTCTGCAACGAAAGTCGGCATCCGTACAGGGTACTTTTGCAATTGCCGGAAGTCCGCAAATGGAATGTGAACTTCCTAGGAAGTCTTCACAACCGTAGACTTTCCTGGAAGTCTGCAAAGGGTAGTTTTGCATTTGACCAAATTCATAGACTTTAGTAGTAGACTTCCAGGGAAGTCTACACTGTTTCTGGAAGTCTGCAAATATTGGTCAACTTTTTACTTTTTTGGTCAAATGCAAAACTACCTCTTTTTCTCTGTGCAGACTTCCCTGGAAGTCTACTTTCCGATTTCCAAATGCAAAACTACCCTTACGTTTTTGCAGACTTCCAGGGAAGTCTACACAAAAAGGTCAAACATGTGGTCAAATGCAAAAGTAATCCCGTCTACGTGGCACTGTTTTTTTGTTTCCAAAGGAATCATGTAGACTTCCCTGGAAGTCTACTTCGTATTTTTTTCATAAATGGTCAAATGCAAATCTGCCCTCTTTGTTGACTTGCAGACTTCCTGGAAGTCTACATGAAAAAAAAAGAGTTAGTTTACAATCTCGGAGGTACACAGATCAGTGATTTTGCGGGCTGATTTCCCGTAGTTATAGAAGGACCCACGAAACGATTAACATACCGTTGGAAAGCCCCGACTCTCAGCTTTCTAGTGATACCAAGTTCATTTCCATCGGAATTTCGAGTAGAAAGTTATCGTTGTTTCTGTACACTGCGATATTCTAGATCTAAAATTTTGATTTTGTAAATTTCGGTTCTTTTTCATACGTTGAGCTCGTATTTCGCTTCCTCCACCACCGGAACTTGGAAATCTAACTGATATTGAAGAATTCACGGTGTCGTAAAGAAAGATTTGTGAAAAATTAACACGTTTTTTATAAATTATGGATGAAATTGTAGATGGAAAGAAAGGAAATAAGTAATAAGGATTATGGAAGAGCATTAAGAGCTCGAAAATTAGTTGTTGAGCCATTATGAGCTAGAAATTGGTTGTTCATGGTGGTTGAAAAATTGAAGAAGATGGCATTACTGTAAATAGTTTGATTTCTGTAGGATTGTTGAGACTTTTCATCTTTGATTGGAAGTCTACATAACAAAGAAAGAAGTCTACGTAATGGCAGTTTTGTAAATAAATGGACTGTTTAGTGGCAAAGACTCAAAAAATATAAGAGAGAGAAAGAGGGGTGTAGTTTTGCATTTGACCCAAAAAAAGGGTGTATTTCAGAAACCATCCCATCTATATATAAAGCAAACCCCAATAACCTTAATTTTAGCTTAATCTATATATAAAGCAAACCCCAATAACCTTAATTTTAGCTTAATTTTAGCTTAATCTATATATACTTTATGTGTGATATTATACAAAGGTTAAAGAAAGCATGAGCGATTCAAAAATTTTTTTAAGAGAGGTACATACACTTTTAAAGTTTTTGACGGATTAGCGCTTATATATGTTAATTATATATAAGATATCAATAGGAGATGTATGTGTAATATTGTGTGTGATATTATAATAGGAGACGCATGCACAAACCGGAGACATATGTGTGATAATATACAAGAATTAAAGAAAGCACCAGCCAATGGAATATTTTTATAGAAGTACATACACAAAGAACTGTTGAAAAGGACCAATTCTGATTTAGTTTGTGTTAGATTTTTTATTTTTGTTTGTTACAGAGAACTTAAAAAAAAAAAAAATCCATTGGCTCTCTTTTACAAAAAAGAGGAACGGTTTAACACAAAGAACTGAATGTGGTTTGACGAAAGTACCATTATTTGATCCTGATTTTGTTGACGGTTGAAATATATCTATTTGCGCCTCTAGGATTTTGTCAAGAAAAGTGGAAATAGAATCTCCAACATACAAATTTTAAGTCTATATAGGATATGGTTTTGGTTGCGTGAGAGTGCAGGGAAATTTGCTTTATTGAGTTCTCTACGCTCTATATACTTTTGATTTTGATTTTCTCTTCTTACCATATTTTGGTTTTCGAAAGTTAACCCTAGCTATAGTTGCCTCTTTCTAAATTTCCAGATTGAATTCATTCTCTAAGAAGATGAACAACGTAACAGAGAAAAACACCTTGAAGAAGCAGATGAAGAATACTATTTCGATTACAAGAGAGAGACGTGATATTAAACGTTTGGTGTGCGTTGCGCTTAAGGACACGAATTCAAACAGCATCGAAGGCATTGAGAGATGTTTTGATATTTTACGATACTTGAAGAATATGAGTCTCTTTGTCAAAGATGTATGAAACTCTAACCCGATACGTCCTTTGCATAGTTTGCACGATCATAAAAACCCTAAGATCCCGTATGGGTGTTCACTAACTGTTCAACACGTGGATGAAGACGCTCTATTCTGCTGGTGGAATATTAAAAAAAAACTTGCAAATCTAAGATTATGTAAAACTCAAGGCTTGTGACTATAAGATTCACTACAAGAAAACAGCGAGAAACTGACGGAAATGATAATTCTGTCGGAAATCCGTCACAAATTCCGACAGATTTCCGACAGACTTATTTCCGACAGAGTTCTGACAGCTCGCCGGAGTTCGGCAACCTGTCGGAATGCAGTCGGAAATAAGTCTGTCGATTAACCGTCGGTTTTGTTTCCGACAAAATGCCGACAGGTTCCGACAACTTTTAAACCGACAACTTTCTGATAGATGTCCGACGGTGTAATTTCCGACAGATTTCTGACGGTTTATTTGCGACAGATTTCCGACAGTTGATTTCCGACAGATTTCCGACAGATTCGTAGAAATTATTAAAAATAATAATAATTTAAATTATTATTAATTTAATATAAATTTTTAATTTAAATTTTGAAATTATTTAAATTAAAATAAAAAGTAAAATTGTTTTACAAAATGGTTGAAAATATAAATCTAATCGGTGGGCGGCGGACGAAAACCCGAGGTGCCCAACCACTCCATCATCTGTTGCATCATCTCCCGGTCCTTCGCATGTTCATCTTGTATCTTCTCGACCGTCGTCTTCAATTCTGAAATTTCGGCTTCCTTTTCCTGCATCTGGGCTCTCAGCTGGGATGCCTCGCTGTTGTAACGAGAAGACCCCGATGATCCTGCATCATCGGGAAGACCATAAATCCGCCCTTTGGTCTGCGGAGCAACCTGCGGAACAAATTTTAATTAATGAAAAAGACTTGATAACTATTTTAAATTTTACATACCTCTAAGACGAATTGGTTGATGATGTCGTCCGGGGCTTGGTGAGGGGAGGGGTTCCTTCCGTGATTGGCTGAGACAGAATGTACTATTCTTCCATTCTTTGGACGCTCTCCTGAATCTCCCGAGCTACCGGATCCTAGACGACACCATCCTTGTTGGTGTGTGTTGCTAGCAGAAGTTCAAAGTAGTTGGGTTCCCGACCCAACTCCTTAGCATGCAGTTGTTAGATATTTAATTGATAATATAAATGTATAAAACTAAAAAAAATTTAATAAAAATCAAAGAATGGCATAAAAAACTTACCATATCTCTAGCCTTTGTCTTCTTGCTGGTAGCTCCGAGGTTGTGGGTGGCTTTACCCTTGCCCTTGCGGTCGCTGTTCCGGTTGGTAGAGTGATATATAGAGCTTGCCTTGGTATCCTCTTGTTGCCAATAGGCGATGAACCCGTTCCACAAGTTCGGCTTCTCAACCATCTCTTTTGGCACCTCACCGTGTTGCCACTTATCCTTCCACTCGAGCACCTTCTTCGAGTAGTGCAGTCCCGCTTTCGTGTCGAATTCCCTCCTGACCAGAGCGGTCAAGTGTGGGTCCCACTTAAATTCTTGCTGGAAAAAGAAAAATTAAATAAAAAAATTAATACTTTAAATGAAAGTAAAAATTGTGAAAACAAATGACTTACCGCAAATTAGCGAAACCACATGTCTTGATCCTCCTGTGGCATTTTGGTGTACGTCGGATTTGGATGGCGGAGCAAAGAATTTTCCATCTTGTTGAGGGACTTCGAAATCCCGCTTCGAGAATCATCAAACCTAAGAAAAAATAATTAACAATTTAATTACATTAGTCACAATTAAATTAAATTAGTAAAAAAAAAAAACAAAAATATAACAAAAAACTTACCATGTGTCTCTACCGACTTGGTCTGGATGGAGAATAGTCAAAAGCCCTCGTCCAGGAAGACTCACGAAGTCCTCGACGCTAATCTGCGACGGTGGTGTGGCGGCTGGTGGTATCTCCGGCGTCTATAGAGGTGTAGACGACGGTGATGGTGTAGACGTCGTAGTCGAACGAGGTCTCGTACGACGACGACATCCGCCGCTGCCGCCAGATGCAGCGAAACCACTATAATCCCTACATTTATATATAGATTTTAGGGATTTAGGAATTGTAAAAAAAAAATAAACTTTTCAAAAACATTTAAAACTTTAAAAATTTAAGGGACTCGCTCAATGTTGGGAGTTGTATGCAAGAATTATTGACATATTTAAGGAATTAGAGATTTATGAAAACCAAGGCAACATAGATAGAACTTTTGCGATTCACGGCCTGAGATCTTTGATTGGCCGTGCATAAATCAGAGAAGCTAGTTCTATCTATGTAGCCTTGGTTTTCATAAACCTCTAATTCCTTAACTCTGTCAATAAGTTTTGCATACAACTCCCAACATTGAGCGAGTCATTTAAATTTTTAAAATTTTAAATGTTTTTGAAAAGTATATTATTTTTTTAAAATGTAAGAGATTTATGTGTTTTTTTAAAAATTTTTAATAAAGAATTGTAACAATTTTTAAATTATAGAATTTTGTAGATTAATCATATTATAAATTTGTATAAATCCTTAAAATTACAAACACTTATATAAAATTTATAAAAATATATATATAAATTGAAAAATAAATTCATTATCTTAAAATTTCTTTATATATTTTTCCTAAATCTAAATATATAAAATTTCTAAATTTATATATAAATTCAAAAATTAATTCATTATCTTAAAATTTCTAAATTTATATATAAATTTTTCTTTATATATTTTTCCTAAATCTAAATATATAAAATTTCTAAATTTATATATAAATTCAAAAATTAATTCATTATCTTAAAATTTCTAAATTTATATATATATTCATTATAATATTCCTATTTTTAAATATATAAAATTTCTAAATTTATTTTTCCTAAATCCTAAATCTAACCCTAATTCACAAAATTCAATAATTAACCCAAATTAAAATTAAAATATAACCCTAATTTCACAAAATTTCCTAATCCTAAATCTAACCCTAATTCACAAAATCAATTCACAAAATCTAACCCTAATTCACAAAATCAATTCCTAATTCACAAAATTAATTCCTAATTCACAAACCAAAAGGAATTAGGAATTAGAATCTTACAAATGTGATGGCAAATCAGCCATTGAAGCACCGAAGAGAAGAAAGAATGGTTGGACCGACTGGTTTCCGGCGACGAATTCCGGCGAGGACGAGCAGATGAAGAAACGGAGGCGGAGGAGGCGAGGCTCGGTGGGGGAGAGGATCGGAGGCGGAGAGGGGCGAATTCCGGCGAAGACAACGGCCAAATCGTCGATTGGCGAGCGGCGGAGGCGAAGGAGGCGATTTTTCCTAAATTTTGGAACCGGTGGATTGTGTTCTTCGGGGAGAAGACGATGCGTTATAATCCCAGAATTTCCGACGGATTTATATTTGTCGGAAATCCGTCGGAAATTTTAATAAATTTTAATTGGACCGACTGGTTTCGCGGTATTTATTTTCATTTCGCGGGTAAAATTTGGTAAATCTGTCGGAAATATATATTTTAATATATATTTCCGACAGATTTCCGACAGATTTGGGGTTTTGAGCATTTTAATGATCCGTTTTCGTTCATACCAGTTACTAGCATGATTGGATCATGATTTAGAACATAAAATACTTCGTAATTATCATTGTTACTTTCAAATTATGAACAGTTAGTATTTTTAGTATTTCCCGTGAAAATATATTGTTTAAGATATGTAACCGTATGAAACGCTTTTGGTTGAAACATGACAAAATCGCAAATCATGTTCAGTATAACATCGACAAGGTTATTTACTCTCTTATCTTTTACTTTTGTTGTTAGAATTGTATGCCGAGAATGTGTATTCTCGAAATTTTGAAATTTGACCTCTAAACCCCAAATCTGTCGGAAATCTGTCGGAAATATATATATATATATATTTCCGACAGATTTGGGGTTTTAAGCTTGTTAACGATCCGTTTTCGTTCATACCAGTTAATAGCATGATAGGATCATGATTTTGAAGATAAAATACTTGATAATGATCATTGTTACTTTCAAATTCTAAACAGTTGGTTTTTTTAGTATTTCCCGTAAACATCTATAGTTTTGTATATGTAACTGTATGAAACGTTTTTGGTTGAAACTTGACAAAATCGCAAATCATGTTCAGTATAACATCGACAAGGTTATTTACTCTCTTATCTTTTACTTTTGTTGTTAGAATTGTATGCCGAGAATGTGTCTTCTCGAAATTTTGAAATTTGACCTTAAAACCACAAATCTGTCGGAAATCTGTCGGAAATATATATATATTTTCGACAGATTGCCGACAGTTTTGTGAAAACACGTGTCGTAATTTAAGGTTTGCCTGATATGAAGCATCTGTCGGAAATCTGTCGGAAATATATATATATATATATTTCCGACAGATTTCCGACAGATTTTACAAAATAACAAAAAAAAAACAGAAGAGACAGTGTCGATCGACAACCCTATATCCGTCGATCGACACGGGTTTTGGCAAGATATACTCAGATGAATTTTTTATAAGAAGATTATATATATCCGTTTCTGTCGGAAATCTATATATATTTCCGACAGATTTCCGACAGAAAATCAGATTTTAAAAAAAAAAAATTACAAAACAATGCATATGAAATTCTTGTTTATGTTTACATATACAAACATAAAATGTAACTAATCTGAGTCCGATTCTGATCCTTCCGAAGGAATTATGTCTTCGTCTTCATCAAATTCTCCAACTTCTTCTTCTGATTCTGAGTGTACTATATTATCACCAAATTCTGTGAAATCAACAAAAAGGTCCACCGCGGAAGAATGATGAACTTGATCCATCGGAGTAATTCCAGTTGGTTGCATAGCATCGTGCTCAGCAACTCCATATAGTCGCCCTCTTGGATTAATTGGAGTCACTGTAATCCAAGGATCTCCTCGATGTGTTACCCTAGGGTAAGAAATATAGCATACCTGAAACAAACATATTTAGTTTAGGCAATTACAATATCATTATTTATCAATAACGTACGTATTATAAAATTTTAAAATCAAACCTGGTCTGCCTGTGATGCTAGGATGAATGGGTCATACTTTTGCAGTCTCTTAGAAGAATTTACTGAAGTGACGCCAAATTGGCTCACCTGAACACCTTCTGGATAATTTGGATCATACCACTCACACAAGAAAACAATGCACCTCATGCCCAACATTCCTGGATAGCGCACTTGCAATATTTCTTTGAGAATCCCGTAGTAGACTACATCACCACATGTAGCTGAAATACCATAATCTGCAGTTGCCCTCGACCTTTCTTCATGAATCCTAAATGCAAATCCCCTAGTGCAATACCGAACGTATGAAGTTGCTTCGAAGCTTGGGCCAGAAACTATCTCTTGTAACCATGTTGGAAACATTTCTCCATTCTTCATTCCTTCAGAAACCTGAGATAATAATTTAGACAAATTAAGTATTAATTAATTCACTAATTGTAAGATATATAAGCGTTTTTAAAAAACTTACGTAATATTGCAGCCAATTTGCAAACTCGGTGTCCTTAGTTTCTCCAAGTTCGTCTTCTGTCATATCTAGATAATAGCGACGTATTGATGCAATGTAAATCCTGAAAGCAAACAACAATATATAACATATGAAACCTATATATTACTTAGGTATTAAAAAAAAGAAGTATTTAAATAAGTTCTGTTTTTACCTTTCGTACTCCGCCATCTCCTCACAATTCGTTAGGATATACATATGTAAGTGACTCCACTCATCTTGTGATAGGTAGCGTTTCTTCCCTCTCCCAGTCACTCGGCCAACTTGCGAAAACAATTCAGGGACCAGCGCGGGATACATGACTCTTTCACCTCTATCATCATGACGAGCAGGACGTCTACTCTTCGTACGAACTTCCCGTGGAAAGTAAGATTCCGCAAACTGTGATGCTTCTTCATTGATACTCTGTGCGACAATAGAACCTTCAACTCGAGCCAAAATTTTGACCTTCTTCTTTTGATGGAACATGTACCGCTCAAAAGGATACATCCAACGAAATTGAACGGGATCACCTAGTTCGGCTTCGCGGGGGAGGTGTAGGGGAAGATGTTCCATAACATCAAAAAAAGACGGCGGAAAGATCTTTTCAAGATTGCAAAGGATCACTGGTATATTGGCATCTAAATTGCGGATCCCCTCAACTGTAAGTGTCCTCGTGCATAAATCCCTAAAGAAAGCACCAACTCCTGCAATAGCTTCGTGGACGGTTTGAGGAAGGAGATGGGTAAAAGCAAATGGAAGAAGCCTCTGCATCACTACATGACAATCATGACTCTTCATTCCCATAAACTTTAGGTTTCGTGAGTCTACGCAGTTACCCAGATTAGCTGCATATCCATCAGTGAATTTAACTTCGTCTTTAATCCACCGGAAAAATTCTCTTATCTTTTCTTTTTGCAATCGGTACGGAGGAAAAGGATATGTACCATCGGGAAGACGTTCAAGATAATCACGGTTGCAAATCATTGAAACATCCATCCTAGACTCCACATTGTCTTTTGTCTTTCTCGGGACGTTTAACACCGTATTCATGATGTTGTCAAAGAAGTTCTTTTCAACATGCATCACATCGAGATTGTGCCTTAATAAATGATCCTTCCAATACGGCAAATCCCAAAATATACTCTTCTTGTGCCAGTTATGAGCTTCCCCTACAGCACAAACAAGTTCATGCCCATTACCCCCACAATCAGGAGTCCTCTCAGCACCAAAATCTCCCAACTGCTCCAATATAGTACGACCGTCTATCTCATCAATTGGAGCATCAATCACTTGTTTATTTTTCTTAAATAATCTTTTAGACCGACGATAGGGGTGGCCGTCCGGTAGAAACCTTCTATGGCAATCAAACCAACATGGCTTTCTTCCATTCCTCAATTGGAAAGCGTCAGTGTTGTCATGGCAAAACGGGCACGATAATCTTCCATGAGTAGTCCATCCAGATAGCATATCGTATGCTGGGAAATCGCTAATAGTCCACATAAGGACCGCACGCATATGAAAATTTTGCTGCCGTGAAACATCAAACGCTTCGACACCGTGACTCCATAGCATTTGTAACTCATAAATCAATGGCTGGAGGAATACATCAAGTGATCTCTTCGGATGCTCAGGGCCGGGAATAAGAAGGGAGAGGAATAAAAACTCTCGACGCATGCACATACCAGGGGGCAAATTGTACGGTGTTAGGATTATGGGCCACAAAGAATACTGCCTTCCATGCTTCCCAAATGGGTTGAAACCATCCGTACTTAACCCGAGGTACACATTTCTTAACTCGTATGCAAAATCCGGATACAACATTTGAAAATGTTTCCACGCTTTTGCATCTAAAGGATGTGTAATCTCTCCATCTTGACGATGCTCTGCATGCCATCTCATTTCTTTTGCCGTTCGCGCAGATTGATATAACCTCTTTAACCTTGCTGTCAATGGTAAGTACCACATACGTTTATATGAAATTGGAACTCTGCCACAAGTATCCTGATACCGTGGTTTACGACAAAATTTACATCTTCTCCGGTCTTCGTCTTCTCTCCAATATAGCATACAGTTGTCGATGCATACATCTATCACCTGATACGACATACCAAGACCAGCTACAAGTTTCTGTACCTCGTAGTATGATGCAGGTGCCTGATTATCTTCAGGCAAAATATCCCTCACAAAATCTGTTATCGCATCAACACACTCTTCCGCCAAATTAAAGTCCGTCTTAAGGGTCATCAGTCTACTAGCAGTTGATAAAGGTGAATGTCCGTCTCTACACCCATGATATAATGGATGCTTCCCTGCGTCTAACATATCCAAAAATCTTCTAGCTTCTTCATTTGGTTCTTCTACTCTATCCTCCCCTATTACGATCGATGGCAAATTCTCTCTAAACGCATCATGAACCATCTCAGCGGTACCTACACCAAAATCTACTTCCGTTCTATGTTCGCCTAAGCTATCCGTTCTATGTTCACCTAAGCTATCCGTTCTATGTTCGCCTAAGCTATCCGCAACATATGGTGCACTGCTACTACTACCACCATCATAATTAGTTTCTCCATGAAAAAACCAAATTTTGTATCCCGGCATAAAACCATGGGTATACAAGTGATGCCAAACTTGTTCTACCTTAACATTACGCGAATTGCAACAATTTAAACATGGACATTTTATCTTACCACCTTTTTGCAGGTGCGGTCGATTCCCGACAACCTCCATGAACTCGCATATACCTCGTGCATATCTTTGATTTAATGCCTTCGACTCCAGCTCATACATCTCTTCATCCATCCACGATCTATAATATCTAGAAGATGACATCTCCCTCTCTTAACGATTTTTTTCTAACAAATGTTTGGTTGGAAGTTGTTGTTGTTGTGAGTGAATGAAGATGTGTGGAATCATATATATAAAAACGCTGACCGTCGGAATCTGTCGGAAAAGCGTCGGAAAGCCAACGGATATAATAACGGCTATATAACGGCTATTGTTTCCGACAGATTTCCGACAGACAATTGGATGTCTGTCGGAAATCTGTCGGAAATTATTAACGGTAATTTTTTCCGACAGATTTCCGACAAACCGCCGGAATCTCTACCGGCGCCAGTACCGACAAAATACTCGGTCCAATAATCCGACCGATTTCCGACGGTGTTCTTGTCAGTCGGAAATAATTCCGACAGATTTCCGACAAAATTGAAAAATTTCAGTTCCGTCGGTAATCGGTCGGGTTACAGTCGGAAATTTTCCGACAGATTCACGTCTGTCGGAAATTCCGTCGGATTTGCGGCTGTTTTCTTGTAGTGATTATGTAAACACTGGTGAGATGAACAACTCTTGAGATTCCCGGAAAACTCAAGGCTTGTGACTTGACAATGTTTGTTGTTTGTTCTTTTGATAAGATTATGTTAATGTAGTAAACATTTTAAAATTTTCCACTACTCAAAAAGCTAATTAATAGTATGGAATGCTTTCACAATATTTGGGATGTAGTTGTTTTAAGGCTGTGTGTGTTCTTCTGGTTATGTGAATCAATGAAATTAGAGTTTATCCTGTAAATTTTGTTTTCAGTTGTACGGAGAGACAATTAAGTCAATATCAGAGAATTTCTCGACTTGTTCCACAATATTATTACTATGGTCTTCCACAAACAGATGAACTTACATTATTTCATTTAGACCAAAATTACATGTCGGTTTACATAACTTGTTACACAATGAGAGGGCTTACGCTTAACCAGACAGAGTTAAGCAAACCGATTTAGACCAAAATTACATTTCGGTTTACATAATTTAACGAACCAGATGGTTTTATATTTGGTAAAGTCGAAACGGAGAAGACAACGTCGGAATAGAGTTTCGGCGGAGAAAGCGGTCACTACATCGATAGAGAGACAAAAAGTTCAAAAGTCTTGAGAATTATCAAACTGGTCGAAATTTTGGTGGATTTTATTCTCGTGATTTCATTAGCAAGAAGAATCAAATTCTCCTGTAATTATGCTTTTTTCTGATTTTGGGTTTGCTATTTTCTATTTGTTTTAATTCAGTCAAACGCTGATTTCGTTTAAGAAAATCCGACTCAATGACATAATCTTGAAATGAACACAAGTTTATTGAATTGAATTTTTGGATTTTTAGCAGCTCGGATTTGTTTGCTTTAGGGTTTTTATCTATCTGGAGTTTTTAAATTCTGTTTGTTTCTATCTGACTCTTTAGGCATTGATATATAATGAAAAGCTGGTCAAGAAAATGTATTTGATACATATAGTGCTTGATTACATAAACAGGTATCACTTACAGAAATTTACGAACGCCAAAAACGAAAGTGTCCCTAGTTCTTGATGAATTTTTCCCGATAGTTTGTTGCGAGAGACCTCGGAAGCTTCCCTGTTATTTGATTGTATCCAACATTAAGTGTTTGTAGCAGAGAGTCACTATAAAATGTGTCGGGAAGAGTTCCCTGCAAGTTGTGCTTCCTGAGATTGACTATCCTTAACTTACTCAGGCATCGAGGATTGGAGCGGTCAAGTTGTTGTAGGAAAAATCAAGAACAGTAAGAGAGCTTCGGTTGCAAATTGAAAGAAGTATGTCTCCTGAGAAACTATTGTTCCATGCAGATAAGAGGTTGATGGAGAGTGGTGATTAGGAAATGGTTTAAATCCAAATCTAAAATTGCACCGATGAATTCACTAAAACTTCCGCCGCACCTACTAAGTCGGTGAAAGAATTATTAACAAGACTCACTATGTTTAGGCGAGGAAGCTTCCAAAACCACTCAGGGACTTTCTCTTTGATTTTATTGTTGGAAATGTCTATAACCCCCCAAGTTATAAAGGCTCTTTATTGGGAAATGGCTTTATGTCGCACCACATCAAGACCAATCTCTCTAGGCTCAGTGAGATTTCTGAATCCGCGCTTAAACTTGCCGGTGGTAAACGATTTCCAGTAAGCTAAAGATACAACAAACCTTTGAGAGAGGAGAAGAGTCTTAAGTTGGTCGGATAGCTGACGTTTAAGTAAGAAAGGTTGAGATCATTGAGGTTGATGAGCTTTGAGATAGGCTCTAGAATCAGCCCTTCAAATTGGTTATGACCAAGGAACAAGTGTTCAAGCCTCGACGACGAAGAAAAGTTGGGAACTTCAGTAGGACCGGTGAGATGGTTCCAACGGAGATCAAGAAGTGACAAGAAAGGCATCATGAGTAGAGAAGAAGGGATGGTTCCAGAGAAGTGGTTATATGAAAGGTCTAAAATGGAGAGTTTGGTGAGGTTCTCAACAAGTTGAAAACTACCAGTGAGCTCGTTATGTGAGAGATCCAACTGTGTTAACTTGGTTAGGTTACTAAAAGTGGAAGGGACTTGACCAATGAACCCATTAGAGGAAAGAGACAAGACCTCTAATCTGTTGAGATTTCCGAAACGGGGAGAGAGTGAAGAGGAAGTGAAGTTGTTGTGAGAGAGATTAAGGTAACGAAGATGGTGAAACTCAAAGATGCTGCTGTTTGGTTTGAGAATACCAGTGAAGCAGCCACGTTGGAGCTTTATCTTTGTGACCAAACCAGTCGAGTTATCGCACTGGACACCGTCAAGGTAGTCACTGTGGTTGCAACCATGGGGAATCAAACTCTTCCTTGAACTGCATAAGATCTTGAATCTGGTCTGGACGACAAGCATGAGCACTGGCCATTAAGAATTTTGAAGTGGAGACATAGCAGAGTAAGATTACTGAGACAAAAGGCAGATGCGATCCCGATACGGTCATCATGAAAACCTTAATTAAGAAGAATGATATGCTTTGAGCAAAGAGAAAGAGAAGGTTTGTCTTTACATATGCCTTTTGCATTAATGATGATAATTTTATTGAATATTTCTTCTTTTTTTTGGGAAAACATCTATTTGTCTAAGCCTGGGAATTTTATCCGGTACCGATAATCCGATCCGACACCGATCCGATATGACCGGTTTGGTTCGGATTCGGATACTGCCCATATAAACCAATGGATGAGACTTTCAATTATCCAAAATATCCGAAATCCGATGGATATTATCCGAAAACCAATGGATATATCCGATTATCCGATAACGAACACTTATGTATATATCAAGAACTATGATATGCATGAACACATGTTGTGTTGAATGTTCTTGTTTTTCGGATTTCGGATTTTGATCAATGTAGTTGGATTTCGAATGTTCATTATTTAGACCAATTTCAGATTTTTAATACCTTTCGGATAGAAACTTGAAGTTTTGGATAAAAATGACTCATACCGGATACATTTTATCCGAACAAAATGATATCTGATTCCTTATCGGATAAAATATCGGATATCCGACACCGATCCGAACCGATCATATCCGATCCGACACCGAACCGAAATAGTTTCGGTTCCTAATTGGATGAGGATCCCCCATATCCAAATGATCCGAAATCCGATGGATATTATCCGAATCCGAACCGATTATCCGAATTCCCAGGCCTATATTTGTCCATGATATCAACTTATATCTCCACCAAAAACTTACCTCTATCCATATATCCACATAATGAAACTTATACACTTATATCTCCACCCGTCTGATTTGGATCGGTTTTAGTGTAAACCCGTGACCAAACCAAGAAAATTGAATTTCAAACGGAATCAGAACCCTAGAAACCGGAGTCTCTATAAACCGGTTTAGTGAATATTTTATTATTTGTTTTTTGGAAAAAAAAAATTTCTTCTTCTTCTTTGTTAATTACGATCGTCTTCTTCGTCTCCGGTCGATCCGTTGCCGCCATCGCCGCCGGAGCTTGATCGACTCCACCTGTCTTCGTCGGATCTACGATCGTGATCGATGGCAGCCACCAACGTCGCCGAATTTGCCGCCGTTGATCCCGTTGTCGACAGAACGTGACGTCGCCGACGACAGTTCGTGAGGAGCTTCGGGATCGTGGTACCGTCGTTGATATCTTCGCCCAGCCTTCGGATCTGCTCGTGGCGAAGCTCCGGAAAAGGTGTTCAGAAATCGATCCGCACCCGCGTGTTGCTTGTGGACTCAGTTTCGTTTGCCTCAAACCGGGACCTCCACTACAACACGTGTAAACCCATTTCTTCCCCAATCTTTTTTTTTTTCACCATTCTCGCCGGAAAACAAAAACCAGAGACGTCTTCTTCTTCCCCATGAAAACGACGATCGAAAATCCGAATTGGATTTCATCGAATTCGAATCTAACCCTAAAATCTCCCAAAATCAGCCATTGAAATGACTCACCAAGCTCTCTAACACTCACAAAACTGTGTAAATCTCAAACCAGTACAAATGGGATCACAAACCGGTACGAAACATTCAAAACCATTGATGAGACCTTCGTTCACTGTCAGATCTTCTTTCGATGTATCGTCTCACTCAGCAATGGTGGAATTGAAGCAAGGATCTTAACATCGTTATCTAGAATCGGCGATCGAGATAGAGGAATCGTCTGATTTGTCCCTCAAAGGAAGACTAAAATCTTATAAATCCTTGTTATAACACTCATTTTGTTTTAAGTTTATTTTTAATAGGAAAAATAACAAAATTACCCTAAAACCAACCCATATTTGTCATATTACAACTTTACCTGGGTATAACCCACCCGAGAACCCACCCACCCAATAAAACGGGTCAAACCCGAAAATTGTAAAAAAAAAAAAACCGAATTACAGAGATTTTTTTACTCTCTCAATTCAAACCGACGATTCCTCTTCGTTCGACAACTCTCCCTCTCTCCCTTCTCCTCTGTCTCCTCCTGCGCTCTCCGCTTAAATCTGGTGAAGATTTTAGTTCTCCTAAGGTAGGCGACAGTCAATTTCTCCTTTTATCTCCTCTTGCAGATTCGCTTCTAGGGTTTAGGTTTTACTTCTCGTGTTGTGAGCGATTGCAATCGATTTTGTGTGTGATATAAATTCTCCAATTTGGCAGGAAAGAGAATTCTGAATCCTTTCTCCTCTGTCTCCTCTTACACTCTCTACTCCATCAAATTGAAGTCCCAAATAGTTATTACATTTGTTTGTGATGCCGCCGAAGATGATTTTTCCTAAGGGGATGAATCCTAAAGGGAGGAAGAAGAGTCATAAGTCGCCAGATAGAGTAGTGGCACCGGTAGCGGAGGAAGAGGCGCAAACGGAAGCGAGTCAACAAGAAAGTGTAGTGGCACCGGTAGCGGAGGAAGAGGCGCAAACGGAAGCGAGTGAAGAAGAAAGTGAAGACGACGAGAGAATAGAGACTGAAGAAGAAGAGGAAGAACATGACAGCTCCGATGCGAATTTAGTAAGTATTCCTCTCCATTTAGTTAGGTAAAACAAGAGAAAACTTGGGAAAAATAGTTCGTTTTAGTAAGGGAATTTGTTTGTTTTGTGCAATTTGATCTTTATTGCAAGGAAATTGACACATTTAATCAATAAAGCATGTCAATTTAGAGGTTGGGTTTGAAGAGAAACTGGAAAACTTGGTAAAACAAGAGTGCTGTAAAACTGGATAACTTGGTAAATAGAGTGCTGTAAAACTGGTCAAACCTGGTATAACTATTTTGAGGTAAAACTGGATAACTTTGTAAAAATATACAGATGTATAAATGGAATAACTTGGTAAAAATGATTGATGCAGGGATCTGGTGATGAAGCAGAGGTTATGAGACCTTTGAGTATGTACTTCCAACCAACGGAGTACAAGAAAAAGATAAGGATCTCGACGAGATGCTACGTCAAAGAGTTTGCTAAAACTCTGGAGAATTTGGAGCCTCCACTTACGCGTGCTGAGAAGAATTGGTTTGCAAGCCATCCCCAGTTCAAACACATCTTCCACTTGCCAAAGGGAGGTTTGGACCACAGTCACAAGCTCCAAGGCATGTGGATGCTTTTACTCCGAACCGCACGCATTGAGAAGAAAAAGGAGGCGTGGTTCGTGGTTAATGGCGTTCCTATCCGGTACCGTCTGAGAGAGCACGCCTTGATATCCGGATTAAACTGTAGAAATTATGAGGTGAATTATGAGTTGGGTGACATGCAGTATGTGAGGAGGCAGTTTGGTAGAAAAAAAGTCAGATATGAAGATGTCAAAAAGAAGCTAGAAGATGGGATGCCAGCTGATAGAGATAGGTTGAGGATGCTTGTGTTGTATTTTCTTTGCAGCATCATCATAGCTCAGGAAAAATGTGGAAAGCATGCAACTCCGATCCCCGATTTCTTCCTGAAAGTTTTTGACGATCTTGAGTTGTGCAAGAGTTATCCATTTGGGAGGTTGTCTTTTGATTACATGCTGAAACAGATGTATCACATGCTGGATAAATTTAACGGAGTCGTCGAGGAAGACACTTTAAGGCCGATTCCCGGTTTCTGTATCCCTCTGGAGGTATGTACAATTAGGAAGTAATTGTTGCAACTTTTGAATAATTGAAACTATTTCAACTATAAGTGTGTTGTGCAGCTGCTAGCGTTTGAAGCAATTCCAGATTTGGCGAGTTCTTTCCTCGAGCCAATTCTAGAGGCAGACGGTGGTTGTCCAAGGATGTGCAGGTTTAAGTTCAAGAAGAGTGGGATGAGAGGGTTTCCTCTTTCAATGATCAACGAAAAACTTGGTACAACTAAGGTCAGTTATTTTACGCATTTAAATTATTTATAGTTGTTTTTTGTTTTAATTTTTAACATAACTGTTGACATTTGCAGGGCATTCATAACATCCTCTTGAATCGTAAAGAAGTAGATCTTGCTCAAATCTTCCAAGAAGACGATGTCGAGGATTGTGACGATCCGGTTGTTCGCGAATGGATAACCCGTTGCAATCAAGGAAATACTATCTTCTTTCCAGAAATGTACAACGATGACGTGGCTGCACGAGTGGAAGAGGAAAAAGAAGCTGACAAAGAAGAAGTTGAGGAAGAAGTAGGTGGAACATCCGGAGAAGCGAATGCTTTGAAAGATTTGGCACAGGTTGTGGAAGGGATGAAGGCAAAAATGGACTTAGGGTTCAAGTCAGTTTATGAAAAGTTGGATGGGTTTGATGAGAGAATGAAGAAGGTGGAAAGTTATGTGTTGAAGAAGTTAGATGAGGTAAAAGTGTAAAACTTGGAATAACTAAGCTATGGTAAAACTGGTATAATTGGTAGAACTATACTTTAATTGTTTTTTTTTATTTCAGGTAAATGAACAAAGACCTGAAGATCCAGGTTATAGGCAGGAGGAAGCACAAGAGATGGCTACTGAAGCCCAACCACCAACAACAGCTGCTGCTCATAGGACGGAGGAAGCCAATGAGGAGACAATGACCCTCAATAGTTATAGGGACAGCATAACGCGTGGTAAGCGTCCCCGGGGCAAAGTAGCCAATTACCCGAGTAGACTATTGACAAGGTCAAGGAAACCATTGGAGGAGCCATCACAACCATTGGTAAAGCCATCACAAACATTTGATGTGTGAAGACTATATTTGGTTTTTTTTTTTTATTGGTTGGTTCTGGTATGATTAGGTGCAGCTGCTGGATAAGGTTGAAGTTTTTTATGAGAACAATTGGAGGAAAGGATTTGTGAGACGAATGCTTGAAGGTCGAAGAGTTAGGGTTTTTATATATGACTTGAAGGAGGAGCATGATTTTGGAGTGAGCGAAATTCGGTTTGATAAACAAGCTTAAACAATGTTGTTTTTTATCTGAATTCGAACAAGCTTAAACTATGTTAAAACTATGATGTGTTGAATTCGTAAAACTTTGTAAAACTTTGTAAAACTATGTTGTTTTTGAAGTCCATGCTTAGATAAATATTACAAACACACGAACAACACAAACAATAGATATTAGAAGATAAGTCTTACATCACAAACACAAGAGATAAGTCATAAAACACAAGAAATAAGTCGAGTCTTAAAACAGAAGAGATAAGTCATAAAACACAAAGATAAGTCTTAAAACACAAGAGATTGTTTTGCAGCGAGCCTTAAGCTAAGCGAGCCTTAAGGTTTGCAACCTCTTTGAGCTTTGCATTCTCATTTTGAAGCTGCTCAATACGATAGGCATGGCTGCCAAGGTCCTCGGCCTGGCGATCAACTTTCCTTCTTAAGCTTGTAACTTCTTCTTCAACTCCATGAACCCAAAGTTTTTTATGGTGTTGGTCATTATCCTCCTACACAAGAAGATATAATAGTTTAACCAAGATTTCCAGTTTTACCACACGATAGTTTAACCAAGATTTCCAGTTTTACCACACGATAGTTTAACCAAGATTTCCAGTTTTACCAGACTATAGTTTTAACCAATTTTTCCAGTTTTACGACCGAACCCAGAAAAACCCAGAAAAAAAAATTCACGCACCTCAAATTCACTGCAAATAAGGTACCTCCTTCCCACATCAGATCCAGAGAGGTGTGATGGCTCCACAACGATTCGAGCACCGTATGGACACTTTGTTGGTATGCCATCACAACCATCGGCGAGCAACAACCTTCTCTGCTCTTCCTTCTTAAATCTCTTCATGTCAGTGTACCACGGATCAGTTTCACAAATCTTGTCCATGAGATGAGCAAATGAAGGACAACGAAAAGGATAGAGATTTTGTCAGAGAACTAAAGAGAAAATGAGAGAACTAGAGAGAGAGAAGTAGAGAGAGAGAGTTAAAGAGAAAACGAGAGAACTAGAGAGAGAACTAAAGAGAAAATGAAAGAGATTTTGTCAGAGGGAATCTAGAAATGGTCGGATGGATTTTGTCTCCAAAAGGAAAAGGAAATAAATGGTCAAAATTGGTGAAATTGACGTTTTGCCGCTAAAAATTTTTGGTGAAATTTTCGTTTTGCCGCCCAAATATTACACATAGTTTTACCAAACATTTTAGTTTTACGAAAGTCCCAAATAGTTTTACTTTGGCTGTTTTCAATTTATTCAGTTTTACCCACTCTTAAACTTTAAATTTTTAGTTTTACAGTTGAGTTTCCTCCTTTAATCTATCATTCTAATTGTTGTGTGCATTAATATGTTTCAGTTTTACATTTTTTGTAATTTCACCCTACTAACTTGGCTATTGTTCCTATAGTGATCTTAAAAGTATAAGTCATTTGTTGGTGTGATTGTTTCATACGGAACCAAAAATTCTAAATATATAGTTTTCATGTTAGTACATTTATAACATGTAATTATATTTTGTTTATATCATTCTAAATAACTATTTATAACGTTTTGTTTCCCTAAATCGATCATCATTTATTTATTTATTTATTTTTTTTTTTGGCTAACTCGATCTATTTGTAACGTTTAAAATTTACAAAATTTGATTTACAACGGCAATTAGTTACACAATATCAAAAATATATAGTTTTACATAACAAAAAACCAGTTTTCCATTTAAAAAATATATAGTTTTACATAACAAAAAACCATTTCTCCCTAGTTTTACCTGAAGATACAGATCCCATACATAATTTACATCACAAGCGTTTAAGATACAATCAAACAGGGCTACCAAATCCAAAGAGCAACCATTGGAGTCCTTGCCTTCGCCGCCTTTTGTTTTTCGTCCTTGGTCGCCTTTCCCCAACCGATGGAAACCTCTTTGTTTTCCTTCTTCCCTTCTTCTTCACGCGATCCGGAGGTATGATCTGCAACTCATTGATGTGGTCTGGGATAATCCATTCCGACATATCCGGCACTAAATAAATTGTCCTAGAATACGCCAACGCCCACAACTCGGTCCAATAATACTTCGAGCATAGTTCATGTAATTCTAATTGGATATCATGTCCTCCGATTTCACGATTTTGAGGAGCATTCTTTTGAAACGCAATGAATGCTCGTATCCCGTGCTCACAAGGATACTCTTGAACATCGAAGTACCTGCAACTGCAACTTCTCGACCTCAAGTTCACCAAATAAGATTTGCCGTCACTACCGGTGACGTCGTATTCAAGCGTGAAACTGTTTAGCTCCGAAACAATTAATTTCTCAGCAATAGGCCATGTATCGTGCACGAAGTTCTCCACAAAAGGCACCAGTTTATTATTTAAAGTACCACCCGCGGCCTCCTTCCGGTGTTCATTAAACCACTGGGAAAATGTTTTGATGATTGTATCAAGCATGGGTATTATGGGGTACTTCCTTGCGTCCACAAACGTGCTGTTCAAAGATTCCATGGCGTTGCTTGTATCTATGTTGTATCTGCAACCTGGAAAATAAGGCCTTGCCCATTTTTCTTTCACGGTACTCTCCTCAAGATACTTGGCCGCAGATGGATATCTCATCTTAAATGACTCATAAGCACGGTCGAACTCACCCACCGTGTATATCCTGCTGCACTCCATGAATCTCCATGCGATTACGTCTTTGTTGGCGCCTGAGGTATGATTTTTCACATTTTGGGACAAATGCCATACACAATACCCATGATGAGCCAGGGGATACAGTTTCTCTATGGCGCTGATGAGGTTTGCATTTCTGTCACTCATAAACACCAATTCGGAAGAGTCCGGTACAACGGATTTCAGCATCTCAAAAAACCAAGTCCAACTATGAAGTTTCTCACCATCGAGCACACCAAACGCTATGGGATAATGGTGTCGATTAGGATCCTGGGCTGAGGCGAAAACAAGCACACCACCAAATCCGTTCTTCAAAAAGGTCGCATCCACAATTATCACTTTCCTCATCGCTTTGAACCCTTCGATGCTAGCTCCCAACGCTATGAATAGATACTTGAATTTCCCCACATCATCCAATAACAACTTTGTTTTCGTACCGGGATTGACCTGCTCTAACACGTACAAATAACGATACAACAACTTGTAGTTGTCTTCGGGACTACCACGTAAATCACGAACAGCTAGACTTTTACCTCTCAGAGCTGTGGAGTATGATATCTGCACACCTAAATCTCTCTGAACCATCCCCATGATAATTTTCGGCTTCGGAGTATCCATTTGTCCTGGATACTTTTCATTCAAATAAGATGCAACCAATTGGGCCGAGCCTTTCCTCTTCGTGTTGCTTGTACTCTGACTAGCCCGAGTGCATGTATGCATCTTCGTGTACGTTCTAATCGAGAAAATCTCTGTGTTTGTAACCACTGCAGCTCTTAAAGCCCATTTACAGTTTTCTATAGGACATTTTAGCACTAATCGCATCTTATCCGACTTTATTATCCTATAACTGAAACTGTTAGCAAATGCACCTCTATCCACCACCTCTTGTACTGCCTTCCTATTTTTAAATTCTTGACCCACACTCAGACCCAAACCGTCTTCCCATTCCTCTATAAACTGACAAGGTTCTACAACAGGCTGAGGCTCAATATATGTCTCACTACTGTTGTCCATACATTCATCACGTGATCTATCATCATCATCCTCCATCGCCTGATGTTGTTCGTTTGCTTGTTCTTTGCCTACATACGGAACAATGGCATTAGCTCCGATTTCCTCGTCATTTGATTCCAATACATCAAAGTTCATACCAGTAGAACTTTTCTCTACTCTCGACAGTTGCTCGGGCTGTTCCGATGAAGCGATGACCTCCACGTACAAAAGACATCTTCGGTTCTCTTTACCAGCACACCTTAGGTAAACAGACATATCCTCCTCATCCTCAATAACTAATTTTTCCTCATCTCTTCCCATCAGCACTGGAAAATAACTCAATTCCAATTTAACCCTTTTTTCATCTAATGAAATCTTCTTCAATATCCTAGCTTCCACCATCGACAAAGTTATCTCCCTCACTGATGTATTGAACATTATACTATAATTGCGACCTTGGTATTTAAAGAATATGCCCACTTCATTGCTCATCGTATCCTGTCAAAAACAATACAAAAAAGTCACTCAGTAATAGTAGGTATCCACAGTTATCCTGGTTTTATACGTAATTCATAATTCTCAGTTTTACCAGTTTTACAATATTTACAATTTTACTTGTTTTACCTAGTTTTACCATATCGCAAGAACACAAATGGGGATCCAATCAACTTCCAATTCAGTAGGATTCAACCACTAAAATACATTTGTTACCTCTTTATAGCCCTAATCGACCCAGAATTCATACTAAAACACCCAATGTGCATCAATAATGACCTAATCTAGATTGAGCAATACCAATCAATCCCTAATTTGCTAAAACCTAATCTAGATTGAGCAATACCAACCTAAGAGCAATGAATCGGTGGCGGCGGCGGTCCGGCGGCGGTCCGGCGGCGATGGAGAGCTCGACGGCGGAGGACGGATGAAGAAACGGTTTCTTCCCGAGCTCGATTGTGCAGAGCTCGATTATATTTTTTTGTGAAATTGGGCAATTCTACATGTGGAGTGTGTGACGTTTTTAGTGTATAAAAACTACATGATGTTACTCTTTTTCTCACAAAAACCACAGAGCATTCTTTGCTTTCATTAAGGGTAAAACCGAAATTCTACATTAGCTCAACAAATAGAGGGACATGTAGATTTGATAGGGATATAGGAGATTTTGTTTTTAGCAAAAGGGACAAAGGAGACGTTGGCTCATCGAGATACTTACCAGATCGAGAATGGGTTGTGGTTTAGATAGGATAATCGGGTATTTGTGTTGATAACCGGGTCATAATCCGGTTTAATTTTAATTTTAATGGTTATGATTTAATTACGAAACAGTAAACCATCCTTAACCAAATATTGTGGGAAATGAGTTTTTAAACTTTCATCGGGTGATAGATAGATAGTTAACTTTCTTTTGGTGGAGATATAAATGTATAAGTTTCATTCGGTGGATATATGCATAGAGGTAAGTTTTTGGTGGAGATATAAGTTGATATCATACTTCTCGTGTACAAATAGATTGTTTTCCCTCTTTTTTTTGCTGTCTACTTGTTAATTTTTGGTTCAAGCACATCAAATATTTAAGTGACACTTAACCACTTTGTTGAAACAGTATATTCTCATTTAAATTTCCTTACACTATTACTCTGATCAGTGTGTGGTTGTCATTAATTTGTTTCTGGATTGAATAAGACTCATTCAAATTCCAAAGAGTTGGTAGACTAGCGCTTTACAAGGCATAGACTTAGTAATTCATATATTGTCAAATTACATTTCTTTGTGTAGACTCTGTCTCTTTACTCATGAGTTTCCCTTTCAGTCCACCAGCCCCAGACCGTGGAGATGCTCGAGCACAAGGATCCGCATAATCTGCAGTTATGCATCAGATGAAAATATATTTCTCTTGGTATGTTTTTTTGGTTCCTTTTGATCAATTCATGAGAACATAAGTTTATTAAATTGGATTTTTAGATATGAAGGGTTTAGGAATTCGGATTGTTTACTTTAGGGTCTTTCTATCTGAAGTTTGTATACTCTGTTTGTTTCTATCTGAGTCTTTAGGCATTGGTATATAAGAATAAATTTTGGTGAAGAAAATGTTTTTGATACATTTGATGCTTGTTTACAATAACATGAACTAGGTGACCAATGGCAGAAGAAACAATCGTAACGGCTTCTAAGCCTGTTCGGACCAAACAACAGTCCTATTGTCAATCCAAACAACAGTCTAGGACAATAACTTTTAGCCGTTGCTTTCCAGTTCAACACTTCTTCTTCTTCTTCATCTTCTTCTTGATTTTGGCGTTGTGTTGGTGTTGCAGTAGTCCCGAAGCAACTTTCCTCGAGAGGAAGACCACAAAGTTTTGCATTCCCTTCAAAAGATGAGCTAGGTTGCCCTGTAATCTGTGTTCCTTGTGGTATTTCTCCCATGAGTTGGTTATGAGACACACTTATGTACGCCAGAAAAGAGAGGTCCCAAAGTTCTTTAGGAATTGTACCTGAGAGTTGGTTTCTTGACAGGTCTAGAGATTCTAGCTCCTTAAGATTTGCCAAAGATAGAGGAATATGGCCTGTGAAGGCGTTGTTTGATATTTAAGTAACTGAATAGCTGCCAATATTTGATATAGTAACTATATAATATCAACTAAGGTCTCTTCTGAATTGCTCCTCGCTAAGATTTGAAAGTCTGGACCACAACAGAATGAAAGACACATTTCCTTTCTGGCTCAAGGCTTTGCCTGATTTACAAGCCCTTACCCTCCGTTCAAACAAATTATGTGGTTTTATATCTCCTCCTGATCAAGGTCCTCTTGCGTTTCCCGAGCTGCACATATTTGAGATCTCGGATAACAACTTTACAGGAAGCTTGCCACCAGATTACTTTGTGAACTGGAAAGCATCATCATTCAAGATTGCAGGACGACCGGAAAATCTACATGGGCGACTATACCAATTACTATGTCTATGAAGATACCATAGATTTGCAATACAAAAGTCTATTCATGGAGCAGGGGAAGGTTCTTTCCTCTAACAGCACCATTGATTTCTCTGGAAACAGAATCGAAGGAAATATTCCTGAATCCATCGGTCTCTTGAAGGAATTGATTGCACTCATTTTTAGTTAACTGAGGCTATAGTTTTTGATGCCCATATGTTCTGCTTATGCTACTCAATTTTTTGGCCATCCATAAACGACTTTTGTGATAAAAACATTCAGATTTCTATAAATTTTGGAGAATTTGTATGAGTTTTGGTTTGGGATTCCCCAGGTTGACAATAACATTTCAAAAGAAAAATACTTATTCATAAATGGATTTGAAAATTAAGAATTCAAAATCTAAGCTTATTGAATAATAGAAAGTAGGTGATTTACCCGCAACGTGTGCGGGTGTGAACAATACTTTATCACGTGGTTAATTTTAATATTGAATAAATTATTAATTATAAATTATGAAATCTAATATATATCGTAGCATAAAAATTTAGATTGAAAATGTTGCATCACAATGATTAGGATTTTATTAGTCCTAAATTTTACGGTTGATAAGGCAACCTATAGTTGTTCATGAGAGAATACATGTCTAGATAGAAACGAATCAATACTCGGGGAAATTTTAACTATGCCACTCTTGAAAACGTTTTTCTTAACTTTGCCATCCTAAAGATCATTGCCACCCTATAAATACCCAAATGTCAAAATTACCCCTCCCATAACACGCTATTTTTCTGTCTCTCCTCTCTTCTCTCTTCTCTCGGCGAAAACTTAGTTGAAAAGGAAAAAGAAAAATTCAGATCTCCCCTACCATCGTCGATCTCAGTCGATCTCGCCGTCGTCGTCATATTTTCCGATTTCGATGCCTAATTGGATTTCAATGTGGTGAACAAATTTGGGTTGCACATCTATGTACGTTTCCGATTCCACCTTCTCTTTCTCGTTTTGAATTGGTGGATTTTTGATATGTTGTTTTGATTTAGATTACTGCTCTTTGGGTTCTATGCATATGATAAGTAAATTAGAGACTTGCTGAAATTAGGCTTTGTGATTAGCGTTCTTCTAATTGAATTGATTCTGAAATTAGTTTAAGAATTGATTCGTTAATGTGAAATTTTCCACAAACTCCTCAGGAGATCTAGCCTCGGACTGAAATCCCGAGGCAAGTTCTTCAAACACGAAAGAAACCGAGAATAGCGCTACGAAAGCCGATCCTCGGACTGAAGCGATGAAATCTGTGGAAGCTATCGACTTATCGGTAAAGTTGCACAATGCAAAACCGATGGTCTTACTTTTTTCAAAATATTTTCTTTATGTGAAGGTTTTTGCATTATTTGCTTCTGTATAATGAATAGTTATATTTCATTTCATGTGTGTGTGCAACAAAAGCTGCAAAAGAACCTTAAAAAACCTTGTTTTAGATTTCTTTTACTCGTTTTGGTACTATTTTCAGTGGTAATGACCATGTTCAAGCCTATACACCTCATTTATCTTATGTTATTGATCATGTTTAATATTTGAAACTACTTGCAATATGAGGGATATGTAGAATGAAGCTGTTGTTATTGAAAGAGATTGATTGATTATCAACTGCTTTGTGATTGTGAAAATGTATTGTCTGCACTATGATGTTTTTATGCTAAACTATAACCATGGTGACTGCAGAGATCCAGAAAAGTGTGAACAATATTCTTTGCCAGCTTCTACCATGTTTCATGGCATAATGAGCGAGCACTAAGAATGTCGATGAGCAAATGTTGAACGTGGAGAACAAAAAATATTTCTACTAGTTGAATGGATCCCCAACAATGTAAATCACTAGTCTGTGATATTCCGACCTGCTTGTGCTTTGGGTTTTGGTGATGTTAAATGATATAAAATATGTTTTGTGATGCTAGTTTAAGACTTGGATTAGTTTTTTTTTCCGCTTTGAATAATGTATTTGATCGTCTTATTCTTCCAACCTGTAATGAACGATCTAATGAGCTTTATATAAACAATTTATACCAATTCAGTCACACAAACATGTAAAAAAATTTTAAAACATCAAAAATTTATTATAAAAACCTTTAAAATCAAATAATATGTTTTAAAAAACCTTATAATCTTATTAAAAAAAACCATATAATCTTATTTAAAAAACCTTATAATCTATTTTAAAACAATCTTATAATCTGTTTTAAAAAACCTTTTAATCAGTGTTTTAAATCAAGTGCAACAATCTTATAATTAGTTTAAACAATCTTATAATTTGCTTTAAACAACCTTATAATTTGATAATCTGTAAAATTCCTTGTAATTTGTTTCAAACAACCTTATAATCTGTTTTAAACAACTTTATAATTTATTTTAAATAACATTATAATCTGCTTTTAAAAACCTTATAATATGTTTTAATAACTTTATAAAATAGATTCAAAGGCTTTTTAAAGCAGATTATAAGATTTTTTAACCAAATTATAAAGTTTTTTAAAACTGATTGTAAGGTTTTATAAAGCAGATCATAAAGTTCTTTAAAACAGATTATAAGATTTTAAACAATTGTTATTTTTAAAACAAAATATAAGATTATAAGGTTTTAAACAACTGTTATTTTTTAAATTGGTGGTGTTATTTTTGATATAGAATATAAGATTTTTAAAAATAGATTATAAGGTTTTTAAAGCAGATTATAAGGTTTTAAGCAAGTGATATTTTTAAAATTGATGGTGTTATTTTTAAAACATAATATATGATTTTTTAAAAAAGATTATAACATTGTTTAAAATTGATTATAAAGTTTTTTAAAGTAGATTACCGGTGTTGAAGTTCCTTATAAACATATTGTTAGGTTATTTAAACTAAATTATAAGGGTTTTACAAACCAATGCAATGTGTTGCACTAACAGTTGATAGTTATTTGACTAGACATTCTCTAATCCCAACAAAATCGAACTACTCACCAAAAGATTAATCGCATATTAAGATCAAATGCATGAACAGATTGTGCCATAGACTGCAAAATATTCAAATACTCTATATCAGTGAACTTCCCATACGATGGTCCACCTTCACCAACTCCAGGCCTCAATTTCATCGAATCCTGGATTCGGCTCTCTTTCCGCAACGGCGAAGCGTGACAGAACGAAGCGACGCCGCTCTTCCTCCATGCCGAAGCTCCGTCGCCGGACGATGCGACGAAACCAAATGCGATCGCTGTCGGAGCTCCATCGATACCTTAAGCCTAGACATCTCTTCCACATTTCATGCTCAAAATCCTTGTTTTCCTTCCCATTCGATATCAGGTTGGGGTTCATTTAGGTGATGTTCACTTGGATAAGCTTAGAGTAACATGCTCTTAATCCTTATAATCTCTTTTAAAAAGCATAAAATTCCTTATAACATGATTTAATCTGTAAAATTCCTTATAATCTTATAATCTGTAAAATTCCTTATAACGTGAGGTAACTGTCAGATTATAATATGTTTTACATAACCTTATAATCTGGTTTAAAAACCTTATAATATGTTTTAAAAACTTTTTAATTTGTTTTAAAAAACTTTTTAATCTATTCCAAAAACCTCATAATCTATTTTAAAAATCTTACAATTTGTTTTACATAACCTTATAATCTTGTTTAAAAAACCTTATAATATGTTTAAAAAACTTTTTAATTTGTTATAAAAAACTTTATAATCTGTTCTAAAAACCTTATAATCTGTTTTAAAAAACTTTATAATCTGTTTTAAAAAACCTTATAATATGTTTTAAAAACTTTATAAAACCTTATAATCCGTTTTAAAAAAACAAAAAAATTCTTATAATCAATTTTAAACAACTTTATAATCTTTTAAATTCCTTATAGCGTGAGCTAACCATAGAAACCTTATAATATGTTTTCCTCATAATCTTATTTAAAATAAACCTTATAATCTATTTATAAAAAAAAACCTTATAATCTGCTTTAAACAACTTTATAAATTGTTTTTCAAACGTTATAATTCGTTTAAAAAAATCTCATAACCTTGTTTAAAATAAACCTTATAATCTGAATTGTGCCATATACCTCCAAAACCCATTGTCTCCTCACCAAAACTTGCAACGGACATGAGCCACCACTCGCCCTTGTCGTCGGCAAAACTCCACTGGTAACACGTTTCTGAGTCTTGAAACCGTCTTCTTTCCCCATCTTTGATACAATGGAGAGTAATTTACAAAAACCCTTTGATCAAGAAGCCATTTTGTCTGAAATATAGAGAGTGAAGAAGGAAGAAAAAGATCAAGAACTTTTAACGAGAGATTGAAATCGAAATGAACCATTCGAGATTTAGGTATTAATTACACTATTACTATTATATACCAAAACCATAGTACATAATTATTTATATCTTTGATATTAACCATAGTTTACAATCATGTAATGATTTAGGAGTGTATAACTAGTATTTGGCAATAAGACGTATTCCACCTTTCTGTTGATAATCATATGGTTCTATAGACAAGAATGCATCTACAACATTTCCTTGTTTCAGTAATGATTCAAGCTCCTCGACGGTCGGGTTGCTCGAGATTAGCTTATGAGTGACTCCAGATGACTCTCTTTGATGTACCTCTGTTACATACCTTGATCCATCTCCGTTTATCTCGATTGGTATACTGCAGAAAACCCGAGAAACCAAATTAGGAGAAGCTAAAAGCAAAGCAAGAAACCAAGATTTTTGTATGAAGAACATCAAGACTACTTACTGTCTTGGCAAGACTGCTCCAGAGCAAGTGGCACAGAGCAATGCAGCTTTAGCTTCACAACAAGTGCAACGCTCATTATCACCAATATCTCTCTCTGACATGGATAATCCTACTGGCTCATCGATTCTTTCTTCATGTATTGGCTTATCGTAGCAAAACATTGACTCAAGACTGCTTCTTTGTTTGTGCATGTCTCTTTTTAAGCATGACTCAGCCTACGGAATCAAAAGAATTTCCTCAATTTAGCAAACAATGTTGTATCCCTTATCAGAAGAACCAAGATTCTATTTCTTAACTTTCTCAATCACCCTGATGCATAAATGTTACCTGAAAGCTCCAAACACCGAGGTAATACTGAGTTATGTAACATCATATCCAACTAAGCATCACTAAACTTTTTCCAGGATTTGAAGTCACAGCATCAACATATAGCTATCATGACTCATATTTACTAATGCCAATAAAGCATAATCATCACAAATTCATGATTTGGAGTCTAGGCACTAACATACAAATGTTTCTACTCATAGTTACTAATGCTAGTACTCGTAAGTATCATCATCATCATCGTTAAACAAGCCAGGACAAGTACATTGGTATGATCATTGAAATTTCCATGGGAAATTTAGCTCAACTCTCAAAAATTGCTTCATTCCATACGCAAAATTTCCAACAACTCATTCAAGTAAAGAGTTTAGGATACCAAAATACAGCTAAAATGAGAACAATTTAAGCATCCTCATTATCTTGAGTTCGTCTCCATAATCAAAAGCTTTAAATAACATATCATATCACACACACCACAATCCACAAATTCAGTAACCTAGCGAGAACAATTAACCATTCTAATAAACTTTGAATGATGAAGTAGAAACACTGGCAGAACTTAACTTTCCCAAAAAAAACCCTAAATTCCAACAATTTCAAAACGAAACCAGAGAAATGCGAAAACCCAAATAAACCCTAAATTAGTCCAATCGAAAGTTCCAGACATCGCCCAGAGAGAGAGAGAGAAAGAGAGAGAGTACTGAGTGGGCGGTGGCGTTTGAACGCGGCTTGCAATTGGCGAATAAGTTCCGGCGAGGAGGAAGAAGAAGATGATTCCTGGTTTAGTATGGGTCGAATCAGACTCTTCGGAGGTTTATCCGATAACACCGGAAGGTTAGCCTCCCTGTCCATTGTCGTCGGATCTCAACTGCATCTCCTATTTCGCTACAACGTTTTGATTTCTGAGAACGGAGAAAATCACAGAGAGATAAGCAAAATCAAACCCTCAATTTTCATCAATTTTTTCCATGGCCGTCGAAATTACTCTTCTTTGCCTCTACAGACTATACACAGAGAAATGGTTTTGAAGAGGAATCGTCTGATTTGTCCCTCAAAGGAAGACTAAAATCTTATAAATCCTTGTTATAACACTCATTTTGTTTTAAGTTTATTTTTAATAGGAAAAATAACAAAATTACCCTAAAACCGACCCATATTTGTGATATTACAACTTTACCTGGGTATAACCCACCCGAGCAACCCACCGACCCAATAAAACGGGTCAAACCCGAAAATTGTAAAAAAAAAAAAACCGAATTACAGAGATTTTTTTACTCTCTCAATTCAAACCGACGATTCCTCTTCGTTCGACAACTCTCCCTCTCTCCCTTCTCCTCTGTCTCCTCCTGCGCTCTCCGCTTAAATCTGGTGAAGATTTTAGTTCTCCTAAGGTAGGCGACAGTCAATTTCTCCTTTTAGGGTTTAGGTTAAGATTCGCTTCTAGGGTTTAGGTTTTACTTCTCGTGTTGTGAGCGATTGCAATCGATTTTGTGTGTGATATAAATTCTCCAATTTGGCAGGAAAGAGAATTCTGAATCCTTTCTGCTCTGTCTCCTCTTACACTCTCTACTCCATCAAATTGAAGTCCCAAATAGTTATTACATTTGTTTGTGATGCCGCCGAAGATGATTTTTCCTAAGGGGATGAATCCTAAAGGGAGGAAGAAGAGTCATAAGTCGCCAGATAGAGTAGTGGCACCGGTAGCGGAGGAAGAGGCGCAAACGGAAGCGAGTGGAGAAGAAAGTGTAGTGCCAGCGGTAGCGGAGGAAGAGGCGCAAACGGAAGCGAGTCAAGAAGAAAGTGAAGACGACGATAGAACAGAGACTGATGCGAATTTAGTAAGTATTCCTCTCCATTTAGTTAGGTAAAACAAGAGAAAACTTGGGAAAAATAGTTCGTTTTAGTTAGGGAATTTGTTTGTTTTGTGCAATTTGATCTTTATTGCAAGGAAATTGACACATTTAATCAATAAAGCATGTCAATTTAGAGGTTGGGTTTGAAGAGAAACTGGAAAACTTGGTAAAACAAGAGTGCTGTAAAACTGGATAACTTGTTAAAACTAGAGTGCTGTAAAACTGGTCAAACCTGGTATAACTATTTTGAGGTAAAACTGAATAACTTGGTAAAAATGATTGATGCAGGGATTTGGTGATGAAGCAGAGGTTATGAGACCTCTGAGTATGTACTTCCAACCAACGGAGTACAAGAAAAAGATAAGGATCTCGACGAGATGCTACGTCAAAGAGTTTACTAAAACTCTGGAGAATTTGGAGCCTCCACTTACGCGTGCTGAGAGGTATTGGTTTGCAAGCCATCCCCAGTTCAAACACATCTTCCACTTGCCAAAGGACAACAGTCACAAGCTCCAAGGCATGTGGATGCTTTTACTCCGAACCGCACGCATTGAGAAGAAAAAGGAGGCGTGGTTCGTGGTTAATGGCGTTCCTATCCGGTACGGTCTGAGAGAGCACGCCTTGATATCCGGATTAAACTGTAGAAATTATGAGGTGAATTATGAGTTGGGTGACATGCAGTATGTGAGGAGGCAGTTTGGTAGAAAAAAGTGAGATATGAAGATGTCAAAAAGAAGCTAGAAGATGGGATGCCAGCTGATAGAGATAGGCTGAGGATGCTTGTGTTGTATTTCCTTTGCAGCATCATCATAGCTCAGGAAAAATGCGGAAAACATGCAACTCCGATCCCCGATTTCTTCCTGAAAGTTGTTGATGATCTTGAATTGTGCAAGAGTTATCCGTTTGGGAGGTTGTCTTTTGATTACATGCTGAAAGAGATGTATCACATGCTGGATAAATTTAACGGAGTCGTCGAGGAAGACATTTTAAGGCCGATTGCCGGTTTCTGTATCCCTTTGGAGGTATGTACAATTAGGAAGTAATTGTTGCAACTTTTGAATAAATGAAACTAATCAACTATAAGTGTGTTGTGCAGCTGCTAGCGTTTGAAGCAATTCCAGATTTGACGAGTACTTTCCGCGAGCCAATTCTAGAGGCAGACGGTGGTTGTCCAAGGATGTGCAAGTTTAAGTTCAAGAAGAGTGGGATGAGAGGGTTTCCTCTTTCTCAGATCAACGAAAAACTTGGTACAACTAAGGTCAGTTATTTTACGCATTTAAATTATTTAGAGTTGTTTTTTGTTTTTAATTTTTAACATAATTGTTAACATTCGCAGGACATTCATAACATCCTCTTGAATCGTGAAGAAGAAGTAGATCTTGCTCAAATCTTCCAAGAAGACGATGTCGAGGATTGTGACGATCCGGTTGTTCGTGAATGGATAACCCATTACAATCAAGGAAATACAATCTTCTTTCCAGAAATGTACAACGATGACGTGGCTGCCCGAGTGGAAGAGGAAAAAGAAGCTGACAAAGAAGAAGTTGAGAAAGAAGAAGGTGGAACATCCGGAGAAGCGAATGCTTTAAACGATTTGGCACAACTTGTGGGAGGGATGAAGGCAGAAATGGACTTAGGGTTCAAGTCAGTTAATGAGAAGTTGGATGGGTTTGATGAGAGAATGAAGAAGGTGGAAAGTTATGTGTTCAAGAAGAAAGGAGATGAGGTAAAAGTGTAAAACTTGGAATAACTATGCTGTGGTAAACCTGGTAAAATTGGTAGAACTATACTTTAATTGTTTTTTTTGATTTCAGGTAAATGAACAAAGACCTGAAGATCCAGGTCATAGGCAGGAGGAAGCACAAGAGATGGCTACTGAAGCCCAACCACCAACAACAGCTGCTGCTCATAGGACGGAGGAAGCCAATGAGGAAGCCAATGAGGAGACAATGACCCTCAATAGTTATAGGGACAGCATAACGCGTGGTAAGCGTCCCCGAGGCAAAGTAGCCAATTACCCGAGTAGACCATTGACAAGGTCAAGGAAACCATTGGAGGAGCCATCACAACCATTGGTAAAGCCATCACAAACATTTGATGTGTGAAGACTATATTTGGTTTTTTTTTGATTGGTTGGTTCTGGTATGATTAGGTGCAGCTGCTGGATAAGGTTGAAGTTTTTTATGAGAACAATTGGAGGAAAGGATTTGTGAGAGGAATGCTTGAATGTCGAAGAGTTAGGGTTTTTATATATGACTTGAAGGAGGAGCATGATTTTGGAGTGAGCGAAATTCGGTTTGATAAACAAGCTTAAACAATGTAGTTTTTTATTTGAATTCGAACAAGCTTAAACTATGTTAAAACTATGATGTGTTGAATTCGTAAAACTTTGTAAAACTATGTTGTTTTTGAAGTCCATGCTTAGATAAATATTACAAACACATGAACAACATAAACAATAGATATTAGAAGATAAGTCTTACATCACAAACACAAGAGATAAGTCATAAAACACAAGAGATAAGTCGAGTCTTAAAACAGAAGAGATAAGTCATAAAACACAAAGATAAGTCTTAAAACACAAGAGATTGATTTGCAGCGAGCCTTAAGCTAAGCGAGCCTTAAGGTTTGCAACCTCTTTGAGCTCCTCTTTGAGCTTTGCATTCTCATTTTGAAGCTGCTCAATACGATAGGCATGGCTGCCTAGCTCCTCGGCCTGGCGATCAACTTTCCTTCTTAAGCTTGTAACTTCTTCTTCAACTCCATGAACCCAAAGTTTTTTAAGGTATTGGTCATTATCCTCCTACACAAGAAGATATAATAGTTTTACCAATATTTCTAGTTTTACCAGACGATAGTTTAACCAAGATTTCCAGTTTTACCACACGATAGTTTAACCAAGATTTCCAGTTTTACCACACGATAGTTTAACCAAGATTTCCAGTTTTACCACACGATAGTTTAACCAATATTTCCAGTTTTACCACACGATAGTTTAACCAAGATTTCCAGTTTTACCAGACGATAGTTTAACCAATATTTCCAGTTTTACGACCGAACCCAGAAAAAAAAATTCGAACCTAGAAAAAAAAATTCGCGCACCTCAAATTCACTGCAAATAAGGTACCTCCTTCCCACATCAGATCCAGAGAGGTGTGATGGCTCCACAACGATTCGAGCACCGGATGGACACTTTGTTGGTATGCCATCACAACCATCGGCGAGCAACAACCTTCTCTGCTCTTCCTTCTTAAACCTCTTCATGTCAGTGTACCACGGATCAGTTTCACAAATCTTGTCCATGAGATGAGCAAATGAAGGACAAGGAAAAGGATAGAGATTTTGTCAGAGAACTAGAGAGAGAGAGAAGTAGAGAGAGAGAACTAGAGAGAAAATGATAGAACTAGAGAGAGAGAAGTAGAGAGAGAGAATTAAAGAGAAAATAAGAGAACTAGAGAGAGAACTAAAGAGAAAATGAGAGAGATTTTGTCAGAGGGAATCTAGAAATGGTCGGATGGATTTTCTCCAAAAGGAAAAGGAAATTGGTGAAATTGACGTTTTGGCGCTAAAAAATTTTAATGAAATTTTCGTTTTGGCGCCAAAATTTCACACATAGTTTTACCAAACATTTAAGTTTTACGAAAGTCCCAAATAGTTTTACTTTTACTGTTTTCAATTTATTCAGTTTTACCCACTCTTAAACTTTAAATTTTTAGTTTTACAGTTGAGTTTCCTCCTTTAATCTATCATTCTAATTGTTGTGTGCAGTAATATGTGTCAGTTTTACATTTTTGTAATTTCACCCTACTAACTTGTCTATTGTTCCTATAGTGATCTTTAAAGTATAAGTCATTTGTTGGTGTGGTTCTTTCATATGGACCCAAAAATTCTAAATATATAGTTTTCATGTTAGTACAAGAAAAAATAACTATTTATAACGTTTATATCATGTTGTAATTATATTTTGTTTTGATGTTTGTTTTTTTTCAAATCGATCCTTGTTTTTTTTTTTGCCTAAATCAATCATCATTTATTTATTTACATAACAAAAAACCATACATAATTTTATACCACAAGCGTTTAAGATACAATCAAACAGGGCTACCAAAATCAAACAGCAACCATTGGAGTCCTTGCCTTCGCCGCCTTTTGTTTTGCGTCCTTGGTCGCCTTTCCCCAACCGATGGAAACCTCTTTGTTTTCCTTCTTCCCTTCTTCTTCACGCGATCCGGAGGTATGATCTGCAACTCATTGATGTGGTCTGGGATAATCCATTCCGACATATCCGGCACTAAATAAATTGTCCTAGAATACGCCAACGCCCACAACTCGGTCCAATAATACTTCGAGCATAGTTCATGTAATTCTAATTGGATATCATGTCCTCCGATTTCACGATTTTGAGGAGCATTCTTTTGAAACGCAATGAATGCTCGTATCCCGTGCTCACAAGGATACTCTTGAACATCGAAGTACCTGCAACTGCAACTTCTCGACCTCAAGTTCACCAAATAAGATTTGCCGTCACTACCGGTGACGTCGTATTCAAGCGAGGATTGTGACGATCCGGTTGTTCGCGAATGGATAACCCGTTGCAATCAAGGAAATACTATCTTCTTTCCAGAAATGTACAACGATGACGTGGCTGCACGAGTGGAAGAGGAAAAAGAAGCTGACAAAGAAGAAGTTGAGGAAGAAGTAGGTGGAACATCCGGAGAAGCGAATGCTTTGAAAGATTTGGCACAGGTTGTGGAAGGGATGAAGGCAAAAATGGACTTAGGGTTCAAGTCAGTTTATGAAAAGTTGGATGGGTTTGATGAGAGAATGAAGAAGGTGGAAAGTTATGTGTTGAAGAAGTTAGATGAGGTAAAAGTGTAAAACTTGGAATAACTAAGCTATGGTAAAACTGGTATAATTGGTAGAACTATACTTTAATTGTTTTTTTTTATTTCAGGTAAATGAACAAAGACCTGAAGATCCAGGTTATAGGCAGGAGGAAGCACAAGAGATGGCTACTGAAGCCCAACCACCAACAACAGCTGCTGCTCATAGGACGGAGGAAGCCAATGAGGAGACAATGACCCTCAATAGTTATAGGGACAGCATAACGCGTGGTAAGCGTCCCCGGGGCAAAGTAGCCAATTACCCGAGTAGACTATTGACAAGGTCAAGGAAACCATTGGAGGAGCCATCACAACCATTGGTAAAGCCATCACAAACATTTGATGTGTGAAGACTATATTTGGTTTTTTTTTTTTATTGGTTGGTTCTGGTATGATTAGGTGCAGCTGCTGGATAAGGTTGAAGTTTTTTATGAGAACAATTGGAGGAAAGGATTTGTGAGACGAATGCTTGAAGGTCGAAGAGTTAGGGTTTTTATATATGACTTGAAGGAGGAGCATGATTTTGGAGTGAGCGAAATTCGGTTTGATAAACAAGCTTAAACAATGTTGTTTTTTATCTGAATTCGAACAAGCTTAAACTATGTTAAAACTATGATGTGTTGAATTCGTAAAACTTTGTAAAACTTTGTAAAACTATGTTGTTTTTGAAGTCCATGCTTAGATAAATATTACAAACACACGAACAACACAAACAATAGATATTAGAAGATAAGTCTTACATCACAAACACAAGAGATAAGTCATAAAACACAAGAAATAAGTCGAGTCTTAAAACAGAAGAGATAAGTCATAAAACACAAAGATAAGTCTTAAAACACAAGAGATTGTTTTGCAGCGAGCCTTAAGCTAAGCGAGCCTTAAGGTTTGCAACCTCTTTGAGCTTTGCATTCTCATTTTGAAGCTGCTCAATACGATAGGCATGGCTGCCAAGGTCCTCGGCCTGGCGATCAACTTTCCTTCTTAAGCTTGTAACTTCTTCTTCAACTCCATGAACCCAAAGTTTTTTATGGTGTTGGTCATTATCCTCCTACACAAGAAGATATAATAGTTTAACCAAGATTTCCAGTTTTACCACACGATAGTTTAACCAAGATTTCCAGTTTTACCACACGATAGTTTAACCAAGATTTCCAGTTTTACCAGACTATAGTTTTAACCAATTTTTCCAGTTTTACGACCGAACCCAGAAAAACCCAGAAAAAAAAATTCACGCACCTCAAATTCACTGCAAATAAGGTACCTCCTTCCCACATCAGATCCAGAGAGGTGTGATGGCTCCACAACGATTCGAGCACCGTATGGACACTTTGTTGGTATGCCATCACAACCATCGGCGAGCAACAACCTTCTCTGCTCTTCCTTCTTAAATCTCTTCATGTCAGTGTACCACGGATCAGTTTCACAAATCTTGTCCATGAGATGAGCAAATGAAGGACAACGAAAAGGATAGAGATTTTGTCAGAGAACTAAAGAGAAAATGAGAGAACTAGAGAGAGAGAAGTAGAGAGAGAGAGTTAAAGAGAAAACGAGAGAACTAGAGAGAGAACTAAAGAGAAAATGAAAGAGATTTTGTCAGAGGGAATCTAGAAATGGTCGGATGGATTTTGTCTCCAAAAGGAAAAGGAAATAAATGGTCAAAATTGGTGAAATTGACGTTTTGCCGCTAAAAATTTTTGGTGAAATTTTCGTTTTGCCGCCCAAATATTACACATAGTTTTACCAAACATTTTAGTTTTACGAAAGTCCCAAATAGTTTTACTTTGGCTGTTTTCAATTTATTCAGTTTTACCCACTCTTAAACTTTAAATTTTTAGTTTTACAGTTGAGTTTCCTCCTTTAATCTATCATTCTAATTGTTGTGTGCATTAATATGTTTCAGTTTTACATTTTTTGTAATTTCACCCTACTAACTTGGCTATTGTTCCTATAGTGATCTTAAAAGTATAAGTCATTTGTTGGTGTGATTGTTTCATACGGAACCAAAAATTCTAAATATATAGTTTTCATGTTAGTACATTTATAACATGTAATTATATTTTGTTTATATCATTCTAAATAACTATTTATAACGTTTTGTTTCCCTAAATCGATCATCATTTATTTATTTATTTATTTATTTTTTTGGCTAACTCGATCTATTTGTAACGTTTAAAATTTACAAAATTTGATTTACAACGGCAATTAGTTACACAATATCAAAAATATATAGTTTTACATAACAAAAAACCAGTTTTCCATTTAAAAAATATATAGTTTTACATAACAAAAAACCATTTCTCCCTAGTTTTACCTGAAGATACAGATCCCATACATAATTTACATCACAAGCGTTTAAGATACAATCAAACAGGGCTACCAAATCCAAATAGCAACCATTGGAGTCCTTGCCTTCGCCGCCTTTTGTTTTTCGTCCTTGGTCGCCTTTCCCCAACCGATGGAAACCTCTTTGTTTTCCTTCTTCCCTTCTTCTTCACGCGATCCGGAGGTATGATCTGCAACTCATTGATGTGGTCTGGGATAATCCATTCCGACATATCCAGCACTAAATAAATTGTCCTAGAATACGCCAACGCCCACAACTCGGTCCAATAATACTTCGAGCATAGTTCATGTAATTCTAATTGGATATCATGTCCTCCGATTTCACGATTTTGAGGAGCATTCTTTTGAAACGCAATGAATGCTCGTATCCCGTGCTCACAAGGATACTCTTGAACATCGAAGTACCTGCAACTGCAACTTCTCGACCTCAAGTTCACCAAATAAGATTTGCCGTCACTACCGGTGACGTCGTATTCAAGCGTGAAACTGTTTAGCTCCGAAACAATTAATTTCTCAGCAATAGGCCATGTATCGTGCACGAAGTTCTCCACAAAAGGCACCAGTTTATTATTTAAAGTACCACCCGCGGCCTCCTTCCGGTGTTCATTAAACCACTGGGAAAATGTTTTGATGATTGTATCAAGCATGGGTATTATGGGGTACTTCCTTGCGTCCACAAACGTGCTGTTCAAAGATTCCACGGCGTTGCTTGTATCTATGTTGTATCTGCAACCTGGAAAATAAGGCCTTGCCCATTTTTCTTTCACGGTACTCTCCTCAAGATACTTGGCCGCAGATGGATATCTCATCTTAAATGACTCATAAGCACGGTCGAACTCACCCATCGTGTATATCCTGCTGCACTCCATGAATCTCCATGCGATTACGTCTTTGTTGGCGCCTGAGGTATGATTTTTCACATTTTGGGACAAATGCCATACACAATACCCATGATGAGCCAGGGGATACAGTTTCTCTATGGCGCTGATGAGGTTTGCATTTCTGTCACTCATAAACACCAATTCGGAAGAGTCCGGTACAACGGATTTCAGCATCTAAAAAAACCAAGTCCAACTATGAAGTTTCTCACCATCGAGCACACCAAACGCTATGGGATAATGGTGTCGATTAGGATCCTGGGCTGAGGCGAAAACAAGCACACCACCAAATCCGTTCTTCAAAAAGGTCGCATCCACAATTATCACTTTCCTCATCGCTTTGACCCTTCGATGCTAGCTCCCAACGCTATGAATAGATACTTGAATTTCCCCACATCATCCAATAACAACTTTGTTTTCGTACCGGGATTGACCTGCTCTAACACGTACAAATAACGATACAACAACTTGTAGTTGTCTTCGGGACTACCACGTAAATCACGAACAGCTAGACTTAAAGCCCATTTACAGTTTTCTATAGGACATTTTAGCACTAATCGCACCTTATCCGACTTTATTATCCTATAACTGAAACTGTTAGCAAATGCACCTCTATCCACCACCTCTTGTACTGCCTTCCTATTTTTAAATTCTTGACCCACACTCAGACCCAAACCGTCTTCCCATTCCTCTATAAACTGACAAGGTTCTACAACAGGCTGAGCTCAATATATCTCTCACGCATATCCGATATCTCCATACCGTTGTCCATACATTCATCACGTGATCTATCATCATCATCATCCTCCATCGCCTGATGTTGTTCTTTTGCTTGTTCTTTGCCTACATACGGAACAATGGCATTAGCTCTGATTTCCTCGTCATTTGATTCCACTACATCAAAGTTCATACCAGTAGAACTTTTCTCTACTCTCGACAGTTGCTCGGGTTGTTCCGATGAAGCGATGACCTCCACGTACAAAAGACATCTTCGGTTCTTTTTACCAGCACACCTTAGGTAAACAGACATATCCTCCTCATCCTCAATAAAATTTTTTTCCTCATCTCTTCCCATCAGCACTGGAAAATAACTCAATTCCAATTTCACCCTTCTTTCATCTAACGAAATCTTCTTCAATATCCTAGCTTCCACCATTGACAAAGTTATCTCCCTCACTGATGTATTGAACATTATACTATAATTGCGACCTTGGTATTTAAAGAATATGCCCACTTCGTTGCTCATCGTATCCTGTCAAAAATACAAAAAAGTCACTCTTAATTCTCAGTTTTACCAGTTTTACCAGTTTTACAATATTTACAATTTTACTTGTTTTACCTACTTTTACCATATCGCAAGAACACAAATGGGGATCTAATCTACTTCCAATTCAGTAGGATTCAACTACTAAAATACATTTCTTACCTCTTAATAGCCCTAATCGACCATAATTCATACTAAAACACTCAATGTGCATCCCAATAATGACCCAAATCCAATCAATCCCTAATTTGCTAAAACCCAATCTAGATTGAGCAATACCAACCTAAGAGCAATGAAGAGCTCGACGGCGGAGGTCCGGCGGCGATGGAGAGCTCGACGGCGGAGGACGGATGAAGAAATGATTTCTTCCCGAGCTCGATTGTGGATGAAGAATGCTCTGGTTTCTTCCCGACTCCTTCCCGAGCTCGATTTCGAATTCCCGATGTCAATATTGAGGTGTGGAGTGTGTGACGTTTTTAGTTGATAAAAACTACAAGACGTTACTCTTTCCTCACAAAAACAACAAGACGTTCGGTTTCATTAAGGGTATTTTCGACATTAGCTATTTCATTAAAGAAGAGGGGGATATGAAGATTGTGTAGGGATTTAAGAGATTTGTTTTTCCCTCAAAGGGACAAAAGAGATGATGGCTCTTGTTTGAAATCGTTAGAGGAAGAAAGAGAGACTCAGAGAAGAATAATGTGTCAGTGATTTTTTTTTCTAAGGGAAAATAGGTTAATTAGATCTGAGGCTATTTTCGGAACATCAAGTATAAACAGTGGCATGGCTTGCAAATTTTTTTTGATGATGGCATTTGTGTTAAGTGGCATACCAAAAGTGGCATTTCTTAAAATTTCTCTCAATACTTTGTAGGATTAATGTTACGAAGATACATGATAGGAACAAAACCCTTTAATGTCATACAATGCTTAGGTAGCAATTTTTTTTTTTTTTTGGTGGAAATATGAGGGAGACCCTCAATTTTATTCAAACGTAAAGCGATTACAAACGAAATCGTCGTGTTCGAGTGCGCCCTTGGGCGTCCTCTTGCAACAACATAGCCAAGTCTAAAGGAACCGAATACAAAGCATGAAAACCTAAAGGTAAAGAGAAAGCATAGTTAGCTAATCCGTCGGCTAGACAATTAGCCTCCCTATGCACATGAACCACTCGGACTACCCAGTCCTTCGATAAGAAGCCATAGCACAAGCGTACTAGGAAAGAAAGGGGATGCGAATCACATATCCCTGTCGTCAAAAACCCCACTACCACCTTAGAATCCACCTCAACAATCATTCTTCGGACTTGTTTCTCCCAAGCTATGTAAAGCCCATAATAGACTCCCCACAGTTCTGCAAGCGGTGCCGAGCATCTTCCTAAACTTACTGCAAACCCTCCATACCACTCACCAGTTCCATTACGTAGTACACCTCCCGCCGTAGCAAGCCCTGGATTGCCACGAGAGGCACCATCAGTATTTAACTTAATCCATTCCTCCGGTGGTGGCTCCCAACCAATCTATCTCTCCATACTTTCGCCTGTACCATTCGGGCCCCGATCCCCATTGAACGTCTTGGTAATATCTCTCGACCACTCCTTCAGGAAACGTAACCGATCTTTCCAAAGTCTTGTTTCTCCAAACACATTGCTACAACGCCACTTCCAAGCCCACCATAGAGCTCCTGAAAATAAGGTGGGCCATGGCTCGTTACAAGCACTCACACCTTCTTTGAGATTAACATAGAGCCATTCTAAGACTGAAAGTGCGAAGAACTCTTGGTGTTTTCTCGGAGGCACTAATCTGGTCCAGATACCTCTCATGGCAGGACAGTCTCGAAGCGTATGAACAATCGACTCAATTCCTCCTTTACAAACCTGACATACCTCCGTATCCGCCATATGTCTTCTAAATCTCTCCTCGTTAGTCATAATAGCCTGATTACTAACCAACCATAAGAATACCTGTGTTCTCTCCGGCACTCTCACACTCCACACACGTTGAAAAAATGAAGCCATGTCTTGACCTAACCTCTCATCACGGGTTATCATCGAATAAGCTGACTTAACGGAAAATCTACCATTAATTGTTTCACTCCAAGCAAGCCGGTCTCGAGCTCCCGTAAGAGTATTAACTACCACCGTAGCAAGTTCAAGTCTTATCTCCTCCGTAACATAAGGTAGAATTTTCGACATGTCCCAACCCGTCCCATCTATCCAAAGCTCACGGACTTTCAAACCAATTAAATTTGGAGGCACTGTTCCTACACATCGGTTCCAAATTGCTTCTTTTCCCAACCATTTATCCGTCCAGAAGTTAATATTGCGGCCGTCCCCAATCACCCAACTATAGCCTTCTCGAATCACGTCTCTTAACCCAACACACATACTCCGCCAAGTCGATGACCAAGTACCCTTAGTAGTAAGCCAAGTCGGTCCCGCATATCCCCAACTCGATATATACTCTGTATCACCTTAGCCCATAAACTGGTTTTGTCGTTTAAAACCCTCCAACCGACTTTAGCTATTAAAGCTTTGTTCATTTCAGTCGCCTTACGTATTCCCAAGCCGCCTTGTTTCTTAGATAAACACACTTTATTCCACGAAACCAGGTGCTGCCTCTTTTTCTCCACCGTATCGCCCCAAACAAAGCCTCTTGCTAGACTGTCCAGCCTATGCAAAGTGGACGCCGACAGCTTTTATCGTACTCATTATATGGACCGGAATAGAAGATAAGACAACTTTTGTTAATGTGATCCGACCCGCAAAACTTAACATTTGACTTCGCTATCCTGCTAACCGAGCTGAGACCCTCTCCAAAACCATACTGTATGTCTCTTTATTAATCCTTTTATGAAGAATCGGCACACCAAGATACTTCCCCAAGTCTCTAGTCACTTTAATTCCACTCTCATCACTGATCAATTTTCCCAACTCACGCGACACATTCTCAGAGAAGAAGATCTTAGACTTCTCAAGGCTTACCTTTTGTCCCGATGCCAGGCAAAATCGCTCCAAAATCCCTCTAATTACTCGGATTTGAGAAACTGAAGCTCCTGCAAAAAGAATCAAATCATCGGCAAAGCACATATGCGAGAGTTTTGGTCCTCCCCGAGATAAGGAAATAGGCTTCCACTTCTTCTCCCCAATCGCTTCCTCAATCAAGTGGCAAAGCCTTTCCATACAAATCACAAAAAGATATGGGGATAGCGGGTCTCCTTGCCGCAAACCCCTTAGCGGTCTAAACGGGCTTGTTTTTTCACCATTCCACAATATTTGCATCGATGGACCCGTGACACAAGCCATGATCCAACTAACCCAAGAATCTGACAGCCCTGTAACCCGCAATGATTCCTCTAAAAAATCCCATCTAACGCGATCATACGCTTTCTCCAAATCAAGTTTGAGGAGCATCCAACCTTTGGTCCCTTTTTTCCTACGCATAGAGTGTACCGCCTCTTGCACAACCACAATGTTATCTATGCTTAACCGTTCGGGAATAAAGCTTGATTGTGCGGGACCAATCAGTTTGTTCATAACCCCTTTCAACCGTCCGACCATCGTCTTCGTAATAATCTTGAATAAGACGTTACACAAACTAATCGGCCGAAACTGCGTAATCTTCTCCGAGTTTTCCACTTTTGGTATTAGAACTACCAATGCATTATTAATCTCTGGTGGAAGAGATCCCGTCGAGAAAAACTCTAGCACGAATCTGATAACAGACTCACCTACATCATCCCAACATTTTTGATAAAACACTGGTTGGTACCCATCCGGTCCCGGTGCCTTGAAACTACCCATTCCATGGACTGCCTTAACCACTTCTCCTGGTAAAAATGGTTTCTCTAAGGTTCTTCTCTCCTCTGATGTCAAAGGGCTAAACCCGTGCCCTGATAAGCTACTTCCATTCTGATCCACATCGTCCAAAGAATATAACCGTGAAAAGTAATCAAGGGCCAATTTCTCCAAGTCTTGAGCATTAGTAACCCAACTGCCTGTGTCATTCTTCAGCATTGTAATCTGGTTCCGACGACGCCGAATAACCGTAGTAGTGTGAAAATACTTTGTGTTTTTATCTCCATGAACCACCCATTTCTCACGAGATTTTTGGAACCACAGCATTTCCTCCTGTTCCAAGACCACATCAAACTCTTTTAACAGCATCTCCTCCTTAGTTAGAAGTTCATTTGTCTAGTTTTGATCAATCAACCGTTGCACCTCCTTTATCTCCCTCTCTAGCTTCTCTTTCTTCTCTTGAATTACAAGAAACACCTCCTTGTTCCATTTTCTCAAAGTTACTTGTAACTTCTGTAGCGCCACTTGCGTATCGATTTCCCTATCCCACGAAGTAGAAATCAGATCCTTGAAGCTCGGGTGATGCAGCCAAGCATCCTCGAATCTAAATGGTCTCCGACTAGCATTAACCTTGACTTTCGGGGATAATTGCAAGTATAACGGGGCATGGTCCGATGAAAGAAAAGGAAGATGAGTTACCTTAGCCTCCTGCCATGTGAGGCGGGCATGGGGACAACACAACACCCTATCAAGGTTTGGGATTTAATCACCTCTAAGTGCTTAAAGACAATTGACACAAGACCTTCTATAAGAGTACGTGTCAACTCTCTTTTCTTATAGAAGGTCTTGTGTCAATTGTCTTTAAGCACTTAGAGGTGATTAAATCCCAAACCTTGATGGTGCAATCATCATTACATGCAGTGACTATGCAGCTTCCGTCTTTTGAGAAAATGACATGGTCTCCAGAAAACTCTTTCAAGAATTGACTAGATTCCAAATCCATGATTCTACACAAAAATAAAGCAAAAATTCCAATGAATAAAAAAGTAGTAGCTTTTTAAGGAATAAAAAAGTAGTACGGAATGAATCTAACCTGGATATGTGATCCAAGGAGCTACAAAGCACTAACTTTCCATCAGGTGAGAAAAAGAGGCTTGTTACTACTGCTTGAGCAGCCTCTAGTTCTAGTAGAGTATTCCCACTCCTTGTACCATATAGTTTTATCTTTCCATCCTCTCAACCAGATGCAATCATTTGCGAATATGGGGAGAACTCTACACACCGAAAACAATCATCATCACCAAGAGACGTTACTACCTTGTTCATGACCCAATCCCAAACCTTTATCGATGATGAACAACAAGATGCAACATATTCTCCATCTGGTGAAAACCTAGCACTAGAGAATGCAACAACCTCCTTCCTGCCTCCACTCCTCCTCCTTTTATTCTTTGGTGTATCTGATACCTCTATATTATGCTTGAACTCATGGGTAAAAGTATAAGCAGGGAACTCTAAATCATCCAAAGGTGGTTGACAGAAACAGTCCTTAACTAGACTTTTGCAGCAACCATAACCCCACTGTCCATCATTCCAATATGATCCCCAAATCTTAGTGTGGTTCTTGTACATAATATCTTCTGGATAAGATGATTTTGCCACTGTTTTGTTCTCCTCCTCCTCTGGCTTCTTGTACTCATCTTTCTTTCGGAAATCTCTACCTTGTACAGTTGATACATAATCCTCCCATGCCTTTGCTGCTTCTTCAAAAAAAATGTCTCCTTTGCTTTTCTTTGGAGCAATGAATTTGTGTCCTTTGTTTACTTCAACCTCATCTTCAACCTCATGGTTTGCAGCCGGAGGAGAAATAGTATCATCTTCTGCTGCTGGTTCAGGGAGACGACTGCCTGTAATATTCCCAAGTCCCCTTCTTCTTCTCAGGACCTTTAATTACTAGAGGCTCTAGCATTCCCTGTCCATGCCTTCCAAGACCACCACCACTATAACCCATATTTTCCATAAGCCTTTTTTGACGTATCTGAGTAAACCGGCTCTGACTCTGCAATATTTACTTTCTAAAATCAGATATTCAAATCACACCACTTTGTATAAGATTACCTAAATCACGCGACTAAATCTCAACCATCACAGATATATCAATTATAATTCCTTAAATTCAACACGAGATAAACTAAATCACGGGACTAAATCTCAACCATCAAGGGATTAAATCACTTAAACAATCAATTATAATTCCTTAAAAAGCGGGATTTGTACAAGATCATCTTTTAAATCGACCATTTAATTCGGGATTTGAATACCTGAGACTTTGTTCTGCTTCACCCATTTCAGAGACAAATGCAAAGGATAACCCTAATTTCGGAACGCTTTTTGAAATTTTGTGAACAAGATCGCTTCTTGAAATTTTGTGAACAAGATCGCTCAGGAACCCTAATTTTTGTTGTCTCCGGCGTTAATATATGGGGAAAGGGGAAAATCACTAACGGCTTTTTTTTAATTTATAAAATAGTACCTACATTTTTTAATTATTTAGTTTTGACCTCATAACTCACTCTCCCAATCCAAATGTCCCATTTTCTTATTAATTTCATCAAATTCTAATTTTCTTTCTCAATATTTAAACTTCCGATAAATGTTAAACTTGAGATTACTAGATTTATAAAGAGGAAATTTGGAAAAATACGTTTTTGTGTTTTTAAATTTGAAAAATACACCTTTACTTTTAATTTTTGAAAACTACACTTTTTGGATATTAAATTTAATAAAATAATCTCAACAAAACTGAAAAATAATTAATCTTTTATATGTTTTAGGATTTTTGTTAATGATAATATTATATCTTATTATTTTCATTATCACACACAATAATGGTATGAATTTCACTTCTAAAATTTTCTTTTCTTCTCTTCTCCACAGATTTACTATTGTGTTATTATCTTGTTCATTATTTCAATTTTTTAAATTTTGACTACATTTTATTGTGTGTCACACTAATTATGTATATTAACAATCCGATGACAAATAGTTAAAAAAACCTAAATAGGGTATTTTTCAAAGAAACCCTAAGGGCTTTAATTTGGTTAACTTTAGTTTTTTCGATTGATGCTAAACGCACAGAATCACAAACAAAGGCATATTGTCGATAGATTACGTTCAAAATCAATTGATGCTTTTGGTAGCTTTTGAGCTGATCGCTGATCATTGTTGCTAATAATAACCAAGTACCAAACAAAGGGATATTTTCGATAAATTACGGTTCACCCAAAATGTTAGCTACTTTTGCAAAATCATCCCCTATGAATATCAAAACTTCGAATTTTACTGATATCATATGAAAAGCGTCAATATAGTCTAATCGAATCCTCCAAATGAAATAAATGGCTAGTCTTCTTCGCGTGCGTCTAAACCCGAGAAATCGTCTCGTATGTCCCTCAAACGAGGACTCAAATCTTATAACTCCTTCTTATAACACAATTTTGTTTAAAGTTTATTTTTAATACGAAAAATAACAAAATTACCCTAAAACCAACCCATATTTGTGATATTACAACCTATACCTGGGTATAACCCACCCACCCAAAGAAAACGGGTCAAACCCGAAACTGTAAAAAAAAAACCCTAAATTTTTATCGATTAAACTCAATTCCTCTTTTTACTCTCTCAATTCAAATCGACTTCAGCCCTCCTCATTTTCTCTTGTTCGTTGCTGGACAACTCTCCCTCTCTCCCTTCTCCTCTGTCTCCTGAGCTCTTGTCTCCTCCTGCGCTCTCCGCTTAAATATGGTGAAGCTTTTACTTCTCCTAAGGTAGGCGACAGTCAATTTCTCCTTTTATCTCCTCTTGCAGATTCGCTTCTAGGGTCTAGGTTTTACTTCTCGTGACACGGCGGTAAGTATTCCCGTTTTAGTTAGAGAATTTGTTTTTTTGTATGCAATTTGATCTTTATTGCAAGGAAATTGACACAGTTAATCAAGAAAGTATGTCAATTTGTTGGGTTTGAAGAGAAACTGGATAACTTGGTAAAACAAAAGTGCTATAAAACTGGATAACTTGGTAAAACTAGATTACTGTAAAACTGGTCAAACTTGGTAAATATACAGATGTATAAATGGAATAACTTGATACAACTGATTGATGCAGGGATCTGGTGATGAAGCAGCGGTTATGAGACCTCTGAAAGGCATCCCCAGTTCAAACACATCTTCCACTTGCCAAAGGACAACAATCATTAGCTCCAAGGCATGTGGATGCTTTTACTCCGAACCGCACGCATTGAGAAGAAAAAGGAGGCGTGGTTCGTGGTTAATGGCGTTCCTATCCGGTACGGTCTGGGAGAGCACGCCTTGATATCCGGAGCCATCACAACCATTGGTAAAGCCACCACAACCATTGGAGGAGCCATCACAACCATTGGTAAAGCCATCACAAACATTTGAGGTGTGAAGACTATATTTGGTGGTTTAATTATTTGATTTGATTGGTTGTTTTGTTTAGATTTGGTTGGTTTTTTTATTTGATTTGATTGGTTCTGGTATGATTAGGTGCAGCTGCTGGATAAGGTTGAAGTTTTTTATGAGAACAATTGGAGGAAAGGATTGGTGAAAGTAATGCTTCAAGGTCGAAGAGTTAGGGTTTTTATATATGACTTGAAGGAAGATCATGATTTTGGAGTAGAAGAGAGAGAAAGGAGAAATGGTCGAAAATTGAAGAACAAAGGAAAAGGAAAGAAATGGTCGAAATTGGTGAAATTTGGTCGAAATTGGTGAAATTTTCGTTTTGGCGCCAAAAAATTTTGGTGAAATTTTCGTTTTGGCGCCCAAATATTACACCTAGTTTTACCAAACATTTTAGTTTTACGAAAGTCCCAAATAGTTTTACTTTGGCTGTTTTCAATTTATTCAGTTTTACCCACTCTTAAACTTTAAATTTTTTGTTTTACAGTTGAGTTTCCTCCTTTAATCTATCATTCTAATTGTTGTGTGCATTAATATGTTTCAGTTTTACATTTTTGTAATTTCACCCTACTAACTTGGCTATTGTTCCTATAGTGATCTTAAAAGTATAAGTCATTTGTTGGTGTGATTGTTTCATATGGACCCAAAAATTCTAAATATATAGTTTTCATGTTAGTACAAGAAAAAACAACTATTTATAACGTTTATATCATGTAATTATATTTTGTTTTGTTGTTTGTTTTTTTTCAAATCGATCTTTGTTTTTTTTTCTTATTGTTTGTTTTTTTCCAAATCGATCATCAATTTGTTTTGTTTTTGTTTTTGTTTTTGTTTTTTTTGTTATTGTTTGTTTTTTTTCAAATCGATCTTTCTTTTTTTTTCTTATTGTTTGTTTTTTTCCAAATCGATCATCAATTTGTTTTGTTTTTGTTTTTTTTGTTATTGTTTGTTTTTTTTCAAATCGATCTTTGTTTTTTTTTCTTATTGTTTGTTTTTTTCCAAATTGATCATCAATTTGTTTTTGTTTTTGTTTTTGTTTTTGTTTTTTTTTGTTATTGTTTGTTTTTTTTTTCAAATCGATCTTTGTTTTTTTGTTTTTGTTTATCCTTGTTTTTTTTTGGCTAAATCGATCATCATTTTTTTTTTTTTTTTTGGCTAACTCAATCTATTTGTAACGTTTAAAATTTACGAACTTTGATTTACAACGGCAATTAGTTACACAATATCAAAAATATATAGTTTTACATAACAAAAAACTAGTTTTCCATAGTTTTACCTCAAGATGCGGATCTCATACATAGTTTTACATAACAAAACACCAGTTCTCCCTAGTTTTACCTGAAGATACAGATCCCATACATAATTTTACATCACAAGCGTTTAAGATACAATCAAACAGGGCTACCAAATCCAAATAGCAACCATTGGAGTCCTTGCCTTCGCCGCCTTTTGTTTTGCGTCCTTGGTCGCCTTTCCCCAGCCGATGGAAACCTCTTTGTTTTTCTTCTTCCCTTCTTCTTCACGCGATCCGGAGGTATGATCTGCAACTCATTGATGTGGTCTGGGATAATCCATTCCGACATATCCGGCACTAAATAAATTGTCCTACAATACGCCAACGCCCACAACTCGGTCCAATGATACCTCGAGCATAGTTCACGTAATTCTATTAAGATGCAACCAATTGGGCCGAGCCTTTCCTCTTCGTGTTGCTTGTACTCTGACTAGCCCGAGAGCATGTATGCATCTTCGTGTACGTTCTAATCGAGAAAATCTCTGTGTTTGTAACCACTGCAGCTCTTAAAGCCCATTTACAGTTTTCTATAGGACATTTTAGCACTAATCGCACCTTATCCGACTTTATTATCCTATAACCGAAACTGTTAGCAAATGCACCTCTATCCACCACCTCTTGTACTGCCTTCCTATTTTTAAATTCTTGACCCACACTCAGACCCAAAGCGTCTTCCCATTCCTCTATAAACTGACAAGGTTCTACAACAGGCTGAGGCTCAATATATGTCTCATGCATATCCGATATCTCCATACTGTTGTCCATACATTCATCACGTGATCTATCATCATCATCCTCCATCGCCTGATGTTATTCTTTTGCTTGTTCTTTGCCTACATACGGAACAATGGCATTAGCTCCGATTTCCTCGTCATTTGATTCCAATACATCAAAGTTCATACCAGTAGAACTTTTCTCTACTCTCGACAGTTGCTCGGGCTGTTCCGATGAAGCGATGACCTCCACGTACAAAAGACATCTTCGGTTCTCTTTACCAGCACACCTTAGGTAAACAGACATATCCTCCTCATCCTCAATAAATAATTTTTCCTCATCTCTTCCCATCAGCACTGGAAAATAACTCAATTCCAATTTAACCCTTCTTTCATCTAACGAAATCTTCTTCAATATCCTAGCTTCCACCATCGACAAAGTTATCTCCCTCACTGATGTATTGAACATTATACTATACATGCGACCTTGTTATTTAAAGAATATGCCCACTTCATTGCTCATCGTATCCTGTCAAAAAACAATACAAAAAATTCACTCAGTAATAGTAGTTATCCACAGTTATCCTGGTTTTATACGTAATTCATAATTCTCAGTTTTACCAGTTTTACAATATTTACAATTTTACTTGTTTTACCTAGTTTTACCATATCGCAAGAACACAAATGGGGATCCAATCTACTTCCAATTCAGTAGGATTCAACCACTAAAATACATTTGTTACCTCTTTATAGCCCTAATCGACCCAGAATTCATACAAAAAACCCAATGTGCATCAATAATGACCCAAATCCAATCAATCCCTAATTTGCTAAAACCTAATCTAGATTGAGCTACATTGAAGTTAAATACCTACCTAAGAGCAATGAATCGGTGGCGGCGGCGGTCCGGAGGCGATATAGGCTCGAGGAGGCGCCGGTCCGGCGCAGGAGGAGCTCGTGTTGACGGCGTGCGAGGTGAGGCTCGTGAGGAATCGGAGGTCGACGTTTTTTTTTTCTTTTTGTTTTTAATTAATTTGTTTTTAATTCAATTACAATAAGGGTATTTTTGGCAATTCCAATTTCATTAAACAATAGAGGGACATGAAGATTACAGAGGGATTTAAGAGATTTGTTTTGCTCTAAAAGGGACAAATTAGATGATGGCTCTCTAAACCCTACATTTGAAAGATCAACGCTCGCTTCAGAGATACAAAATCCAAAGACCCTCTTGACTTTACATCACAAAGCTTCGAGCTTTAGTACCAAAACAATGTCACATTCCTCTGTTCCTCGCGAGAAACTCATTAGAAAGTGCCGGCAGAAAAAAGAAGAAGAAGAACCACTTGGAGGAGATATAGAAGATCTCTTTAGCGAAAACGAAACCCAGAAAATCAGAAGCTCTTTGCTTCAGTGGTACGATGAGAATCAGCGAGATCTTCCAGGGAGGAGAAGAGAAGAAGGAGAAGAAAGTGAAAAGGAGAAGAGAGCTTATGAGGTTTGGGTATCTGAGATTATGCTTCAGCAAACTAGGGTTCAGACGGTAATGGATTATTACAAACGTTGGATGCACAAATGGCCAACCATTCACCACCTTGCTCAAGCTTCACTTGAGGTCATTGCTTTTTCCCAAAAAGGGTCTTCCTTTATTTTTCATTCTTACCTTGTGTGAAACTAGGAACAAACCCTACAAATTTTGTTCTTAATTGATGATTATGTGAAGGTTTTAGGTTGAAAGAGTGAAATTGGAAAGTAAAGAGGTTCGTATCTTAGTTAATGCTACATTATTTGGAAATTGGGAATAAACCCTACAAATTTGGTTCTCAAGTGAATCGTTATGTGAAGGTTTTAGGTGAAGAGAATGAATTTGGGAAGTAAAGGCTTATCTTTTTGGTTTTGTTCTGCATTTTTTTGTATCATTACTGTGGAAGAGAGGTCTGTATCTTAGCTAATGCCATATTATTTGGAAATTGGGAATAAACCCTACAATCTTACCATATGGGAAATTGGGAATAAACCTTACAAATTTTCTTTTCAATTGAATGATTATGTGAAGATTTTAGGTAAAGAGAATGAATTTGGGAAGTAAAGGCTTGATCTTTTTGGTTTTGTTCTGCATTTTTTCTATCATTTGTTAGGGAAGAGGTTTGTATCTTTGTCAATGCCACATTAATTCGAAATTGGGAATAAATCCTACAAATTTGGTTCTCTATTGATTAATTATGTGAAGTTATTAGGTGAAGATAATGAATTTGGGAAGTAAAGGCTTGATCTTTTTGGTTTTGCTCTGGATTTTTTTCTATCATTAGGTAGGGAAGAGAGGTTTGTAGGTTAATTAATGCATTACATTGTATTGAATTTTGTTCTTTGTTCTGCAGGAGGTAAACGAAATGTGGGCAGGTTTGGGGTACTATAGGCGAGCGCGTTTTCTTTTAGAGGTGAATACGTTCTGAAATTCGAGGTTTGACATTGTTTTTAGTCGTGATACGTTCATTTGATTTCGTGATAAACGATTTCTTGGTTTTATCTCAGGGAGCAAAGATGGTTGTTGCAGATAAGGAAGGATTTCCTAATCAAGCGTCGAGCTTGATAAAAGTCAAAGGAATAGGAGAGTACACGGCGGGAGCAATTGCCTCCATTGCTTTCAATGAGGTGAGTCAGTTTTATTCGTTAATCGTAGATATAAGACATTTGGGTAATCTTTCTCCTTTTGGCACTTGTTCTGCTTCAGGCGGTTCCTGTTGTTGATGGAAACGTGATAAGAGTTCTCGCTAGAATAAAGGCTATCTCAGCTAATCCAAAAGATCGACATACCATCAAGAATTTCTGGTGAAGAAGCTCTTGCATTTGTTTAGATGTCTTGTTACTGAGATATTTTCGATGAAAAGAAATATTTTCGATGTTTTGTTCAGGAAACTAGCTGCGCAGCTAGTGGATCCTTCACGTCCTGGAGATTTCAACCAGTCTCTCATGGAGCTCGGTGCAACTCTATGCAGTGTATCAAAGCCAAGTTGTTCTTCTTGTCCTGTTTCTAGTCAATGTCGTGCATTTTCACTTTTCCAGGAAAACGGAATCATTCCCGTGACAGATTATCCTACAAAAGTGGTCAAGGCGAAGCCAAAGCACGACTTTTGTTGCGTATGTGTTTTGGAAATACTAAATCAGGAGAGGAACTGATCGGGCGGCAGATTTGTTCTTGTAAAGAGACCAGAAGGAGGTCTGCTTGCTGGTCTTTGGGAGTTCCCATCTGTTATATTGGATAAGGAAGCTGATTTGACAATGAGGAGGAAAGCGATCAACGTCTACCTTAAGGAAGCATTTCATGTAGAACCCAAGAAAACATGCGATATAGTTTCAAGAAAAGAACTCGGAGAATTTGTACACATCTTCACACACATACGTCGGAAGATTTATGTGGAGCTATTAGTTGTACAACTTACAGGTTTGGCCACTATCTATCTCTTTCTATCTAGGCAAAAATATTTAATGGATGATATATAGTCAAGAAGTTGCTTTCTTTCTTTGTCACTGAAGGTGGAACAAATGATCTGCCCAAAGATCAGGGAAACGACACTCTAATATGGAAGTGTGTGGACAGTGATGCTCTTTCTACCATGGGACTTACGTCGGCTGTTAGAAAGGTACCTCTTTGAATGTTTTTGTTGAGAAGGAACAAGTTTTGAACATTTTCGTAGGTTTTGATTTGACCTTGCCAAAGGTTATTAGGGTAGTGAGTTTTGTCATCTGTTCTTTAGGGTAAATCATGATTGTTTTGATTTGAGAACACCATGGTTAAAAAAAGCTAGTAAAATGTTGTTGGAGTGCAGGTGTATTCAATGGTTGAAGCACACAAGCAAGGCTTATCCGTTGCTCCTGTCTCGTCGAATAGAACAGCCATTTCGAGGAAACGAAGAATCACATGATCTCCTTCTTCCTCACGTAGTTTTTGACAACACTTGTGATCTTGGTTTGAATGAACAATTAGTTTCTATAGAGAAAAGTGTCTGGATCTCTCATCCCTCTAGGCTCCAGGGGTTGATTATGTAAGCAATATTTTTTCGGAGTATAATTTTTGTAGTCATACTTCATTTTCCTTTTGATTTTAAATTCATTATTTTGGCCCAACATTTGCTTCACTTTGTTTAAGCGAGGTCTGCAAGATATGTTGGAACGATTTAATTTGTTCACAGCTAATTTTTATACACCTAGATTATTTTAATTTGAATGTACATTTTTGTTACTATTGTCTTTTACATAAGAGTGTGCAAATATTTGTAGGCTTGTATGGAGATGTTAATATGGGTTGTAGTTCGCGGCCAGACTCAAGTAAGACAACAACATGGCGGGTTTGGACATGCATTTTGAAACTGTAACTTGCAACAGGTAAGGTCCAAGTAAAATTAAAATTGCAACGGGACGGGTTTGGATATATATTTAGAAATTGTAACTTGCGAAGGGCCAACTTGTATGGATTAGAAAAAATTTGGGTCTGCTATGGGTTGGCTCATTTGGCTAGCGGATTCGCTTACATATTTCTTTTTACGCCATATTATCCCTTTTTGTTGTCTTAATACAATAGAAACTCGATAAATTAAGATTCTTTAAATTAATAAGTCGATAAATCAATAAATTTTTCCGGGTCTAAATTAGATTTTCGGTGTATTTAACATTTTCATAAATTAATAATTTTTTTAATTAATAAAATATCACTAGTCCAACAATATTAATTTATGGAGTTTTCACTGTCTAGTAATTTACAGTTTTCATTTATTTTATTAAACAATATTAATACAGAGTATTTGGAAGTTTGATTCGAATAGTTATAACTTGAATGACTTAGTAATAAACCATCGATGGAAGGCGATGGCGATTACGGAGATAAGAATTTATGAAATATTTGGTTTGTTTTTAGTGCTTCTGGATATATGTTTAAATTTTCATTATAAATTTATGAAGGTTCACGTATACGAATACTTATCAAAGGATATGAGTAAGAAAGTAATATTAAGCTTGCCCAACAAGGAATTTGTCACTTTCCTAAATAGAGACGTGATAGGATTTTGGTACTTCCTTCAACCAATCCTCTTATAAATACATTACCTTAATCAGTCCAATTTTGTTTTTGTTTTTGTTCCTCTTGATCATTTGATCACGTAATATACCAATCAAAGAATCTACTTAAGGTCGACATTTTTTCTATATTAGAGATAATTTGGGGAGCAAGATGTGTATCTTGGAGAGCAAGATCAAAACCCGTTTATAAAATGACAGCCCGTGAAACCTAAATGGAAGAAGACTCTAGATCTTAATATATTATTAGCATATATCCAATATGTGTTTAGGAAATATGTTGGTGTTAGCCGTATGTTAATGTTACCATTATATATGTATTTTGTGATTTTATATCAAACAACTCAATAAGAATATTTTATTCTATAGTAATCTAACAGGTATCACACCAGGTTTATTAGCCCAATTTGTTAATCCAAATATGGTGGCCCAAGTAGGGTTTATTACAGGTAGTGCCGGCTCTAAGATTTGCAAGGTTAAAAGCGAGAAATTTTTTTTGGCCCTTTATACGCAAAAGAAAAAAAGTTAACTTAGAAAAAACAAAACTAATGTTAAAACGAGACTAAAGCAAGACTAAATGTCAATACACTAATTCTAAAATATGATTGTGTTCGTCGGTTGCAGAGAGAAATAAGAAAAAGACGAAGTCGGCGACGAGATGGTGATACATGAACACGATCAACAAGAGAAACAAAAGCAATTAGGTCTTTTAATTGTCGAATTTTTATTTTGTCTTTTGGATTACTCTTTCCTTTTCTTTTAGTATCATTAATTGAAAAAACAAAATATGGATCAAAAATATGTTAAGATGGGCTTCAATCTCATGGCCTCTTATCAATACCATGCATCTCAAACCATATGAACCAACTAATCCTTTTTGGTATTAGCCTTTAAATGTTTTTAAAACACAGGTGACGAGCTGATCCTAAGTGGGATCCGAATTTCATATCGATTATATGATGGGATATGTAGTATTATATAAAGAGATTGAGCCTCTCTACTAATTGCGAATTTGTTTTGAGTTGTAAGACAATAATCTAATATTTTATTAATTTGTCTTTTTTTGTAACTAGATCGAATCGTTCATTTGGAGAGAAGTTGACCTTCACTCGATAAAATTGCTAATGATCTTTCGGACTTAGTTTTCATTGTCAATACTCTAAAACATGTTTAATTCGCTTCAAATCTTAAACCTAGAAATTCACAGTTTGGCCAAATCGAATATCGCATCTAATATGCAGCCAAAGTTTGGTGTTGAAAGCAAAAAGAATCACATGATGAAAGCAAGAATAATAATGATGAAAGGATAAAGCGTAAAACGAATATATTTTTGGATAATTTTAAAAATACCACTATTAAGTTATTTTTGACAAATATGCCTCTTATAATGTTTTTAAAAATCTTATATCTCAAAATCCTCAATCTTAATCTCCACCAATACTTAAATCTTAAAAACTAAATATTAATATAACATAGTTATAAAAAAAATCTTAACATGGTAAATGTATTGTGACCCACAAAAAAACAATTTAACATGGTTGATTCTAGACAAAGCATCACTATAACCCAATTAGTCCTCTGTTTACTCTATTTTTTACTAAATACTATCAATTTTGTCAAAAAATGAATACATCAGAAAAATTCTAAAACAATTCAAAACGCATGCATCTAAATTTCACTAAATACACACAAGCTATATGCTATAAATGTATGGTGGGCTTGGAAGTGGAGTGTGGAAATGTGTTTGGGGAGAATTGAAAATGCCAGGAATCGAGTGCGTAGACGTAATAATAACCCTAAATACACGAGATCATGGCATAGGCCATCTCGAAAACCGTTCAACCACTTCGGAAGCCAGTAGAAGTACGACACATCATCGACCTATAAAAACGGAAAACAGAGGCGACATCCGAACAGTCCCCTACGATTTCGACCAACTTAATGCGAGATCCAGTAACGAGGCAACACGTCACTAGACCGGGGGGACTAATTGTTGGAGGTGGGTTGAGCACCCTCCAGGCCCAAATCATAAAAGGGCTGAAGCCCATTAAAATCTAAGGCCCGAGACAAGGAGCCCGACCCACATCGAGACCGCATCTCGGAAAGGATGCATCCCGCATAGGAGGATGCGAGAAGAATGTTAGCGACCCGCGAAGGACAAAGCGCGACGCGACATGACCCATCAAATCATACCTTTTTCGATGTCAGGAGTAGGCCTGAAAAGCACTTTTCGGAGCTACACAGGAACGTCACATCCCGAAACGGCGCGCCAGACCTAGGGAGAAGTATATTCTCGGATTAGACCCTCCCTAGTGGTCAACCTTCGACTTTCATCAACCTAGTATAAATACCCCCATCATTTAATGTAAAAGGCATTCAATTCTAGGGAGAGAACAATAGAAAACCGATAGAACAGCTCGAACTTAGATCTAGCTTAACATCGTTTGCGACCTAGTCCACTGGTGTTAGGCTCGGATCTCCGCGTCGCTACTATTCGTAAATCGACAACTCTATTCTCTCTTGTAAAGCGACATCGCTCTTTCACTTACATATATCAATAAAACGACGATCACTTTGCTATCTCGCATTCGCCGTTTAATATTTTTCGAGTTGAATCATTAACGAGATCTCCGGCCCTTAAGTTAAAACGCGACAACGCCTCGGAATTCAAAGTCACATCGCAAATAAATAATCTCGACCTAATCTATACCCAAATTAACCTTGTGTGCGACCCGGTACCCACAGCTTTGTACAGAACACACAGAAAACATGTGTTTACTTTTTTTTTTTTTTTGAATTATACACAGTTTCCCCAAAGGCTTTCTAGGCCCAAGAGACTAATCTGTGTCGCCGGCGATGCCCAAATTTTAATCCCCCGGTGGCCAAGAATCGAACCCGGGACCTTATTGGGAATTACCTCCCTCAAGTACCACTGGGATACGACCACTTGGTTAACATGTGTTTACTTTAAGAACTAGATCTTATTGTATTAGCTTTAAACTAGAGACTTTCATGACCGAGGACAAATGCTAGTGATTCTATTTTCGTCTCATTTCAGTTATAATGATTGTTACGTTTTATTAGATTTGTTTCATCTTAAAAGTTGCTGTTATACTCGTTAGTTTTTTTTTCTACTCTAATTCAAAATCCCTAAGAGAAAAATCCTAAACAACAACTACGATTGATCCTGCTCGGCAACAAATTACACATTCACAATCAATTCCTAGTTCCAATTTGTTAGCGAACTCTCTCTACAAGACAACACTTGAAAAGAAAACTAAAAGAAAAACGACAACAAACCAAAATCAAAATTAACCTCTTCCACAACCCCCCTCCCCTCCCCAACAACCAAAATCAAATCGGATTGGATTAAATATTGAGATAGGCAGTATATACTTGTATCGAAAAAATCTAGGTAAATGGAAAAGAGAAAAGAAGAGAAAGAAAGAAAGAGAATTCATACCAATCATGAGTAAATAAACAAGGAGATAATTTTTTTGAAAGAATTGGAAGTTGTACTAGTGTTGATCCGATCCGCAAGCCCATACCTCCAAAAACCATGTTGTAGAACATCTCCTATGTTGTTCCATTCAAAGAAAGAGGAAAAGGATGAAGAATATGATGATATCATAACCGGAGTAAACCGTGAGTAAAGATGGAGCACAAAACCGTACCAAAGTTTGTTTCAGTTTTAATAAGAATAATTAGTATTCCTTTTGTCAAGGAAACCATCTTCTCTGTTTCCCATGTCTTCCTACTTTTGAGGAACATGTCTACCACTTGTCCCATCTCTTCATCTCTTCATGTCTCCCTAATTTGTAGGACTCGTGAGCTTTTGTTTCTGTTTGTATTTAAACAATCTAATGCCAAAGATAATGAATAGACTGAATTTGCCAAAAGAAACTAGTGTTTGTTTTTTGTGTGTTTACACATTCTCTTAGCTTTGAGGAGGGACCTCTTGTTGTGAGTTCTTAGCTTTGATCGGGTTCAAAGCTTGGGGACCTATCAATTGGTATCAGAGCACGTTTGCAAACCATGAATGATGAGTGTTATGCTCTTCTTTGTGAGCTACGTGAGAAGTGGATTGAAATAGGGCAATCTTTTGACGATCGTAGCGCAGCTTGGATTAAGACAGTGAAGACGGTGATGAAACCAACCCAACCGCTTAAGCAAAGTGTGGAGGTCGCAACTGATCTGCAAGAGCCGGTGTTTGATGACGAAGAACTGATCTTCGATGACGAAGAACCGATCTTCGATGTCTACAACAACGAAGAACTGATATTCGATGTCAACGGTGATGTGGATCTAATCACCGACGATGGTGGTGAAATCTTCGGCGGTGGAGTTCACTTAGCTCATGTTGACGCATGTATCACACGACTTTCGGTAGGGAGTGTTCCACAATCCATTGCGTCTTGTACACTCGGGGAAGGAGTTCTAACGACAAGCCAACGCCACGAGGTGATTCTTCGGAGGGAACTAGAACGTATCCTCCAAACACCATTTGATCGTGGACGAGCTAGATTCTTTCACGTGAAGAAGAATACGAACGGGAAGAGGAAGAAGCACCAAGGAGAGAAGCACGTGAGCAATGAAGACAAAGAACATCTATGAATCTCTATATCCTTTATAGAACCTTGAGGACAAGGTTCTTTTCCGGCGATGGAGTATTGATGAGGTTCAAACGTGGGGTATTCCTTTCCCTAGATTATGTATGCTTGTCCCTAAAGTATGTATGCTTTTAATAACCTATGTATGCTTTTCCTAAAGTATGTTTTGTTGTCTTCCACTTGTTTGTAGTTTATTTATGCAACTTGTCATTGTGTATTTAAGGGACCTCACGGTTAATGAAATGGGAGATATAGAAAATTGTTGAAACTTGTTTGGCTCAAGAATCAAGTGTTCTTGTGTTTTGTTTAGTGTGTTTACACACTCTCTTAGCTTTGAGGAGGGACCGCTTACCAAGTGGTATCAGAGCACGTTTCACATATCTTCCATCTTTTATTCATGGAACTCTAGTATGAGATCTATGGCGATCCAATCTTCGATGTCTATGAAGACGAAGAACCAATATTCGATGTCTACGATTGTGATGTAAAAATCTCTGTAGACAGCGTTGGAGGAGAAGTTGGCAGCGGCTGTGGAGATAACGCTCAACAAATTACTTCACACCGCACAAGAAGCCATAACAACATCAAGAACGGGCCAGCCAACACCTTTCACACAAATCTGTTTCACCCATCACAACCCGCGAAACCGGAGCTTCCAAATTTCAATGATGGTGACCCAACATCATGGGGCAGAAAAGCAAAACAATCCGTTGATTATCAAGACACGTTGGCTAAGCAATGGAGTGGACTTCTTCATGGGGACGAGTCAACTTGTATAATCCTTTACGATGCTCTTTATGGTCATCGTCCACCACAAGATCGGCTCTGCCATGTGCCCCACGAGATTGATGAACCTTGAGGACAAGGTTCTTTCCGGGGATTGAGTAATGATGATATCATAACCGGAGTAAACCGTGAGTAAAGATGGAGCACAAAACCGTACCAAAGTTTGTTTCAGTTTTAATAAGAATAATTAGTATTCCTTTTGTCAAGGAAACCATCTTCTCTGTTTCCCATGTCTTCCTACTTTTGAGGAACATGTCTACCACTTGTCCCATCTCTTCATCTCTTCATGTCTCCCTAATTTGTAGGACTCGTGAGCTTTTGTTTCTGTTTGTATTTAAACAATCTAATGCCAAAGATAATGAATAGACTGAATTTGCCAAAAGAAACTAGTGTTTGTTTTTTGTGTGTTTACACATTCTCTTAGCTTTGAGGAGGGACCTCTTGTTGTGAGTTCTTAGCTTTGATCGGGTTCAAAGCTTGGGGACCTATCAATTGGTATCAGAGCACGTTTGCAAACCATGAATGATGAGTGTTATGCTCTTCTTTGTGAGCTACGTGAGAAGTGGATTGAAATGGGGCAATCTTTTGACGATCGTAGCGCAGCTTGGATTAAGACAGTGAAGACGGTGATGAAACCAACCCAACCGCTTAAGCAAAGTGTGGAGGTCGCAACTGATCTGCAAGAGCCGGTGTTTGATGACGAAGAACTGATCTTCGATGACGAAGAACCGATCTTCGATGTCTACAACAACGAAGAACTGATATTCGATGTCAACGGTGATGTGGATCTAATCACCGACGATGGTGGTGAAATCTTCGGCGGTGGAGTTCACTTAGCTCATGTTGACGCATGTATCACACGACTTTCGGTAGGGAGTGTTCCACAATCCATTGCGTCTTGTACACTCGGGGAAGGAGTTCTAACGACAAGCCAACGCCACGAGGTGATTCTTCGGAGGGAACTAGAACGTATCCTCCAAACACCATTTGATCGTGGACGAGCTAGATTCTTTCACGTGAAGAAGAATACGAACGGGAAGAGGAAGAAGCACCAAGGAGAGAAGCACGTGAGCAATGAAGACAAAGAACATCTATGAATCTCTATATCCTTTATAGAACCTTGAGGACAAGGTTCTTTTCCGGCGATGGAGTATTGATGAGGTTCAAACGTGGGGTATTCCTTTCCCTAGATTATGTATGCTTGTCCCTAAAGTATGTATGCTTTTAATAACCTATGTATGCTTTTCCTAAAGTATGTTTTGTTGTCTTCCACTTGTTTGTAGTTTATTTATGCAACTTGTCATTGTGTATTTAAGGGACCTCACGGTTAATGAAATGGGAGATATAGAAAATTGTTGAAACTTGTTTGGCTCAAGAATCAAGTGTTCTTGTGTTTTGTTTAGTGTGTTTACACACTCTCTTAGCTTTGAGGAGGGACCGCTTACCAAGTGGTATCAGAGCACGTTTCACATATCTTCCATCTTTTATTCATGGAACTCTAGTATGAGATCTATGGCGATCCAATCTTCGATGTCTATGAAGACGAAGAACCAATATTCGATGTCTACGATTGTGATGTAAAAATCTCTGTAGACAGCGTTGGAGGAGAAGTTGGCAGCGGCTGTGGAGATAACGCTCAACAAATTACTTCACACCGCACAAGAAGCCATAACAACATCAAGAACGGGCCAGCCAACACCTTTCACACAAATCTGTTTCACCCATCACAACCCGCGAAACCGGAGCTTCCAAATTTCAATGATGGTGACCCAACATCATGGGGCAGAAAAGCAAAATAATCCGTTGATTATCAAGACACGTTGGCTAAGCAATGGAGTGGACTTCTTCATGGGGACGAGTCAACTTGTATAATCCTTTACGATGCTCTTTATGGTCATCGTCCACCACAAGATCGGCTCTGCCATGTGCCCCACGAGATTGATGAACCTTGAGGACAAGGTTCTTTCCGGGGATTGAGTAATGATGATATCATAACCGGAGTAAACCGTGAGTAAAGATGGAGCACAAAACCGTACCAAAGTTTGTTTCAGTTTTAATAAGAATAATTAGTATTCCTTTTGTCAAGGAAACCATCTTCTCTGTTTCCCATGTCTTCCTACTTTTGAGGAACATGTCTACCACTTGTCCCATCTCTTCATCTCTTCATGTCTCCCTAATTTGTAGGACTCGTGAGCTTTTGTTTCTGTTTGTATTTAAACAATCTAATGCCAAAGATAATGAATAGACTGAATTTGCCAAAAGAAACTAGTGTTTGTTTTTTGTGTGTTTACACATTCTCTTAGCTTTGAGGAGGGACCTCTTGTTGTGAGTTCTTAGCTTTGATCGGGTTCAAAGCTTGGGGACCTATCAATTGGTATCAGAGCACGTTTGCAAACCATGAATGATGAGTGTTATGCTCTTCTTTGTGAGCTACGTGAGAAGTGGATTGAAATGGGGCAATCTTTTGACGATCGTAGCGCAGCTTGGATTAAGACAGTGAAGACGGTGATGAAACCAACCCAACCGCTTAAGCAAAGTGTGGAGGTCGCAACTGATCTGCAAGAGCCGGTGTTCGATGACGAAGAACTGATCTTCGATGACGAAGAACTGATCTTCGATGACGAAGAACCGATCTTCGATGTCTACAACAACGAAGAACTGATATTCGATGTCAACGGTGATGTGGATCTAATCACCGACGATGGTGGTGAAATCTTCGGCGGTGGAGTTCACTTAGCTCATGTTGACGCATGTATCACACGACTTTCGGTAGGGAGTGTTCCACAATCCATTGCGTCTTATACACTCGGGGAAGGAGTTCTAACGACAAGCCAACGCCACGAGGTGATTCTTCGGAGGGAACTAGAACGTATCCTCCAAACACCATTTGATCGTGGACGAGCTAGATTCTTTCACGTGAAGAAGAATACGAACGGGAAGAGGAAGAAGCACCAAGGAGAGAAGCACGTGAGCAATGAAGACAAAGAACATCTATGAATCTCTATATCCTTTATAGAACCTTGAGGACAAGGTTCTTTTCCGGCGATGGAGTATTGATGAGGTTCAAACGTGGGGTATTCCTTTCCCTAGATTATGTATGCTTGTCCCTAAAGTATGTATGCTTTTAATAACCTATGTATGCTTTTCCTAAAGTATGTTTTGTTGTCTTCCACTTGTTTGTAGTTTATTTATGCAACTTGTCATTGTGTATTTAAGGGACCTCACGGTTAATGAAATGGGAGATATAGAAAATTGTTGAAACTTGTTTGGCTCAAGAATCAAGTGTTCTTGTGTTTTGTTTAGTGTGTTTACACACTCTCTTAGCTTTGAGGAGGGACCGCTTACCAAGTGGTATCAGAGCACGTTTCACATATCTTCCATCTTTTATTCATGGAACTCTACTATGAGATCTATGGCGATCCAATCTTCGATGTCTATGAAGACGAAGAACCAATATTCGATGTCTACGATTGTGATGTAAAAATCTCTGTAGACAGCGTTGGAGGAGAAGTTGGCAGCGGCTGTGGAGATAACGCTCAACAAATTACTTCACACCGCACAAGAAGCCATAACAACATCAAGAACGGGCCAGCCAACACCTTTCACACAAATCTGTTTCACCCATCACAACCCGCGAAACCGGAGCTTCCAAATTTCAATGATGGTGACCCAACATCATGGGGCAGAAAAGCAAAACAATCCGTTGATTATCAAGACACGTTGGCTAAGCAATGGAGTGGACTTCTTCATGGGGACGAGTCAACTTGTATAATCCTTTACGATGCTCTTTATGGTCATCGTCCACCACAAGATCGGCTCTGCCATGTGCCCCACGAGATTGATGAACCTTGAGGACAAGGTTCTTTCCGGGGATTGAGTAATGATGATATCATAACCGGAGTAAACCGTGAGTAAAGATGGAGCACAAAACCGTACCAAAGTTTGTTTCAGTTTTAATAAGAATAATTAGTATTCCTTTTGTCAAGGAAACCATCTTCTCTGTTTCCCATGCCTTCCTACTTTTGAGGAACATGTCTACCACTTGTCTCATCTCTTCATCTCTTCATGTCTCCCTAATTTGTAGGACTCGTGAGCTTTTGTTTCTGTTTGTATTTAAACAATCTAATGCCAAAGATAATGAATAGACTGAATTTGCCAAAAGAAACTAGTGTTTGTTTTTTGTGTGTTTACACATTCTCTTAGCTTTGAGGAGGGACCTCTTGTTGTGAGTTCTTAGCTTTGATCGGGTTCAAAGCTTGGGGACCTATCAGAATACTATTTGTGTGCGTCTAAATTTAGAAACAAGCCAGGCCCAAATGGGGTGGGAAAGAAGTAATATAAAAGGTTCGCTTGTCGCTGGTACATAGTTCCATCGACATTGCCATTATGTTCAGCAAACTCCTGCACCTCTAAACACTATATCAACGACCAGCTTAGAGATAATCCTTTGAACTTCTACATGCAATGAACCTCCTGGCTTCCACACATGAATCTTAAACTAACACATAGGCCATTATATATTAAAGGACAAGCCGTACAAAAAAAAAATACAAGCCACCAAGATTATATTTAAAAAACCAAACAAAATAAAAAACAAATTGCTCTTTGGCAATGGGCCTTGAACCAACTGAAGCCCAAAAAGGAGATATAAACATGTGGCTGACGCAGCGTATTTCCTTTTAACTTTTCTTTTTTTTGGTCTGGAGTAACTAGACGACAATTGTGTATAAATATGGGAAAATGGCTAAAAAAAACTTGACCTTTATGGCGGGAGCCAATATAACCCTCAATTCACACTAAACCATTTTAACCTCCAACTTTTGTTGACTTTCCATTTAAACCTTAAACTTGAATTGACTAAACTAAATTGGACTCGTCGTTAAGTCGCCTAACGGAAAATTTACACAGAGTTAATTTTGTCCGTTAAATCGATTTTAGAACCCTAAAAACAGAATCCCCAAATCAATTTTGGATCCGAAAATCAAATATTCTCTGATTTTGAAATAAACTATTGGGCTTTTTTAATTACGGTCTTAGGAGTTTAGAACTAGTCTCAATTTTTCAAGATTCATTGTAGAACTCCGGGAATTTCATTTTAAAGTTTGAGAACGAAAATTTCTCGATGAAATTCCGGTCAACTTAGTAAAAATTACCATATGCGGTTGTTATCATTAAATTCCATTTGTAAAGAGCTTAAAAAGAAATTAAAATGGTTTAGTGATGAATTTTGGGTTTTTTTGCCTCCCCCCATACAGTTGAGGGTTTTTTAGCCATTTTCCCGTATAAATATATATATTTTGTTGGAGTAAGCTTGAAAACAACTTGAGGAGCAAGTTTTCTAGTTTCCTTTTCTTTGAGTTATAAATTGAAAAGGAAAATATACTTATTTTTTAGGAGTTATCTAAATATAAGTTAAGAGAGGTTAGGAATTGTTAGTTTTCCTTTTTATAAGGTTTTGTCAAACACTATATAAGGAGATGCAAATGTGTTGCATAACTTATGAGTTTGAGATAGAGATTGAGAAGCTTTAGTTTTTGAGTTATTTTTGTAAAGCAATAAAAGAGAGTTATTCTTTTAATCTTTGTGTTCTCAAACAAATCATAGATTCTATATATATTTAAGGTTGTACAATTATAATTATTACAATTTTTGGTCACTACAATTCAGTTAGTTCGTGTCTGGATCATCTCACATAAAACCCTAGCGCGAGAAGGGAAATTGATCCCTCCGGTAATCAATCAATGGAAAGAAGATTTGCGATTCGAGGATGCAGTCAATTGGAATTGACGACGGGGTTATGGTCGTTGCCAGATGAGGTGGCTTTGAACTGCCGCAGACATTTTAGCCATGTCTAAAATTATAAAATTATTAAAACACAGACTCTCTCTTCCTTTTAGTCAACTTGTCTCCAATGCACATGCCCATAGCTATCTCTTCCAAGAGACATGGGTCTCTTATAGTGTCCGATGAGCTCTGGGCCTTGAGATGGCGGATGGGTAGCGTCGAGCCATCTCTGTACGTATTCTTGCACATGTTTCCAGATCCAAGCCCACGGTGGTTCATCCTCCACCCCGTGCAACGTCGGCTGAGACGGATCTTTTCGATATTGTATCCTTGTCCGGAATCAGGATCCGCTTTCGTGCTGAGGAAGCAGGGATTCTATGTAATCGGTGGACTCATGAACGGAAAACCCACATCGGAAATCACGTTTTTTGATTGTGTCCGGCACACAGTGTTCCGGCATCTGCCCATGAAGATGGCTCGAAGCGGAGCATAGGCAAGCCTGATTGACAGGGAAGATATACGTGTTTGGAGGGTGCTGGGATGTGGCTGATTCCTCAAACTGGGCAGAGGTATTCGATCTCAAGACCGGAACTTGGGATTTCTTGTTTGCGTTTACGCCCAAGATGCCTCTCAATATCCAGCGAAGTGTGGCGACAAAAAAGAAGGAGGTTTACGCGGTGGATGAGGATGGTGAAAACATAATCTTTTCACCAGCTAAATCTATATTTGTGGCAACCGGAAAAACAGATTCTTGTTGTGAGCCAGAATACAGAAATGATTGGTGTTTCATTGGGAGATTCTTATTCTGCGGTGGTAACGGCGGGAAGATAATGTGGTGTTTGCCATGTGAGTTCGATTGGAAGGAAGTGAAGGGTTTAGAAGCGCTCTGTGGTGGTAATGATATCTGTAGACTCTGCACCAACTATGCTGGGAAGATTTTCATCTTCTGGAAAGTTGCTGAGACTTTGGAGCTTTGGTCTGCCGAGATTTCCCTGGAAAAACGCGAGGGACCCGAGGTATTCGAGGTTTGGGGGAGCATTCAGTGGTCCGGTGCTGTCCTCTCCCTAGACTCATGTGTCGGCGTTAACTTCTTATTTGCTGGTTTTGCCTATGTCTGAATATTCTCACTCCTTTGTTTAAACTATTTAAATCACATATTTTAGGTATTTTTGTGTGTGTGATTTATCTAATTTGATATTCAGTCAGAAAGTCCCGACTTATGACAGGGAATCAAGTAAGTATTTTTATTGATATTTTGGCTCATCAGGTTCTGCTTGGCTTTATCTTTCCATTCTTGCTGATTTTGCTGTGTTATTACCGACACAAGTGGAAGAATCATGCGACTATCTTGGGGTTTTCTTTTCTTCACCAAAATTCTGCTTCGCTTTATTTTTCTTCTTGTCGATTCTTGTACTTGGTTTCCTTTTCATAGACAAGAATAGTTTTAAAGTCTATCTATGCTTTCAATTCTGTTTCTGGGTATTTAGAATGATGAATGCCTCTATTTATTCAACCAAACACACACACTTCATGAGCGACAACAAATTTAGATTTTTTTCTTGTGGAAAGTCACTAAAAGAAAATTCTGGATTGCTTTGTAATAACTTTGATTCCTTAGTTCCAGTTTCAGTCTTGTGTTAGGTTATGTGAGTAATGGTACTGAATGTGAGGAAGAGAATAGATACCTGCATTTTAGTTTATGTTGAAGCTAATCAGGAATGACTTGTTTACTGGTACATATAATTCTCGGATCTTTGTATGCAAGTTTACCATAATTGAATAATGTAGAATCTAACCTAAGTCAAAATGTGATTTGTAGATTAATCTTAGCTCCTGAGACTCTGAAAGGCCTGCTAGGTCATTGGCTGGCAAAGAAAGAAGAAGCACAAACCAAAACCCCCCAAGTTTACTGTCTCTGGAGATACTTTACCTGTTAAGGATACCAAGAAAAATCTAAATCCATCCAAAACTGAGGACACTAGTGCTGCGAATGATCCTCCGTTCATCTCCCCTCCTGGTACTTTGATGAGTTGTTCAGATTAAGATTCTTCCTGAATCCATGTGAAAGGTTCAAATGTGATCTCTAAAGGAAGAGGATTGAGTGGGACCAAAGCTTGCGTTGATTGATGTATAAATGCCTAAACAAACATGCGTTTGCAGAGAATTGGGAACCCGACAAGAGCTCTGTCAGAGAATGTTTTACTTTGCGACATTTCATTATGAAGATAGTCTTTGTTTTCTTAGAGCTCCCATTTGATGTTTCCACTGACTAAACCGGACAAAATAGCACACGGTGGTCTCAGTTTGGGTGTGGTCTGGCTCTGCATTAGATGAAGCATCTCAGTGGTTTACAAACTTTGTTGGGAAGCCTTGTCGCCTTGTTCCTACTTTACCTGGGTCTTAATCTTATAGCTTTGTCTCCATTTTGAAGGACTCTTTGTCGCTGTTCAAGTTTAGTAACGAGACGTAAAAAGGCCACATTGCCATGTTCTCAGATATGTATTGATACGAATCAGGTTTTACCCGAAATAAATACTGCAAGTGCACAGGCAACGCAGTAGTATATTCTGGGATCGAATCCACAAGGACCAAGTGTTACACAACAAACTATAGATTATTAAACTAAGCTAAGCAGGTAACAGTGATGGGTGATATTATCAAAACTAAAGACAAGAAAGCAAATTAAAGCGATTAAAATTCAGATTAATAAAAGCGTTAGGCAATAGGGATTCTCAGGAAATCACAATCATAAACCAGACAACTATTCAGATTCTAATATGACATGCATCTTAAACTCAAACACTGATATAAATTGCTCCACTTTCGTGATAACAATTACTTTCCCTAGAGATCCGAGTGCCTAAACTTTCGTTTGGTCACGGCTATCCTAGACAAGCATTATAGTTCAGGTTTGATCAGTTCATAATACTCTATAGCTAACCTTTCAATTGTTATAACGCATTACTCATCAACAGTAGTTCTAGCAATACACAAGCTTTTGGAATGTGTATCAACCTAAGATCTAGTGATTAAATGGCCAGTTCAATCCTAGCATTATGCCTAACAGTGATGAAGATGGTAATTGATAAGCAACCTATTTGTGTCTGATTTAATCTGTGAGATCCATCGAAAACCCTAAAACCTAACTAGAGATCTACTCAGACATGATAAAAGATGAAACAAAAATCATGGATGAGGAAAGCATAATCAAATAAATAAGTAATCAAAAAGGGTTCAGAAATCTTCTCCAAATAGGGATGAGATCTTCTCCCAAATACAACTCTGAATCTCTAAAAGTCTGAATAAAAAGTGCTGAAAAACGTCGATGATAAAAAAGAACAAAACCCTACGGGTATTTATAGGATAAAATGGAAAAAGGAAAAGTTCCTAAAATCTAGGGACTGGACCGGTCGGTCCGAAATCGGGATTAGTCGGTCCGGTTTCCAGATGTCAAAAATCCTCTCGTGGTCATCTTGGACCGGCCGGTCCTTGAGGTGGACCGGTCGGTCCCGGCCGGCCGTCCAAAGGTCTTCAAAGTGTCTGGACCGGCCGGTCCTTGGTGTGGATCGGTCGGTCCCATTTCCAGAGGCTTCGGTCTTCAAGTCTTGAGTGTAGATCGGCCGTTCCTCCATCGGGACCGGTCGGTCTTCATGGCCTAAATGTGGACCGGCCGGTCCTTGTTATGGACCGGTCGGTCCCATGTCTTGATCAGTCCTTCTTCGTGCGGGAACGGTCGGTTCATACAGGTGGATATGGGACCGGTCGGTCCAGACTCCAGAAAACTTCGGTTTTCGCTCGAATGCTTGAATTTCCTTCCCGTACGCATGTGGTTCCAAATCTTCGAGTATGGATCTAAATATCAGCTCAAAACAACTCAAAGACTCTGAAAACTCGTTAACTTCGTAGTTAGGAACGTCCAAATTCACGTTATATCAACTCCCCCAGACTTAGATCTTTGCTTGTCCTCAAGTGAAGACAAACTAGAAATAAATTCAAGGAAGCTATAAAAACCAAACTAACCTTTGTGAGCTGAATGCAATCCTTTAGGATCCCACAGATGTAATGCTAACAAACCTGAAAACTCATAAACAGATCAAAAACCAAGATGGTACTTCATGTACTTTGTCAAATACATAGCAATGTTACCATACTCAAGTTCCTATGTCTCAGCGACTTTACACTAAGGTCCAGAAATCTTACCTCAAGGAAAATGTCCGTCGCATAAGGGTTAAGGATTTGGGTTATTTAATGGTGGTATGAAAGTGTTTAGGCTAAACTCAGTCGCGGCCGAATGCAAGTCATGGCACAAAAACCCAAGAGAACTAAATCCAAGGATGATGCACAGCTTTTCAAACTTAAAACCTTTTTCTTTATTTTGATGAAAACTTTTCTGCTTATAATGCTAAGAATGTGAAATAGAAAAGTGCTTTATAAATGTGCATGTAAAATCAGAGGCTTTATTCTAATCCCTTTCAACTTTTATTAGTATATTTTTTTTTCTTTTTAATGGATTTTTCGTTTTTTTTTTTTTTTTTTTTTTTGAAGATGAAGTTAGGGATTTGTTCTAGCTTTTTCTAAGCACAAGTGATGACAAAAACGAAAAATAAATATGGAAATGCAGATATATAAATTCTAAGCAGAAAGTTTTGAAATGGTACCAAAAAGTCTTTATAATGATTGGCTGGCCGGACTACGTCTCCGGAGTTTTTGCGCTTGAGTGCATGTCAATGTCTTCAATAGAATGCATGAGGTTTGAAAGAAAGGTTAAGGTAATGGTGTGGTACCAGACTAAAAGTGAGCCTGGCCATTAGGAGTCCTGAAGAGGGGATAGTGTTTGAAAAATGATAGGACTCCTAACGTGGTTGTTACTTCTTATGCGATTTCGAATTCCCTGAGTTAAGAAAACAGACAATTGTAAAGAGTATCAGCGTTAGCTTTCAAGGAGACGGGAGCCTTCTGGTAACACTGATCCGCCTAGGGCGTTTTTAATCTTCCCATTGCATTGGTTAGTCACTGTTAATCTTAAAAAAGGTTAGCAAACATCATGTGGTCCTAGAATTGCATGCATATCACAAAGGTTTAAAAAAACTGAAAATAAGAAAATAAAACATAATTAGTACTAACAGTACTTCCCCCCAGACTTACTTCACACCGTCCCGGTGTGAAAATAAATCCAAAGGAAAGACCATTAAAAGAAAGGAAATAAAGTGAAGTGAAAAAGAAAAATTAAGAAAAACTAACCTACCGGTGGGTTGCCTCCTACCAAGCGCTTTGTTTAACGTCGTTAGCTCGACGTGTGTGCCTTTCATGGTGGATCAGGTGGATCATTAGTTACATGCTTCTCCAGCAGCTTGCCCATTTTGAAAGTCAGCTCAGTGTCGCCCATTTGGAGGTCAATGCATCCATGCTTGAGGTCAATCTTTGCACCAGCTGTGCAGAGGAATGGTCTTCCCAGGATGAGAGGATCTCCTGGTTCTTCAGCCATGTCAAGTACCACGAAGTCTGCAGGAATAAACACATCACTAATTAGTAGCTGGACATCCTCAAGGACACCTACAGGACGTTTAACAAAACAATTAGCAAATTTTAAAGAAACTTTGGGTAGAGAGAAATCTTTAAAGCCCAGTTGTTTTGCTACGGAGTATGGCATGATGTTGACACTAGAGCCCGTGTCACAGAGTGAGCGAGGAAAAACTGTGGAGTCAATCTGAACTGAGAGCTCAAAGCGACCAGGATCTCCAAGCTTTTTCACTGGACCGTTCTGTAATACAGCACTGCACTCCTCAGTTACCGGAGGGATCTTGACTGTCGGATCGTTAACCATTTCTCTGCATTCTGCTTCCTCCAAATCCTCCTGAGACTTACTGGGCCAAACAGGGTAAGGTGCCTTGGGAACATAAATACGAACTGGAGGACTGTTCACCGGACCGACCGGTCGGATGATGGGACCGGTCGGTCTCACATCTGCTGGAGAATCATCTTCTGCTATAGAAACGGCGTGACACTCCCTTTTTTGACTCTGCTCCCCTTTAGCTGGAAGAGTTCCTGGCTGACGCTTAACAGCTTCTGCCTGTTGTGCCACTTGAGTGTCCAGCATCTTCAAATGAGTGGTTACAGCTTCTAGTCGCCCATTGATGTCTGAGATGGCGGTGGAACTCTGCTACTGATTAGCTAGCATTAGCTGCATCATGGCCTTGAGCTCATCATTGGGATTAGAAGCTGGAGGTGGAGGAGCTTGCTGCCTAGGCTGGTACTGGTTCTGATTTTGGTATCCGGAACTTGAACTCTGTCCATACTGCCTCTGATAGCCTGCATTGTAGCCTGGAAATCCTTGACCACCTACAAAATTAACCTCATGAGTGCCCTCTGAAACCAATGCAGCTGGCTCTGAATAGCAGATCGCATCTGAAGCATTTCCAACCATACTAGTGCCCTGATGGCTTCCTTGCATAAAGCCCCTGATCTTAGCAGCTGTCAGCTCTGCTATCTCTGCTGCAGATGGTGAGTCAACACTGCAGACCCTCTTCGACCGATCATATTCAGAACACTGATCGCTAGAGCTGTGCGCCATATTCTCAATCAATCTATAAGCTCCTTCAATGCTCTGGGTCATGAAATTACCATTACTAGCTGAATTAAGACTTGTCCTGTAATCCCAGGTGACTCCATCGTAGAAAGTCCTGAGCATCTGCTCATCAGTGAGTCCATGGTGAGGGCACTCTCTGCGGTACTCCTTAAACCTATCCCAGGCTTCAGCAAATGACTCTCCGCCTTTCTGTGAAAAGTTGGTGATCCTGCTCCTAAGCTGAGCTGTCTTGGTCTTGGTGTAGAAGTAGTCCAAGAAGGCGGCTCTAGCTTCATCCCAGCCGTTTAGAGAATGTGGAGGAAGTGACTTGAGCCACCTTAGAGCCTTATCAGCGAGAGAATACTTGAACAACTTGCACTTGAGGTAGTCAGGTGGCACCCCATTAGCCTTAGTTGTCTCGCAGACCTCTTCGAAGTTCTCAATATTGTTGGGAATGTCCTGAAATCACACTTGTATTCACTCCAGTGATAGTTGTACTGTCGAGATTAGACATTCATATGATACTAGGTGGTCATGACGTTTTGCTAGAAACCAATGATGATCTATGAGTTATGAACTCATTGCTAGTATTATATGATCCTACAGGGTCACACACCTAAGCAAATTGGATTCACTTTATGTGGGAATAATCATTAATGTAATGATCTAAATGATGTGTATTTGATACACATTATTTTTGTGTTTTAAAGAGTGTGTCGATCGACACACAAGTGTTGTGTCGATCGACACGGGCTATTAAATCGAAATAGTGATTTCGGTTTAATGACTTAATTAATTCTGAATCGGTTCAGGGATTAATTAGGTTTTCTCCAGGGCCTATATAAAGGAGTTATAAGGCACAACCTGGATAAGAGATTTTTGATAGCCGTCACTGAGAAACACAATTCCCAGAGAGATCCGAATCACCAGCACTAGCATCCCGGCGGATTCCAATTTGTGTGCGTGTGGACTATCAGTAGAGGCACAGCGATTGAGGTGCTAAAGATCTCGAGAATCCTAAATCTAATTCCGCTGCAAACTCTAGGTATAATCGAGATCCGTTCTTTTCAGATTTATCGTTTACAAACCCTAGATCCTAGGAAAAGGAATTGCAACTTAGGTTGATTAATAGAGATTAATCCGGTAAAACCTAGAACGAATTCCTACAGTGGTATCAGAGCGTTAGGGTTTAACTTTGTAATCTGTTGAATTGTAATCGGATTTGATCATTAGTTTCCTAGCAAAATCGTTTTGTCGTAAACTGCTCAAATCGCTACAAAAACCTAGTCGTGTTGATCGACACAATGGTTGTGTCGATCGACACGATAGTCTCTGCCTTGCACACGATGAACCGGTTCAATTGGATTGAATCGGTTATCGCGCTTGGTTACAAATCAATTAAACCGGATAATTTCGGTTTATTGCGATTTGGTTGGCGTCGATCGACACAATTGTTATGTCGATCGACACCGACCGGTTATCGACCCGGTTCAATTGGATTGACCGGTTATCGATCCGGTTCAATTGGATTGACCGGTTATCGCAAAATTGATTTGGTTTGGTTCATGTCGATCGACACAATTGTTATGTCGATCGACAGAGACCAATAATCGACCTGGTTCAATTGGATTGACCGGTTATCGATCCGGTTCAATTGGATTGACCGGTTATCAAAAATTAAATTTGGTTTGGTCATGTCGATCGACACAGACCGGTTATGGAAACATTTCTGTCGGTTATCGAAACCGGTTCAATTGGATTGATCGGTTGTCAAAGAACTGTTCCAGAAAGGCAAGTGTCGATCGACACTAATGTAGTATCGATCGACAGCCTGCAAAGATTGTGGGTTAGTGAACCTATAATCAAATAACCGAACCAGATTTAATGTGATTGGGTTCCTGAATGCATATATGTGATATGTGTTAAGGATTAAAAGTTCAACTCCTCAACTAAATATCAAGTGTTCTGGATGTCTTCCCGATCTTGTCAGCTGTCAAGACTCGTTTCATTGCGTGATAGGCTTGCAGTGCAAGGTATCTGCAGTTACATGAGTAAGACAGTAGGTAATTGTGTTGATGGGCTTGCAGTGCATGGCATCAACTATTACATGACTGAAGAGATTGGTTTACTTGAATGGGCTATCAGAAGTTCTGGGCCCAGAGACATCAGGTGGATAAAAACATAAGATATTTTGTCCACAACCAAGAGTCATATTGGATATGATTAGCAAAGTGTTGCTTACCTATATAACTAAGATTTGAGTGACAGCCAGTGGCTCGCTCGGGTTTTGGTGAAACATGGATCTTGGATTATTATATTCATTTGAGGAAACATAGTTTTGAATATAATAGGAGTTTTCTTAATTGTTAAGTTTGCTCTTTTTATTGAACATTGTAACTTACCCTCTACCTCTTTTGTTTCAGCAATGTCTAGCTCAAACAACACATTCTCCCTGAGATCCGTCCTTGAGAAGGACAAGCTAAATGGATCAAATTTTCTGGAATGGTATCGGAACCTGAGAATTGTTCTCAGGCAGGAGAAGAGGGACTATGTCCTTGATAAAGTTCTCCCCGAGAAGTACCGTGCCAATGCCTCGCAGACAGAAAAGAATGCTTGGGATAAGCATTCAAATGATATGGTCGATGTGACTTGTCTGATGCTGGCTACCATGAACTCGGACTTGCAGAAGCAATATGAGAACGTGGTGTCACCGATCGAGATGATCACTAGCCTGTAAGCGATGTTTCAGGAGCAGGCTCGAACTGAGAGATACCAGACGGTTAAATCTCTAGTTGAGTGCAAGCTACCAAAGGATGCTCCAGTAAGTCCCCATGTCATTAAGATGATAGGTTATATTGATAACCTAGGGAAACTGGACTGTCCCATTAGCCAAGAGTTGGCTACTGACATCATACTGCAGTCACTGCCGTCGAGCTATGATACGTTCATAATGAACTATAACATGAACAGCTTGACTGAGTTACATGGCATGCTCAAAACAGCTGAGCCTAACATCAAGAAGGGTGCCCCAAATGTGCTTATGGTACAAGGGGGCAAAAAGTTTAAGAAACCCGGCAAGGGCAAGGGAAAGGGCAAGGCTGTCCAGGTTATGAACCAGGACAAACCTGCGCCTCCTCCTAAGCCAAAGGCTGGCCCTTCTGGTGCTGATAAATGCCATTTCTGTCATGAGCCTGGGCATTGGAAAAGAAATTGCAACAAATTCTTGGAAGGTTTAAAGAACAAGAAGAAGACGTACGAGACGACTTCTCCAGGTATTTATGTTATTGAAGTAAATGTTACTTCTTCAGGTTCTAACTCATGGGTATTGGATACCGGTTGTGGTGCTCATATTTGTACTAATATGCAGGCACTAAGCAACAGTAGGACGCTGGGAAAAGGACAAGTGGAGCTGCGAGTCGGGAATGGAGCAAGGGTTGCTGCGTTGGCCGTGGGCACTTATCATTTGTCTTTGCCTTCGGGCTTGGTTTTAAATTTGAATAATTGCTACTATGTACCTGCGATAAGCAGAAACATCATTTCAATTTCCTGTTTGGATTTAGAAGGATTTGATTTTTCTATAAAGAATAAATGTTGTTCTTTTAATCGCGATGGTATGTTTTATGGTAGCGGCCCATTAGAGAATGGGCTTTACGTTTTAAACCAATCAATGCCCGTATATAACATAAATACTAAGCGGTTTAAGTCAAATGACGAAAACCCAACTTTTCTCTAGCACTGTCGATTGGGCCACATAAACGAGAAACGCATATAGAAGCTTCATAGTGATGGGCTTTTGGGCTCATTTGATTATGAATCATGTGAAAAATGTGATTCTTGTTTGATGGGCAAAATGGCTAGGGCTCCTTTCAACAAACCAAATGAACGGGCCAGTGACTTATTGGGCCTTGTACATACAGATGTCTGCGGCCCGATGAGCACAAGTGCTAGAGGAAACTATCAATACTTCATTACCTTTACTGATGATTACAGTAGGTATAGCTATGTCTATCTCATGAGACACAAGTCAGAATCCTTTGAAAAGTTCAAGGAGTTCCAAAATGAAGTACAGAACCAACTTGGCAAAAGTATTAAAGCTCTTCGATCAGATCGTGGCGGAGAATACTTAAGTCAAGAGTTCAGTGATCATCTGAGAGAGTGTGGAATTGTTTCACAGCTCACTCCTCCCGGAACACCCCAATGGAATGGAGTTTCTGAGAGGAGGAATCGGACCCTATTAGATATGGTTCGGTCCATGATGAGTCACACAGACCTTCCATTATCCTTTTGGGGATACGCTCTAGAAACGTCTGCGTTTACACTAAATAGAGTCCCATCAAAATCAGTAGCGAAGACACCACATGAGATGTGGACTGGAAATGTTCCAAGTTTGTCTTTTCTGAAAATTTGGGGTTGTGAGGCTTATGTAAAACGTTTAATATCTGATAAGCTCGCACCTAAATCTGATAAGTGCGTTTTTGTTGGTTATCCTAAGGAAACCAAGGCGTACTACTTCTACAACCGTTCTGAGAACAAAGTGTTTGTTGCTCGGGATTGTACTTTCCTTGAGAGAGAGTTTCTTCATAAGAAGAACAGTGGGAGTAAAGTACTACTCGGAGAAGTTCGAGAATCACAGGAGACTGCTCAACCTTATGAGGAAGAGCAGCAGATGGAACCACAAGGAGTTGTGGAACCTGCACCACAAGGAGTTGAAGAACCTACACCTGTGATGCCTGAAGTTCGCAGATCCGGAAGGATCCGTCACGAACCTGATAGATACTATGGGTTTCTCGTGAACGATTGTCATGACTTGTTGATCATTGACGGTGATGAGCCTGCGAATTTCGAAGAAGCAATGTTGGGACCAGACTCCGAAAAGTGGCTTGGAGCCGCTAGATCCGAAATGGGATCCATGTCAGAAAACCAAGTATGGTCCTTGGTAGATTTACCTGATGGCGTAAAACCCATTGAGTGTAAATGGATCTTCAAGAAGAAGATTGACGTGGATGGGAATATCCAGATATTCAAAGCTAGATTAGTGGCAAAAGGTTTTAAACAAATTCATGGTATTGACTATGATGAGACCTATTCCCCAGTCGCTATGCTTAAATCCTTTCGGATACTCCTAGCAACTGCCGCTTATTATGATTATGAGATTTGGCAGATGGATGTGAAAACAGCTTTCCTTAACGGAATTCTGGAAGAGAACGTGTACATGACACAACCTGAAGGTTTCACAGATCCTAAGAATGCTGGGAAAGTATGCAAGCTTCATCGATCCATTTATGGATTGAAGCAAGCATCACGGAGTTGGAATCTTCGTTTTGATGAAGCGGTCAAAAAGTTTGACTTTATCAAGAACGAAGAGGAACCATGTGTATACAAGAAGACTAGTGGGAGCGGAGTTGCATTTCTCGTACTGTATGTAGACGACATACTTCTTCTCGGAAATGACGTTCCATTGCTTCAGTCTGTCAAGACTTGGCTTGGAAGTTGTTTTTCCATGAAAGACATGGGTGAAGCCGCGTACATTCTTGGAATAAGAATCTATAGAGATAAATTGAATAGGCTTATTGGATTGTGTCAAGATACTTATATAGATAAGGTTTTGCACAGATTCAGTATGCAGGATTCCAAGAAAGGTTTCACGCCTATGTTACATGGCGTTACTCTTAGCAAGAAGCAGTGTCCTTCGACACAAGCTGAGCGGGAACGAATGAATAGAATTCCTTATGCTTCGGCAGTAGGATCTATTATATATGCCATGCTCTGTACTCGTCCAGATGTTGCTTGTGCCTTAAGCATGACGAGTAGATACCAATCTGATCCAGGTGAGTGTCACTGGACAGCAGTCAAGAATATCCTCAAGTATTTGAGAAATACTAAGGATAATTTCTTGGTATATGGAGGAAGTGATGAGCTAGTCATAAGTGGATTCACTGATGCGAGTTTTCAGACAGACAAAGACGATTTCCGGTCTTAGTCTGGTTATGTCTTTTGTCTGAATGGCGGTGCAGTAAGTTGGAAAAGTTCCAAGCAGAACACCGTAGCTGATTCCACTACTGAGGCTGAATACATTGCCGCTTCTGAAGCAGCAAAGGAAGCTGTTTGGATCAAGAAGTTCATATATGAACTTGGTGTGGTTCCTAGTATCTTAGAGCTTGTAGCATTGTATTGTGATAACAATGGAGTAATTGCTCTGGCAAAGGAACCAAGATCTCACCAGAAATCCAAACACATAGAGAGGAGATATCACTTGATTCGTGATATAATTGATAGAGGAGACGTGAAGATCAGCAGAGTTCCAACGGATGATAATGTCGCTGATCCTCTGACCAAGCCCCTCCCAAGACCTAAGCATGAGAGTCATACTGCTGCTGTAGGACTTAAGGAAATTAAGATGTGATCTTGATTTCAATGGGAGTTGTCTTGCTTTAAGTTGTGTTTTAATGTTCTTGTAATCATACTTTGGTTATTTTAATGAAATTTGATTTCAGTATTATTTAACTGTGTTTTTAAAATAGTCCCAAAGTAATTTATGACGTTCTATAGGTCATCAAGTTGAGGACTTGATCATGAAACCCTATGAGAAATAAACGACATAGATTATATTTGTCCCTGGTCAAGGTTGTTAAAGTGGGACACTAACAACCGCGTGAGACTGGCATGTGAGGTGACTGATGACTGAGTTTCATGGAGTCATTAATAAGAGTATTACAGTCAATCACATAGATATATGTTAGAGAACATATGATCGGATATGACCCGCTAATGAGAACTCTACAGGAAAATTAAGTGTCATGAGAGGTTCTCATAACGACTATAGAGTATAGTCCTTAGACCTGAGTTCATCATGATTTCTTACATATGAATTGGTCCGCTTTGACCATGTCAAACGTTATCCGTAACAGGTGACTATAAAGGCATTGATTGGGCGTATCATGAAGTGTGTGAAGGAACAGGGATGGAACAAGATGGGATTTGTCCCTCCTGGAAAACAGGAGATAAATATCTCAGGGCCCATCGAAGATTTGATACTGAGGAATGTGTGGCCGCACTCGAACGAGCTGAATGTCAGTCGTTTGTATTGTCAGTATAAATCGGAGTTCGATGAACATGATTTTGGTTGAATAAGGATGACACGGTACTTGCCTTATGCCATATCGAGATATAGAGACAAAGGGATTATTGGAATAGCTGATTCCAGTACAAGTGGGAGATTGTTGGGAACGTCCTGAAATCACACTTGTATTCACTCTAGTGATAGTTGTACTGTCGAGATTAGACATTCATATGATACTAGGTGGTCATGACGTTTTGCTAGAAACCAATGATGATCTATGAGTTATGAACTCATTGCTAGTATTATATGATCCTACAGGGTCACACACCTAAGCAAATTGGATTCACTTTATGTGGGAATAATCATTAATGTAATGATCTAAATGATGTGTATTTGATACACATTATTTTCGTGTTTTAAAGAGTGTGTCGATCGACACACAAGTGTTGTGTCGATCGACACGGGCTATTAAATCGAAATAGTGATTTCGGTTTAATGACTTAATTAATTCTGAATCGGTTCAGGGATTAATTAGGTTTTCTCCAGGGCCTATATAAAGGAGTTATAAGGCACGACCTGGATAAGAGATTTTTGATAGCTGTCACTGAGAAACACAATTCCCAGAGAGATCCGAATCACCGGCACTAGCATCCCGGCGGATTCCAATTTGTGTGCGTGTGGACTATCAGTAGAGGCACATCGATTAAGGTGCTAAAGATCTCGAGAATCCTAAATCTAATTCCGCTGCAAACTCCAGGTATAATCGAGATCCGTTCTTTTCATATTTATCGTTTACAAACCCTAGATCCTAGGAAAAGGAATTGCAACTTAGGTTGATTAATAGAGATTAATCCGGTAAAACCTAGAACGAATTCCTATAAATATGATCCATGGGATTTTCAGAAGCCAACCCATGGAACACGTGTCTCTCTACCAGATTAATCAGCTGAGCCTTAATCTCGAAGTCATTCCTCTGAATCTCAGGGACGCGAATGGCTGATCTGTTCTGGTAGTAGGCATGGACATTTTCCCCTTCTCCAATTCCTCTCTGCGGCGGAGGATTCTGACCTGCTGGTGGCATCCGCTGTGCCATCATCCTAGTGAACTGCTCTTGCATCTGCTGCATCTGCTGTTGCGCCAGTTGCGCGTTCGCTGCAGTTGCAGCCCGAATCTGCTCAATCTGGTCAAACAAGGCAGCTTGAAGACCCTCATTATCAGCCTGTTCCACTACTTCCATGATTGGTACCTGAAATCAAAAGCAAAGACAAAAAACAAAAACAAAAAGAAATTAGAAAATTGCTTAGACGAAATTCTCAAATCAAATCTGATGGTAAACACAATTGGTCCCCGGCAACGGCGCCAAAAACTTGATACGAATCAGGTTTTACCCGAAATAAATACTGCAAGTGCACAAGCAACGCAGTAGTATATTCTGGGATCGAATCCACAAGGACCAAGTGTTACACAACAAACTATAGATTATTAAACTAAGCTAAGCAGGAAACAGTGATGGGTGATATTATCAAAACTAAAGACAAGAAAGCAAATTAAAGCGATTAAAATTCAGATTAATAAAAGCGTTAGGCAATAGGGAATTCTCAGGAAATCACAATCATAAACCAGACAACTATTCAGATTCTAATATGACATGCATCTTAAACTCAAACACTGATATAAATTGCTCCACTTTCGTGATAACAATTACTTTCCCTAGAGATCCGAGTGCCTAAACTTTCGTTTGGTCACGGCTATCCTAGACAAGCATTATAGTTCAGGTTTGATCAGTTCATAATACTCTATAACTAACCTTTCAATTGTTATAACGCATTACTCATCAACAGTAGTTCTAGCAATACACAAGCTTTTGGAATGTGTATCAACCTAAGATCTAGTGATTAAATGGCCAGTTCAATCCTAGCATTATGCCTAACAGTGATGAAGATGGTAATTGATAAGCAACCTATTTGTGTCTGATTTAATCTGTGAGATCCATCGAAAACCCTAAAACCTAACTAGAGATCTACTCAGACATGATAAAAGATGAAACAAAAATCATGGATGAGGAAAGCATAATCAAATAAATAAGTAATCAAAAAGGGTTCAGAAATCTTCTCCAAATAGGGATGAGATCTTCTCCCAAATACAACTCTGAATCTCTAAAAGTCTGAATAAAAAGTGCTGAAAAACGTCGATGATAAAAAAGAACAAAACCCTACGGGTATTTATAGGATAAAACGGAAAATGGAAAAGTTCATAAAATCTGGGGACTGGACCGGTCGGTCCGAAATCGGGATTGGTCGGTCCGGTTTCCAGAGGCCAAAAATCCTCTCGTGGTCATCATGGACCGGCCGGTCCTTGAGGTGGACCGGTCGGTCCCGGCCGGCCGTCCAAAGGTCTTCAAAGTGTCTGGATCGGCCGGTCCTTGGTGTAGACCGGTCGGTCCCATTTCCAGAGGCTTCGGTCTTCAAGTCTTGAGTGTAGATCGGCCGTTCCTCCATCGGGACCGGTCGGTCTTCATGGCCTAAATGTGGACCGGCCGGTCCTTGTTATGGACCGGTCGGTCCCGTGTCTTGATCAGTCCTTTTTCGTGCGGGAACGGTCGGTTCATACGGGTGGATATGGGACCGGTCGGTCCAGGAAGTGGAGCGGTCGGTCCGGACTCCAGAAAACTTCGGTTTTCGCTCGAATGCTTGAATTTCCTTCCCGTACGCATGTGGTTCCAAATCTTCGAGTATGGATCTAAATATCAGCTCAAAACAACTCAAAGACTCTGAAAACTCGTTAAGTTCGTAGTTAGGAACGTCCAAATTCACGTTATATCATGTATCCATTCTTGCTTATATCACAGGTCAGATCATAGAAATTTGATTTCTTTCTTTTGGTTACTGTTTCTACTAAATAGTCTCTCCATTCTTTTCAAGGCTTCTCTTGATTCCCTGAATAAAGCTTCTCAAGGAGCCTGTACCGATCAACCGATTTAGACCCAACTATGTATCTTCTAAAGCAACTGTCCTAAGTTTTTGTCTTTTTTAACAACAAAACAAAATTGATATGATAACTGTCAATGGTGAAATGTGAACAGTATCATCTTTGATGATGTATGTGAATCATTTGCTCAAGACTTATGGACTGAGATCCTTATCGACAACTTCACCTTTCACGGTGTCAAATTATGTTCCCGTTGCAAAGTACCTACGCTTAATCATGAAACTGGGATTGGACAAGGTCAAGAGCCTATTGAGACCCTCAGAGATTTCAGGTCCGACAAACTCTTACAGCCAAAGAAGAAACCCCTAGGAAAGGTAAAGACTCATCGTCTGGTTTTGTCATCATAACTAATAGATATGAGAATTTTTAAGAACGGTGATGAACGATGATGCAAATCTACTCTGGGCAGAACATGGTTTGGAAAGATGATAGATTGGGAGATGAGATTGGGAAGAAAACAATTGAAATTGGTGATTCTGTTCTTGTTCTTAAAAAACTCTCCTCTCCTGCAACTTGAAAACGTTAATCATGGAGCTTCTTGTCATATATTTGTAAAGACTAGCATAAGATTTGTTGACAACATCGCTTTTAAACTTTTGCTTAAGCATAAATCATTCATATCCACGAAATCAAAGGAAACTAACATTCTATCTAGAAATCCAAAAAAGCCTTAGATTATCCGTTCATTCAAAGGCCCATTCAAAGTTTAGAATATGATTTAGTTTTTATTTAAAAGGAGCTTGATTTTATTGAATTGGTTTGCAAAGCTATTCAAGTTTTCTATTTTTCTCTATTTTAATTGTAACATGAGATTTTAAGTTGTGCTTCTCAACAAATTTCAAATGAAATCGCCGAAGTGGAGATCACTCTGCCTTCTCCGGCAAAGGAAAAAACAGACAATGATGTAGTCGCCCAAAGTGAAACTTGCGTTGCTGTGATCACAGCCGGCGAAGTTGAAACGCTTTCTCCGGTGGGGGAAAATATTCAGGAAGTTGTAGTCACGGACTGGTCCAGCGAGGACGGGGACGACGTTTCTTCACCATGACCGTCGGAGATCCCGGTTTCTTTACCACGACCGTCAGAGGTCCCGGTTTCTTCACAGGCAAAGGAATTCGATTCTCAAAAACAGCTTCAAGTGATCTCGGATGTAGCGTTACCTACCCTTCCTCCATCCCTCATCGATGGCGAGCCTGGGAGCAAAAGTTTCGAAGATAAATCTGGGTAAAGGAGCTTGGGCAAAACCGTCGACGATCAGCTCTCTATTCCCATCGAAGACATGGCCTTCTTTGTCAGAATTAATGAATGAACCAGATAAAGAAACTGAGGCTTCATGTAATTCATCCAAGATTCGTTCTGGGAATGTTCCTGTTGAAAGAAAAGAGGATGCACAAAGGTTTCCATGGGCAGCTAAGATGAATCCAGCGGCTAGAAACCTTTACCGAGCTATAGAGCCAGAATATTTGGAGGATGGCACTCCTAAGGTAACCATTCCTCATCATGTTCTTCTCAAAGGATTAGAGAATCAGAAATAATATATCTTGGGTCAATTCTACAGATGCTCGCCTCCTCCTGGGGGAATGATATATGCGGTTTTCAATAAGTTATGGGGCAGGAAATGTAGAATCAATATCAGGAAACTTGGTAACTCAAACTACCTCTTCCATATTTCTGACGAATCAACTAGAAATTGGGTTATAGAGAGGGGAATATGGCTTGTGGATGACTGTTTGATGTTTGTTGCTCCATGGGCTCCAGAAGCATCATTGGCTATCCCTGAGATTAAAACCATTCATGTTTGGGTAACGTTGAAGAACATTCCCAACATATGCTACTCGACAGCGGCTATCAGCCACATTGCTTCTGGATTAGGTGCTCCAATGGCAACTCATAAACCTAGATTAGATCCAATTCTGATGGGAGAAGCCAAGCTCTTAGTAGAGGTGGAGTTGAGCAAGACCGAGTTATGTATGACCCATGCACGACCCTTGGAGCTATATATACGTCTCTTAACGACGAAATTAGGTCAAGCCTCGAAAGTCTAAAGTAGTAGCAAGGAAGTTGGAAGAGAAGATACAAGTTTGAAGGAGAAGTTGTTGGAGAGCTCACAAGCAAGTCAAGCCAAACCAAACCTTTTGTCTCTAGAAGCTTTTCTAAGGTTTCTTAGAGTTGTTCTTACCACAAAGAGAGAGAGAGCCACAAATTTGTTACCTCTAAACTCCACTCTTTTATTGTTATTTATGATATTTATCATTGATATGGGTTTGATTGCTATGTGTGAGTAATTTCTTTGTTAGATCTAGGTTTGATTTGATGGTTTTATAGATCTACTGTTGCATCAACGTGATATGAATGATAAACTTACTATCTTAATGGTATTAAATGCATGTTCTAAACTGATCATCTAAAATATTGATTAATAGAGTTAACTGCACCAACACACCCTTGGGTAGAGACTCAAAATATGGTTTTTGAAAGATGATCTCGTCTTTGTGCAAAATAACTTTTGGCTTAGAAGATCATGAAAAAACAGATCTAATTGAATGCATGAATAGCTTCCATAGGTTGAGAAAATAACTTTTCCTTCCTAGTTGTTATTTCATAGGTATAACTTAGCATGAGAAATCAGGGGTTATATAAATTGTCTTCTGTGTTCTAAAAGTTTATCAGTAGTTTATTGATGCATTGATCTATGTTTCCTGATAATTAGTCCTAGTATCTAGCATTTCATCCAAATAGTTACATCACTTAATAAGTTAGATTGGTTACAAGAATTGAAGTTAGAATATTACGAGTTAGAATCGAAACTCGACTTAATCCCTGTGGGATCGATAACCTTAAGTACCACAACAAGACATTGTGCACTTGTAGTTTAGTTAGTAGTATTTTAGGTGAATAACTTCACCGCACCAAGTTTTTCTGGCGCCGTTGCCGGGGATTTAACGGTGTTTTCGGTTCTAAAACCTATAGGATTCGATTTAGTCTAGGTTTAGAGGATATGATTAGATTTGCTACTAAGTTTTTCTCTTCCTTTATGTTTGATAAGCAAAAAGTTATGCAAGGGAATCAAAGTTTTGGAGCTGGAAGGATACCAGACATGGACTATGCGAGATCAGTCTGATACCAAGACAGAAGTTTCAACCCAATTTCAGCCTACAAGGCGATACCACCAGACATTGGAATGGGGAATTCGATCGAAGAAATCATGGAGATACAGAACAAGTCACATGCAAAATTGATGAAGCATATGGATCAGCTTTTTCTAACCTTTGATGCAAGGATAAACCACCTTAGCTATGAAGTTGGAAGACTACATGCTAGAATGGATGAGCTTGAGAGATATGTTGTGACTGGGAAAGTTGTTAAGAGCCGAGGAATGATGAAGGCTATTAACATGAAGAAGGTTCATGAAGATGGAGTTGTAGAAGAAACATCTGAAGAAAGTTCGTCAGACCAAGTCGGCCGACTTCCATACACAGTCGGCCGACGTGTCCAAAGTCGGTGGACTATTGAACAAGACGACCGACTTGAAGCTGAGAGTGATGAGATCGGGTGCCCTTTGATGCAAAGTCCGCCCAAAAAGAAGACGCACAGACTGTCGTTTTCTAATCAATCAATCTACCATTGGATACCAATTGAAGAGTATGAGATTGATGAGCCTGGATTCGTTCCCGAAACTGAAGAAGAAGAATGGGAATTCGAAAAGGAAGTGGAGGTAATCACCAAAGTGTTAATGAGGAGGATGCCTTTTGATAGAGCATGCCGCCTGGAGAATGAGTTAAGAGAGCTGGTCAGACGAGTCATGAAGTGGGAGATTCAGCCATATGAAGCACCCAACACATTTGCTATGATGTGTGATGAAGCAATATTGTACCGAATGCCTGACAAGAAGAAGGATTCCGAACAATTTGAGTTGAGCCTGACCATTGGAGATCATAAGTTCAGAAGATGCTTGTGTGATTTAGGAGCAAGCAATAACATCATGCCATTGACTACGATGAAGCAACTAAAGTATTGTGATATCAAGCCTACTAAGAAGGAGTTCTTGTTAGCAGATAATTCTTGTGTTACACCATTAAGGAAGTTGAAGAATCTACCATGTATGATTGGGGATAGGTTTGTTGCTGTCGATTTCTATGTATTGGAGACGTGCTATGCTGATGAAGACATTGGGATAGAACATATCATACTAGGGAGAACTTTTCTAAAGACAGCTGGAGCACTCATTGATTGTAATGATGATACAATCACCCTAAGGAATTTGGGAAGTCCAAATATTGGGTTCAAGATAGAGAAGAAGGATGACGAATTGGTTCACAGAGATTCAAGTAAACCAAAGAAGAAGGGTTTAGCAGTGATTACAAGGTTAACCCCAAGGATGAGAGTGAGAAGAAAGGAAGAAGTTGAGATTCGCACCTCGAGTCGACCGACTTGTGCAAAAGTCGACCGACTTCGAGACCCAGAGGAGAAAAAACGAGCCATTTTTATGCCCTCTTTGTTACCAATCCATGAAAGGATTCATTCTATGTCTACATGGATCAGACCTGAGGATATTGAGCGAATGGTACACAGTCATTCGAACTCATTGAAGATACTTGAAGGATAATTCAAGTTTGATGTTGAAGAGTTTATCAAGGAGAGTAAGAAGATTTGGCCACTTATGAACCAATGTGGAATGGAGTTGGAGTTGCAGGAGCTTGTTCCTTATCTTTTAAAGGACAAGATGAAGACTGAAGAGTTCTGCAACAGATTAGCAAAGATATGTGATGCTAAGATCAGCAAGTTGATACCAAGGAAGGTTGACAATCCTGAAAGACCAAGGATAAGTTGTATGATTGGTTGCACCTGGTTTGAGAGAGTAGTTTGTGATACAGGAGCAGGAGTAAATCTAATGCCATTATCTATAGCTAATGCATTAGGATTTGAGAAGTTGATAAGTAAGCAGATATTGCTGAAGTTTGCTGATAAGTCTTACAAGATCACTGAAGGAATGTGCCTCTACACACCCATTGATAATTCTTTGCAGTGGATTTCCATGTAATGATATTAGGAGTACCTTTCCTATATACAGCTAGAGCTGAGAGTATCAGATTCAGAGCTAGAGAGCAAGAAGAAGCTGAGATGATCAAGATGAATGGGAATAAACCAATTGGGGTTAAGAGTGTTATGCCTGAAGGAACAGCCATACTAATCTAAAGGCAAGTGGGAAGTAAATCATTATTTAGACATATAAATCGATGGCGAGCCTGGGAGCAAAAGTTTCGAAGGAATTAACCAGCTACAACCGGTTTTTTCTTCGTCTACGGTAGCTGAGGAACAGGTTTCGAAGATAAATCTGGGTAAAGGAGCTTGGGCAAAACCGTCGACGATCAGCTCTCTATTCCCATCGAAGACATGGCCTTCTTTGTCCGAATTAATGAATGGACCAGCTAAAGAAACTGAGGCTTCAGGTAATTCATCCAAGATTCGTTCTGGGAATGTTCCTGTTGAAAGAAAAGAGGATGCACAAAGGTTCCCATGGGCAGCTAAGATGAATCCAGCGGCTAGAAACCTTTACCGAGCTATAGAGCCAGAATATTTGGATGATGGCACTCCCAAGGTAACCATTCCTCATCATGTTCTTCTCCAAGGATTAGATAATTATAAAGAATATATCTTGGGTCAATTCTACAGATGCTCGCCTCCTCCTGGGGGACTGATATATGCGGTTTTCAATAAGTTATGGCAGGAAATGTAGAATCAATATCAGGAAACTTGGTAACTCAAATTACCTCTTCCATATTCCTGACGAATCAACTCGAAATTGGGTTATAGAGAGGGGAATATGGCATGTGGATGACTGTTTGATGTTTGTTGCTCCATGGGCTCCAGAAGCATCATTGGTTATCCCTGAGATTAAAACCATTCCTGTTTGGGTAACGTTGAAGAACATTCCTAACATATGCTACTCGACAGTGGCTATCAGCCACATTGCTTCTGGATTATGTGCTCCAATGGCAACTCATAAACCTAGATTAGATCCAATTTTGATGGGAGAAGCCATGATCTTAGTAGAGGTGGAGTTGAGCAAGGCTTTTCCTCCAAAAATTGCCGCGGGTGACGAAACAGGATTTATATCTGTGGTTGATGTAGAGTATGCATGGCTTCCGACAAAGTGTAGTCGATGTGGAGAGTTGGGCCACAAAGTTAAGCGCTGCTTAAAACCAGCAACCTCGCCAGAGTTGGAGAAGAAAAGTTCGGATTCTCCAAAAGCTTCGCTTTTAGATCAGGTCCATTCTACTGAGGTTATAGATCAAGTCGTTGAAGTAGCTCAAGAAAAAGTTCCGTTTGTTACCACTACTCCGCCAACGATGGAGCCCATTGCCAATGCCATAGCCACAAGTACTCCTGTGATTGAAGAAGCAAATTCTACCCTAGCACTGCAAGCAGTGCTCCCGGATATCTCCAGAGTAATTTCTAGTGAGTCTTCTTTACCGGAGACTACCCCCCATCAATCAATCTCTACAACTACCCATGATCAACAGGTTTTGCCTGATCCCACTTCCTCAAACCGGTTTGCCTCATTAGCTTCACCTGAGGAAGAAGAGGAGATATCGGATTCAGACAAAGCGTCTGATTTGATGGACCTCATGACACCTTCAGGAAAAAAAATTCTTCGAGAAAGGCCGGTCAAACCAACAACAAAAGCTAAAGAGAATCTGACTCTGGCTCTGGATGGTGGAAGAGGTGGTGGAAGAGGAAGAGGTAGAGGTAGAGGTCGAGGGAAGTGGGGCGATCGTGGATAGATGCCCTTCATCTTGATAAATAAAGTCGATCGAAGCGCAAGATTCGGTTGTGTATGGTGCTCCTGAGTACCCAAGTTCTTTCTACTGCTTGTATTTTAACTTCCCAAAAATCATCTGTATGACTTGTCAGTCATAGCTTGTATTTCTAAATTATAATAAATAGAATAAAAAAAATTGGCTTATGTGAGGCTATAGAAACCTGTTTATTGCAGCTTAAACCCAAAATTGTTTAGCAACACGACATTTATTCGGTTAAATGCGCACACATCTATGAATGTTGATAATAAATAACCAAGTGGGTCTTTGTCTAGTGGTTTTCCTTGACAAAGGAGGTCATTACTTCGAGTCCACTTGGGAGGAGTGATTTATGTCTTAAATGTGGTATTATCAACGGCTGGCTCCGGGTTGGGTTTGCAGTTTTCTTTAGAAATTCTTTTGCTTATTTAAGGACGTTTAGTTCCTTCTAGTTGTACACATTATTATTGAATTGAAATTCCAGAGCTTTCGAGCTTGTTTTCTTCTTGTTTCTCGACATTCTTTGTGAATCAACGAGCTACAAGCTTTCCTCTGTTCGGGTATTCTTCGAGAATCAACGAACATCGGGTTTATCTTGTTTAGGCTACACTGAACTTGCAAGAGAAAAAAACAATGAATTATAGTCAATAAAAATGAAGAATGTATAAACGATAATCAACTGAAAAAACAGGAAGAAAACAAAAATTGAATTTTAAATCATGAGCTTCTTGTTGAAATGGACCCAAAATTGAAGTCAATGGTAGAAATTGACCCTTTGTTGCTGAACTTTTAAAATGACTTAAACTGTCCCTCCCAACTTGATTTAAAATACCGTCCTCAGACATCAAAATGAAGTCTCACGATTCGTTTTGAAAAACAATTACCCTCTCAGTTATCACATAATTACGAAAATGCCATCTTCTTCAACATTTCCCAACCACCATTATCAACCAAAACTAAGCTCTAAATGTTTCAAACAACCGAATTTAGAGATGTTAATGCTGCATATTTGAGTTAAAAGCTTCATTTTCGCTGATCTCCTCTTCAACTTCATCCATTAAACTCTAAAACTCTCGTTTTCAAAAATCACCATTCTTAGATCTTGCAATTTACAATGATTTTTGCATTAATACAATTGGGTTTCTTGGGTATTGGTGGCGTACGGCGTTCTAGGCCGTCGATGGAGCTCAAAACGAGCTAAAACCCAAAATATTCATGGTTAATTGACATACCGTAGTTATGAATTTTTAGCATTAGCTTATGTGAGGCTATATCAACCTGTTTATTGCAGCTTAAAACCCAAAATCGTTTAGCAATACGACATTTATTCGGTTAAATGCTCACACATCAATTGTTGATAGTAAACAAATAGACAGATATACTTAACCGAGTAAGTGATAAACCATATGAACCGAATCGAACCGAACCAATAAAAATTCAAAGAATGGGCGCAATCGAAGGCAAATAAGATATAATGGAAAATAAAATCGAGAAAAGAAAACAAGCACCACCACATGTTCAGATTTTTGCTTAAGGAGAAGAACATCTATTGTCTCTTTCACTTTTTCCATTATCCAGCAAATTAAATTCTCTCATTCTCCAGAAAATATCTAGAAAGAAACCCCACCTAAAGAAGAAGAAGAAGATTTGATCTAGAGAGATGGCTTCAATTACTTCAATCGCCACACCTTACCGAAGCTCCTATATAGAGAGATGTTTTGTGTTACCGTTACCATGTCTGAGTAGATCCATTCATCGGATCTAGGGTTCTCTATGAATTGCTAAAATAGTTTTTATCTACAAAGATTTCTACTGTTTCTTTACTATAGTAGTTATTATATCTAGATTGGAGTCGTGAATCCAGTTAGTAGGCCGATTCTGCGCAAGGACACTTGGTAGAATCGCCTGACTGTTTCTATAGTGAGCAAGGCGCTTCCTTGTGCAAAGAAATTTGGCTTGGATGCCTTGTGAACAGATCTGACTTATTCAATAAAGCTTGCTTATAATCATTTAGATGCAAAAGAAATTTCGGTCTAAGGTTTATAAGTGAAGGGGTCATTTGTAACGAGAGTTAGGAAATGACATTACATTCCACCATATGCCTAGACTTTATCATTTGAAAAGTCCCTTACATAGAGAAAATAATGTCACGTGTCAGCGTGAGAATAAAAGAGAATAAAAGGAAATGATTAAATATGATGTATTTATTGTCACTAGATGATTTTTAGGAAACATTCCAATTAGAAAAAAAAAATATTTTACTTTTAAAAAGTTTATAAGCCAACATATATAAAACATTATTAATTCAATACAAAATTTACAATTTTAATATATTTTATTCACATGATATCCCATAATTAAATAGAAAAAATATTATAAATATTTTAACTTAATAAAAGTAAATTATTTTAAATATCAAACTATAACTGAAACGCATTTGTCAGAATATATAATATCCGCACTTGTGATATTAAATCACATTGACTACATGTAAGGTTAAGTATGATGTTCAGCTGAAAACATGTTTTGAAATGTAAGAAACATGTAAGAAGCATTTACTTATAAATTTAGGGTTTAGATTCATGGATTAACAAATTTACTTTTGAAATGTTATGTTTGCACATATGTGTTGTAAGGTGCCTATATTTAACGAATTTGATGCAAAATATAGGTTTGTTTTTAATATTTTCATTGATAAGTGCAAAATATTAGATTTAGGGCTTATCCGACTTCTCCGACAGTCTGACAGATTTAAATAGTAAATTTAAATTATAATATTAATATTTTAAATTTGCAAACATATGTGTTGTATTGTGCATATATTTCACGAATTTGATGCTTCTTATAAGTTTTGTTTAAATATTTTCATTTATAAGTGCTAAATATTAGATTTAAGGTTACTTAGACTTCTCGGAGAAATCTGACAGATTGGGGGTTCAGACTTCATATGCAGTCTGAAATTTGAAAGTTTTTGAAAATTTTCACCAGAAAACTTTTTATAAATGCGGGAAATTTTACCGCCTGAAAAATTTAGAATTCCCGCTCTATTCAGAAGTTCTAAATCAGACGGCAAAATGAGTCTGAAAGTCTACTAAACCGAAAATATTAACCTAACCAGAAAATCTGCTAAACCAAAATTATTAACCTAACCGAAACTTTTATCCCCATATATAAACAAAACTTACTACAATAACCTAAAACCCCTCAACGCTCTCTTTTTATCAAACGGCGCTAGAAAATTGCTCTCTCCTTCAGATCTATACACACGACCGCGTTCCGATCTACACTCGACCACCTTCCTCTTCAATCCTTCGAGACAACAAAAACGTCACCGATGGATTTATCGGAGTGGATCTTCTTTGATGGCGAAACTGAGACAGTCGCGATTTCAGGCGAGATAATGGTCGACATTGATGTTGGTTCTGTTTATGCTTTTCATGTTAACGATTGTTCTCTTGATGCTTTTGGCTTTTGGCGTTTTCTCTCTTCCTATTAACAACAACGACGAATCTTCTCCGATCGATCTCTCTTATTTCCGACGAGCTGCTACTGAGAGGTGCGCGAATTGTTTGTCCAATTCTTGATTTTTGTTTTTTTGGATTTTTTGATTAAATTTGATTCGAATTCCAGAAGTGAGAGACTTGGGAAGAGAGGAGATCAGTGGACTGAAGTTCTTGCTTGGGAACCTAGGGCTTTCGTCCAAAATAATTATGCTTGAAGCATTTGTGTATTTTTCTGATGATTTGTGAAATTATATGCACATTTAGGGTGAGAACAAGCTCAGGGACTTTCCTTAGGAGAGGAAGGGACATAATCATTAAGACCATTGAGAAAAGAATAGCAGATTACACTTTTATTCCTGCAGGTATCAAGAGACTTTTCGGTGATCACTTTCGGATGTTGATCATATTTATTTTGATCATATTTTCTGTTAGTGTCAAAAATGAGATAATAATAAGCTTTCTTTGTGCATTGGTGGATTATGAATGTGCAGATCATGGTGAAGGACTTCAAGTTCTTCACTACGAAGAAGGGCAAAAGTATAGAGAATCGTTAGACTAAATTAGCTTAGAGAAGACTGTTGTTGCTTATTGGTATACGAACCATATCAAACTTGTGTCTTTGAAGACCGTTGTGAATTAGTTATAACATTTTCTTCTTCCATTTTTTGTAAATTGGTTATTGGTTTTGATCTCTCTTTGTCGTTGGGTTATTGTAATAGAAGTCTTTACTTGTTCATTTAGATTAAGTATGAAATTAGTTGTGTATTTGTTTGTCAGTAAATGTAATGAAGATTATAAGGTAAAATAAGATTACTCCGATCAAGATATCAGGCAAATTTTATCGATTTCGAACTGACTTATAAGGTAAAATAAGATTACTCCGATCAAGATATCAGGCAAATTTTATCGAATTCGAACTGACTCGAGATTACTCATATACGCTAGATAGATGAAAATTTAAAAATCCAGACTGCCAAAGAAGTTTGATTCTATTAGCTACATTGCCTGAATTTATCAAAAATTTATTTCAAAATAATTACCGAACATAAACATTTTAAACTAACACAGGGTGAACATATACAAGTAACACACCTATTAAAAATTTAAAATCAACGAAATTCATCACAAATATACAAAAAAAAACGGTTTTGAAAATTTAAAAATCCAGACTGCCAAAGAAGTCTGATTCTATTAGCTACATTGCCTGAATTTATCAAAAATTTATTTCAAAATAATTACCGAACATAAACATTTTAAACTAACACAGGGTGAACATATACAAGTAACACACCTATTAAAAATTTAAAATCAACGAAATTCATCACAAATATACAAAAAAAAACGGTTTTGAAAATTTAAAAATCCAGACTGCCAAAGAAGTCTGATTCTATTAGCTACATTGCCTGAATTTATCAAAAATTTATTTCAAAATAATTACCGAACATAAACATTTTAAACTAACACAGGGTGAACATATACAAGTAACACACCTATTAAAAATTTAAAATCAACGAAATTCATCACAAATATACAAAAAAAAACGGTTTTGAAAATTTAAAAATCCAGACTGCCAAAGAAGTCTGATTCTATTAGCTACATTGCCTGAATTTATCAAAAATTTATTTCAAAATAATTACCGAACATAAACATTTTAAACTAACACAGGGTGAACATATACAAGTAACACACCTATTAAAAATTTAAAATCAACGAGATTCATCACAAATATACAAAAAAAAAACGGTTTTGAAAATTTAAAAATCCAGACTGCCAAAGAAGTCTGATTCTATTAGCTACATTGCCTGAATTTATCAAAAATTTATTTCAAAATAATTACCAAACATAAACATTTTAAACTAACACATGGTGAACATATACAAGTAACACACCTATTAAAAATTTAAAATCAACGAAATTCATCACAAATATACAAAAAAAAATGGTTTTGAAAATTTAAAAATCCAGACTGCCAAAGAAGTCTGATTCTATTAGCTACATTGCCTGAATTTATCAAAAATTTATTTCAAAATAATTACCGAACATAAACATTTTAAACTAACACAGGGTGAACATATACAAGTAACACACCTATTAAAAATTTAAAATCAACAAAATTCATCACAAATATACCAAAAAAAACGGTTTTAAAAATTTAAAAACTCAGACTGCTATGTAAGTCTGGAAGATTTAACCTTCCAGACTTCTATGTCAGTCTGAAAAGGAGTGTATTTTTGCAATTCAATTTTGATATAGAAGACTGCGGATGCCGTCTGATAAAGTTACCATTTTCGGACTGCTATAGTAGTCTGAAAAGACTATTTTTGCAATTGACCAAAATTTGACTTTTCTGTCAGACTGCTTTAGCTGTCTGGAAAAAATCGAAAGTTATTTTTGCAATTGACCAAAATATTGACTTTTCATGTCAGACTTCTTTTATCGGCCGGGCAGTCTGAAAATTGTGGTGAGCTATTTTTGCAATTGACCGAAATTTGACTTTTTTTATTTAGACTTCCCTCGCGGTCTGCAAAATCATTTAGACTACCAAAGATGTCTGACCAAAATTTGTGTATTTTTTGCGTTGACCAACATCTGTGAAATCAGACTATCTAAGCCGTCTGAAAAAATTCATAAATTGCAGACTGCCATAGAAGTCTGAAAGTTTTTCGATCTAAACAAGACTTAAATAGAAGTCTGATATTATTCCCCCCAAATAGGTCAACATATGAAAATTTTCGGTCAATTACAAATAGTAACCTTTTTTTTTTTTAGATTTCCGATTCCGTCTGAATAGATAGTCAACTTGCGGTCAAAGTGACTGATTTTCCTGCAGACAGCAAATGAAGTCTTAATAGAAAGTCAATTTTTCGGTCAATTGCAAAACTACCCTATGCCTCGATTAGAGGAATTTTCATAATTTTTTTGGTTTCAAAGGAAATTAGCAGACTTCATATTGAGTCTGACAAGTTAAATGTCAATTGCAAAACTAACCCTCTCGTTGACCATGAAACTTCATCAGACTTCATGGGAAGTCTGAAATCGCGAAACAGATCTGAAAATCTGCGAATCATGTGAAAAATCATATAAATCCGGTTTTGAGCTCGTTTTACCTTGGTCAAGCGCCCATAACTTCTAGTTACACCGATACCCAACTAACCCAACCAATTTTATGCAAGAATAACCGAAATCGCAAGAGATCCAGAATGTAACGTTTTTAAAACGTGAATTAGAGAGTTTTTTGGATGAAATTGGTGAGGAAATATGAGAATAGAAGGTTGTGAACTCTAATATAGAGGTTTAATGGCCCTGAATTGGTTGTATGAGGCATTAGGAGCTCAAATTTGGTTGTTAATGGTGGTTGGGTGAATTGGAGAAGATGGCATTTCCGTAAATAAGTTAGATCTGAGAATGCCCTTAGGTCTATTGAAAAAATGGTTAGACTCTAATAGCAGTCTGATGAGTGGCATATTCGTTAATACACAGATTCATTAAGGGTAATTCGTGGGATTTTGAAAAAGAGGAGAGGAAGAGGTTAGTTTTAGCTTTGACTTCAAGTTTTGGTCTATTTTTGCAAGTACCCCGGGATATAATCTAGTTTATGATGATTATTAGTGGCTCATATACGCTTTAACGGTACGTCCACTCACAAAGTCTCTTTAGCATGTTATCTGATGGCCTTTTATAACACTCCCTCTTTGTTTTCCTCATGAGCTTTTGAATGAGTCATTTTTTTCTCTTTTGAAGCAATCCATTGAGTCTTTAATTAAAATACTAAAAATACATGAGACTAAGTAAAATAATTTTGGACCTTTTGAAAAAATTATATGTGATCACTAATATTCACTAAAATATTATATTATATTTTTTTAGACTCAAAGGCATCATGATTTCTGGTGTGTGAAGTATTTAACCTAAATAACTACAAGTGCACATCGTACAGTTGTAGTATGAAAGGTTATCGATCCCACAGAGATTTTGTCCATTTTTCAGTTCAAACAAGGAATTCCTCTTAAATCCAACACTAAAGAAAACAGAGAATCTGTGACGGATTTTTGTGACAGTTTTTTTCGTCACAAAAGACTGCGACGGAAGTGTGACGAAACTGTGACGGATTTGTGACGAAAATAAAAAACGTAACAAAAGCGTCGCAAATTTGTGACGAAACAAAAATAAGAAAAAAGCGTGGCAAATTTGCGACGGAATTATGACGATTAAAGAAATCGTGACACATTTTGAGACGGATTAGCGACGGAAAATAAATCGTCACATATTTGCGACACTTTTGTGACACAATTCTTAACCGTCACAAATTTGTGACAACAAAAAAGCGTCACAAATGCGTGACAAATGATGTCGGCAAGAAAAAGACAAAAGTGACTTATGTCGGTAACTAAAAAACAAAGGAGTTGAAAACGTGGTAAAGAAAGCGTACCTAATTGCCGTCTAACATGCATAAAGCGTGACAAATGCGTGACAAAATCGTCACAAATTTGTGGCGATTTTGAAAGCGTTGCAAAAGCGTGACAAAGTTGTTTCCTATATATATGGCAACCGTTTCACTCATTTCTCCACACAATTCTCTCATCTCTCATCTCTCATCTCTCATATCTCATCTCTCTCTCTCTATAAACCGGAAGAGGAGGAAAAAAAAAAGAAAAAAAAAGGAAAGAAAAAAAAAAGAAAAAGAAAAAAAAAGAAAAAAAATTATTGATATAAAAATGTGGCCTACTTCAACGACAACCCGAGAATGGATGTATTACCGCCAAGATCCGGGAACGAATAATCTGAGAGAAGAATTTTTGATGGGTGTGGACCAGTTCTTGGCGTTCGCTAGTAACCAGGATTTCGCTCGACAAAATAACGGTATGATTTATTGCCCTTGTGCGAAATGTAGAAATGGTCAAACTCCTAAGACAACTAGAAGGGTTGCTTCTCATTTGCATAATAGAGGGTTCATGCCAGGTTATTATGTTTGGACAGAACATGGGGAAGATGTAAATGTAGTTGGAACTGTAGGAACTAGTAGTCAATATGAGAATAATGATTTTAGTAGCGGGAATGTTGATGTTAATTACGAGGGTGAGAATGTTTATGCTGGGATGGTTCATGATGCATTTCATGGTTTTGCACCACTTAATGATTATTATCATGAACATGATCAGAGCGGAAATGATCATATTTATGAAGAGCCAACCCATGAAGCAAAACAATTCTACGACATGTTAGAAGCTGCAAATACACCCCTTTATGAAGGTTGTCGTGAAGGTCATTCGCAGTTATCATTAGCTTCTCGGATGATGAACATCAAAGCAGATCATAATTCCTCTGAAACACAAATGGATTCTTGGGCGGATGCGTTTAAGGAGTATTTACCTGAGCCTAATCAGGCGCCTAGTTCAACTACGAGATCAAAAGGCTAGTACGAAAGCTAGGATTGCCGATGAAGACATATGATGTCTGTGTAGATAATTGTATGCTTTTCTGGAAAGAAGACAATGAGTTGGAGCATTGTAAGTTTTGTGGAAAGGATAGATATAAGGCTAGTACTGGGGGGCGGAAAAGAGTGGCAGTTAGTAAAATGTGGTATCTACCTATCGCTGATAGGTTGAAGCGATTGTACCAATCAGAGAAAACTGCAGCATCGATGAGATGGCATGCTGAGCATCAGTCACAAGACGGAGATATGAATCATCCATCTGATGCGGCAGAGTGGAAAAATTTCAACGACTTGCATCCGAGTTTTGCAGAAGAAAAGCGAAATGTGTATTTGGATTTATGTACAGATGGATTTAATCCCTTCGGAATGTCAAAAAACCATTCGCTGTGGCCTGTGATCTTGACACCCTACAATTTACCTCCGGAAATGTGCATGAATCGGGAGTATTTGTTTCTCACGATTTTGAATTCGGGTCCGAATCATCCACGGGGAAGTCTTGATGTGTTCCTCCAACCACTGATTGACGAGTTAAAGGAGTTATGGCTTAACGGAGTTATGGCTTACGATGTTTCTTTGAATGAAAAGTTTAACTTGAGAGCTGTTTTGTTGTGGACGATAAGCGATTTTCCAGCATATGGTATGTTGTCGGGGTGGACAACACATGGGAAATTATCGTGTCCAATTTGTAGGAGTGACACAAATTCATTTTACCTCCCAGCTGGTAGGAAAACGTGCTGGTTTGATTGTCACCGGAGGTTTTTGCCCAGCAATCATCCGTTACGAAAGAACAAGGTTAGTTTTTTGAAGGGCATAACTGCAATGAACGACTACCCACCAGATTCTTTGAATGGAGAACAAGTCTATCAGCGTATACAATGTTGCGGAGCACCAAAAACATCTAATGTTGGTGGAAATGGCCATCAAAAAAAACCGTATGGCCATGGGGATTGGCATAATTGGCATAAGGAGAGCATTTTTTGGGAGCTACCGTACTGGATTGATTTGAATGTTCGACACAATCTTGACGTGATGCATATCGAGAAGAATTTATTTGATAACATCATGTATACAATTATGAATGTAAAAAAAAGATCGAAAGACACAGTGAAGTCCAGAGTTGATATTGCTCAATTTTGTCGGCGGCCGGAATTGCATGTAGATCGACACCACAATGCACCGTTTCCTATTTGGCGATTGAATGTAAAAGGAATTGATGCATTGCTACTTTGGGCGAATGAAGTGAAATTTCCAGATGGGTATGTAGCAGATTTAGCCAGTTGCGCAGACATCCCTCGTCGCCAGTTTTGTGGAATGAAAAGTCATGATTGTCACGTGTTTATGGAACGATTGATGCCATTTGTATTTGCTGAACTTCTCCCACGCAACGTCCATCAAGCATTATCTGGTATGTTTGTATAAGTTAAATTATATCTATTCTTTATTATGTTTTTCAATAAGAATGTATTAACAAGTATGTATTTGTTTTACAGGGATTGGATGTTTTTTCCGTGATTTAAGCAGTAGGTCATTAGAGCAATCTCGGGTCCAAAGTCTGAAGGAGAACATTTTCATGATTATGTGTAACTTGGAGAAAATATTTCCACCTTCTTTCTTTGATGTAATGGAGCACTTACCAATTCACCTGCCATACGAAGCCGAACTTGGTGGTCCTGTGCAATATAGGTGGATGTATCCATTTGAAAGGTTTTTTCAACATTTGAAAGGCAAAGCAAAAAACAAAGCAAAACCAGCTGCATCAATCGTTCTGTCGTACATGATTGATGAGGTATCTTATTTCTCTGAACACTACTTTCCGTCAGAAATTTCTACAGGGAGTAGAAGAAGGTACATAAGTTTACTCCATTTGTATTGTATAAGTTATTGGTATTTATGCCCCATTGTGAATAAATTAAAGGAATTTTGCAGGTTAAATCGATATGATGAAGGCGCGGTTCCCGTTTATCAGGTGGAAGTACCTGATATATTTACCGCTTTAGGTCGCCCTGGTGGCAAATGCAGGGAATTTTGGATAAGCGATATAGATTACAAAAGCGCTCATTCATATGTCTTACGAAATTGTGAGTTCTTTGGACCGCTAGAAAGGTAATATTGGACCGATAGAATTATTCTATTCCAATTAAGTTTCAAAAATTAAATAAAAAAACAAGAATCATTACTTCATGATAACACAGGTTGTTTGAAGCCCAAATACGATACGCAAACCCAGAACTATCCGATGAGGACGTCATGGCAAAAAGAGCCACAGATTTTCATATGTGGGTTCGCCAATATGTATGTCTTCGATCCTCTTTGCCATTTACAATATGTATGTCTTTGGTAGAGAAACTGACTTAACATCAATTACAAATTGTATAGGTGAATCATACGAAAAATCAACAGAGTTTCCCTTATTGGGTCCTAGATATTGTGGAAGGTCCGGAACGTAAAGTCAGGTCATGGCCCATGTATTTTACTCGAGGGTATATGTTTCATACACGCGGGCACGGAACAGGTAACAAAACGATGAATTACAGTGTATGTGTCCGAGGACAAAATTATTCTGAAGCAGCAATAGAAGATGATTTTTACGGGACCGTCGAAACTATCATGGAGCTCCAGTATCCAGGGTTTTTGAATTTGAAGGTCATGCTTTTCTATTGTGAATGGTTTGACCCTACTATCGGAAAAGGAACTCGCATAAGTCCTGGAGGCATTGTTGACGTTCTCTCAATGGGAAGATATCCAAATTACGAACCTTTTATTTTAGGTATGAACTTATGGAGTATACACATATATGTTTTTTTGGCAGAATTTGTTCAATTATATTTTAATTTTTTGCAGCTTCGGAAGCTGATCAAGTTTTGTATCTGCCATATCCATTTACAAAACGGCCTCGGAAAATATGGTTTACAGTGGTAAAAGTTAATCCGAGGAATCGTGTTCAAGGAAAGTTTAAGGACGACGAATTGATCATTTTGCAACAAACTACAAATGAAGGAGGCTCAGATTCGGTAGATGAAATTGTAGTCGAGAGTTTGGTGGACCGTTCCAATCCGATTGAACCTATTGATGTTGAAATTGGAGACAGTGACGCTTCTGATGAATTTCTTTGTAATTTATCATCTTCCGATGACGAATAAAAAATTTGTGTTTGTAATAAACTTTGGTATATTTGAAAACTACTTTTATAAAAACGTTGTGTGTGTAATATATTCCAAGTATTTTAAATGTAAAATGGATTGAATTATAAATTTAAATGTTAATGTGTAATATAAATTTTTTGGGATAAAAATGATAATGTAGTATTAATATAATTCTGTGGCACCTTATCTCGATTTAGTATACTAGCCTAGTGGCAACCATCACCATTGTACGAGAGAGAGGTCGGTGGTTCGAATCTACCCAGTTGAATTCGGATACTTTTTTCCCGAGAATTAAATTTCGTCACAAAAGCGTCACAAACCTGTGACAAATTCACTCCGATTGTTTAATTTAGGTTATAGGGTTTCGCTTAGCGTCACAAAACTGGTACAAATTTGTGACGGATTTGTGACGCTTTTGTGACGCCAATATCATTTTGGTATTTTAAAAATGAATTCAAGAACTAGGGGATTAAGCATAAGTATATTAGTCACGAGTGGATTTCTAATTTGACATCTAAGTGTTTAAATCTTCTAATTTGTGAAAAAAAAAAAATTCATATCAACCACATAAGTGTTATTACAATGTACTTAGTATAACTTTGGAAACTTTTTTAAAAAACAAATTTTTGTATAAATATTTTTTTAAGTACAATTTACCCAAATATAATCATCCTAATGTCTCATACTTGGTTGGAAACTAAATTTTAACCCATGAACCAACCAATTTCTCATTTAAATGTTTAGGGTTTAGGGTTTCAAAGTTGGTATTTACTGAGCGTCACAAATTCGTCACAAATGTGAGACTCTTTTGTGACGCTTCTGCGACGCTAGTATTTGGGTTTTAAAAAATATGGGCCATAGAGGGAAAATTTGGGCCGCCATTTTTCCCTCCTATTAGTGACGCTTCTGCGACGCTTTTGCGACGCCCGTGTTTTATATATAAACAAATTCAGATCCCCAATCTGAAAACCCTAATGTCAGTTCATCTTCTCTCTCGATTTCATCCCTAAACACAACTCGATTTCTCTCAGATTTCGTCAAAATCAGAGAAATCTTTTCTTATTTTCCAGAAATCTGGTATCATTCCTCTCTTTTCCTTTCGATTTCATCTCTGTTCCTCTCGATTTCATCTCTGTTCCTCTCGATTTCATCTCTGTTCCTCTGAATTTCTTTGCTTGTCCTCTCGATTCAAAACCCTAAAATTTCATGTCTTCCAAACCTAAAGGACATGCGAAGCCAAAACCGCCGGCGAAGTCTATCGGAGCCGCTGGTAGAGGAAGCGGCGGTGCTGCGGGTAGAGGAATCGCTGGTCCTACCGGTAGAGGCGGAGCTGCTGGTAGAGGAAGAGGCACAACTAATCCTACTGGAGGAGCCGCGGTTAGAGGAAGAGGCGAATCTATTCCTACTGGAGGAGCTGCGGTTGGAGGAAGAGGCTCAAGTGTTCCTACTCGAGGAGCCACGGTTACAGGAAGAGGCTCAAGTGTTCCTACTGGAGGAGCCGCGGTTATAGGTAGACCCGAAACTCTTCCTACTCGAGGAGTCACGGCTAATACAGTAAGAACTAGAGGTGGCCTCGGAGCCGGGGGTAGAGGAAAGGGGAAAAAACATGCAGTTGATCATTCTACAAGCGCTGGTGTCGGTGAAGCTGACAGAGGAGTCGAACCATCGACATTTTCTCTACCGGCTAGATCTCCGGTGGCTCCTAGTTGAAACCCTAATCAGACGCCTAGTGGAAACCCTAATCAGACGTCACCTGGGGGTGTTACAGCTAGGTCTTCTTACTCTTCTAATCCCTCCTCTGAGAACACAACCTCCGTCAACAGAACATGGATACCGGCTCAGTATACTTCATCTTCCCAACAAATACCTAGACTCTAGTTGGGGATTGAAACTGCAACGTCTCTGCCTCCTCCTTAGAACAGAGTCGATGAGGAATACGATGACCAATTTGAAGAAGACGACAACAACGACTTCCAGTTTCATGATTTCCAGTTTCATGATGAAGAACAAGAAGTCAATCAACAAAATCCAGAGGGCCAAGACTTCCAAGCTCTCCTCGATGCCCTTCTCCATCTTCCAGGCAGAGAGCAGCTCATGCGGTTGTCTGAGCATCCAAGCCCAGACTACGAGTCCATCTGGTAATGTTTTCACTTCTACATAATGTTTTTTTGTTTATGTATTTAGTTTAATATACTGATACACCATTAGGTTCATTAGGTTCATGTACAGTTGCTGCTTATATGTTTACATACTGCTTAGGTTAATATACTGATACACCATTAGGTTCATTAGGTTCTGATTTTATTTTGCTATGTCCTTGAGGTTTGACCGCGACGACGGAGTACTGGGTCGAGTGATTCCTGGAATCGTGAGGCATAACTTTAAGGGTCCGTGGTATAGCTGGAAGCGTACGCCGGATCATGTACGAGAGCTATGGTTCCGAACATTTGCGGTAAGAAAGCCAAAATTATTTCTTTGTACACTTCTGTAACTTGTTCAACAGATAACTAACATCTTCTTTATCCTTTCTTCTGTAGCGGATGTACAACTGGGACCATGCCCTTACTCCATTGATCAGGGAGAATTTCTTCAAGGTAGTGAAGACTCGGCTCAGAGGAATTGTTAGTCAAGCTAGGCACGGACCTGGACAACCCTATTGGATCGGCGATGATCTCTGGCCAGTAATGTGCGCCTTTTGGGAGACTGATGAGGCCATCGAGAGGAGTACGACTGCTTCCAACTGCCGCAACTCCGACTGTGACGGTTTAGGAGTTGCAAAACACGTTGCGGGTCAGAAATCGTTCCTGCGGATTCAACAACAGATGGTAATATCTCTATAGTTTCTTTCATATCAGTTAAGTCTTTCTAAATTTGTGGAACAAACTTAACACTTCTATTTATATGTAGGAGCGAGAGTTAAGCCGACCAGTTTCATATGGCGAAGTCTTCAAGCGAACACACACCAAATCAGATGGGAGCTTTGTTGACAACAAAGCTCAAGCAGTTTGTGAGGCGTATGATAAGGAGATAGCTGAACATATGGATGATGGAGACGGCCCATCTATTTCATCTGAACGCTCAACTCAACGGACTCTGACCCTCGATGAAAAGAACGCCATTTTTCTCAAGGTATTCTGAAAATATCTTCTGCCTATGTTTGTTTGTTCTTGCTTTCAGTTTCATCTTGCTTTCACTTTCAGCTGTGATTTGCGTATGGTTGATAATTGTTTTCCTTTATTCTTTTCTTGTTTCAGTGTACTAAGACAAACGCCAAGGGCGAACCCTTTGGACTTGGCCAATTAAAAGGTGGTTCGGCCTCAACAAAGAGGAAGAGGGACGATGGCTCTTCTTCATCTGACCTTGAAGGAATCAAGAGCGAACTTGCTGCTGCCAATAAAAAGATTGCTCATGAACAACTTCAGGCTCGCCGTGATGCCCAGGTCAGCAGAATGGAGAAGTTCATCGAGTTCATGAGGAAATCCGATCCCCGCGTCGCAGCACACTTTCAAGAAGAAGAAGAAGAAGCAGATGATCAACAATAGGATCCACTGACCCGTCTAGTCGACACAACACTCGGCCTAGCCACTGGGCCGAGCTCGAGCAATGCACCACCCAACGCAGAAGGTACCGCAGCACCCACATCAGAACCGTAAACGTGTAGGTGTTGTTTCGTTTGTTCTATAACTTGTGTATGGGATCCTTTCACCTCTAAACATTGTTGAAAGTGTTTTATGTTCTTTTGTAATCTAATTACTCTTTTGGCTTTTGTAAATTATGGTTTTAGTTTAATTTCTTTTACATTTCAAACATTTTGGTGTGTGTTTCAAAAATCAATTAAACATTTTTATTTTGTCACAAATTAGACACTTTTGTGACGAAATAAGAGCAAAACAATTTATGAAATGGCGTCACAAATTCGTCGCAAATTCGTCGCAGTTGTGACGAATTTTACCGTCACATTAGTGTCGCTAATTTATGACGGAATAAGAGAGTCACAATTTCGTAACAAATCTAAGACGCTTTTTTATCATCACTAAACCGTCGCATATCTATGACGCTTTAGGGTCGTCTCAAAATCGTCGCAAATTTGTGACGCTTTTTTATTCGTCTCCAAAGCGTCACAAATTTGTGACGAATGTGCGACGGTTTTTTAGCGACGCTTTTTTTCGTCACAAAAGAGTCGCAAACACCTGTTTTGCGATGCTTTTGTGATGCCATTGAGCGTCACAACTTCTCTGTTTTCTTGTAGTGCAAATATCAATCAAATGGTAACTTTATCTAGAAGGTAACTAAGTAACTGGTGGTAACTGTAACTAAATGAAATTGTAAATGGAGGTTGTAAACTATTAATAAAAATCGCAGACTTAGGGTATTATGGATTGCATGGATTCTACACTTATCAATATTCAATGGGTTTAGTGAACTCAGAAGGCAATAGTATAGAGATCCATGTGTCCAGGCGATTCTACCTATGAGACTAAAGACTAGACCAGAAATTTCTTTTCAATCTATGGAATCTAGCTCATGCATTTAATATAGATCTGATTGTTCATAATCTACTCTAGCGAAATTTCTTTTGTCTAGAATGAGATTACCTACTAAAATCTTGTTTCCGGTTTTACCACCAACTCTTGTTTCATAGCTAAACCTAATATCAATATTCTAAGTGATCAGGTTAGAACAAGTGTAGGGGTCGGATTCCACCCTACGAGATTGATGTAACGACAAGAACAATTCTGCCAAGTCCAGATGAAATCATGAACGGGTTTGTAGAAGCCCAATCTAAAATAAGCCCATAATATTATTAAATCCATAATTAAAATGGGCTTAATAATAATATGGGTCAATTATCATTTAAATGCTTAATGGGCCTGGCCCAAATGTATTATTAGCCCTAGTCTAAAAAGCTATAAATAGCTTATTGTATTCACCCAGAAGGGGGATCAGATTTTTCGCATCAAAAGGAATAAAGCTTTTCTTAACAGCAAACGCAAGTGTTACATTCTCTGCATTGTGATTAACTCGGAAGTCTTGCATTTCCTCGACAACCCTACAAATTCAATTGTGCGAGTTACGACTCCTACAATTTGGCGCCGACTAAGGGGACCAGCAAGACATTCTTACACAAGAAGATCACAGTGCAAACTACGTAAGCAACAATCCCCAGAGACTACAATAACCAACTCACCGCCGAGCAGCAACGCATCGCTGAGGAACAACGCGTCACCGAGCAGCAACGCATCGCTGAGGAACAACACGTCGCTAAACATAGACACATCGCCAATCAGCAGCATCGCAACAACAGCAGCGACGGATCTAGAGACGACAACACTGGAACTGGGGAAACAACAAACAACACACTGATTGTTCCTGACACTCCAGCAACAGCAGTCACAGCAGTGACGTCTGAGTTCCTCACTGGTATGAAGACGATGCTAGAGACGCTACTCAAGAAGACAGAGGAGCAAGAAAAGACCAATCAAGAACTACGCGTTCTCGCAACAGCAAATCAGGTCGGCAACAGAAGAGCAGGTATGTTCAGACAACCCGCAGCACGCATAATTAAGACGTCTCTGGATTTTGCAACACCAATCAGGCCACCAAGAGGGCAACGTCAACCTCTTCCTCTGCCAACCCCGCAACGCGTGCAAGGTGCGACTGCCCAAACTGAAATTGAGTGGCCGAATGTCACAGCAACTGCGACAAATAATTCGGAGAATCTGAGAATTAAACGTAACACAAGGAACATCACTACTGGAAGAGCGACAACAAACACTGAGCAAAGCAACGCCAATGCAGAGCAAGAGCAAGGCTTCGACGACGAAGAAGACGACATGACCTAGTCAGAGCAGTCCGAGTTCGAAGAGGAGTGACATGCAGCCTTCCAGGCTCAGAAGGCCGAGTTGGATGAGATGCGACGTAGCATAGAGCGAGCGGCTGCTGAAATGAGAGACATCCGGTCCGAGCTACATAAGGCAGTCAGCAAGGCACCTGAAGTTGATCGAGTACTCGCGGAGGTCCAGAACACCCCTTTCACAAATCGCATCAGGCAAGTCAAGTTCTCCGATCCGGGACGACTCAAAGTGCCTTTCTACGAAGGCAAGACAGATCCATCAGAACACTTAACGGCGTTCACGATTGCGCTAGGACGAGCTAACTTCAAGGAAGATGAAGAAGACGCCGGGCGCTGTCTTCTCTTCGTGGAGCATCTTAAGGGTGCTGCTCTTCAATGGTTTTCCAAGCTGGAGAGGAACTCTATTGATAACTTCAAGCAGTTGTCTGCAGCATTCCTGAAGCACTACGCCATCTTCATTGAGCCTGAAACATCGGACGCAGATCTCTGGCATCTACAGCAAGGTATGAACGAAAATTTAAGGAGTTTCATGGAGCGTTTCAAGACAGTGCTATCTAAGGTGGAAGGCATAAGTAACAAAAATGCGCTCGAGGCACTCAAGAAGTCATTACGGCACGACTCTGAGTTTTGGAGAGAGATGATCTTGAATAAACCCTCAACAATTCAAGACGCTTTGCATCGAGCAACTGACTTCGCAACAGTCGAAGACGAGAAAGACATTTTCGCTCTAGCTCAAGGAAAAACAAAGTCCACACCTCACCCTCCTCCTACTCAGAATCAACCACACGCTAAGAAGAGTAACAAATCACAAGGATTCGCACACGAAGAGTTTGAAGGCGCTCACAATTACCATGTGGAGTCCCAAGGTTACAGTGCAGGATGAGGTCGAGGCCGCGGCCGTGGTCGAGGCCGCGGTAGCTGGTCAAATACATGGACAAGAGATGAGAACAACTACGACGAAGAAGCATACTACGAGTACCATAAATACATTGGGTACTCTACAGCAAAGTGTCGCACCCTCGGCTTGAAACTTGCTGCTGCGTTAGCTGCTGGAAAGCTTAAGGGAAACATTGAAATCAAGGACTTTGAGATGGAAGAAAATGAACAATAACATGCGCAACATGAACTCCCTATACCCAGAAGGCGAAACGACGAGCAAGCAGCAGACGACACTCGTCCCGAGATACTTATGATAATGGGAGGATCTCCTTACTGCTCAGATACAGTGGCTTCCATCAAAGCGTACCAGCGGAGAGCCAAAGTTAGCAAAAATCTGGCTAAGTCATCTAAGCTGCCGAATAGTATAATTTCCTTTGAAGAAGAAGAGACAGCTGGCATTGACCGCCCCCATAACGACCCTCTAGTACTCAAGCTCGTCGTCAATGACTTCAACGTATCCCGGATCCTCATTGATACAGGGAGCTCTTTAGATATCGTCTTCCGCGAAACGCTCAAGAAAATGAAAGTCAACCTCAGCAACCTCGAAGGACGACCAACTCCAGTAACTAGTTTCTCTGGGATGACTACAACAATGAGAACTATCCAGCTTCCCGTCCAAGCCGGTGGTGTGACCAAAATCGTGAAATTTGCTGTAGCAGATTATCCAGCTATCTACAACATCATCTTAGGGACTCCATGGATAAATTCGATGTGCGCTGTGCCATCCACCTACCATCTCTGCCTCAAATTTCCCACCCCAAGTGGTGTAAAGACAATTCGGGGAGACCAGAAGGAATCCCGTACTTGCTTCTTGGCTACGCACAAGCTTAGGAACCCCATTCAAGAGCTTCACCAAAAAACGAAAAAGAAGTCCAAGCTAAACCAGCAACACGAGGATATGCTATCAAACAATTACTAAGGTAGCGTCACTTGAACTACGAGGCGGCTTGATCCCTGCAAAGGGTACGTAGGCAACTCATCTTAGGATGAGTTCAGCTGCCCCCTCCCTTAAAAAGGGGGGGGGGGGAGTGGGGTACGTATACTCGTATACTCCCATCTCTCTTACTCGACTTTCTTGCAAAATTAAACAAAGCAAACTTATCTGAAACAGTTTCGCTTGTAATATTTAAAGTCTTAACAAAAGCAGACCTCTATCAAAACAATTTGCATCTACATCCTTCGTGGATAAATCTAAGTCTTAACAAAAATAGACATTCAACCTCACTGCTCGCCACAGCGACGGTCTACTTTCCGAGCTTCAGATCTGACTATTACATCCTTTGTAGGATTAAACAGCGCGCTATACAAATGTATAATGTTCATTACAGGAGCGTGTGCGTTAGAGAAAAACGTATGCGTAAACCCAAATGTTCATTTCGAAACCCAACAGACAAAATGTTGGTTGCATCGCTAAAAGTAATCATTACAGGAGTGGACATGTTCTCGGGAACATGTCTGTAAACCCAAATGTTTACTCTAAACCCAACTCACTGAATCGTTGGTCGCAACGCGATAACATGTTCATTACATGAGCAGGTGTGTTAGAGGAAAACACATCTGTAAACCCAAATGTTCATGTCTAAACCCAACTAACATAAGCGTTGGTACCTTCTATGAACAGTAATCACTTCTGGAGCAGACATGTTGAAAGTAACATAGCTGTAAACCGTAGTGTTTATTACAAAATCCAACTATCTGAAACGTTGGTCTTAACAAAAGAAACATACGTGCTGCTGGAGCAGAATTGTTGATGATAACATTTCTGTAAACCAAGGTAGTCGCAAAGAAAAGAATTCATTTCTAGAACAAACAAGTTCGACATAACAAAAAACTGCGTACTATATCATAATGCGTGTAGCAAAGAGTCAGGACAAAGCAAAACAAAGCAAGAACAGGATTTGAAGAATCCCTGTCATTGGACAAACTTTAAGAATTCGAATCCGAATCAATCTCCTCGCGGAGCAGGAGCAGCCGTATATTGAAGCTTGGTCGCGATGTCCAAACGAACAAGCAAATCATAAACTTCTTGCTTCAAGCGTTTTCTCTCAGACTTAGTTGTGACATCTCTCCCGCGGCACTTGTCTTCATTTTCCTTTACAACATCCTTCAAAATAGCAACTTGATCGTCCGCAGCATGCTTTAGCATCTGGAACTCAGCACAAACTCTTCAAAAATTACTAAGTAGACGAGTCTGCAAATGGAAAGACACCTCGTAATTATTGGCAACCTTGTTGAGCGAGGAAAAGAACTACAAAAAAAAAAACAAGTCGTCAAGCTCGAAACAAATGAAAGATGCTGCAAAATTTGTCAAAAAAAAATTTGGACTATCCAGCAGTGGAGGCCATGCTCGAATAAGCATCTTTCCTCGTCGTTTCTCTTCAAAGAGGGAACTCAGTTCCTGGGAAGACGATCCTCGATAACAATCGGTGGCGGCAACGAATTTTTGCTCAAACTACCGACGACGCGGCTTGGACGGAAAAGTAGCAGTAGTACCAGCTCTAGGGATTGACGACGATGATCTCCATGCTTGATCTGGTGCGTACATCGATGACTTTGATCTCCAAGCTTAATCGGCTGCGCACAGCGACGAAGGCAGTAACGATTGATGGTGACGATCTTGTTTGACGACGATGATCTCCACGCTCGAACGGCTGCGAACATCGTTGACTTGGATCTCCATGCTTAATTGGCAGCTTTCCTCTCACGTGCATATACTTTTCTCCCGTTACTTGACATTTCTGGTGAAGAATTTAACAAATGCACTTTAAAGCGGCGAACAAGTGCATCCCTCTGGAACATTTCTCTTGGCGCTTAGCAAAGGCTCAACAAACATCTCTCCGGAATCATCTAAGCCGTTTTTATCCATTTGACGATCACACCGCGAATCTCTAAAAGTCATTTGCATCAGATTACGTCATTCGCTGCGACAAAAACCAGAAACGTTGACTTGTTGACTTCCGTTGACCGAAGACTGCATTGACCAGTTCACCACTGTTGACCAAAAACTAGGGTTTTCCAAACGAGTTTCTGCTACAGATCACTGCCGCTCAACGTTGCGTTTCTGCCCCAAATCGCGATTCAGTCGCTCAAAATTGCATTTCGCCGCAGATCGCGTTTCTCGTTGACCGACGACTTGCGTTGAGCGGATCACGACGGCTTGCGGTGAGCGGATCACGACGGCTTGCGGTGAGCGGATCACGACGACTTGCGGTGACAACGAAGACGGATCTGCGGCAATGGCGAGTAGCGGACGAAGACGAATCTGCGGGTCAGATTCCAGCGAATCACGACGAACGAAGACGAATCTGCGGGTCAGATTCCAGCGAATCACGACGAACGAAGACGAATCTGCGGGTCAGATTCCAGCGATTCTCCTTCTGCGACAACGAAGGTTGCAAGTTCCGGCGACGATTCCGGCGAAACAGATCGGAAGGGAAGAAGACATGGAGGCACAAACAAAAAAAAAAAAAAAAAAAAAGTTGACCAAAAGTCAACACTGTTGACCGAAAGTCAACACTGATCTCGCTCGTTCCTCACCGTGCCGGAGATCCATCGTGCCGGAATCTTGAACTGGAACCTCGCCGCCACAGTGGAGGGCCATCTCCTTGCCAGATCTATGAACCACGAGCCACCTCCATGATGGAATCACGAGGTACCACGAGCGACCGTGGGCATCTCCGACGGTGAGAACCTCTTCCGTTGACGGAAATCTCGACAAAGGAGGAGCAGAGGAAAGCAAGCTTCACGCCGTCGACCACGAAGCAGACCTTGATCGGCGACGGTGACGGCTGGGACTTCGGCGCCGTTGAAGGAAATCGCAGATCCGGTGATCCGAATCGCAGATCCAAATCGCAGATCCGGTGATGGCTATGGATCCGAGCAACGACTGCGATGGTGGCGTGATAGCAGGGACGAGACCGACGATTCCGGTGACCGGACGGCGGCACAGTTCAACCGGAGAAGAAGAAGCAGAAGATGACAAAAAAAAAATCACTACGAGACAAAAAAAAAAAAAAAAAAATCACTACGAGACAAACAAAAAAAAAAAAAAAAAAAAAAAATTTTACCTCGATTTCTTTTACTTCAGGGAAAGAGGCACGGTAAAAAATTTCACTGCCAAGGAGGCCTATTTATACTAGAAGATTTTCAGGAAATATTCCAGAGGATTTTCAGGAAATCTTCCAGATATTCTTCTAACGGGCTTCAAAAGTCAACCAAACAAAGTCCATCAGTCTTATCAGCCCACTAGGCTCATTCTCAACAAAAGAAGTAAGTCAGGAAAACACGGTAGCGTCGGCTCAACACGGAATATCTGAAACTTCCCGAGTTTGATGACAAGACGTCAACGCCTGGCTGCTTCACGGTCCATCACATCAATCTCAAACTTTGACAGCTTTTATCTCGGCATCATCAAAACTCGATACTGCCAAGCTGGGGGGCTAACTGTAGGGGTCGGATTCCACCCTACGAGATTGATGTAACGACAAGAACAATTCTGCCAAGTCCAGATGAAATCATGAACGGGTTTGTAGAAGCCCAATCTAAAATAAGCCCATAATATTATTAAATCCATAATTAAAATGGGCTTAATAATAATATGGGTCAATTATCATTTAAATGCTTAATGGGCCTGGCCCAAATGTATTATTAGCCCTAGTCTAAAAAGCTATAAATAGCTTATTGTATTCACCCAGAAGGGGGATCAGATTTTTCGCATCAAAAGGAATAAAGCTTTTCTTAACAGCAAACGCAAGTGTTACATTCTCTGCATTGTGATTAACTCGGAAGTCTTGCATTTCCTCGACAACCCTACAAATTCAATTGTGCGAGTTACGACTCCTACAACAAGCACTAAGAACAGATGAAATAGAAAAACCTATTGAAATCTCATCTAAGTGCAATCATAAATCCATAACAATCATAAACCCTAAATCATGCTTGTAATCTACTCAGACATAACAGCAAGCATCAAATCAAGCATATTAATAATTGAATAGAGCATAATTAAAACAAATCTGAGAGGGGCAGTAGCAACAAAGTCGTGGCCTCCTCTCCTGGTCTCAACAACAAAGCAACTCAAGAGAAAACCTCAACAAGAAGGCTTCTCAAGGCGGAAAAACTAGGGTTTCTTCTCTTCTCTTCTCTTCTCTTCAAACTAGGCGGCTCTCCAAAGGTGGCACGTCTCTTCTCTGAGCTTAAAAGCTTCTTTTATAGTCTCCATGGTCGTAACTAGGGTTGAGAAGAATTCCAAAAGCGATCGGGCTTGAGAAAACGGGCCCGAGAAAAATATGTTTCTTCTGTCGGCTGATCAGTCGGTCGACTGCATCAAGCCAGTCGGCCGACCAATCACTGGTTTCCATAAAATCTCTTCATTTCTGCTCGGTAAAATACTCGATACATCAAACTCCCCCAGACTTAGACTTTGCTCGTCCTCGCGCAAACACAAAGAATTAAACCGGTGATTAGAAAACACTCATGCTACGATTAAACAATCATCTTGCATCAACCATTTCTCTCCATATGATCAATTCAACAGCTTCAACTAGGAAAAATTGGAATGACCTCACCTTCAGGTAACCTTTCAAAAACATACCAGAGTGCCACCACAATCATAATCATAACCAGATACTTTCATAGCATAACACCTATTATTACAGCTTCACCCCAAATTTCCTAGACACAAGACCATTTTTACAGTCAAGTTTTGTTTTATTTTCTCCCCAGACTTATTTTCTTACATTAACTTTAATTAAGATTTAAAAACTTAGGACATAGAAGGTTTTATTGGAGTTTCCACGTCCTCACCCTTACTTAGTCCTCGTTCAAGGCAAATAATGGTATAACATAATTGCTTCTAACCTTGCCTTGGGTTTTATTCAAAACAACATTTTTTTTTCTTTTTTTTTTTTTAACTAGGAGAAAAATTCAAAACCGTCTTGCTTAAATAAATCTTATATCCAGCAGAACACCGGGATTAACTATAATAATAAAATGGTACAGACTTATCTGAATAATGCTCCGGCATTGTTGAGTATAACTAAGATGTGGGACTATATGAAAATGTCCATCGGGCTCCTTCTAGTTTTGCACTCAATCATCCTTCGTCTGTTCTGATGAAACCTCTCACATGGTAGTTGCAAAAAATGATGTCTTAGATCGAACACCACGGTTTCAAATACATATTAGAGAAATCATTTTTATCAATTCCATATAATATCCAAATCAAAAACAAAAGAAAATCAAAAGAAATAAAAGCATCAGTAACCCCTCTCTCAGACTTAAACTTTTCACTGTCCCTAGTGAAAGCTAAATCAGGAAAGAAAAGGCAAAATAATAAAAATAAAAATGAAAATAAAATAAAAATAAAAATGCGTAAAATAAATGATAGAACCGATCAATCGTCGCGTGGGCTGCGGCTTTGGCTGCGTCTGATCTCAGGATCGTAAATTGAACCTGATCCTGATCCATGGTAATAACTCGCAGGTGGATGCGTCATCTGAAATGGGTGCTGGGGATATGGTAACATGGTCTCCGGTGATGTAAACGACATCCCCTGTCTATCTGCAGCATCAGTCGGCTGACCATCGGTAGGATCAGTCTACTCGTCCTTGTCATCAACCTCGTCTCTATCGTCCACTACGGGCTCTGGTATGGGCTGTTGTCTCCTCGTCAGGCTATGCGGGCTAGGTGGCTGAACACATCCAAACAAACTCGCCAAAATCCTCCTATATAGGCGGTTGTTACGCCTATCTCTCGTCATCATGTAATCGTGTAAAACCTCGGAAGAAGCATCGTAAGCGGGCTGTGGCGGTAATGTAACAGAACTCCAATCTGGCATAGCACTAGTTGAGTGTCGGGTTCGAGCAAACCCTGTATCTGCAGCAATCGGCTGCGAAGTATCAGTAGTCAGATCAGTTCGGTGTCTAGATCTACGTGGTGGTGCGTGCTCCGCTCCTGGTGGTCGGACGGGTGGAACAGCTACTCGTATCAGTAAATCCTCAGGCGGTGTAAAACGTAGCGCGTCCGTCGTGTCAATGGCTGTGAGGGCCGGGTGTGGCAGTCTGAACAGACAGGTAGAACCATCCAGATGCGTCAACTCGTATAGTAAATCCTGGCGCAGAATGGTAGAGTTCTTCAAAGAATCCTCATCAAGTAAAGTCGGCTTCCTGCTGCGCCTCTTCCTGTAGTCTCCAATCGGCACCCCACAACTCTAAAAAATGGGAGTCAAAATACTCCTGACCGTCTCCTTCTTCACTGAGGTCGGTCCTCCGGAAAATATATGGTTTCTCAAAGAAACCAAGTGCCTGGCGAACAACGCGCCCATGTTCCAATCATCCATCTTTGGGGCCTCAGGTAAAACATAACTGTTCCCAACAGCGTAGTACAGAAGTGTCAACTCCTGTGTGTATAGACGGCCTGGCTCGGTCCGTCTCAGCAAAGTGTGGCTAATCATCCTCGAGAGAATCCGCAACGCGGGATGGCGAATATGCGCCTGCTTCATCTTCATCGGCTCGTAGGACTCATCTCAAACTTCATAATCCTTTCAATGATTGTCTTTAATTCATCTTCCAGGTGACATGCTCTAGCAAAAGGCATATCTCTCACCATTTCCTTAGCAATCGGTTCAATCTCCTTCAGAACCCAATCATTTACTTCTTCAAATCCTATCTTGTCAACTTCATAGTCTTCAATTGTAATCCAAGGCATGACAGAGTGTAACTTGTCATTCTTGCAATTAGGCTTCTTCACAGGTGGTTGTTTCATCAAGGGGCAACCTTCTTCTTCAATCTGAGGTAATGGCTGGTCCGCTAGTAAAAGAATCCATCGACCATTGACCACTCGGCCGACTGTATTAGAGGGTCGGTCGAATTTTTGGTAGGGTTGGTCGACCACAATAAAGGGTCGGTCGACCAAATGGCACGTCAGAGAGCAATCTTCTTTTTTAGCAACTTCTTCTTCATGGTTCTTCATGGCTTGTATGGATTTGATCATTCCAGTGTATCTTATAACTCTTCTAACTCCAACAGTTCGCTCAAGTGCTTCCATTCTGGCTTGTAACTTTCCAACATCATTCTTGAGGTGGTTAATCTTCACATCAAAGTCTAAGAGGAGGTGGTCCATCTTCTTAGAGAGCTCACTGTAGCTTTTGTTTTGAATTTCCAAGATATTCTCAATCATCTGCTCCATTCCATTGTCTGGTGGGGCAACTTTGTAAATCGATCCGAGGCATGAGTATCCGTTTTGGTATCTTGTGGCTCTTTTAAAATCAACGTCTCGCTTCTCTTCATCCTTCCACTCAAACTTTCCTTGCATCTTTTTCTGCTGATCACAAACAAAAGATGTAAAGAAATAAGTAACAACTTTAATCATAATTCCTAAACCTAAACGAACTGAAAACACCGTTAATCCCCATCAACGGCGCCAGAAAAACTTGGTGTGTGAAGTATTTCACCTAAATAACTGCAAGTGCACAACATACAGTTGTAGTATGAAAGGTTATCGATCCCACAGAGATTATGTCCGTTTTTCAGTTCAAGCAAGGAATTCCTCTTAAAGCCAAATATCAATCAAATGGTAACTTTATCTAGAAGGTAACTAAGTAACTGGTGGTAACTGTAACTAAATGAAATTATAAATGGAGGTTGTAAACTATTAATAAAAATCGCAGATAGGGTATTATGGATTGCATGGATTCTACACTTATCAATATTCAATGGGTTTAGTGAACTCAGAAGGCAATAGTATAGAGATCCATGTGTCCAGGCGATTCTACCTATGAGACTAAAGACTAGACCAGAAATTTCTTTTCAATCTATGGAATCTAGCTCATGCATTTAATATAGATCTGATTGTTCATAATCTACTCTAGCGAAATTTCTTTTGTCTAGAATGAGATTACCTACTAAAATCTTGTTTCCAGTTTTACCACCAACTCTTGTTGCATAGCTAAACCTAATATCAATATTCTAAGTGATCAGGTTAGAACAAGCATTAAGAACATATGAAATAGAAAAACCTATTGAAATCTCATCTAAATGCAATCATAAATCCATAACAATCATAAACCCTAAATCATGCTTGTAATCTACTCAGACATAACAGCAAGCATCAAATCAAGCATATTAATAATTGAATAGAGCATAATTAAAACAAATCTGAGAGGGGCAGTAGCAACAAAGTCATGGCCTCCTCTCCTGGTCTCAACAACAAAGCAACTCAAGAGAAAACCTCAACAAGAAGGCTTCTCAAGGCGGAAAAACTAGGGTTTTTTCTCTTCTCTTCTCTTCAAACTAGGCGGCTCTCCAAAGGTGGCACGTCTCTTCTCTGAGCTTAAAAGCTTCTTTTATAGTCTCCATGGTCGTAACTAGGGTTTAGAAGATTTCCAAAAGCGATCAGGCTTGAGAAAACATGCCCGGGAAAAATATATTTCTTCTGTCGACTGATCAGTCGGTCGACTGCGTCAAGCCAGTCGGCCGACCAATCACTGGTTTCCATAAAATCTCTTCATTTCAGCTGCAAATCATCTCATTCCTTCCATAGTGCTTGTTAAGTCCAATTCCATTGCAAACCTGCCAAAAGTATTGCAAAATACTCCAAAACACTCATGCTACGATTAAACAATCATCTTGCATCAACCATTTCTCTCCATATGATCTATTCAACAGCTTCAACTAGGAAAAATTGGAATGACCTCACCTTCAGGTAACCTTTCAAAAACATACCAGAGTGCCACCACAATCATAATCATAACCAGATACTTTCATAGCATAACACCTATTATTACAGCTTCACCCCTAATTTCCAACTAAACACAAGACCATTTTTACAATCAAGTTTTGTTTTATTTTCTCCCCAGACTTATTTTCTTGCATAAACTTTAATTTAGATTTAAAAACTTAGGACAGAGCAGGTTTTATTGGAGTTTCCACGTCCTCACCCTTACTTAGTCCTCGTCCAAGGCAAATAATGGTATAACATAATCGCTTCTAACCTTGTCTTGGGTTTTATTAAAAACAATATTTTTTTTTTAACTGGGAGAAAAATTCAAAACCGTCTTGCTTAAATAAATCTTATATCCAGCAGAACACCAAGATTAACTATAATAATAAATCTGAAAATGTCCATCGGGCTCCTTCTGGTTCTGCACTCAATCATCCTTCGTCTGTTCTGATGAAACCTCTCACATGGTAGTTGCAAAAAATGATGTCTTAGATCGAACACCACGGTTTCAAATACATATTAGAGAAATCATTTTTATCAATTCCATATAATATCCAAATCAAAAACAAAAGAAAATCAAAAGAAATAAAAGCATCAGTAACCCCTATCCCAGACTTAAACTTTTCACTGTCCCCAGTGAAAGCTAAATCAGGAAAGAAAAGGCAAAATAATAAAACTAAAAATGAAAATAAAATAAACATAAAAATGCGTAAAATAAATGATAGAACCGATCAATTGTCGCGTGGGTTGCGGCTTCGGCTGCGTCTGATCTCAGGATCGTAAACTGAACGTGATCCTGATCCATGGTAATAACTCGCAGGTGGATGCGTCATCTGAAATGGGTGCTGGGGATATGGTAACATGGTCTCCGGTGAAGTAAACAACATCCCCTGTCTATCTGCAGCATCAGTCGGCTGACCATCGATAGGATCAGTCTACTCGTCCTCGTCATCAGCCTCGTCTCTATCGTCCACTACGGGCTCTGGTATGGGCTTCTGTCTCCTCATCGGGCTATGCGGGCTAGGTGGCTGAACACATCCAAACAAACTCGCCAAAATCCTCCTATATAGTCGGTTGTTACGCCTATCTCTCGTCATCCTGTAATCGTGTAAAACCTCGGGAGAAGCATCGTAAGCGGGCTGTGGCGCTAATGTAACAGAACTCCAATCTGGCATAGCACCAGTCGAGTGTCGGGTTCCAGTAAACCCTGTATCTGCAACAATCGGCTGCAAAGTATCAGTAGTCGGAGCAGCTCGGCGTCTAGATCTACGTGGTGGTTCGTGCTCCGCTCCTGGTGGTCGGACGAATTGTAATTAAGTAACATAATATTCACAATAAATTTTCCATCACTTTAACCTAAAGAAACCGCATAACGGACAATGAGCTTAACTACCACTTCAGGAGAAAAGAATTGCACTACTACCACTTCTCTGCAAAATTACAATTTTATCCTTAATGAATTGGTTACAGGGTAAAATGAAGTTAAATAGAATTACCACGGTAAGTATAACGAGAAAAACACTGTAGCCCAGTGGTTGGAAGCTCCACGCGCGCTCCCGCGTGCGTCGCGCGACCAAGGTTCGAATCCTCCCCCCGCGCAGTACAACTGGGACAACTGGGTATTAGTGCCATAGGGGGACAATGGGGGGACAACTGGGGACAACTGGGGTTAGTTGTATCGGTGAGGTTTCTTAGAAAAAATCTGAGTTTTTATTTAAAAAAAAATTCAGGAGTATTTTCGTCCATTCGTTAAAATGTAGTGGTAACTTGATCAACTAGTGGTAAGATTGATTACAATTTATCCAAAAGTGGTATTAGTGCCATTTATCCCCGCATAACGTGTATGAAGTGTCGTCTAAGTTCTCATGCTGAAATGATGTTGTGTAATTGACTTAGACGAAAAAGTTTATAACGTGTAAATGTGACATGTACTAGTGTTATAATTTGATTGGTAGATAATCAGCAAAAACCATCAATTTTTGAGCCTTCTATCTGACGATCCGAAACCAAACGCTTCAGATCTTTTTGACCCAAACAGAATGGGACGTGATGCTAATTGTTTATTCGATTTTTTTGTTTTAAAATTTAAACGAAGAAACTGAAGAGTTTCTTTATCTTACGTGTCTTCTATTTCCTTATTACTTTTTTTATTTATGTATTAAATTTAAAACGAAAAAATCAAAGAGTCCCTTCATGACCCAAATTTATGTAAACGAAGGGACGCAATGATAACTGTTTCTTCAGGCTAATATTGTAAAATTTGAATCAACCAATAAAAATTAGGATAATAATTATCCACCGAATAATTGGCCAATGGAAATGTGTTCCCGTTGGACTTTCTTTCTCGAAAGCGAGGGCAAATAAAAGTCGGGCCTACTTTCGTCTAGACACAGTGTAAGGGGTATCCGGGGCACTCCGAAGCTGAGATCTCTAGATTCGGGCTAGTCTTGAGCGATCTAGAGAAGTCGCGAGAGCGGTGCCCGGTCCACCGAGGATTAAATATCTTGACAAAAGAACAACCGCATGAAATCTCTGCGAAAACACGACAGGGTGTGTGTTTTTTGACGATTCTCTCATAAGGCAAAGATCATAAAACAAAAAGGAAGATCGGGAAACTAGAAAAAAAAAAAAGTGTATTGACTCTCGCCCGAAAAGAAAAAAATGTATATGAAGTGCTATGTTGCTTTAGGGGGCTATTTATTAAACATGAAAGAAAAGAAAATTTTGTGGGTAAACCTTGGTTACGAGTCGACCAAAAAGGTATTTCTCTTGGAGGAATGGAGTTCCTCATGTGAGACAAAGAAAAACTGGTGGTTTTGGACCACACCTCCCAAATTCCGTTTCTTTTATGTAAAGATAGGTCCTTGGGAGAAGTTTTTAGATGAAAGATGTAAGCATTGCAAAAAATTCCCCAGCTTTGATCAAAAGGCCCCTTCTTTGGCTATATCTTCGTCGTGGGCACACACAACCTTGCCCTTAATCTCCAGATCCTCTTTAATGACCTGCAACGCCAAGGAAAGATCATAGACTTCTTGGGAGAGAGATTGGAAGGATCCATACTCCCACCCCATCTCATCTAATTTAAGCGGAGCAGTCGCCAGACCCAGGGTGACACGCTCGAAAGCATTTGACATATGGGCTAGGAAGAACGATCTGGCAGTCGCCTATAAAAGAGTATAGAACCAAGTACGTCAACAAAGCCAAAAACAGGGAAGCATTGGAAACACTAAGCAAGGGATTTAACCTCTCGCATTGTGTCCTCTCCAGCTCATTCACAAAGGCGCGACGGCCAACGCGCGTGAACGTCTCAAGGAGGTGGGGCAGAACCTTCCCTGATACAACCTCCTTCATGGCAAAAAAAAACATCAGAGGAAGGAGAGCCCGCCTCTACTCCTTTGTCCTTATCCACTGAGGTCAGAGGGGGAGAAGTAGGGGCATTGGTCACCTCTATAGGTGCCGGTAATGGAAGTAAACGACGGGAAGGTTTATGTTCAGATTCCTCCTCGCTTTGGCGGGGGCACACTTGCAAGAGTAGCGGAAGCAGCCCTCATGCAGGAACCATGGGGCGGATCACGACGATGATCATGATGTCAAGATTGCCACAATGAATATCTAGAATCTGAAGGGAGCCCGTGAGAAAGCATCGCAGTAAGAATAAAAGCGATGAAGGTCCCCGGGATTAGGATGATGATGACAAGGGAAGGACGGTTACCTTGGGTGGTGAAAGGAGTGCCCCTGCAAAGCCGGGGGAGCTGAGATTGACTAGCTGGTGTTGCACTATGGATTTGGCCCAAGGCAAAATCCTACTCCCAGCCCATCAAGCAGGAAGGCCCAACTCATTACTTTGTTAACTATGCTTGGTTACTTTAAATCCTAGTATAGTTACTTTATGCTCATTAGGGGTTACTTTATGAGCATATGATTAAAATGTAACCATATGTATCAAAAGCCCTAATCTCAATGTACTATATATAGTTGTACCATCATTTGTATAGAAAAGGGGTAGAATACACTACACTTTTTGCTAGAAACACATTATTCTTTGCCCAGTACAATTAATCTCCTTAAAATCCAAACCTCCCATTCGATTACTGTTCACCCGAGCGGGCTCTTGCATTCTCATCAAAGTTTCCTCTTTCCATTTATCAAAGAATCCCCGAACCTATTACAAATTTAGTGTCGATCTCGATCCGAGTTCAACATTTGGTGCGCCAGGTAGGGGGATCTCGCATCTACAAGAGGATATCTTTTCACGCGACCATGGATCTCAACAAGGAAGCAAGCATGAGAACGCACTCGGCGGGAACAAGCACTCAGGGTACTAACACTCCGGTGGCCCAACGAGCGACCCTTCTTCCCGAGCAGGAAAACCCTAACCCCGTGAACACGGACAATCCCGCTCTCATCCCCAGCGAGCACGACCTGCCCGCCGATCCGACCACAGCCCCCGACAGAGTCGAGCGGCCAACCGCCGCCTCCTTGGTCTTCGAGAGGATCGAGCATCCGACCAGTCCCGTATCCGTCTTCTAGAGGATACAAGAGCCAACTGACCTCTGACGCACGCTCGGAAGTACAGTTGACCTGAAGCAAACACTGGCCGCCCGACCCGATGCTACCCGGGATAACCGAGCTCAAACAGATAATCAAAACGAGCCGGAACCTTAGCTGGATCTAGCTCGTCTCCTCGGAGCACTTATGCGTCGCTTCGATGAGCAGGAAGAATGAGCACGATTAACAAACATCAGACTTGATAGCTTGTTCGCATCACGGGGGCCACTCCTAGAGCGGACCGAGGCGGGCCCGAGACGAGCCACCTTTGAGTCACCAACAGTCCAAGAGAGCTCTTCGCCCTCAATCTTCGGGAGGCTCGGCCAGACTGCAGATTTATGGCAAACCCTCGCCGCCCGGCAGGGAACTATCCCCGATCGCGGAATGACTCATACTCAGTACTCCGAGCTTGAGGACATGAGGAACCAGCTTCGGGAAATGAGTTCACAGATGCGTCAAGCCCTCAGCTCGGCCCCGGAGATCGACCGGGTTTTGGCCGAGACTCAGCAGACCCCCTTTTCTGTCAGAATAACATCCATTCCGATCAGGCATACTGCCAAACTGCGACTTCAACCATATTCCAGAGACTCCGATCCGAAGCAACACCTCACCGCCTTCTCCATCGCGATGGGACGGGTTCACTTCTCTCCCAAGGAGTATGACTCAGGGCATTGTCAGTATTTCATCGAATACTTGTCAGGCGCTGCTTTAGACTGGTTCTCTAGGCTGGAGTCCCGCTCGATCGACTCATTTCAACAACTGTCAATGGCGTTCCTCAAGCACTATGCCATCTATATTGAGGACGGCGTCTCGGATGCTGACTTATGGGGTTTGGTCCAAGGCGAGAATGAGACGCTCGAGAAATTCATGGACCGCTTCAAAGCCGTTATCTCGCGAGTCACGGCGAGCGACACCACTGCTGTAGCTGCTCTCAAGCAGGGGCTCCGATCGTCCAAATTCAGGAAGGAATTAATCCTACACCCGCTTAGGACAATCGAAGAAGCCATGCACCGTTCGGTCGACTTCATTAGGCTCGAGAAGGATCAAGCTGGGCAGGCCCAAAAGAACTCGCCAGTTAAGCCCCCAGCAGCCAAGGCAAAGGCAAAGGAAGTGATCGAAGAACCTTACCAAGAACCCCGACAGCACTTCGACCATGAATACAAGAGGAAGTTTGCAACCAACGTCGTCAATAGCTCATCGAGCCCTCTCCCGAAGCAATGGAACAAATACCAGCGACCGCAAGAGGTTCAGGAACCTACGAGCGAACAGTCTTACTGCGACTACCATCAAATGCACGGGCAATCGACCTCGCAATGTCGACAACTGGAGGAACAACTACTCGCACAATACCATAAGGGAGCAGTCAAAGTCGCGCTACCAGTCGACCGAGGCGCGAAGCGAAAACCCGAGGAGGAACCGAATGAGAACGAGCAGAAGCCGAGCGGAAATGCCAGTTCACCCCTTCCCCCCCCCCCCCAATCGTGCTCAATCCGACAAGGGACAGGTTGAAAAACAGAACCCAACCAGGAGAGTTCTGATGATCATGGGGGGCTCAGCCTAGCCCACGATTCGGTCCGGTCCATCAAGCAGTACGAAAAGGAAGCAACCACCGACGGGAGTTGTCCCGATTGGAGTATGGTCGACATGCCCATCATCTTCACGGAGGCTGACACAAAGAATTTAGCCATGCCCCATAACGATCCGCTCGTGGTCGAGCTGAAAATCGAGGATTGCGAAGTGACTAGGGTTCTAGTCGATACCGGGAGCTCGGTCGATCTAATTTTTAAGGAAACTTTGCAGAAAATGGAGATACCAGACAATCGTATCAAGCCGGGTGTCAGGCCCCTCACCGGTTTCGATGGCGTCACAACAATGACAGTGGGGTCGATCAAGCTGATGGTACACGCCGGGGGAATCTCTCGAAACGTCAAATTCATGGTAGTGGATAAACCGGCCGTATACAACGTAATCATGGGAACCCCATGGCTATTCTCTCTCTGAGCCATCTCATCAACGTACCATCAATGCCTCAAATTCCCAACCCCGCTCGGAGTCTTCACGATCCGAGGAAGCCAAAAAATGGCCCGGACATGCTTCATCGCGGGAAAGCAGCTCCGATCAGTAAATCTCTGCGTCAGCCCCCAGGGGGAAACGAAGCTCGCAGCGCAAAACAGGCCCGACCCGGCAAGCCTCGGGCTCACTCGATACATCGCTTGAATTCCGCCAAAAAAAAAAAAAAAAAAAAACTAAGCATCGTATGCTTCTACTCGTTTCAGAACGACTCGCTCGTCTCCGGATGACTTATCTAGCTTTTACTTTGTAATATAAACTACGTCTGGCTTGATCCCTATTTAACGGGTACGTAGGCAGCTTCCTCAGAAGTCCAGCTATAATCAATAAAAAAATTATTAGCTCCGAGCTCACTTACCACCGATCCGTTCGAATTCTAAAAAGCTCCGAGCTCATTTACATCGATACTCTGGCCAAATACTAGATCAATAGGTCATACTCGGGAGGCCCACCAAAGCTAAACCCGAGTAGGATCAAAACACGCGTCTCCCATAGATGCAGTAGCGAAATAATCTACAATCCAAACTCGAAAAGTCCACCACAACTTTCCCGAATAGGATAAAAGCCGGGCCCAGTCCTGCATGAGTCCCTAAGAACGTGTAAGAATTTTAAGCCGAACACTTCTCGCACGCTTAACCATGAGACGGACTCTAGTCGTAAGCCGGGTTCCGACCCGCAGACAACTCAATCCGATCACTCCATCATGCGAGCCCGGTCGGATCAAAATCAAAGTAACCCAGGGACCAGCTCGCTGGACGCACAAATCAATGCCTAAGCTTTAAAACTTAGCCGCACTAAGAACATACGTAAATGCTTAAGCTAAAAAACTTAATCGCATAAAAGAAACTTTGAAATCTCATTAAAACCGAGAGGATCCGCTCCTTAGGAAAAATAAACAAGAGTTATACAACTGGTCAACGGCCACACTCGGCCTGATTACAATAAAACAAGAATATAATGCAAGACTACTCTGGGCACTGATCACTCGGCACCGAGGCTGAAGGGGGTGGAGCGAAGAGAGACATCAGGTCATCCCCGGTCTCTGGATCTTTCGCTGAAACTTCAACTTCAGACTGGTCGACAACGCCAGACACGCCAAATCCCGGGTCCTTTGCCAAAGCCTCAGCCAAAGTCTGATTGGCAGCAATGGGCTCAGTTAAAACCCTGTCCGTAATTTCATCCATTAGACCCTCAGCAACTTTCAAAATAATAATGGATACGAACTGCTCGACAATCTTAACTGACCTGGGGGAATTTGAGGTCGCCGCCGCGATAAAATTTACGCATTTTTAGGGTTTTTACTGCGACATGGAACGTCGCCGAAAAATCTCCTCCGACGTACCTTAATCTCGACGATTGGCCCCATACGCTACCTCCCTCCGACATTTACATTCTTGGATACGCGTAAAACAGCTAACTTTACTCGATTTTGACTCAACTCAATCTCTGATTTGGTTTTCCCCAATTTTCAGATTCCAAGAGATTGTTCCTTTAAACGCCGGTAACGTATTAGGTACAGAAGACAACGGACCGGCGAGGAAATGGGTATCTCTCATCAGAAGAACCTTAAACTGTCTCCCGGAGAACAACAACGGCGGAAGTTGCCGGACTCCTTCTCCGGTTCCTCACCCAGTCGCAGAGCTCGACTCAGATTTCGAAGGCGAATCAGCTGCAGGGGCAAACTCGTCATTTTACAATTGGAGGTCGTTTCAGTCACTGAGCAGGAGCTTGAGGATGAATGATGAGTACATGTCAGCCTCCGTTGAGCCGCAGCTTGACCGGAGATTCAGTTTTAAAATTTTGATGAGATTAGGTTTTTTTTTCTTAGGTTATTCTATAAAAAAATTTTATAGAATTTTACACATGACGGCTGAGTTATAGGAACTTCACGGCTGAGTTATGGATTTAGGGTTTAGGGTTTAGGGATCATGGTTTAGGGTTTAATGTATAGCATTTAGGAAGTATATGATTTAGAGTCTCAACTGAATCAAATTATACACATTCAATTGAAAAAAATTGTATATGGTCTATTGTATATGATTTTGGGTCTTAATTATCTATAGGTGAAGTTTGAAGTACTTATAACACAACATATATCTCAAGATCAAGTTAGATTACATTTTCGATTTTATACACATTTAGTTGATTTATATTCATTTTATATTAATAAAATGAGCTTAATTATAATTTTGTAAGTCTTAAATCTTATATAAATGATTTTAGGGTATGGCTGAGTTATCTAAATGACACGGCTGAGTTATCTAACTGACACGGCTGAGTTATCTAAATCAGCGGCCATGTCATCAATTAAGAAAAAACTAATCAAGGGTGTTTATCGTAATTTACTAGGGGTGTGAAAAGATTTGAGTAATTTTTGAAAGATATATGGTATTCTAGTCATTTTTCCATAGTTCCATGGGAAATGAGTAATTTTCCCTAAATATAATTAATTGAAAGTAAAGCACACAGTTGAACGTGTTCTTTTTTGTTTGTTGCTTTTGACTGTGACTTAAGTCAAAATTTTGCTGCAATCAAATTGATTTTCTTAGATGATTTCAAACGTTTTCACGTTTTCTAGAAAGAAAACGAAGTGTTTTCACGTTTTCAAACGCATACACACATACTGAAGTTCTAAATATATTTCCAAATTTCGAAACTAATTAATCAATACATTGAAAAAAAAAGTTTTCGGCGTATTTCCATAAAGAATCGAATGTTTTCAATGTGTTTCCAAATGAAGATTTTTAGGAAACTAGTTTCCGTTCGAGTTTCCAAACTAAAATTTTTAGGAAACGTGTTTCCAAATATTCTTTTTCTTAGAAACGTGTTTTCATGGAGTTTCCAAGAGTTTCGGTTCCGAAACGTTTCCGAAACGGGAAACGCACCTCGGACGGAGTTTCCATGTAACCTAGCTAGAAACAACAAATTTTGAATTTGCATTGTAGAGGTTGGTGAAACATGAAAAAGAGACATAAAGCAAGCAATGGATTACGGTTGTAAAATGACGCTTGTGTGTATCGTTGTAGATAGTAAAATCATGTTCTTGTATATACATACGATTTGGTATTTTTTTTAATGAAAATATGTAATATCAAATTTAGTTTGTATCAAAATTGGTTATTCAGTGTCAGTCTGAAAGTAGAATCTTTGAAACAAATCAATAATATGTCACCGAATCAAACACTAATTACTAAGAATTCTCTCAACTCATCAATACTGAGGTGATTTCTCTTAGCAACTGAGCACTTAATGACTTCCATCGAAAAACTGATCTAGTGATTTCATCCGCTCTTCTTTTCGATGTTTTCTCTGGTTACAAATCAAGGTCGAAATGCTAAAAAGACTTTGAAAAATAATCTATGAAAAGGAAGCAATTGTTATACTTCTCCTGCCCATTATTTAATCCTTCCTCTCATGTAAGGTCCAATGGCCATGATCCTTTTCCTTCATGTTTTAAAGCAACCTCTCATGTTAGTCTGCTCCGGTTTTGAGAGGCAAACTTCATTGGACGTCTACTCAAATGAGCTAAGTGCTAATCAAATTTGAAAATTAATTTATACCATAAATATTACACCTAAACACCTAGACTTCATGGAAGTCTACACGAAAAGAGGGGTTAGTTTTGCAATTGACCAAAAGTCGTAGATTTTAAAAGTAGACTTCCTGGAAATTTACAAATTATTTAATTAAAAGTAGACTTCCTGGAAGTCTGCAAATATAGGTCAATGTTTTGATTTTTGGTCAAATGCAAAACTAACTCTTTTTTCCGTGTAGACTTCCTCGAAATCTACATGTCTTGAAGCAAATGCAAAACTAACCCCGTCCACGTGACACTGAATTTTTGTTTCCAAAGGAATCATGTAGACTTCCTGGAAGTCTACTACAGGTTTTTTTGAATAAATGATCAAATGCAAATCTGACCTCATCGTTGACTTGTAGACTTCCTGGAAGTCAACGAGTTTGAATGAGATCTAAAATTTCGATTTTAGCAAGTTACGGTACCTTTTCACACGTTGAGCTCGTTTTTCGTTTCCTCCACCACTGGAAATCAGAAATCCAACCGATATTGAAGAATCTCCGGTGTCGTAAAGCAAGATTTACGAGAAATCAACCCATTTTGATAAATTATTTTTAAAAGGAAACTTAGAAATGTAACATCCGCAAACCAGTTTTTGGGAATTGGAAAGGGGTGTCGATCGACAGAAGGAGAGTATCGATCGACACCAATGATTTTTGGTTAGACCGGTTTGAATTAAATTGTTCGGTTTGGTCGGTTCGGGTTAAGGGAGTTAACCGTAGGGCTCATATATTTAAGGTTTCTCAGCTTCGTGGCCGCGTTTTAGGAAAAAAAAAATGTGAGAGATCATGTGTTGATCGGATTGAGAGAAGAGAGAAAGAGTTTCGAGAGAGTCTCGAGGAAGAGAGTTGTTTTGTGTGATTGAGGCACTTCTGTTGCCTTGTGTTGGAGAAGAGGATCGGATGATCAAACCAGTTCTGATCATCGTGAAATTTTGTGGGTAAGTTCTCCTTTCTTTTAGCTAGCCGTGAGGTAAATCCATTTGTCAATTGGTTTTGTATCCTAAGAGATATCCTTGTTTTCGTGAGGAAGGTCTGTGAAGAATCGGGTCTGTGATCAAACCACTTCGAGGCCGTTTTGCCGGAGTTCTAGAAGGATTTAGGTGACAATTTATATGTCCTTGGAAAGCTCTTTGTGTCTAGTTTCTGAATATTTTTCCCGATTGTTATTTGGAGGTAAGATCTGTCCTCAGCATTGATTTGAAGTTAGCGCGTCGGTTCTGTTTTTCAGAATATTCTAATTCGGTTTAAGGGAAATCTTGTTGGTGAGTCTTAGGTGATAGAGAAGAATAACCGTAGCTTTCGGGTCTCGTGGAGGCTATGTTTTGTGCTGGTTATGTCGTGTTTAGTCTCCTAATCCCTAAGGCTAAAGTGAGTGCGTGATCGTGGTTATGGATAACCGTTTGTTAGGGAATTGGGTGAATTGTAATGGAATTGATATTGGTAGTGCTTTTATGTGTTGTATTCATATGTTCTCGTGTATAGATCGTATTGTTGACCGTTGTGAATTGTGGGTTGATTGTTCTTATTTTAGTAATCAGAACGTTGTGAATTGTGGTTTAATTGTTCTTATTTTGGTAATTAGAACGTTGTGAATTGGGGATAGATTGTTCTTATTTTAGTAATCAGAACGTTGTGATTTGTGGATTGATTGTTCTTATTTTAGTAATCATAATGTTGCGAATTATGGTTTGATTGTTTAGTTTTTGGCATCTGTTTATCATTATTATGTAACCGGTAGACGGGATAACCGCTTCACTGAGTATTTGTGATAATACTCACACAACTCTTTTTCCCATGTGTTGGAGGTAAAAGTTTGATATCGTTGAATCATGGCTGGGACAAGAGGATGATTAGGAACTCTAGATTATGTGTTTTCGGAGTTGAATTCTAGAACCCGATTTAGGTTGCAAGAATTACTGAATAGAATTGGAATTCGTTTATCAGTTAATTTTAATGATTTAATGGTTTAATTGTTGATGTTGATTTCCGCTGGTTAGTTTATGTGAGCTAGGTTGAATTAATCATTGAGGATTTTCATTTATGGGAATAATAATCTGGATTAATTATTTAAAAAAAAAAAAAACTTGGTTGCTCTTACGATTTTAGGGAAGTAGGTTGAGTGGTTAATTTGAGGTTATTGATTGAATTGACTATGAGTAGTTAGTTAATTCTATGAGTTGTAGAGTCTTAGATCATCCTCTCCATGCCTTCAAAGAGATTCCACGGTATGTGTTTTGCTTGACCTTTATCCTGTGAATTCTAGTATCTTAGAATGTATTTTTGAGAAGTACAGTGTGTGTTGGCTAGAGTTCCGAGTGGTCGAGGTAGAGGCAGGGGTCGTGGCCTTGGAGGCAGAGGACGTGGTCGTGGGCCAGTGATTGAGTCGTCTAGTAGCGTGGCTGCGAGTGCTACGCAGGTGTCAGACACTCCTACGCATCTTGTGGGATCAGTGAGTGAGACCACTGTGAGTGCCAGTGTGGGTACTGTGGGTACTGGGAGGGGTTCCGGGTTAGCTGGTGGTGGAGTGGGCCTAGGAGTGGGTGCTGCTCCAGCTCAGGGTTAGCTGGTGGAACGCAACTTTCGATCAGTGCGATGTCTAGAGGATTGTCGAGGGGAGTTGGTGATCCACTATCTGAGTGGTGTTGCTCATTTACGGTGGAAATTTATAGAGGCTAGGAGGTCAGGTGCTGTGTGGATCCGGGGAAAGTTTCTAGCTGAGTTGAACACTAAATACTTCCCTCAGGAGGCTCTAGATCGTCTTGAGATGAGGTTCTTGGAGCTAGTGCATGGCGATCGTTCTATGGGAGAGCATGATGCCGAGTTTAGTCGAGTACTCGTATATGCGGTTAGAGGCATGTAGGACGAGTGGACGCAAGTGCAGAGGTTCCTGAAGGGACTTGAGGAAGATTTGAGGTGTCGCGGTAGAGCGTCGGAGTACGCCTCGAGGGCGAAGCTGGTAGAGATGGCTGCAGGCATTGAGGAGGACCTGAGTGTCAGTCAGCTGCAGTAGTTCCAGCATCAGTTGCTCCAGCTGTTCAGCCGAGGGGACAACTGCAGAAGAGTGGTTATGGTTCTGGTTCTGGCAAGGGAGGGTAAGCTTGCGTAGGGACAGAAGCGAAAGTGTAACGCCCGCGGACCAAAAATGTGATTTTGGCGAGTGCCTATCGACATTGTGTATGTGTGTCGATCGACACGGGGTCGTGTTCTCTCGAAGTTTTGGGCAGTGAGGGCCCTGTCGATCGACATAGAGTGAGTCTGTCGATCGACACGCGTTAAAAATCAGATCTAGGGTTCCGTATAAAAGGGCGTCCCAGACCTTGTGTGGCCGGAAATCAGAAGAGAATAAGGGGTTTTTAGAGAGAAAAGAGTTTGAGAGGATTTGGAGGAGTTTTTAAGGAAATTCTTGTGGATTATCCTTGAATCTCAATACTAGATTGTGGGTTTTCGTGAGAGAGTTATGGGGTGACTGATTTGTGCGAAAATCAATGTTGAAGTCGTGTGTTCTTCGTGTGTTCTTCGTAGTTCATCCTCTTTTCCTTCGAATCTAAGGTGAGTGCGCGACCATAGGTCCTTGGATTGAGGAATAGATGTTATACGATTGTTTGCTGTGTGTTTTGGTGGATTTTTGTTAATGGTAAGCGTAGGTGGTCGATTGGGATGGAGAGATTCGGCCATGAGAGGATAGGCCAATCTCTATCGAACAGCAAGGTCCCTGTCGATCGACAGGATTGCTTTCTGTCGATCGACACGGGGTCGTGTAAGCCTGTTGATCGACAGGATTGCTTCATGTCGATCGACATGGGACATGCTGTTCCTGTTTCTGTTGGTTGCTTGTTCCGTGCATTGTTTGATAACCCTGGTATTTTATGTATTCCTTTATTCAAGTAATTGGCCTGTAGATGGGACGACCGTCTCACTAAGTATTTATTAAATACTTACGCAACTCGTTTTTCCCAATTGTGTTGCAGGTAAAGGAAAAGTGTGATCGCGGAATCATGGCCAGAGGAGGGGATGATAGGATCTTATTGTGTTGTTGTTTAGTCTAGTGAACCCGGTGTTAGGTTGCTAGATTTGTTATGAGCATTCCTGGATTTAATGTTGATTATTATCGTTGGATGATTGTTATGGGATGTTACTATGGATTTAATTGTTGAGTTTTATTCCGCAGTAGAATTAATTTAGTTAACAAATTTATAAAAAAAAAAAAAACGAACCGGGTGTTACAGAAAGTGGGATGATGATTCGAGATCGAGTCACGGTGGTCGCGGATGCTACGGGTGTGGGAGCATGCACCACAAGCTTGAGAGTTGTCCTAAGAAGGATGAAGCTCGGGATTTCCAAGTATGTTATCATTGCAGGGAGTCGGGGCATATCTGGTAGATGTGTCCCAAGTGGCAGCAGACGATAGTGGCGGTGGTCCAGTCGGTGGCAAAGCAACCAGGGACAGCGCAGGCGTTGGCGCAGACTGCATCAGAGCAGAGAGCGCGGAGGACCTGAGGGAGCAGGTCGAGGATTGAGCTGGTTTTCTGTTATTTTTCCAGTTTCAGAGATTTTGCTTTTACTATGTTATTTTGGATTATTGTATTTTTGTTTGGCGTTGAAACGATTATTGCATTTTGGGAAAATTATAAGATGAGTATTTCTTATTTATTTATGCGGTTGGGTTAGTCGTTGTGTAGAGTTTGTGTTGAGTGGTAGAGAGTCTAAAAATAGAAGTTTATAAGGATTTATGACTGTCTGTTTTTCGAGGGACTCTAGTGGAACACCCAATGCGTTGGATTGTTCGAGTGGACCTCAGGATTGGTCAGGATGTGATGATATCCCGGGTTTGGGAATATCATGTTTGGAACTACGCGAGGTAGTTCAAGTCGATAGATGTTTATAGACTTTTTAGAATTTATTGCTCTAGGGGTTGCGGTTCCGAATAACTCATTGATTTTTGTTTTGGAGATGATTAGTTCTCCAGTGGGGATGATTAGTTTCTTAGAGGAGATGATTAGTTCTTCTGTATGGTCATTTGGGATGATTAGTTTCCATTTTGAGTATCGAGGGATGATTAGTTCTCTCGAGGGGATGATTAGTTCTCCTGTGTACCCGGAGCTCAAAGGATACGTCCTGAGAGTGGATGGGGCACGTGAACCGATAGCTCAAGGGATGCGTCCTGCGAGTGGAAGGGGTGTGGAATGAGTTAAGAGTAATAAATGTCTGGAAACGTGCGTATAAACATGGGATTGGTGATGAGTTTCGGAGGTCCAGAGAGGATCTCGTGAGTGTTGGCTGGTTGGCCAGGTGCTCCGTTGGAGCGGGGATGATATTCCGGAGTATGGAATGTCAGGTTGGTATCGCACTAGTTCTAGTCAGAGGTGTTTGTACACATATGAATTGATTACTCTAAAGGAAGCATTTTTCCTATATATCCAGAGCTTGAGGGAGACGTCCTGAGAGTGGAGTGGCACCGATATCGTTACCTTGAAGGAGACGTCCAGAAAGTATGATGGTGTCGGAACGAGTATGAGTAATCAATGTTGGATCGTGGTATAAGCATGTGACTGGATATAGACCTCGAGTTTTGTGTGTGTGAGTCCGCGTGATATGAGTTGATAAGTTGCAGAGTGCGATTCGAGCCAGCTAGTAAAGACTAAGCATTAGTTGCCGAGTGGATTGATGTAGGGATTACTATCCCAGAGTGGAGGCGGGATATAGATTGCGATGGATTTTTGGGGTTTCGGGCGAGTATCCTGAACCCAAGTGGAGGAGTTGAGCACTTTTGGTGCGAGTTGGTTCAGGAGACGACGGAGAAGATTCGTGTTTCAAAGCTGAACGCGAGGGAGTTTTAGGGATCGACAGAGGATTTATGCCGATTAGAGGAGAAAGGTTATAGAGTCCGCAGTCGGAGATCGGGTGTGTCCTTGGATGACCATGATGCGAGGTTCTACCAGTTTGAGTTCGGAGACTCTGCGGAGTATGAGGTTTTTGAGTCTGCTTTCGGTAGTGAAATGATTTGTACCGGTAGCATGTCGGTTGGAATTACCTCTGAGTACGAAGGTATATTCATGAGGTTTTCATGTGTCGGGGTTGAAGATGTGTATGCGTGCTTTGGGGGAGTTGTCGGCTGAGTTTCCGGTGGAACTTCAGCCAGGTTTGTCGGTGGCGACAAGACCTCTGAGGATTTTTGTGAGGAGAATTAAGGTGCTGCATCGGAGGATGTTTCTCTTTTTAGAGTTTTGTGTTTGGTGCTGGTACGGGAGAAGAGACTTGGGAGCCAGAGACAAAGATGAAGCTTAAGTTCAGGAAGTGGTTCGATAAGCAGGTTGCAGATTGAGCTTACTCTCTTTGTGGTTCTAGTACCGTTTTAGCCTTGTGCTAATGATGTTTTGGATTGTGTATTTTTCGTTTTGTTGTCACGATTTTTAAGTTTTGGAGATTTCTAAGATGGAGGTTTCCTTATTTATTTCCTGTGTCTAATAAGATGTGTAGTTCTTATTATTGTTGATATTTCGGATTTGGGAATATCATGCTTTGGACCATATGAGGTAGGTCTAGTCAATAGGTGCTTAGAGGCGTGTAAGAATTGATTACTGTAGGGGTTGCGGTCCCGAATAACTCATTTATTTTTGGAGATGTGAGTTCTCCTGTATACTTATTCGGGATGTGAGTTCCCAGAATAAGTAGCGAGGGATGTGAGTTCTCTCGCGGGGATGTGAGTTCCCCAGATACCGTTGGCTCAAAGGATGCGTCCCGAGAGTGCGAGCGGTATGTTTTCCTGACAGGTCATAGGATGCGTCCTGTGAGTGTCAGGGTGTGAAATGAGTTAAGAGTAATTAATGTCTAAAACGTAAGTACGCATGGAACTGGATGTAGGCCTCGGAGATCTGTAGAGTTGATCTCGGATTGTTTTTGACTGGGTTGGGTCAGTGTGAGGGTCTATAGTTTGACCGGTTTCAGAGATGGCTTGGTGCCGAGTTTGGGTTGGATTCATGCATGTGTTGTTGGGGTGTAACGATACTACATGTTAGAGATTCCGAGGCGAAGTTCTCAGAGGTATGTTGTTGAGTGACTGAAGGTTTTGGTCAAATGTGTGAGGGTATTCTAGGTCATGGAATATCGAGTTTTGGGAGATAAGGACTTCTCTAGAGGGATGAGAATTCTCTTGTTAATAGGAGATATAGCTTTCTCTAAAGGGCAAGGTTCGTCCAGAATGTGGATAGAGTTGTGTATGTGGGCGTCGAATCTCAAGTTGATATTGAGTTTGGAACCTCGGTTCAGACAACCCTAGTAACGAATGTAGCGTTTTTGGTTGTGCATGTTCTTGTTTGATTGTTGCGTGATCAATCGGGCGGGATGTTTCTAGGCGAATCTGGTTGGGTTTTGGACAAAAGTGTTAACTTTAGTGAGATGGTTTGTGAACCTCGGAGATCGAGAGTGATGATCTCGGGTATTGCTAACCGAGTTGGGTCAGGAGTTGGTCTTTGGTAGACGATTTGTCGATGCGAGTGGTAATCTCGAGTGGTGTTGATCAGTTTGGGTCAGGGTTTTTGTCTTTGATAAACGGTTTGTCGGGATTCGAGGACGAATCCAGAGTAGTAGAGGAGAGTTGTAATATCCGCAAACCAATTTTTGGGAATTGGATAGGGGTGTCGATCGACACAAGGAGAGTATCGATCGACACCAATGATTATTGGTTAGACCGGTTTGAATTAAATTGTTCGGTTTGGTCGGTTCAGGTTAAGGGAGTTAACCATAGGGCTCATATATTTAAGGTTTCTCAGCTTCGTGGCCGCGTTTTAGGAAAACAAATGTGAGAGATCATGTGTTGATTGGACTGAGAGAAGAGAGAAAGAGTTTCGAGAGGGTCACGAGGAAGAGATTTTGTGGGTAAGTTCTCCTTTCTTTTAGCTAGCCGTGAGGCAAATCCGTTTGTCAATTGGTTTGTATGCTAAGAGATATCCTTGTTTTCGTGAGGGAGGTCTGTGAAGAATCGGGTCTGTGTTCAAACCACTTCGAGGCCGTTTTGCCGGAGTTCTAGAAGGATTTAGGTGACAATTTATATGTCCTTGGAAAGCTCTTTGTGTCTAGTTTCTGAATATTTTTCCCGATTGTTATTTGGAGGTAAGATCTGTCCTCAGCATTGATTTGAAGTTAGCGCGTCGGTTCTGTTTTTCAGAATATTCTAATTCGGTTTAAGGGAAATCTTGTTGGTGAGTCTTAGGTGATAGAGAAGAATAACCAATAGCTTTTGGGTCTCGTGGAGGCTGTGTTTTGTGCTGGTTATGTCGTGTTTAGTCTCCTAATCCATAAGGCTAAGGTGAGTGCGTGATCGTGGTTATGGATAACCGTTTGTTAGGGAATTGGGTGAATTGTGATGGAATTGATATTGGTAGTGCTTTTATGTGTTGTATTCATATGTTCTCGTGTATAGATCGTATTGTTGACCATTGTGAATTGTGGGTTGATTGTTCTTATATTAGTAATCAGAACGTTGTGAATTGTGGTTTAATTGTTCTTATTTTAGTAATTAGAACGTTGTGAATTGTGGATTGATTGTTCTTATTTTAGTAATCAGAACGTTGTGAATTATGGTTTGATTGTTTAGTTTTTGGCATTCGTTTATCATTATTATGTAACTGGTAGACGTGATTGACCGCTTCACTGAGTATTTGTGATAATACTCACGCAAGTCTTTTTCCCATGTGTTGTAGGTAAAAGTTTGAAATCGTGGAATCATAGGTGGGACGAGAGGATGATTAGAAACTCTAGATTATGTGTTTTCGGAGTTGAATTCTAGAACCCGATTTAGGTTGCTAGAATTACTGAATTGAATTGGAATTGGTTTATCGGTTAATTTTAATGATTTAATTGTTTAATTGTTGATGTTGATTTCCGCTGGTTAGTTTATGTGAGCTAGGTTGAATTAATCATTGAAGATTTTTATTTATGGGAATAATAATCCAGATTAATTATTTAAAAAAAAAAAGTTTGGTTGTTTCAAGAAAGATTTATGAATGAAATTGTAGAGGAGAAGAAAGGAAAGAGGTTTTAAGAATTTATTCAGACCATTAAAAGCTCGAAAATCAGTTGTTGAGCCATTAAGAGCTCAAAATTGGTTGTTCATGGTGGTTGAAAAATTGATGAAGATGTCGCTTCTGTAAATAAGTTGATTTCTTTGGGATTGGTGAGACTTTTCATCTTTATTTTGAAGTCTACGTAACAACAAGGGAAGTCTACGTAATGGTATTTTTACAAATACATAGACAATTTAATAGCAAAGATTTGAAAAATAGAAAAAAGAGAAAAATGGGTGTAGTTTTGCCTTTGACCCCAAAAAATGGTGTATAGTCCAGCAAACATCTCTAATTTTATTCCTCTCTTTTTCATATTGTGAATAATGCAACTGCTTTTGATTTATTTTCCTATTAGTGGTTTATACATTTTCATATTAGAAAAGTTGCTTTGAGATAGACACAAAGTTAACAACTATGAAAAACTGGCAATAGATAAATGAATATATTGAAGAAAATAAGTCATATTTTTTTCTCACCAATAATTTAGAAAAAAATATATCTCAGCATGAGAATTATTTGTTAGTACTTTTTAAACTACATATATTTTAATAAAAATAGCTATAGTTTAGGGAGTTTACAACAATAATGACATTATTCTTAACATTTTTTTTATCTATTTAGAATAAATAATAGCAGAACAATTAATTTAACATAATCATTTTATTACCAATATATCATTCCATTTTTTTAAAATTGTTTTAGAAATTGCAATTTATTTTAAAATAATAATTTACTATTGTTAAATAATTATATTAGCATTGACCCCTACAAAAACTAATTTTGGCTCCGCCATTGTATATTACGGACGCCGAAATATTCATTTGTATACTATCTATTACAAACACGAATAGAAAAAAGAGGAAATTTGGAAAAATATCTTTTTGCGTTTTTAAATTTTAAAAATACACCTTTATTTTTAGTTTTTGAAAAATAAACTTATAAAATATTTAATTTACTAACATAACCTTAATAACCTCAACAATAATTTATATCAAAAATAAAACTATAGACAATAATATTAGATATTTTCAGTCTCCATTTTATCTTAAAACAAAATCTATTTATCTAAGAAGTCGATGCTATAAAAAATCATGTAATTAGTTTTAGTTGAACCTAGAAGTTGTGACCAAGCTACTTTGTATGGTTAAGACAAAGAGATTGTGCAAAAAAGAAAACTAAACGATTCAATTATATTAATCCAATTACAAAACGATTGGTTTGGAAATTATTATCAATTATTAATCATGGTCATATGTTGTCACCAAAAAAAATCATGAATGTTGTTTTCTCTTTTCTTCCTAAATTTCCAATCAATTTTTCCCAATTCAGTTTTTCACCATCGTATTTACCGTAATTTATATACGTCCACAATGTATTTTTATCATCATCGTATCCGGTGTATTGTTCACTCGTCATCGTTGTATCTATATATTTTTATAGGTTTCTGTGTTGGTATCAATGTTCTATAATTGATTATATGTTTTTCATTTATTCCAAATTATTTTGAAGATGGTTGTTACTACTAAGAGCATCTCCACCCATGAACTTTGTTGGGTATCATAAGCATTTTTTTATTATTAAGTTATATATTTTTTTATTATTTTAGATTTCTTATGATACTTGTTAAAAATCTGTTCCAGCGGTGATACCGGTCTCGGTATCATTAAAAAAAAAAATTAAATAATTATTTACAAAATGAAAATTAATCAAAGTACATTTTTGTAGGGCTGATAGACCTTGCTTTCCGGTAGCATCTGCTCTTTGTTGAAAATATGGAAATTGGCATAGGCTTTGAACAATACGGACAAATAATCGCTTGTTCATTCGAAATCGTCGCCGGAATATGTCTTCATTGTAAGTGGGGTGGTCGGAAAAGTAATCGTACCATAATCGAACACCACCTTCCTCGCGGTCTCTTTCGATATTGGCTTTTCTCTGTTTTTTTTTCTTTTTTTCCGCTTGACGTCTACTGTAAGCATCTAGACCATTTTCAAAACATGTTTCAAACCTTTCCTCTAGAAATTCATCAAAGTTATCAGAAGTGTGAGGATGAGATGACATTGTATTTTTTCAAACTTATGTCAAATATACCGAATGTTTATGGTGAATTTAGAAGAAAAACTTGAAGAAGCTTAAAATAAATTTTGTATATAAAAAAAAATTAAACCAAAAGAATTAAACCAAAATAGGCTTGAAAATTAAAAAGTTGAGACTAATATAAAAAAAAATGGTTGAGATGTAAACCAAATTATGTTTGTAGGACATGAATGAAATGGTGTGACAAATTATGTGTTTCGGCAAAAGAGAGAAATCGATTGATAAGTGTTTTGGTTATGAGAGAAATGGTGTGACAAATTATGTGTTTCGGCAATGATAGAAATGGATTGGTAAGTGTTTTGGTTATGAGATGATTGGTAAGGGTTTCGGTTATGAGAGGATTTATGAACCGAATGCAAAGACAATGCAAAGAGATAGCTTGGAGAGGATTGAGAAGTGTTTGAGTTTTGGTAATAAAAAGACATACAAGTAGTTCTTATATATAAAATATGAAGCAGAGTACAAGCCAAAATACCATCATACAACCGAATAAAACATGAGTACTTTAGTTTGGTACAACCACATAAGAAGTTAAAATTAAGACAGAGACACTACAATAGAAAAAAGCAAGACAAGGACAATTATAGACTGAATCCTGACTCAAGCTCATAACTCACGGACTCACCACTTCACAATCTTTGCCGACATCATCTATAGATTCCTGCACATTGCAAGCAAAAGACTTAGCTTATTGTAATTAATAACATGTACATAAATAAACATATCAAATTAAGCAGAACCACTTACGTTATTATGTGACTGATGAGAGACTTCTTGAGGATAACTTCTTCATCACAAAGTCCATCGCCTCTTGCAATAAGGCTCTCAAGCAGTGATTGCTTGGAAAGCTTGTCCTTCAAGGTAAGGTCTTTGTGCTTTATCTGCCACAAAGACTCAAGCTCATCAACATCACCTGATGCAGTCTCTGCCTTCTTACTACGTTTCGCTTTCGCCTTCGCAGCCTTCACTCCCATAGGCCTCTCTGATGTTGCTGCTTCAGTGTTGGAGGTTGAGTCTACCGCAGAGCCATCGTTCAGTTTTGATTTCTTCTTTCTTGGTTGACTTTTTGAAGATGCCCATGAGGTCCATTTCTGATCATCCTTGAGCAGTCTCCATACATGCTCAAGTGTGAATTTGACATTATTATCTTCGAAATACAGCTTATAGGCTAGCATAACATCATCATTATCATTCTCTCCACTGCGATATGTACGCACTGCAAACTCATGACAGCCACCAAACTTCATTATATCAGCAGACATCTTTTGCCACTTTTGTTTACAAGTATTAGGCTCCCGGACAGTAAAGTTTGAAACAGAGGGACATGCAGCATAATATGCACAACTCTATTCCAAAATGCACTTGCTTTCTGCTCATTGCCCACAACACAATCTTTCGATGTGTTTAACCAAGCAGAAGCAAGTGCCACTTCTTCCGGAGGACTCCATCTAACCTTAGACTCTTTTTCTACGGTTTTAGGTGTTTGGTTTTCAGGAGTTTCTGGCTGTGAACAGAAATGAGGGTTAGAAACATCTTCTTGGCTACACAAGAGATTGGTAAATGACTCAGAGGATGAAAAAGGATCAGTGGGAGCCATTAAGGGTTTAGGTTCAGTTTATCCGTTTTTGTTTACTGAGACAGAGTCATTATAAAGGCATAGCCTCAATAATGACTCACCTAATTAAAATTGAAACCGGCCAGTTGTGTAATTACAGTGACTGAGACAACATTGTACTTCAGTTGGCTTACCATTTAGTTTTAGTTTAGATTTCATTAAGTTTTTAAGTTTAGACTTCAGACTACATTGTACTTCAGTGTAATGAATGACTAGAAACTATAAGCCAACTATTCAACCACTGAGTACTTCACCATTAATTTCTATAAACCATGACAGGAAACTATAAATGACAGGGAACCACCACCATTAATTTTTATAAACCTCTCAACTACTTCACCATGACAGGAAACCATAAACAATATCACAGGTTGCAACCATAAATGTTCTAAATAGCAACTACAAACCAATGCAAGAGACCACAATCTAAGACCAAATCATACCATTTACGCATATGTGAATCAAATCATTAACCAAATCAAAGCAGATCAATAACCAATTTAATATAAGCAGATGTGAATCTAAGACCAAATCATACCAAGCAAATCACTAAGCAAATACTACAAATTCATGTTGCAAAGAAAACATTAAAGAGGATTGAGATCTTACCGTATCACCAGTGGAGATTCTGAGCAGGATTGATGAGGACATGAAGGAGTTATGAGCTTCTGATCTAGACCTGCAAAAACATGAAGAAGAATTGGGAGTTAGCTTATGTTGAAATTTACCACAATTCTAGACTCAAAAACCATGAACACAATCCTATTTCAATTCCAAATGAATTTACAATAATTCTAGCAGAACCAAATTCATATACAACTACGAATCATCACAGGAAACCCTAGATATCTACGGATCAGAGAGAGGAAGGACTTATCTGAATCGTGTAACTCCGATTCCTTCTCTGTCTCGACATGCAAACGATTCATCTCCTCTTAATCAAATCCATTAAATTCTCTCTTTGGTGATGTGCTAATCGATTCAGCAGAGAGAGAGAGAGGAAGAGAATCGATGACGTAGCTCGCCGGCGATTTATCACGGCCGGAGTAGATGATCGATCGGCGAGGAAGATGAAGAGAGCAAATCGCTTTCGGAGAACACGAGGAAGAGAAAAAGAATTTTATCAAACATTTTTTTTTTCTCCATCAAGAGAAATCGCATAGACGGACCCAATCAGACGGTGCCAGGTGGCCAATGATACCGTCTCACCAGTCTCCGTGGGCTGAGACGTATCAACCCAATTAACCATTTAAAACTCATTTTTTCTTTATTTTTGGCCCAGTGATACTCATGAATATCATGGGTGGAGAAGCTCTAAGTATAAATGTGGTAAAGATGAAACAATGTCAACTAATCTCTTTGTTTACATAAGCAACGTAAGTTTAATTCTTTTTGAAAGATAATACTTGATATATTTTAATAGAATTGTGATATATCTGATTGTAAAATTAAAATTTTAAATTAATTTCAAATAATTATCTCAAATAAAAATAGAATAAATATTGATCATAATAATTTTTCGAATTTTTATAATGATTTATGATAATTTGTAGTGTTTTTTTTTTTTTTTTTTGATATCCTAAAAGTTTTGGGCCTAGGCTCATAATTTTCTTGGACCAGGGATAATTTGTAGTTTTTAATTCAAATCAAACTAAAAAGGTCTTTTCACATATGAAAAGAGTTAGTTTTCAAAAAAAGAAAAAAATGAGTGTATTTTTCAAATTTTAAAACTTAACTAGGGTATTTTTCAAAAACTCCTTAGAAAAAACACCATATGTTTGGTTGGATTGAGACAATTAAGTGTGATTACATAAAATGTTCATCCTATTAATCATGAACAATTTCACATGCATTTGTATTACACCGATGCGAGTTGTGTAAACCCTAGAATTGACCCAAGAAAACCCTAGTATAATAGGAAAAGCAACTAATTTGTGATTCTGAACTATATGGAAAATCGTATTAGGTCCACTTGGATTGGAATTGTGCCATTTTTGTTCTTTTCATTTTGTTATATCAAAACAAAACTTTGAATTAAGTGCTGATGTCATCTCTTTGACGTCATTGTTCTGACGTCACCGAACCTTCATGGAATATCATTTTATTTGTTTGACACTAGTATGATCTTTCCTACATTTATTTTGGTCCATAGAAATTTATTTTTCTTTAATGTGTTTTTATTCTATTTGAAATTTGTCTCATGATTAATTAATCACTACTACTACATCTTAACATCGTCACTAAATGAGTGCTGGGTCGGTGTAATCTAAAAAATCTAGAAAATAAAACAAAAAACCTAGAAAATCTGACCTTACCTCACTTACCTACCTACCTACTACCTACCTACCAGTGAAGAAAACTGATCACATCACAAGATATTTCGTGTGCATTGAGAATGGCGGTTGCAATTGAAGTATTTTTCATAATCAGTCTGAGATAGATTGTTGTAGACAAGTTAGAATGAAAGTCGTCAAATTACGAATAAATACGAAATGCAAAAGAAAGTAAGTTCTGCATGGGATAGGTTTAGAAGCTATCTCCCCAAAATAGAAAGTTTTGTACTGGTCTATATAGAACATGATGACATCCGTGGAGTCAGAAAAAAATTGATGAATGCTGGGAACTATATTTTATTAATTCAATCTTAGAAAAAGAAATACTTTTTAAAGAATATGGTTATTAAATATTGAATTTATATATATAAATTCGAAATATCTGCTTGACCAAAACAAATTGTATTTTCTACATAATGAGAAATGTTAATTTTGAATATATATATTCTGTCTCTCATTTTCCGTATTTTGAAAACAAGGATGGAAAATTTTGACTAGTTCAAAATCATTTTTTTACCAATTGAATCAATTATACTAATAAATACTCTAACATGAAATAGTTAACTGTTAACCAATTTTTTTAGCATGTATATTTTGTTTCCTTAGAAATGTTTTATACATAAAGAAAAATACTACTACATTTCCATATATTTTTACTTGTCCTTTTTTATATAGTGAAAATAAGGACTTTTTATTTTTACTAGCTAAAATCTTATCCCTAAATTAGAGAATCATTTTTTTTCTGTGTACGTAAATATTACATGTCACCACTTTCCTACTTTAAAAAATCTCATAAAAAAACAAATTCAGATTAACCGACGTGGTAAAACAGCATGCGGTGCATGTCCGTATATATTAGATCTCTGACATTTGGGACATGACAACATCTCTCTCTCACTTCAGATTTCACATTCATCTCTCGACCCTACTAATCATGGAAGCTTCTGCAACATCTAAGCTCCTTGTTTCTGACATCGCCTCCTCCGTTGAACATGTCCCTTCAAACTATGTCCGACCAATCGCTGACCGTCCAAACTTGTCCGACGTTGAATCGTCCGGCGATTCCATCCCTCTAATCGATCTCGGAGAACTCAATGGACCCAATCGTGCCAACGTTATCAATCAGGTTGCTCATGCATGCTCTTTTTACGGCTTCTTCCAGGTAATACCAATAGGCAATAGATTTAAGAAAGATATAATTTTTTATTAAAATGCATGCTTAGTTGAATAGGAGACTCAAGACTGGTTTTGACTACATTTCTTTTTAGTTGTAATGCATTCTGTTTATTTGTAAAAGTCACGCTCTGTTTCTCGACTTTACTCTGTTGTATTGCAATAAACTATACGTTCTCTCAAATTTTTACTCTGTGCTTTGCTAGACATTCTTGTTCTGGGTTTACTCAATTTTGTTACAAGAAACACTTTGTCTATTAACTCTGTTTTGTTTTGATCTAAATGTTACTTTCTCAATGTTCCAGATCAAGAACCATGGAGTACCGGAAAAAACAATCGAAACAATGATGAATGTGGCAAGAGAGTTTTTCCGTCAGCCAGAAAGCGAAAGAGTGAAGCATTACTCTGCCGATACAAAGAAGACAACGAGACTGTCCACAAGTTTCAATGTCGGCTCAGAGAAAGTCTCTAACTGGAGAGACTTCCTTCGACTCCATTGTTTACCTATCGAAGATTTCATCAACGAATGGCCCTTAAGTCCAGTCTCTTTCAGAGAAGTCACGGCCGAATACGCCACAAGCGTTAGAGCCTTGGTCCTGATACTTCTTGAGGCAATCTCTGAGAGCTTAGGCCTTGCGAAAGACCGTATAAGTAATACATTGGGCAAACATGGTCAACACATGGCTTTAAACTACTATCCGCCGTGTCCTCAACCTGATCTCACTTTCGGACTTCCCGGACATAAAGATCCAAACTTGATCACTGTTCTTCTTCAAGACGAAGTCTCGGGTTTACAAGTCTTTAAAGATGGTAAATGGATCGCTGTTCATCCTATCCCAAACACTTTTATCGTCAACATCGGCGACCAAATGCAGGTAACTAAGAACAAAACAAATTGGAAAATTTCATTTTCTTTTGTGATAAATATATGTGGCTCTTTTTTTCTCTTAGGTCATAAGCAATGACAAATACAAGAGTATTCTACACAGAGCAGTTGTGAATAGCGACAAGGAGCGGATATCGATACCGACATTTTACTGTCCTTCGGAAGATGCTGTGGTTGGACCACCACAAGAGCTGATCAATGAGGAAGAAGGCTCTCCTGCTGTTTACAAGAGCTTTACATATGCTGAGTATTATGACAAGTTTTGGGACAAAGCACTTGCAACTGAGACCTGTCTTGACTTGTTCAAAGCTTCTACAACCTAAAAATTGCCTACTTTAGAGAATTAATCAGTCATGACTAGCTAGTTATTGACCAAAATCTATTTTACCCTATGGTGTTGTTGCCATTTCAATATCAGTGTGCTTTTTTAAAATTTTTATGAAGGTTAACAGTACTGCTTGATTAATAAAAACCAAATGTTCTTGCAAAACATTGGATTTAACTATTTACAATGTCGCCTCAATCATCTAAGCCATATTTTATCATCCGGAAAACTGATAAATTCCATTCCATCCACGCAGAAAGTTTATATTAACCAAAGATAAAATACACGTAGTTCAACAACCTTTACTATTTGATATTTGGACCTTCCGGTTAGTCTTAAGAAGTTGTTATTTGTTGACTTGGTCGGTCCTGAGTTCTAATGGGCCGCAAGCTAAAAATAAAAAACAACCACTTTTTTTAAAAAAATAATACGTTTTAAAATCAAAAACATTGAGTTTCGAATTCATGACATATTTTAAGGAATAAATTGGGTTTTGGCCAGTGTTTTTAAAATTGGACCGGACTGGCCGGTTCAACCGCGAACCAGAAGGTTATCCGGTTTGGGTCATTGCAAAAAACCTAGGCTTAGATTTTGAGAGTTTTCACCATTGTTTTTCTGCGATTCCTAGTGTCAATTTGGTTTTATTTGATTGGATTTAACTATTTGTATCAAAGAATCAGAAAATCATAGGGAAAATTTACAAAATTTGATGATTTTAAAGAAGAAGAAGAAAGAGATGAGAGATGGACGAGGCATGCGGGGGAGAGAATAGAAGTCAAGTGAAATGAATGATTTTTTAGGGTACACATGTTGATCTTTACAAATAGTTTAATTTAATACTCCCTCCGTTCCTTTATATAAGATGATTAAGAGTTTTTGTTTTGTTTCATTTTATTAGATGTTTTAATAGTTTCTATGCAGAATTTAATGTTATTTGATTGTTTTGACCTCTTAAATTCTGTAGTCTTTTACATGATTGGTTGCATTATATTTTTAATTTGTTATTAAATATCGTTTTGTTTATAATTTATGTTTCTTAATTCTCGCGCATTCAATCAAAACATCTTATAAAACGAAACGGAGAGAGTATTTAATGACTAGTTTTTTTTAAGTATGTAGTAAATCAATTAAACAATATTGTTCGTGGAAAGAGAGTTTTATGTATATTTGATTACGATATTGTTAGATCTACTACTACATATGTATGCATAAAATATATTTACTATAATTAAAAGATATATATAAACTCGGTTGGACAGGGTTGAACCGGATTGACCCATGATCCGAGAGCTATTCCGGTTTGTCATCCGGTCCGGTTTTAAAAACATTGGTTTTGGCCTTTAGACTAAATAATTTTTTTCTATATTTGAAGGCTGATTTTCTATAATAAATGCAAGGGCCGCAAGCATGAACTTTGCCGACTTGTCCCCAAGGGGTTCTGATTGTAATTTTTTGTTGTCTCATATCCGAAAGAAACTCCGTGATGGGACACATCGTCATGCTAACATCATCACATGTCGCCTAAGACTCATTTCAACCATTATTGTGAAAATGTCGGTTTTTGGAATGCTGCATTCTTCTTCCTCATACGGGATATAGGCTTAAGCAACAATTTTTGCAGTGTAAATGTCTTTTGGAATGATTATCTATCGTAAAACTACAAGGTGCTTTCATTCGATAAGCCTTACTTGTTCATAGATTATTTGACCATTATATTTATTCAGTATCTTCACAATCAACTCACAATTCAAAATATTTATTTAGTTGTTTTTCTTATATAAAATGTGAATATTTTATACTCGTTTTAATTTTTGACGGAGATACAATAGGGGATAATACTAACAAAACAGAAAGACCGAAACTAACACAACTATTGTAAATCTAGAGAAAGTGTTGAGTTTATTATTGATGTATCAAAGATATATATAGTTACATGAGACTTTATGAACAAGTAAAGAATATTCACATAAGATATGCTAACTAATACAATCAGAAATTATCCTTTTCCGTAACACTCCCCCTCAAGATGGAGCGTGTAAGTTGAGAACGCCCAGCTTGGACCGTAAATACTGAAATTGATCACGACCAAGAGCTTTAGTGAAAATATCTGCCAGTTGTTCATGAGTAGAAATGTAAGAAGTTGCGATGTTTCCGGTAGTAATCTCATCACGAATGAAGTAGCAATCACTCTCAATGTGTTTGGTGCGTTCGTGAAAGACGGAATTTGACGCGATATGTATAGCCGCTTTACCGTCGCAAAATAAGCGCATAGGTTGATCGTGTGACACACCAAGAAACAAGAGAATCTCCTTATGCCAAAGAAGTTCCTTAGATGTCATAGCCATGGCTTGAAATTCTGCTTCAGCGGAAGAAAGAGACACTCGAGACTGTTTCTTTGTCTTCCAAGTGATTGGAGAATCGCCGATTATAACCATATAGCCCGTAAGAGACCAACGAGTAGTGGGGCATGTATTGAAGTCGGAGTCACAATATGCGTTGACTTGAAGCTATGCCTTTGAAGAAAGAATAATGCCTTGTCCTGGGGAAGATTTTAAATAATGAACGAGACGTCGAACCGACTCCCAATGATCCACAAGAGGTTTTTGCATGGATTGTGCAAGAATGTTGACTGCGTAAGTGAGCTCAGGACGAGTATGTGTAAGATACACAAGACGTCCCACAAGACGACGATATTGGTCAGGTGCGGAGAAAGGCTCACTTTTAGAGGATAACAACTTGTGATTTTGCTCCAAAAGAGTATCAACAGGTCTCGAACCTGAGAGACCACATTCTTCTATAATATCAAGACAATATTTTTGTTGAGAAAGAAAAATTCCATCAAGACCTCGAGCAACTTCAAGACCAAGAAAATACTTTAGCATACCAAGGTCCTTCATCTTGAAACAACGGCTTAGATAAGCCTTAAATGATGTAATAACCGCATAATTATTTCCACAAACAATCAAGTCATCAACATAAACAAGAACATGGAGAACCACCAAACCACGAATATAAGCAAATAAAGAGTTGTCCTTGTGAAAACGCACAAAACCGTAGTCCACAAGAGCAGTTGATAACTTAGAAAACCAACTACGAGGAACTTGACGTAGACCATAGATCGACTTTTTTAGTTTGCATACAAGAGACGGATCAGTCGGGAGAAACCCCGGAGGAGGTTTCATGTAGATATCTTCGTCAAGATCACCATCTAAGAAAGCATTGTGAACATCCATTTGATGGAGTTCCCAATTTTTAACTGCGGCAACACTAAGCAAAGTACGAACGGTTTGCATTTTATCGACCGATGCAAATATTTCAGAGAAATCAACACCCTCTCCTTGATGATTACCAAGAGCAACAAGACGCGCTTTATGACATTCTAAGGTACCATCTGAGTTGAATTTAAGGCGATAAAACCCATTTGGAACCGAGCGCTTAACTCCAGGAGGTAAACGAGTAAGTATCCAAGTCTCATTGAGTTCAAGAGCATCAATTTCTTTGCGCATAGCCTCGCGCCATTCAATTAAGAAGCTGAACTGCTTGCTTATATGTAACCGGTTCGTCCACCATAGTAACAGCTGCAAGAAACTTAGTATGCGCAGAACTAAACTTATCATAAGAGCATAGTATGTTATGGGATAAAAGGAGGTACCTGAAGATACTGGAGATGACACAGGCTTGAGAGAGACAAAGGTTTCGGGATAGCGTGCAAAGTAAGTAACATATGGTTCAAGCAGAACAAATTTTGTTTTCTGTCGAAGGCCGCGACCGAGCGGTTCGGTACCAAGAGTGTGGTCAAAACCATCAGACATATCATTACCAAGATCTGGGTCAAAGTCAGCATATGGAGCTGTAGAAGAAGTAACCGGAGAAGGAACCGGAGCAGGAACCGAAGGAGGAACCGGAGGAACAACGGATATATCAACCGGAGATACTAGATCCAAAGAGAGTTCTGGTGAAGAGAGACTCCCCCTATCTTCTATAATTGGAGGAGCATGATTATTAAGTAACTCATCTTCAGACAAAGAAATAAGTGGCATGCTCGGAGAAACAAGACTCGAGACTTTCTCTTGAAACTCTGAATATGGGAATATTGTTTCATTGAAGATAACATCACGTGACACAAAGAAGTCATGTTTCTCCAAATCATAAACACGCCAACCATTTTTATTATGAGGATAGCCCATGAAGATACACTTTCGTCCTTTTTCTTGGAACTTATCTCGATGAGCGGAGTGACGTTTAGCAAAGCATAAGCAACCGAATACTTTAAGATGAGTGTAAATCGGAGGAGTAGAGTAAAGTATCTCGTAAGGTGTTTTTCCTTGAAGCAATGGAGTAGGAGTTCCGTTGATCAAATAAGCAGCGGTAAGAACACTTTCACCCCAAAATTTGATAGGCAAATGAGATTGGAAGAGGAGAGAACGCGCCATGTTGAGAATGTGACGATGTTTACGCTCAACGCGACCATTTTGTTGAGGAGTATACACGCAAGATGTTTGATGACAAATTCCTTGATCTTTGAAGAAATTTCGGAGACTAAGAAATTCACCACCGTTGTCACTACGAACAGTTTTGACCTTTTTACCAAATTTTTGAGATGCCATGGCCACAAATTGTTTGAGATGGACCAAAACTTCACTTTTAGTGAGAAGCAAATAGGTCCACACGGCCCGAGAATGATCATCAACAATGGTAAGAAAATAATGTGCGCCACAAGAAGAAGCAAGTTTGTAAGGTCCCCAGACGTCGCAGTGAATTAAAGAAAAAATTGATTCCGCTTTATTATTGCTTTCAGGAAAAACTGATCTTGTTTATTTGGCTTGAATACAAATTTCGCAAAAATCACTATTATGAGTATGACTATCATCAAAATCTGCTAAAGTAGATAGAAAACTAGATAAAATCTTCGTAGAAGGATGTCCCAAACGCTCATGCCAAAGAGTTTTTGAAGATTTCTGAACACTATTAGCCGTTGCTGAAACTGCTCCACGAAAATGATAAACCCCCTCTCTCTCTTCACCTGCTCCAATCAGCATCTTCAAAGTATGGTCCTGTATAACACAAACTTTGTCAGTGAATAAGGCATAACAAGACATCTCTCTCAAAAGACGAGCTAAAGATATGAGAGTGCAAGAGAGATTGGGAACATAGAGAACACGATTTAGAGTAACACGATCTCCAAGACACATCGTTCCCTACTTAGTTACAAAAGTATGTTTTCCATTAGGAAGAACAACTATACTTCGAGCAATGTCAGAGACATCCACAAGCAACTCCTCATCACAGGTCATATGGTGATATGCTCCATAATCAAGTAAGAAATCAACACAAGAACACTTACCAGAGAGTTTGTCATGACCGTGAGATTGATCTGATTTTAATAGATTCACGATCGCGAACCATGTCTCCTTACTTACACCAGGAAGATCATGAGACTCATCGGCAGCGGTAGTAACTTGAGCATTGTTAGCTCGGTAAGAAGAAGAAGGAGCAGACCGACCGCGACCGCATCCACGTCCTCGTGTGAAGGCACGACCTCGGCCTTGTGTTGTCTCAGATCGTGAACCACCGCGAGAATCTCCATGCTTTTCAATCCACCATTCGGGTAAGCCATGAAGTTGAAAACATGTATCCACCGTATGATTTGTGCGTCCGCAGTGAGTCCAAGCGCCATGCTTAAGTCGAGTCACCGATGCAATTGTGTTGACTCCAGTCTTTACAGCAAAACCTACGGCATCGAGCCACTCTTCTTTGCTTTGAGCAATGTTAGATGTCTCTCTTCACCAATAACTTCAGAATAGACATGATCAAGAGTCATGTCGGTGTCGCGATTGAGGCGACTTAGAATATTGGTACGTGTAGTTCCAAAACGAGATGCGTCAAGTCCCATAAGAAATTGATGGATGCGTTCATGATCTCTGCGTGTTTGCTGCTTAACACGTTGAGGACAAGTAGAAGAGTTACAACAACAATCAATAAAGGGCTCAAAATCATCGTGATCATCCCACATCATTTTGAGTTTGCCAAAGTAATCAGCAACGGTTTGTCCATCTTGAGTGCAAACCGTAATAGAGGACTTGATTTGATGAACGTGTGATGTGTTTCCAATAGAATTTCGAGTACGTAGATTATCCTATAGTGCTTTTGCGTTGTCAACAAACGAAATCGCTTGTTGGACTTTGGGGTCGAGACTAGCGTAGAGCCAGCCACAAAGCATGGAGTTGGTTTGTATCCAACGTTGGTAATCAGAGGAGTCGGCGTTAGGCTTAGCAAGAGATCCATCAATAAACCCAAGCTTGTGCTTGGCCGAGAGATTGTTGCGTGCGAGTTTGGCCCACTTCTCATAGTTTTCGCCGTTGAGTAGAATCGGAGTAAGAACATGATGCGGTTGATCACTAGAAGAAAGAGTATAAGGAGACGATGAGATCGACTCCTTTGTAGTAACGGCCATAGTTTGGACGTAGATGTGTAGAAGAAAGTTAAGGTTTTAAGAGAAAAGAAGAAAGCGACGATGAAAAAAAAAATATTTAGTAAAAATATTAGGTCAAAGATCTTTTGTCTCTGATACCATGTAAATCTAGAGAAAGTGTTGAGTTTATTATTAATGTATCAAAGATATATATAGTTACATGAGACTTTATGAACAAGTAAAGAATATTCACATGAGATATGCTAACTAATACAATCGGAAATTATCCTTTTCCGTAACAACTATTAAAAATCTAGAACAGTGAAATCAAACCGAACTAAGTAATGAACAGAGAATTGAAAAATCAGAAGTTGATTATTCGAGTACAAGTTGATAAATATAAGTTTTTGAGTTCCGGATTTTTGATCCATAATCTCTTTGGTGTTCGAGGTCAACCTTGATTATACCACGTTTTAAACATAAATCATTTCTCCCAAGTAGAGTTGAACTAGTGACCTTGAAGACTATTTTTCAAGTCTCAAAACCATTAAACCACCAACCATTTGGTATAAGATTTTTTTTTTTTCTCAAAAAAATAAATATAAGTTCATATGATAAATTATTGAGAGAATTGCTAAATTACACCACATTTAGTGGTAAAATGTCCCACTAATACTATTTTTTCCCAGTTAAGGTCCATTAGGATTTCCCAAAATCTAAAGTCCAAAATTAACCTTATATTTAAATAAATATAATTTTTTTTACTATTAATAATAATCCGAAATTATTTTTAAAAGGAAACAAAATAAATATTTATATTCTGTAAATTTAAAAGAAATTAATATATATTTATATCAGAAAAATAACAACAAAATTAAAGAAACATAGAAAATGAAAAACAATATTTTAATAAAACATGATAAATAACTTTTTTTAAAAAAAAATTTTACAAAAATTACTATGTTTGATATGTTTATAATTAATTAATTACAATTTTAAATGAAATCATAATCAAAACAAAAATAATATTTATTAACAAATTATAATCTTTTTTAACGAAATCAGAATTAAAACAAAAATATTTAAAATTAAAAACAGAAAAACGGGAATTAAATATATTTATAATATTACATTTTAGAAAATTAAATATTCATTCCTTAATTAAATATATTTATAATATTACATATTAGGAAATTAAATATTCATTCTTAATTACAACAAATTACACAAACAAAGAAAACGAAAAAACAAAAATTAGTAAAACATGATGTTTAACTTTTAAAAAAAAAAGTTTTCACAAAAATTACTATGTTTGATATGTTTATAATTAATTAAATTACAATTTTTTTAATGAAATCAGAATTAAAATAAAAATAATATATTACATAATTAATATTTTTAAATAATAAACGTGAAAGTGGAAATTAATATACAGATAATATTATAATTTAGGAAATAAAATATTTATTCCTTAATTTACTCCTATATTTATGGGAGTTGTAACCACTTGGCAGAATGCCTGTTCTACCAATCGGCAGAGAGAAGTTATAATGGTAGAAAGAGGCGGTACAATTGGCAAACCGGTCGCGGCAGAATTTAGTAAGATGGTAGAATTTAGATACTGCAAGCCGTAGATAGTTGAAAAATGGTAGAATTTAGTTTCTAGCTGTCGTAGAATACTGACAATTAGGTAGAATTAACGTTCTGCGCCTGGTAGAATAACAATAACTGGCAGAATCTACTATCTGCCAATGGTAGAAGGAAAAACTCAAATCATTTAAAAAATATGCTGTTTAATTTTTTTTTTTAAAATGTTTTTACAAAAAGTACTATGCTTAATATGTTTATAATTATCAAAATTTTTATAATTTAAAATACCTAAAATTTAAATTATTTTTAGTTAAACTAAGGGTATTTTGGGAAAGAATTCTTGAAGGTGTATTAGGACACTTTGTCACTAGATGTAGGGTATTTTGTCAATTCACCCTAAATTATTTGAGTACAACCTAATGGGCCGATCGCAACTGAAGAAGCATTAATGGGATATGGAATGTTGGTGAGAGTCAACTAAATAATACTAGTATATTATTGTAGTTGCTTGCGAAAGAAGAAATTGGCTTAATAATTAATAACATCGTGAATTATGTGGATTTAAGGCATCATTATATTGGAACTTTTTATTTGTAGATTTTATATAAGCTAATGGGCTATACTAAGTTAGGCAAATAAAATGAAGAGTAAATGAGAAATGGCTTGGGCCAAAAAGAAAGCCCAAACTAGTTAAATAAATTTTTTTAAAATTTTTCTTTTTCGTATTTGGAAATTTTCATTTGTTCGAAACTTGTGGAATACTCCAGAATATTCAGAAGACTATAAATAAAGAGTATTGCCTCTTGTTATTGGGGGCGCTCAATAACACAGAAAACTCTTAGTTCTAAAATCCTCTCTCTCATAGTTTTTTTAGTTTATTAAATTCGAGAGTATATCGTAGATCTAGTTCGTTTGCATTCTATACCTCGGGTGCTCGAGTTATAATTCGGATCGTTGTATCCTGGGATTCAAAAATCGAACCTTGCTGCGAGCACTATGCAACCGATTATTGAATTAAGGAAAAAATATCATATCTTGCCTCCGTGATTATTGCTTATTTAAATGCAGTCTTTACATAAGTTGTTGTAATTCGTTTATGTTATCGTTATTTCAATAAAATTCGACAGATTTTCTTAATTCGGTTTTTTGCGTTCCTACAATCTTAATTCAATAAATCCGCTTTCTGCTTATCTCTTTAAACGGATTGAGAATTCTTCGAATTATTTAACGATTTCAAAATCTTCTGAAGAAGAACGCTTTTTCTGTTACTTCTCTTCTCGTTCTAAATTCTATGGTTTCCACTAACGCTCAGATCTGAGTGAGTTTGTGAAACGCAAAAAAAGCAATTAAGTGTGTAATTTAGTTACATGAATTGCTTGATTGATAAGAATAAGTATTGTCGAATTTTGGTGATGTTGATCATCGGTTTGTCGCTGACCTATTAAACCAAGTTGATACTTGATTTAATCGGCTTTGTGCTGTGATTATGCGAATTGATTTGGTTTTGAGACTGAATTTAATTGGTCTTTGCTCTGCAATCGTCTTAATCATTCGTTGGTTTGAGGATATTGGTTAAATTGTTATTAATTTGATTGGTTCCGGTTTGTTTACAACTGGTTTTGATAATTGTTTAGCAATTAAAGAAAGAATCTGGTGTTGATCGATAAAATTCTAGATTTTGGTGACGCTAGAATCTAGTGGAAACCCAACCTACATGACTGGAAATCCTAGAAAATAGGTTCAAAGAGATAACTAAATCAAGCTGAATCCACTACAAGCACTTAGAGACAATTGTCTTTTCTCAGTTCCTAAAGTGATGTACAGTGCTTCTTGTATGTGTAGAGGTTAAGCGTAAGCTTTTAGTGATTTAAGATCTAGCTTTGTAAGATATCTGAAGTTGTTACATGATACTTCTTTAAATACAATCAACTAGTAAATCACCTTGTGAGTGTAAAATGGGACCGTTTCTAGGAGATTATTTGAGTCTATACTCTCCAAGTTCACTCATGATTAACCAGGCATGTTCAAGGGCACAATGAACACAATAGAGAACTTTGTTCTACTAGAAAACGCAACTGTGTTATACCTGCTGTCTAAATTTACATAAAAATTTGGATGGTTCAAGACATCATGTTCACCAGCTGGCCGAGTAAACTCGACAAGTATTAACAATGAATGGTTCATGAAAAATGCCACAACTCAGATACAGTTAGTTTTCCGCATATACTCTCGAAGGTCTGTCTAGTCTAGCTAGTTGAGTCAGTCGGTAGGGATAATTGAGTCGTCATATGTTTAGAGTTATTTCTATTCATGTGGGGGATTGTTGGAACTTTTTATTTGTAGGCTTTTTATAAGCTAATGGGATATATTAAGTTTGGCAAATAAAATGAAGAGTGAATGAGAAATGGTTTGGGCCATAAGGAAAAAGCCGAACTAGTTAAATGAATTTTCTGGAAATTTTTTTTTTCCGTATTTGGAAATTTTCATTTGTTCGAAACTTGTGGAATACTCCAGAATATTCAGAACCCGAGTCTTGTTATTAGGGACGCTCGATAACACAGAAAACTCTTAGTTCTAAAATCTTCTCTTTCATAGTTTTTTAGTTTATTAGATTCGAGAGTATATCGTAGATCTAGTTCGTTTGCGTTCTATACCTCGGGTGCTCGAGTTATAGTTTAGATCGGTTGTATCCTGGGATTCAAAAATCGAATCTTGCTGCGAGCGCTATGCAGCTGATTTATTGAATTAAGAAAAATGATATCATATCTTGCCTCCGTGATTATTGCTTAATTAAATATAGTTTTTAAATAATTTGTTGTAATTCGTTTCTGTTATCGTTATTTCAATAAAATTCGACAGGTTTTCTTAATTCGGTTTTTTGCGTTCCTACACATTACTCATTAGATGTTTAAACAAGCAACCGAGGGAAAGATATGTCTTTGTATATCATTAAAATTGTACAAAATTCCTTTTTAAGTGGACTATAGTGCAATCCAAATTCGAACTATAATATTTTCAAGAAAAGTTAAAAAAGTCGAAAATATATTTTACAACCACTCAACAAAAAGGGTTTATATATATTACATTATCGTCTAGTTTGTTGTTGCACATTCGTGCTTGCTGATGCTTTCTTCGGGACAGTCAGTTAAAATTTATTATTTTTGGTGTATGACAGAGGAATTCCAAACATGCCACCTTTAAAATATTTTTTTTCAAATATGACATCTATGCAAAAAAATACAAAATTATTTAATTTTGTTTCTCTCTCTCAAAACTCAAACCTAAACTCTATCACCAAAAACTATACCTTAAATATAAAATAGCTAACATAAACACAAAAAATATAAAAGTTAAGTTAAAAAAAATATATAGTATTCTTGCAAAGATTTTCAAACGATAGCATAATTGTAAAATGACATGTCAAGAGTGACATATCATGAAATTTCTCTATAATATATACAACGTTCCAATTCATTATATATACTCGTACTTTTTGTCTTTAACTAAAAAGATTAAAATTCTCCTTTTCAAAATGATGAAACTTCTTTTGGATTTTATTATCATATCATTTCAATACCCAACTATTTGATGTTTTCTAACAATTTCGAAATGAAAATTTGACAAAAACTAATTAATGGTACGTTTGCATTATTATTCTTCTCTTTAAAATCAGATTTTAGATATTCCAATTTTTTTTTGTAAACCATGAAAATTCCGAATCTTCAGTCCATAATTTCTCAAAATTTAACACCAGATTTTAAATATCCCAATGAAAAAAACAATCTTCCATCTCAGTAAATAATTGAATCTAGAGCACAAATTTTTTTACCCCTTAATTGTTTTTTTTAAATCACGTAGACGAATTTGAAATGAAGAGATAATGGCGCGCACGCAGGAGGAAAAAATCATATGTAGTCATGACGAACACCTAGAATCTATCGTTTATTCTATTCTAAACAATGCGACACTTGCACACCATATCATATCTCATTAGCCATTACAAATAATATTAGTGTTATACAAGTGTTACTTTAGTAATTGAGCGTAACCAACGATGGCGTCATTCTTGCTAACATCACACTTTGCTTTTCCCTCCGTAAGGCGATGATGATATATCTACACAATAATCACATTATACGTATTACACGTGTACATCTACACATAAACACCTTGTACACGTTACACTTGTGTATATTATATATATAGCCATCTCTTTTCTCTTTAGATTTATCATCTCTTGTCATTACCAAACGCAGTTAGTCCCCAACAATCATGGCGACTTCTGCATCGTCTAAGCTCCTTCTCTCTGATTTTGCCTCTGCCGTTAGTCATGTCCCTTCAAACTACGTCCGACCCATCTCCGACCGTCCAAACTTGTCGGCGGTCGAGAATTCAGGCGATTCTATCCCTTTGATCGATCTCTGTGACCTCCACGGACCTAATCGAGCCGAGATTCTTCATCAACTTGCTTATGCATGTTCCACTTATGGCTTCTTCCAGGTAACTCCACGATTAATATTGCTCTGTTTCAAATTTTCTACGTTTTATGGTGCGTACAAGGCGTTGTTTCAAATTTTCTACGTTTTATGGTGCGTACAAGGCGTTTTAATTTTACTCTGTTTCAACTGTAATATACTACGTTTACATTACAAGGCGTTTTATTGTGTTTGTAACTTTGTTCATTCAATATGGTATTTGGAGAGAGTTAAGTTTAAAGAGTTTTTCTATGATTTTAGTGATTCTATGGAATCTACTATATAATTCTTTACAATTCCACCTAAAACCATGATATTTGACTTTTAAAATTTTTAACTAAGAAATCCACTCAAATCCCTTGAATTCCTACGAAATCAAATCCTTCGTACATACATATGTCCATGCCTACATATGTCTAGTAACCGTGGATTTGAAGGTACTTTTCCAAATCATTTGTTCAATAACATTGTATTTTAACAAACTTTTAAAAATCCATAATTCAAGAATTGACAAATTAAAACAAATCACTTTAAATGCTAGATTCTAGATTGAATACACCCCTAAAGTTTTACTGTATTATGTTTACACTTTGTTTCCGTTTACTCTATTTTATTGAAATTGAGTATGTTTACTCTGTTTCAAATTTACACTTTTTGTATTGGCACAATACGTTTACTTAGTTTCATGATTTTCTTGTTCATTACGTTCCAGATTAAAAATCATGGAGTACCGGACACAACTATTGACAAAATGCAAACCACTGCAAGAGAGTTTTTCCATCAACCGGAGAGCGAAAGGGTCAAACATTATTCGGCTGATTCAACAAAGACGACGAGAGTATCCACCAGTTTCAACGTCAGCGCAGACAAAATCCTCAACTGGAGAGATTACCTTCGACTCCATTGCTTTCCTATCGAAGATTTCATCGACGAATGGCCTTCTAATCCTGTCTCTTTCAAAAAAGTCACAGCCGAATACGCTACAAGCGTAAGAGCTTTGGTCTTAAGACTTTTCGAGGCAATCTCTGAGAGCTTAGGCCTTGAAAAGGACCATATAACAAATGGAATAGGCCAACATGCTCAACACATGGCCTTTAACTATTATCCCCCGTGTCCCGAGCCCGAACTAACTTATGGACTTCCCGGACATAAAGACCCAACCATTATCACTGTCCTTCTCCAAGACCAAGTCCCTGGTTTACAAATCTTTAAGGACGATAAGTGGATCGCTGTTAATCCAATTCCCAACACTTTCGTTGTAAACATCGGCGACCAAATGCAGGTTAAGTGAACAAAACAAATCAGAATGCTCTGTTTTCTGACACCTCTAGTGCTAAAATATGTGGTTGTGTTTTCTTCTTTAAAGGTCATAAGCAATGATAAATACAAGAGCGTACTTCACAGAGCCATAGTGAACACCGAGAAGGACCGTTTCTCGATTCCGACATTTTATTTTCCGTCTACAGATGCAATGATTGAGCCTGCAAAGGAGCTGATCGATGGACAAGACTCTCTTGCTGTTTACAAAAGCTTTCCATTTGTTGAGTATTGGGACAAGTTTTGGGACAGATCACTCACTACTGCAAGCTGCCTCGATGCCTTCAAAGCGCCAATCATCTAAAGAATGTGTTAATGTACGAAATCCCCAAACAAAAGACATTCTACTTATAAGAACTTAAGGTTCAAGCAAGATCAGTTTGTTTCTTGTGAATGTTAGCAAATTTTCTTGAAAATAAAACAAACTTAAAACGACTTGTCATGCGTATCCTCCAGCCATCGATACGGCTTGAGGATTTTAAGGTTCTAAAAGTACTAGTTTGTTGAATCCGATTTTTTGGTAAAACCTTTTTGTTTTCGCATTAGATCCAGAATGAGTACAAAATTTATTTATACAACATCAAATTGAATCTAAACAACTAGTATTACACTATACACTAAACCGGTTCTAAACCAAGTCAAACTAGCAAATCCATACTTTAATAGCCCCCCACAAGATGAAGGTGATGAGAATATGTTAACCACACCCATCTTGCCTATATTACAACGAAATGGAGCTGGATAAAGTGTCTTGGTTAGAACATCAGCCAATTGATCATGTGTGCGAACAAACAGTCTTCACGATCCCTTTCTCAATAGCCTCCCTCACCTTATGACAATCAAACTAAATGTATTTTGTTATCTCGTGAAACACATGATTACGAGCAATGTGCAATGCAGTCGTATTATCACAATAGAGATAGGTAGGAGGAGAGAAAGGAACTCGTAAATCTCTCATCAAGACCTGTGAAATCCAAATGATTTCCTTAGTAGCCATGCACATAGCCCTATATTTTTTTATTTTTTTACAAAATCGTAATATTATACTATTTTGAATGATTTAGTGGCTTGAATTTGAAAAGATACAATGAAAAATACCAAGTTAAGAAATGTTAGTATTGCAAAAGATAGCTGTAATTGGAGGAGCAAACATATCAAATTATAGATGTTATAGTTTCGTTACTGCATGAGATGTCAAATAAATGGAAAATTGTACATTTAATAATATATCAGCGCACAAACAAAAAAAACAATGTATTTAGTTTTAGATGGTTTTAGTATTGAAATAAAAGACTTAAGTGGATTGCTGTTAAGGGAAAAAAAGAGGGACAAGAGAGTTCATTAGAAACTTGAGTTATAAAGAAATTAAATCAAGTGGTAGAGACACTTTGTATGTGATTCGATTCTCAAAGTGTATATGAGCAAATTAACAGCTTTTCAAATTTACATGTTTTTGAAGGTGCAAATCCATACGAAGTTAATTCTCCCTAAAAATATAAAATTCAAGTATACCGATTTGAATTCAAATTCCACAACTCCGAAGTGATTAATTCAAGTATATATATACCGATTTGAATTGAAATTCCACAACTCCTAAGTGATTTAATTTGGTTTTTCTACCAAGAAAATAAATAAATTTACGGACGTTTGAGACAAAATCATGATTATTTTGTGAAATATTTGTTTGTTGCCGATTATTCATAGATAAATGGTTGCTATTTGACGTGGAAAAATGGATTATATAATAATATTGCATTACAATGGTTGTATTTTCTAACTAAAAAATATCTTATCTAAATAATTCATACTAGTCAATTAGAATCAAAATATTTGTATATAAATATCTATTTATACATTAAAAAATATATATACAGTATAATGCTTATGAAACTGCCACTTTTAAAATATCTTTTTACATTTTCAAAAATGTCACCACTGTTATACAAGTGTCACTTTAGTAACTGAGCGTAACCGACGATGGCGGCATTCTTGCTAACGTCACACTTTGCTTCTCCCTCCGTAAGACGATGATGATATATCTACACATTATACATATTACAGTTGTGTATAGACACATAACCACCTTGTACACATTACACTTGTGTATATTATATATAGCCATCTCTTCTCTCTTTAGATTTCTCATCTCTCGTCATTACCAAGAGCAATTATTACCCATAAAAATCATGGCGACTTCTGCAACATCTAAGCTCCTTCTGTCTGATTTTGCATCTACCGTTAGTCATGTCCCTTCAAACTACGTCCGACCCATCTCCGACCGGCCAAACTTGTCCGAGGTCGAGACTTCCTGCGATTCTATCCCTTTGATCGATCTGTGTGACCTCGACGGACCTAATCGAGCTGAGATTGTTCATCAACTTGCTTATGCATGTTCCAATTATGGCTTCTTCCAGGTAACTCCACAAAAAAAAAATTATTTTTGAATTACCTGGACGTTCTTGGGCCAAGACCCGTAATCCTTCCCAATCCGAGACGAGAGAATGTAATATTAGTCCCGTCCCAAGCAATCAATAGTCTGTTTCTATTGCTACGTTTATTTTTATTTTGTTACGTTGTTTCACTTTTTTTAATTGCAATAGACTTGGTTAACTTTGTTTCAATTTACAATGTTTGACTTTGATAGCATTGTCTTGACTCTATTTCAATTTTACTCTGTTACTTGACAATGTCTACTCGGATTCAAATTTACACTTTTTGTAATGGACAATAAGATTAGTTTTTTTCACAGTTTTCGTGTTTATTATGTTCCAGATCAAGAACCATGGAGTCCCGGACACAACCATCGACAAAATGCTAAGCGTTGCAAGAGAGTTTTTCCATCAACCGGAAAGCGAAAGGGTCAAACATTACTCCGCAGATCCAAAAAAGAGAACGAGAGTATCCACCAGTTTCAATCTCAACGTAGACAAAATCCTGTACTGGAGAGATTACCTTCGACTCCATTGCTTCCCTGTCAAAGATTTCATCGAAGAATGGCCTTCTAGCCCCGTCTCTTTCAGAGAAGTCACAGCCGAATACTCTACAAGCGTAAGAGCTGTGGTCCTAACACTTCTTGAAGCCATCTCAGAGAGCTTAGGCCTTGAAAAGGACCATATAAACAATACATTAGGCCAACATGCTCAGCACATGACCATTAACTATTATCCGCCATGTCCTGAGCCCGAGCTAACTTATGGACTTCCCGGACATAAAGACCCAACCGTTATCACTGTCCTTCTCCAGGACCAAGTCCCTGGTTTGCAAATCTTTAAGGACGATAAGTGGATCGCTGTTAATCCAATTCCCAACACTTTCGTTGTAAACATCGGCGACCAAATGCAGGTTAAGTGAACAAAACAAATCAGAATGCTCTGTTTTTTCATATTTTGATAATTCCTCTGTTTTCTGACACCTCTAGTGCTAAATTATGTGGTTGTGTTTTCTTCTTTAAAGGTCATAAGCAATGATAAATACAAGAGCGTACTTCACAGAGCCATAGTGAACACCGAGAAGGAGCGTTTATCGATTCCGACATTTTATTTTCCGTCTACAGATGCAGTGATTGAGCCTGCAAAGGAGCTGATCAATGGACAAGATGCTCTTGCTGTTTACAAAAGCTTTCCTTTTGTTGAGTATTGGGACAAGTTTTGGGACACATCACTCACTAATGCAGGCTGCCTTGACGCCTTCAAAGCTTCAATCATCTAAATATGTGATTGTACGAAATCCCCAAAAAACAAAACCTTGTTCAATCTATCTAATAAGGACTTAAGGTTCAAGCAATATCAGTTTGTTTCTTATGAATGTTACCAAATCTTCTTGAAAATAAAACAAACTTAAACCACTTGTGATGCGTTTTCACATGCCATCGATACTGCTTGAGGATTTTAAGGTTCTAAAAGTATCACATTTGGCACTTGGGACGAAATTAATATTACATGCTTTCAGCCCAGAACCTCTTGGTAATTCAAAACTAATACTTGATCCACCTGATCCGTTCAAAGTTAACGGCGAGTGTGGGGTGTAGGCGAAAGGCCTAACCCGTGAGGTGGCGACTCTTTAGCAAACAATGGCTTCTTGGCTACGGCTTGTGGTTAGATTGTTAGGCCTTTCATTTACTGAGCCGATTACCCCCATCGCCTTTTTGGATATAATTTTATTCACTCCTCTATATGTATATATGAAGTGCTATGTCTTGCTAGATTTTATCACTAAGACCTCAATATGGACATGTGGCCTCTTTTGTTTTTTGTCGCCAAGACATGTACATGAGTTCTTGGAGAGGCTCATGAGGTGGTTCGTTAAGCTTTGACGATTAAGGACATTTGTTTATGGCTCGAAACAAAGACGTTTTCATGTCTATTCTAGGCAAGGAAATTTAGCAACCTCTGAGACAGCAGTTTCTCAAATGTAATATTTGGTATGTTCGAGCGAGATCTTCTTGCTCTTTGTGGGGCTTCTTGCGTTTTCAGGACATTTGTGGTAGGGATTTGTTTTAATGTCAATTCGGAGATGGATGTAGGAACTTCCAATAGCCAACAAAGGAGTTTTGCAAATCGTAAAGACATATGTTTGGGATAAATTTAACACGTTCGAATAGTTCTACGGAATGACGAAAGACATGTATCTTTATTGATGATTGATCTTATAACAATACAACTCGTAGCTACAATAAGTTGAAAGCGTAAAGTGATTGCTTTGAGAAGATCTTCAGAGGTATTGCGATTCGTAGGTATCTCCAAAGGTCCGACTAGCAGGTATCAGAGCTTTGCAGAGCTATCCTCGAAGGTCCGATTAGCGTGAATCAGAGCTTCGTAGGTATCTCGTAAGTCTCTCGTAGCTTGTGTTTGAAAGCGGCGAGAGGATATTTGCTAGGCTTTTAGCTGTGTTTTCGATCTGCCCTATGCTCTATCGGGAGCTCTCCTTTTATAGAGTTCTTTTAAACCTTAGGTCGGCCCATAGGTCGGTTCATATGTCGGTTTTGTAGTTACCTTCTAAGATTCAGACCTATCATTAATTGGAAGTTCGTATATATCTCATAAGATTCGGAGGTATCTAATCCCGTAGGATTCGGAGGTAGGACATTTGGACATGTACCAATAGGGCCTGTATCATCTGGACCCATGCCACTTGGGCTTAGGTACCTGTTGACTTTTATAATGTGTAGGTACATGTTGACTTTATACATAAGTCAACTCATGTATTAATTTTTCCTAACAACTTGCCCCCCACTCTCTAATTTCTATTCAGAATTTAGAGAGTAGTATGTCGTGGAAAATCATTCATTATAGTAGACCTTGCGTTTAAATATGGGGTTTGTAGCTCTCACGTCTTTTCTCTAACGTAGTAGCACTTGTTTTAAAGCCTTTGTAGACATGTTGCGAGTTCTTTCGAACGTTTCATAGCTATTTTTGAGCTTGTAATTTTTGAAGCTCACAATTTTTGGAGCTTTCATTAGCTTTTTGGATGTTGCATCTATGTCAAAGCTCTAACTTTTTGGAGCTTGCATTTTTTAAGCTCGCCCTTTCGAAGCTTATATTAACGCCGGAGCTCTCACACTAGCTATTTTGGAGCTTACGATTATGAAAGCTCGCACTTTGTCGAAGCTTACATTATTGTTACTCAAATGTCGAAGCTTACATTAATGTTACTCGAATGTCGCAGCTCTCCCATAATCTTTTTCGAAGCTCACATTGATGGAACCTTATGCTTTGTGGAAGCTTGCATTAACGCTTTCTGAACGTGGCAGCTCTCTCATAAGCTATTTTGGAGCTCAAAATTATGGAAGCTTACACTTTGTGGAAGCTTACATTAACGTTTTTCGAACGCGGCAGCTCTCTCATAAGCTACTTTGGAGCTCAAAATTATGGAAGCTTACACTTTGGGGAAGCTTACACTAACGTTTTTCGAATGTGGCATCTCTCTCATAAGCTACTTTGGACAATCTTCAAACCTCATTGTAAGCTTCTTGATCGCTTAGTTCAACAGTATTTTTAATTTTGCATTGAACAATTAATGTTAACTCTCTTCCTCTTTTTGTAGGCGATGTCCGCTTGTAGCTTCGGAAAAACTAAGTTTCAAGAAGCGGAGGCAGAGATATGATGTCTCTCTGATAGTAATGTTAAGTTGAAGAAATAGTTCGCGTCTAAAAGAGCAATGCTCAATGAGACTATCTCGAGAAATGAGCTCCTACACGAGCAAGGTCAATGCTCTCGAAGCCGAGGTATCCTCTCTTAAGGCAAATGACGAGGACAATAAGCACATTATAGCTGAGTTGGAACGAAAATTAGAGTTGGAGGCATCTAGTGCGATTATCATAAACACTTGGAAGATGATGAAAGAGCATATAGATGGTAACTCTAAAGATTGGAGTGCTACAGAAGCTGAGGCAGCTTACAAAGAGGTAGTGGGGGTTACTTCCTTGGAAGGTCAGAACCCACCAGACTCCTCGGCGGCCCCTTCGGGTGCAGACGACACTACTTCAGCCTTAGCTTCAGAATAAGGTCTTTATAGCAATCTTTTGTTGCAAGATGCGTCCACCTTCAAGAGCATTTTCTGTCTTCACCATGACCTTTCTTGGTACTTGTGTTGATCTTTTGGACTTTGTTTCCGTGAACTCTTTGTGGAAGATTGTTATTTACTTTGTATTTGAGAGGTACTCTTAGTATTTGCAAACGTTTAACACGATTTCATTTCAAGCGTGTTGTTTAGCTATTGAATCTTGTCGGAGCTTAGGAAAATATTCTTAGTTACTAAACTCTTTGATACACCTGATCTTTCGGCAGTGACTATAGTCATTGTAGTATTTCGGAGCTTTTTAACTTGATTGTCGTAATAGGTATTGTCGTAGGTACCTACCAAGATTTCTTGTAATAGGTATTGTCGTAGGTACCTACCAAAAATTATGTTGTAATAGGTGTTGTCCTAGGTACCTACCAAGAATTTTTGTAATAGGTATTGTCGTAGGTACCTACCAAAAATTCTTTTAATAGGTACTCTCGTAGGTACCTACCAAATTTTTTTGTAATAGGTACCGTTGTAACTCGAACGATATGTTCGTAGTAGTACTTATCTTTTAAATTAAGCACTTGCTTTTTCTTGAGTACCTACCAAAAATTCTTTTGATAGGTACCTTCGTAGCTCTAACAACATTTTCATAGCACTTACTTTTTAAATCACTTGCTTTTTCCTGGGTACTATCCAAAAACTCTTGTGATAGGTACCGTCATAGCTCGTCGTAACGTTTCACAGGTATTTCACAGGTACCTCCTAAGATTTGGAAATCGCAACTACGTTTCGAACTTTTTAAAGCACTCGCTTTTTCTTGGGTACCTACCAAAACTCTTTTGATAGGTACCTTCGTAGTTTTTTCCAACGTTTCACAGGTATTTCGAAGCTTGCGATTCGCGCTTTGAGGTTTGCAACAGTGTCTCTAAGGTCATGACCTTTCAATAAGAGAATTTGGGAGCTCGCAATTGCTTTTGGAACGTTGCGGCTCGAAGCTTACAATTTCGTCTGTGATGTCGCAACTCTTAATTTAATAATTTTTGGAGCTCCTAATTTTGTTTCGAACATTGGAGCTCAGAGCTTACAATTTCGTCTGTGACGTTGGAGTTCTTAATCTAATAAATGTTGGAGCTCCCAATTTGTTTTCAAACGTTGGGACTCGGAGCTTGCAATTTCGTCTGTGACGTCGCAGCACTTAATCTAATAAATTTTGGAGCTCCCAATTTCGTTTCAAACGTTGGGGCTCAGAGCTTGTAATTTCGTCTTTTGACGTTGCAGCTCTTAACCAAATTTATTTTGGAGCTCCCAATTTCGTTTTGAACGTTGGGACTCGGAGCTTGCAATTTCGTCTGTGACGTTACAGCTCAAAATTAAATAAATTTTGGAGCTCCCAATTTCGTTTCAAACGTTGGGGCTCGGAGCTTGCAATTTTGTCTTTTGACGTTGCAGCTCTTAATCAAATTTATTTTGGAGCTCCCAATTTCGTTTTAAACGTTGGGACTCGGAGCTTGCAATTTCGTTTGTGACGTTACAGCTTAAAATTAAATAAATTTTGGAGCTCCCAATTACGTTTCAAACGTTGGGGCTCAGAGCTTGCAATTTCGTCTTTTGATGTCGCAGCTCTTAATCATATTTATTTTGGAGCTCCCAATTTCGTTTTGAACGTTGGGACTCGGAGCTTGCAATTTCGTTTGTGACGTTACAGCTCAGAATTAAATAAATTTTGGAGCTCCCAATTACGTTTCAAACGTTGGGGCTCAGAGCTTGCAATTTCGTTTGTGACGTTGCAGCTTTCATTTTTATTGTTTCTGACAGAAGGTCATGCCTTCACATGCCTTCATGATGATGGCCTTAGTTGTGTGAATAAGACTATAGCCTTCTTCTCTTTTTTTTTTTTTTTTTTTTTGATTCGCAACTATGCCTGAAAGGATAAGGCAGCCTACGTACCCGAGATGGGATCAAGTCACACGTAGTTCCGTTTTTTTTTTTTTTTTTGGATTCGCAATTGTGCCTTAAAGGATAAGGCTGCCTACGTACCCGAGATGGGATCAAGTCACATGTAGTTCCTTTTTTTTGTTTTTGTTTTTTTTGCTGTTAACACCTAGAAATGATTGGCCTTCAAGTGCAGAGCGTTCCAATTGTTAGGTGTGCTCTTTACTTCCTTATCTTGCAGCTTGTATGCCCCTAATCCACGCACTTCTGTTATCTTGTGAGGACCTTCCCAAGCAGAACTAAACTGATGCTCTGGACCAACTTGTAGCTTATACATGATAACCTCTAGGTCGACCCTTAGCATGTCAGCGTGTGACCATGCAAAGAAATCAGAGTTAGACCTGAGAAAGTCGATAAGTCTCCTTCGTATATTAGTTGGCAACTTCGAGCCGACGCTTACTTTTCTATCAGGGTTGTTTTTTGATAGCGGAACCTTGTCGAGCTGTTCGACTTTTGGTTCCTCAACAAGGAGAAGAGATGGTAGATTATGGAGTTGAAAAGGCTGTTTACATTCCCTTTCAGCGCAGTTTGATAGCACGAACGTAAGTTTTCTTGCTCTCTTCTGATTTCCTTAACTCCCCATGGGGTTGGAAATTTGATGCATTGGTGAAGGCTGGAAGGTACCGCACCCATATCGTGAATCCATAGACGTCCCATGATCGCATTGTAAGCTGAAGTGCTATCAACTATCAAGAATTTTGTTTGTTTGTTGATTCCTTCTGTGTATATAGGTAAGATCACTTCTCCCATACTCTGCGTAACCTCTCCACTGAAACCTACCAGGGATGTCGATTTTCTTATAACCGCAACTTCATCCAAGCCCAGCTCTTTGTAAGCTCCTAAGTAGAGAATATTCATAGAGCTTCCGTTATCTATAAGTACTCTTTTCATCAGGCTGTTAGCGATTGTCAGAGATATGACAAGTGCGTTGTCGTGGGTACCTAACACTCCGTCACTTTCATCATGTGTGAAGCTTATTGGACACGTTGATATCGCATCGCGTCTGCCAATGTCGTTGCTTTGCCGATTTCTTGCACTCCTGGTGCTTTTCTTGGCTGCCGAATGAGTTATCCCACTTATCTCTGAACCTCTAAATATGACATCGATTACGTGGTCGATCTTCGGAGGTGTGGTAGGACGAGACCTTTTGGAAGCCATGTCGTTGCTTTTGTCATCAATGCGACTCTTAGCTTTGTCAGAGAGAAATTCTCTAAGGTGCCCTTTCTTCAACAGCTCATTCACCTCCATTCTGAGTGAAATACAATCTTCAGTCGATGACCGTGATCATTATGGAATTCGCACCATTTCAAAGTGTCACGCTTGTCATCTGGAGTTTTCATCTTCTGAGGCCATCTCACCGTTCCTCCTAGTTGTTTCAGTGCTCCGATCAATTCCGCATCGGATATTGAAAGGTTGCTCATATCAGGCCAAGTAGATGTTAGACGTTTGTCGACATCTGTTATGCTGAATGGTCAATGGGAGCTTCTACTGTCATTCCGACTGTCGTTTCTACTGGTAGTGCTATCGTTTTGAGGTCTTCGATAAGGTCTGTCATCTCTCGCAGACTTTTCGGTCCTTTCCACGCGTGATTCAAACTGAGGAGAGCGTCGATGTCGATAACCAGGATCTTCTTCCCAGTTTATCATTGACCATGCTCTGGAAAGTACGTCTTCCATTGTCTTGCACTGGTACTTTGGTAGCTCTTTGTATAGATCACCATTTGGGAGCAGACCTCGCTTGAAGGCTGAGATGGCTGTAGCTGTGACACAGCTTGAAATGGACACTTTCTCTTTGTTGAATCGTCCAACGTAGCTTCTAAGTGTCTCTCCTCTTGCTTGTATCACCTAGTAGAGATCATCAGACGTGCTTTCAAGGTTTCTGCTACTTGCGAATTGTTCGATAAAGCGATCGGTCAGCGAAGCAAATGAATCGATAGAAGCGTTTGGTAGGTTTGTAAACCATTAGAGGGTTGGTCCCGTGAGACTCGAACCGAATCCCTTGCACATGCTAGCTTTACGGTATTCTCTCTCGATCGTAGTAGTGAACATCCTTTGCTTGTATTATGCGATGTGATTGTCAGGATCTGTTGTTCCGTCGTACATCATCATTGTAGGGATTGTGAACCTCTTAGGCATCTCCACAAGTGCGACCTCGTCCGTGAATGGAGTATCTGCGTAGCAGTTAAGAGCGCTCTTCCTTATTGGTGGTGCTACGCCTGGTAGCCGCTTAAGCGTTGCTTCCATCTCTGCGATACGTTTGAAAATAAGATCCATGTTGTCAGGTACCACGACAGTTGTTGCGTCGTTAGGACGAGGTCCTTAATGAACAACGTGTGTCCTTGCACCTTCTGTGGCAGGTGTATCACCAACGAGAGATCGCATTGGATCAACACGTCTCCGGTATCGCTCTCGAGCTTCAGCTTCGGTGTCTCTGTCTGAGGCAACCAGAGCAGCGTTTTCAGACCTTCAGGTAGCATTCTCCGCCTCAAGTAGCTTAAGTCGCTCTTCACTCTATTTCATGTGAGTGATGAGGATCTCAAGTTGAGCAAGGGGATCTTGTGTTTCTTCACTTCCGGAGGTATCGCGTTCACCATCGGTCGTCATATCTTACGTAGTTGAACTATCCCCTCTTTCTAGCGCCAAACTGTTTGGGATAAATTTAACACGTTCGAATAGTTCTACGGAATGACGAAAGACAAGTATCTTTATTGATGATTGATCTTAAAACAATACAACTCGTAGGTACAATAAGTTGAAAGCGTAAAGTGATTGCTTTGAGAAGATCTTCAGAGGTATTGCGATTCGTAGGTATCTCCAAAGGTCGGATTAGCAGGTATCGGAGCTTTGCAGAGGTATCCTCGAAGGTCCGATTAGCGTGAATTAGAGTTTCGTAGGTATCTCGTAAGTCTCTCGTAGCTTGTGTTTGAAAGCGGCGAGAGGTTATTTGCTAGGGTTTTAGCTATGTTTTCGATCTTCCCTATGCTCTCTCGGGAGCTCTCCTTTTATAGAGTTCTTTTAAACCTTAGGTCGGCCCATAGGTCGGTTCATAGGTCGGTTTTGTAGTTACCTTCTAAGATTCAGACCTATCATTAATTGGAAGTTCGTATATAAAGATTCGGAGGTATCTAATCCCGTAGGATTCGGAGGTAGGAGATTTGGACATGTACCAATAGGGCTTGTATCATTTGGACCCATGCCACTTGGGCTTAGGTACATGTTGACTTTTATGATATGTATGTACCTGTTAACTTTATACACAAGTCAACTCATTTATTAATTTTTCCTAACAACATACTCTCTTTTTCAATCGCACGTTGCTCAAGCTTGTTCGAGGTGGCTCTCGGACATGTTTGTACTCGAGAAGGTAGTTATCGAAGTGTAGCTTTGACTCTTTGTTTTACATCTTCCCTTTTTGCTTACTTTTGCCTTGCTCGGCTATAATACTTTTGCCTTGCTCGGCTCTGTTTTACATGATGAGTTGTGATGGATATCCAGTGCGCAAGAGTTTAGAGAGTCTAGGTATCGAGTATTATAAACGACTCTATTCGATGGTCGATGTGGACTAAGTTGTCCAGAAATTATCACATGGAGGATTTATGCCACTTTTGTCGGAGGATCAGGCTAGACTTAGCAAGCCTTTGTTGGCCGGGGAGATAGAGAGGGATATTCGTAATATGGGTAAGTTCAAAGCTTCGGGACTGAATAGTTTACAACCAATATTTTCTATCAACGCTATTGGGACGTTATGGGTGGATCGGTGAACCGGTTGGTGTTAGAATTTTTTGTGACCGCAAATCTACAAAATGATACTAATGATGTGATTGTGGTGATCATAGCTAATGTTATGAAACTGGAGATGATAACGCAATTTCGACCAATTAATTTATGTAATGTGTTGGTTAAAATAATTCCTAAGACGATAGTTGGAAGGTTGAAAGATGTTATGACGAAACTAATAGGGCCTGCTCAGACAAGTTTCATACCAGGTCGATTGAGCACGGATGTTGGGATCAGAATTTCCTCTTCCGTAGATCCGTAGGAGTTTATGAATAATTTGAACCATATCCCCTGCGAATCCCCGAAGACTCAATGCTTTTATTTTATTGATTACAAACCGAATTTGATCCGCCTAAAACCCACCTTATTTGGCTTAGCGTAATTTCTTAATTTGCATTACTTTTGTGTGTTCTAAATCTCTGTGGATTCAATCCCTATGTACTACAATTGATTAACTGTGCACTTGCATTTTTGATATTTTAATTAGGGTAAACATTTACTCCCATCATTCGCCGATCCCACTTATTGAGGAGGTAAGGGAACCACTACCTGCGGGTTATGAAGCTTTGACGGTTTAGGGATTTCGAGTAGATAGTAAAGGATGGGACCACAACAGAAATGTATTGTTGTAACATCCCAAAACCAAAAATTCAGTTTTTGGTAAGGGTGTCGATCGACACCATGGGAGGGTGTCGATCGACACCAAGTTCTGCGTTTCGGGTCGGTTTAGTTGTTAATCGCGGTTTGGCTCGGTTTGAGGGTTTTTACCCTAGGGCTCGTGTATAAAAGCCCATAGGCAGTTCGTGGCTGCGTGGGGGAAAGGAGAAATCAGAGAAAATAGTGAGAGAGAAGAGAGAATCCGATCGTTCTTGAGGATTGTTGCAAAGAAATCCTCGAGACATCGTTATTTGAGTGTTTAGAATCCGTAGGATCGTTGTTCTTCGTTATTTCTTAAAGAATTCCGTGGGACCAGTGAGTTTCTAAGCCGTGAAGCTCTGTTCGTGTTGTGCTCGAGTCTAAACCGAATCCAATCACCGTTCCTAGGCTAAGGTGAGTTGTGACCGCGGTTTCTAGGCTATGACGATAATTGGTGGTGTTTTCGTGATTGTTTGGATTGAGATTTCGTGTGATGATTATGGTTATGGTTTCTGTGGTTTGCTTGTTGTATTGTGGTGATTTTTCTGTGCAGGTTGTGCGACTCGTGTAATCGGAATCGAGTCTCGAGAGGAGAAAGACTCGGTTCCGCGTTGCAGTGAGGGGTGTCGATCGACACCAGGTTTGGTCGTGTGTCGATCGACGCCTATGTGGTGTCGCTCGACACCGGACTTGAAGTCGTGTCGATCGACACCTTTGTGGTGTCGCTCGAGACCCAGTTCTATCTTACCCGAATCGTTTTGTATTGTGTTGTTGAGTTGTGAATTGTGCTGTGTGATGGTTTATTGGTTGTTGTCTTGTAATATCTGAGCCTGCTTGTTACGCCGGTAGGCGGGATGAGCAACTCACTAAGTATTTATGAAATACTTACGCAACTCTTATTACCATGTGTTGCAGGTAAAAGAATTGTGTGATCGCGTAAGCATGGCAGAGGAAGAGGATGATTAGGAATTTGGGAATTGTGATTAGGTTGTTAGAATGGATTGGATGATTATTGGAATTTGGATTTGAATTAAGTTGTTGTTGATAGGTGTTAGTTTATAATTCGTGAATTGGTTATTGAATCTTGTCTTGCTGTATATTGGATTGTCATTTCTTGAGAATAGGTTCCTGTGATTTATTTCCTGAGAACTTCTGCGTAGTAACGGTTAGGAAAATAGTCGTTGAGGATTAATATTTATGGGAATATTAATCTGGACTATTTAATTAAATGTTTTAAAAAAAAGAAAATGCGGGTGTTACATTTTGGTATCAGAGCCCTTACGGTTCTAGGGCTAGTAGTGATTTTGATGAACTGAGACTATGTGTTTAAATTGATTATGTGTGCTTAGTTAATTGTAGTCTTAGAATCATCCTCTTCAAGCCTTTAAAGAGATTCAGCGGTAAGTTATTACTTGTGTTTTTGATTGTGACTTCTAGTATGCTTATCTGCTGCTCTGTGGCAGTGCAGCGAGATGGCTCCAGGCGCTAGAGGTCGTGGTAGAGTTGGTGTCCGTGGTGGCAGAGTTGGTGGTAGTGGAGGCCGTGGTCGTGGTCCTGTGATTGAGTCGTCTAGTGGCGTGGCTGCGAGTGCTACGTAGGTGTCAGAGACTCCTACACATTTTGTGGGATCCGAGAGCGAGACCAGTGCTAGTTGATATATCATGGTTTTTACCGGTTTTCAACCATGATATAAGTCCATGTTTTAGTGTCTTTTGGTGTTTTTGGTATTGTTTTAGAGCCTTTACAGGAACTGGACCGTCTGGAGCAGAAAAGATGTTTACTGGAAGTTTTGGAGCATTTTGGGACACAAGGAGGAAAGAGCTGAAAAGATCAAGTCAAAATCGGACAGAAGAGCAAGCGTCGATCGACAGAGATCATTGATGTCGATCGACAAGAGTTTTGACGAGACACAAAGTTTTTCCAGTGGATGTCATGTCGATCGACATGCATTATGGCTGTCGATCGACACGTGTATTTAATGAAGAAAAGTCCGTTCGAAGCCCAAAGTTTCCAGATGTTTACTTTTATGTTTATGACGGTTTGGGACCTCTATATATACGTTTTCCAAGCCATTGTTTAGGCTTATGCTTTATTTTATCAATTACTTAGAGATTTTCATTAATAAAAAGATGTTTACTTCTATGATCATGTATGAGTAGCTTCCTTGTTAGGTTTAGGGATTTTCAAGGGTTGTTAATGATTTGCTAGATCTGATCATAATTGCTTAGGATTAATATCATTAGAAGTTCTTCATCTTAACTTGTTCTTATTGCTGATTCTTGATTAGCTACCTTGAATCTGATCTTAGGGTAATTAATAGAAACGACAGTTTTATTGATTCCTTGAACTAGTTTTTGATGAGCAAAATTCCTATTCGCAAAGGAATTTGGCTTAGGGTTTTGTGAACAGTTGAACCTGAAATTAATGCTTGTTTAGATTCATAGGATTCGCAAAGGAATTTGGTTTTCTAGGATTTATTCATAGATAATATTCGCAGCGACAGCTGGTTTGTTTTACTTTCGTGTTCATGTTTAGGAACTGAGCTTCATAAATCCTATCATTAATTGATCATCTGCATATCTGATTCGCCTGAGATTTCCCTGTGCCTAGCGTCTTTCTTTAACTGATTTACAACCATTTTTAATTGCATTGATTTACTCCTTTCATATTATTTCACCTAGCATAATCTGAATCTATTAATCTATTGTGTTTTCCTTGACTTCCTGTGGATCGATAACCCTAAATACTGCGATTGACCTCTTAATTTGAGAGAGTCCAGCTCTAGGGATAATTTGAGCATATCACTAGTGCTAGTGTGAGTGCTGTGGACGTCGGGAGAGGTGCCGGGCTAGCTGGTGGAGGAGTGGGCCCAGGTGTGAGTGCTGTTCCGGCTCAGGATCGTTTGGATCGTATGGAGGGTCTTCTGGCGCAGTTGATGGAGCGGTTTCTGGCAGCGGTTCCGGTTCAGGCTTCAGTAGTGCCTCCAGTAGCGGGGGTGCAGCCGAGGGCTGCGGTAGCTGAGGTGCATCCGACTTATCTGGAGATGATGGGTCAGATGCGGCATTTGAGTACTGCTTTCTTTGCATGCGGTGTTGGGCCTGAGGAGGCAGATGAGTGGCGTATGCGCATGGAGCGCAACTTCCGTTCGGTTCGATATCCGGAGGATTATCGGGTTGAGATAGCGGTTCATTATCTGAGTGGTGATGCGCATCTTTGGTGGAGAGCGATTGAGGCCAGGAGGCCTGGTGCAGTATGGACCTGGGGAGAGTTTGTGGCTGAGTTGAACGCCAAGTACTTTCCTCAGGAGGTTTAGGTCGTCTCGGGACGAGGTTTGTGGAGATGGTTCAGGGTGATCGTACTGTGCGAGAGTATGATGCGGAGTTCAGTAGGTTGCTTGTCTATGCGGATCGAGGCATGGAAGACGAGCGGATGCAGGTTCAGAGGTTCCTGAGGGGACTTCATGCAGATTTGAGGATTCGCTGTCGAGTATTGGAGTACGCCTCTAGGGCGAGGGTGGTAGAGATGGCTGCAGGCATTGAGGAAGATCTGAGAGGTCATTCAGCTGTAGCAGTTCCAGCGGCAGTTGTTCCAGCAGTTCAGCCGAGGAGTTAGTAGCAGCAGAGTGGTCACGGTTCTGGATCTGGTTCTGGTGCGCAGGGTCAGAAGAGGAGATGGGACGATGCGTCTAGAACGAGTTCGAGGAGTCACGACAGTCATGGGTGTTTCGGATGCGGGAGTTCTAAGCATCGCGTGGCAAACTGTCCCATGTTTTCCGGGGAGGCTAGGGTTTGCTTCCATTGCCGAGAGCTGGGGCATATTAGGCCGATGTGTCCCAAGTTGCGGCCGTTGGCGCTTGCAGTGGTTCACCCAATAGCGGCGCAGCCGTTAGCTCAGGTAGCGGCAGAGCAGCCGTTGGGTCAGGAGCGCAGCGTGGGCATGAGTAGTTGAGGAGCAGGTCGAGGATCGAGCTAGTTTTGTTCCTTTTCGGTTTATTTCCAGTTTTCTGAGTTTCGAGCTTTGGTGTTGTTGTTTCTGGATTATTGTATTTTCGTTGGTGTTGAACGATTTACATTTTGAAAATTATAAGATGGTTTTCCTTATTTATTTTCATACGAGTTATGAGGCGAGTGGTTCTTTATGTGTTTTATATGTGTGGACCATGGTTGGTCGGTTCTGTGAGGTTATTCCAGGCTAGGAATACCGAGATTATACCATGGGAGGCAGCTCTAATCAGAGGAGATATGTGTTCTCCTGTGTACTTATTAGGAAGCGTGTTCCCGGAATAAGTAGCGAAGGATGTGAGATCTCTTGCGGGGATGTGAGATCCCCAGATACCGTTGGCTCGATTAGAGGGAGCCTCTGAGGTCAGGGGAGGATCTCGTGTGGTATCAGTCGTGTTAGGCCGGGATTTTGGTCCATGTTGGACAATTGCGGAACGAGTGGGAATCTCGTGTAGTGTTGGCGGGAGCAGTCAAGATTATGGTCTATGATAGACGGTTCGGATGGCTTGAGATGTGAGCCAAGTATCGCTGGTCAGGCTAGGCCGTGGATTGAGTCCTGGTATCGGATGTAGCATTGTGAAATTCAAATCTAGACTGACGGGCGATTGTACATGTTCTTGTTTGATTGTTGTACGATTGGCCGCCGGACCTAGTTTGGATTAAGAATGTCGCGTAGTCGGGACTGGCGGGTGGTTGTACATGTTCTTGTTTGATTGTTGTACAATCGACCGTCAGGCTTATTTGGACTAAAGATGTTGCATAAAAAGGTTTCGAGCAAATCTAGGCAAGGAATGGGCAATTGGAGTGGTGGTTATACTTTTCGGTTTGTCAAACGTGTTTGGGGTATGCACGAGGTTATTACAGTGTGATCAAGGAATTCCAAGAAGTGTTCGTTATCATGCTTAGCGTTTATATTTTGGAATGTTCGAGGAATTCTGAGGAGCTTGAAGTTCATTGCTTTGGTTTGGGAGAGGTTCGGAAATAGCAGCTGTATGCGGAGTCGAGCAGTACTGTTATGAGGGGCGCCGGTATTGGTTGCAAGATGACAGATAGGAGTATCTGGAGGTTTTAAGGTTCGTCATGGATGACAATCCAGTATTTGGAGGACGTTTTTGGTTGGTTGGACATGACGCGTTGAGCAATCCAATTCTGGGTTTACGGTTGATCGTGCATGTTCTTGTTTGATTGTTGTGCGATCAATCCGTTAGACCTAGTCCGGGTTAGGAGGAGTGTCAAGGTCATGCGTGTTCGTCGCAGGCTAGGTCGAAGCTAGCTGAGAAGGTTGTTTCCTTAAAAGTTCGTCGCAGGAGTGTATTAAGCGGTTTGTGTGGCTCAGGGGAGGAATCTGAGTCGTGAGTGGTTTGAGGTAGTCGGTTAAGCTTCAGGTCTCTTCGAACGTGTTGGGAATGTCCTGAAATCACACTTGTAATCACTCCAATGATAGTTGTAATGTCAAGATTAGACATTCATATGATACTAGGTGATCATGACGTTTTGCTAGAAACCTCTGATGATCTATGAGTTATGAACTTATTGCTAGTATTATATGATCCTACAGGGTCACACACCTAAGCAAATAGGATGCGCTTTATATGGGAATAATCATTAATGTAATGATCCAAATGATGTGTATTTGATACACATTATTTTAGTGTTTTAAAGAGTGTGTCGATCGACACACATAGGTTGTGTCAATCGACACGGGCTAAATCCAAAATAGGGATTTCGGTTTAACGACTTAATTAATTCTGACTCGGTTCAGGATAAATTAGGTTTTTCTCCAGGGCCTATATATAGAGATATGAGGCACGACCTGGAAGATAAGCTTTGCTGATAGCCGTCACTCTGAAACACTAAATCCCAAAAGAGATCTGATCACCGGTTCTAGCATTCCGGCGGATTCCTATTTGTGTGCGTGTGGACTATCCGTAGAGGCATAGCATTTGACGTGCTCGTAATCTCGATCACTTGCTAATTTCGCTGCAAACTCCAGGTATAATCGAGATCTAGTTTTTCAGTTTATTCATTTACAAACCCTAGATCCTAGGAAAAGGAACTATAACGTAGGTGGATTAATAGAGATTAATCTGGGTAACCTAGTACAAATTCCTACAGTGGTATCAGAGCTTTAGGGTTTAACTAGTAATCTGAATGAACAGTAATCCGGATTTGATCGTATTTGTTTCGTAAAATCGTTTTTCGTGAAATCTGTTCAAATCGGTAAAGATACCTAGTCGTGTCGATCGACACAATGGTTGTGTCGATCGACACTACTGTCTCTGCCTTGCGATCAATGATCCGGTTCAATTGGATTGAATCGGTTATCGTGCTCGGTTAACAGATCGATTAAACCGAATGTCGGTTTAATGCGGTTTGGTTGGCGTCGATCGACACAAATGTTGTGTCGATCGACACCGACTGGTAATCGATCCGGTTCAATTAGATTGACCGGTTATCGATCCGGTTCAATTTAATGGACCGGTTATCGAGAATTAAATCTGGTTTAGTCAGTGTCGATCGACACTAATGTAGTGTCGATCGACACGAACCGGTTATTGAAATTCTGTGTCGATTATCGAATCCGGTTCGATTGGATTGATCGGGTTTTGATGAACTGTAACAGAAGAGTAAGTGTCGATCGACACTAAGGTAGTGTCGATCGACAGCTTACACAGATTGATGGTTAGTGAACCTGAAATCAAATAACCGAACCGGATTTAATAAGATTGGGTTCCTGAATGCATATATGATATGTGTTAAGGATTAAATGTTCAGTTCCTCGACTAAATATCAAGTGTTCTGGATGTCTTCCCGATCTTGTCAGCTGTCAAGGCTCATTTAATTGCGCGATAGGCTTGCAGTGCAAGGTATCTGCAGTTACATGAGTGAGGCAGTAGGTAATTGAGTTGATGGGCTTGCAGTGCATGGCATCAACTATTACATGACAGAAGAGATTGGTTTACTTGAATGGGCTATCAGAAGTTCTGGGCCCAGAGACATCAGGTGGTTAGAACATAAGATGTTTTATCCACAACCAAGAATCATATTGGATATGATTAGCAAAGTGTTCCTTACCTGTATAGCTAAGATTTGAGTAACAGCCAGTGGCTCGCTCGGGTTTTAGTGAAACATGGATCTTGGATCATTATATTCTTTTGAGGAAATATAGTTTGAATATAATGCGAGTTTTCTTAATTGTTAAGTTTACTCTTTTATTGAACATCATAACTAACCCTCTACCTCTTTTGTTTCAGCTATGTCAAGCTCAAACAACACTTTCTCCATAAGATCCGTCCTTGAGAAGGACAAGTTGAATGGATCTAATTTTCTTGAATGGTATCGGAATCTGAGAATTGTTCTCAGACAGGAGAAAAAGGAATATGTCCTTGATAGAGTTCTCCCCGAGAAGTACCGTTCCAATGCTTCGCAGACAGAAAAGAATGCTTGGGATAAGCATTCTAATGATGTGGTCGATGTGACTTGTCTGATGCTGGCTACCATGAACTCAGATTTGCAGAAGCAATATGAGAACGTGGCGTCGCCCATCGAGATAATCACTAGCCTGAAAGCTATGTTTCAGGAGCAGGCTCGAACTGAGAGATACCAAACGGTTAAATCTCTAGTTGAGTGCAAGCTGCCAAGTGATGCTCCAGTGAGTCCCCACGTCATTAAGATGATGGGTTATATTGATAACTTGGGGAAACTGGACTGTCCCATTAGCCAAGAGTTGGCTACTGACATCATACTGCAGTCACTGCCGCCAAGCTATGATACGTTCATTATGAACTATAATATGAACAGCTTGACGAAGACGTTGACTGAGTTACATGGCATGCTCAAGACAGCTGAGCCAAACATCAGGAAGGGTGCCCCAAATGTGCTTATGGTACAAGGGGGCAAAAAGTTTAAGAAACCCGGCAAAGGCAAGGGAAAGGGCAGGAGCGTCCAGGTTACGAACCAGGACAAACCTGCGCCGACTCCTAAGCCAAAGGCTGGCCCTTCTGGTGCTGATAAATGTCATTTCTGTAATGAGCCGGGGCATTGGAAAAGAAATTGCAACAAATTCCTGGAAGGTTTGAAGAACAAAAAGAAGACGTACGAGACGACTTCTCCAGGTATTTATGTTATTGAAGTAAATGTTACTTCTACAGGTTCTACCTCATGGGTATTAGATATCGGTTGTGGTGCTCACATTTGTACTAATGTGCAGGCACTAAGCAATAGTAGGACGCTGAAGAAAGGGCAAGTGGAGCTGCGAGTCGGGAATGGAGCAAAGGTTGCTGCGTTGGCCGTGGGCACTTATCATTTTTCTTTGCCTTCGGGCTTGGTTTTAGAATTAAACAATTGCTATTATGTACCTGCGATAAGCAGAAACATCATTTCTGTTTCCTGTTTGGATTTAGAAGGATTTGATTTTGCTATTAAGAATAAATGTTGTTCTTTCAATCGTAATGGTATGTTTTATGGTAGCGGCCCATTAGAGAATGGGCTTTACGTTTTAAACCAATCAATGCCCGTATATAACATAAATGCTAAGCGGTTTAAGTCCAATGACGAAAACCCAACCTTTCTCTGGCACTGTCGATTGGGTCACATAAATGAGAAACGCATACAGAAGCTCCATAGTGATGGACTTTTGGGCTCATTTGATTATGAATCATGTGAGAAATGTGAATCTTGTTTGATGGGCAAAATGGCAAGGGCCCCTTTCAACAAACCAAATGAAAGGGCCAGTGACTTATTGGGCCTTGTACATACAGATGTATGCGGTCCGATGAGCACAAATGCTAGAGGAAATTATCAATACTTCATTACCTTTACTGATGATTTCAGTAGGTATGGCTATGTCTATCTAATGAGACACAAGTCGGAATCCTTTGAGAAATTTAAGGAGTTCCAGAATGAAGTAGAGAACCAACTTGGCAAAAGTATTAAAGCTCTTCGATCAGATCGTGGAGGAGAATACTTAAGTCAAGAGTTCAGTGATCATCTGAGAGAGTGTGGAATTGTTTCACAGCTCACTCCTCCTGGAACACCCCAATGGAATGGAGTTTTTGAGAGGAGGAATCGGACCCTATTGGATATGGTTCGATCAATGATGAGTCACACAGACCTTCCATTATCCTTTTGGGGATACGCTCTAGAAACGTCTGCGTTTACACTAAACAGAGTCCCATCAAAATCAGTTGCGAAGACACCACATGAGATGTGGACTGGAAATGTTCCAAGTTTGTCTTTTCTGAAAATTTGGGGTTGTGAAGCTTATGTAAAACGTTTAATATCCGATAAGCTCGCACCCAAATCTGATAAGTGCTTTTTCGTTGGTTATCCTAAGGAAACCAAGGCGTACTACTTCTACAACCGTTCTGAGAACAAAGTGTTTGTTGCTCGGGATTGTACTTTCCTGGAGAGAGAGTTTCTTCACAAGAAGAATAGTGGAAGTAAAGTACTACTCGAAGAAGTTCGAGAATCACAGGAACCTGCTCAACCTTATCAGGAAGAGCAGCAGGTGGAACCACAAGGAGTTGTGGAACCTGAACCACAAGGAGTTGTGGAACCTGCGCCTGTGATGCCTGAAGTTCGCAGATCCGGAAGGATCCGTCACGAACCTGATAGATACTATGGGTTTCTCATGAACGAGTGTCATGACCTGTTGATCATTGACAGTGACGAGCCTGCGAATTTCGAAGAAGCGATGTTGGGCCCTGACTCCGAAAAGTGGCTTGGAGCCGCTAGATCCGAAATGGGATCCATGTCAGAAAACCAAGTATGGTCCTTGGTAGATTTACCCGATGGTATAAGACCCATTGAGTGTAAATGGATCTTCAAAAAGAAGATTGACGTGGATGGGAATATTCAGATATTCAAAGCTAGATTAGTGGCTAAAGGTTTCAAGCAAATTCATGGTATTGACTATGATGAGACCTATTCCCAGTCGCTATGCTTAAATCCATTCGGATACTCCTAGCAACTGCCGCTTATTATGATTATGAGATTTGGCAGATGGATGTGAAAACAGCTTTCCTTAACGGAATTCTGGAAGAAGATGTGTATATGACACAACCTGAAGGTTTCACTGGTCCTAAGAACGCTGGGAAAGTATGCAAGCTTCATCGATCCATTTATGGATTGAAGCAAGCATCAAGGAGTTGGAATCTTCGTTTTGATGAAGCAGTCAAAAAGTTTGACTTTATCAAGAACGAAGAAGAACCATGTGTATACAAGAAGACTAGTGGGAGCGGAGTTGCATTTCTCGTACTGTATGTAGATGACATACTTCTTCTCGGAAATGACGTTCCATTGCTTCAGTCTGTAAAGACTTGGCTTGGAAGTTGTTTTTCCATGAAAGACATGGGTGAAGCCGCGTACATTCTTGGAATTAGAATCTATAGAGATAGATTCAATAGGCGAATTGGATTGTGTCAGGATACTTATATTGATAAGGTATTACACAGATTCAACATGCAAAATTCCAAGAAGGGCTTCACGCCTATGTTGCATGGCGTTATTCTTAGCAAGAAGCAGTGTCCTTCGACACAAGCTGAGCGGAAACGAATGAATAGTTTTCCTTATGCTTCGGCAATAGGATCTATAATGTATGCCATGCTATGTACTCGTCCAGATGTTGCTTGTGCCTTAAGCATGACGAGTAGATACCAATCTGATCCAGGTGAGTGTCACTGGACAGCAGTCAAGAATATCCTCAAGTATTTGAGAAATACTAAGGATAAGTTCTTGGTATATGGAGGAAGTGATGAGCTAGTCATAAGTGGATTCACGGATGCAAGTTTTCAGACGGACAGAGACGATTTCCGGTCTCAGTCTGGTTATGTCTTTTGTCTGAATGGCGGTGCAGTAAGTTGGAAAAGTTCCAAGCAGAGCACTATAGCTGATTCCACCACTGAGGCTGAATACATTGCCGCTTCGGAAGCAGCAAAGGAAGCTGTTTGGATCAAGAAGTTCGTGTCTGAACTTGGTGTGATTCCTAGTATCTTGGAGCCTGTAGCATTGTTTTGTGATAACAATGGAGCAATTGCTCAGGCAAAGGAACCAAGATCTCACCAGAAATCCAAACACATAGAGAGGAGATATCACTTGATTCGTGATATAATCGATAGAGGAGACGTGAAGATCAGTCGAGTTCCCACAGATGAGAATGTCGCTGATCCTCTGACCAAGCCCCTCCCAAGACCTAAGCATGAAAGTCATACGGCTGCTATAGGACTTAAGGAAATTAAGATGTGATCTTGATTTTAGTGGGAGTTGTCTTGTTTTAAGTTATGCTTTAATGTTCTTGTAATCACACTTTGATTATTTTAATGAAATATGATTTCGGTATTATTTAACTGTGTTTTTAAATAATGAGTCCCAAAGTAATTTATGACATTCTATAGGTCATCAAGTTGAGGACTTGATCATGAAACCCTATGAGAATTAAATGACATAGATTATATTTGTCCCTGGTCGAGGTTGTTAATGTGGGACACTAACAACCGCGTGAGACTAGCATGTGAGGTGACTGATGACTAAGTTTCATGGAGTCATTAATAAGAGTATTAAAGTAAATCACATAGATATATGTTGGAGAACATATGATCAGACATGACCCGCTAATGAGAACTCTACAGGAAATTAAGTGTCATGAGAGATTCTCATAACGACTATAGAGTATAGTCCTTAGACCTGAGTTCATCATGATTTCTTACATATGAATTGGTCCACTTTGACAATGTCAAACGTTATCCGTAACAGGTGACAATAAAGGCATTGATTGGGCGTATCATGAAGTGTGTGAAGGAACAGGGATGGAACAAGATGGGATTTGTCCCTCCTGGAAAACGGGAGATAAATATCTCAGGGCCCATCGAAGATTTGATACTGAGGAATGTGTGGCCGCACTCGAACGAGCTGAATGTCAGTCGTTTGTATTGTCAGTATAAATCAGAGTTCGATGAACATGATTTTGGTTGAATAAGGATGACACGATACTTGCCTTATGCCATATCGAGATATAGCGACAAAGGGATTATTGGAATAGTTGATTCCAGTACAAGTGGGAGATTGTTGGGAATGTCCTGAAATCACACTTGTAATCACTCCAGTGATAGTTGTAATGTCGAGATTAGACATTCATATGATACTAGGTGATCATGACGTTTTGCTAGAAACCTCTGATGATCTATGAGTTATGAACTTATTGCTAGTATTATATGATCCTACAGGGTCACACACCTAAGCAAATAGGATGCGCTTTATATGGGAATAATCATTAATGTAATGATCCAAATGATGTGTATTTGATACACATTATTTTAGTGTTTTAAAGAGTGTGTCGATCGACACACATAGGTTGTGTCGATCGACACGGGCTAAATCCGAAATAGGGATTTCGGTTTAACGACTTAATTAATTCTGACTCGGTTCAGGATAAATTAGGTTTTTCTCCAGGGCCTATATATAGAGATATGAGGCACGACCTGGAAGATAAGCTTTGCTGATAGCCATCACTCTGAAACACTAAATCCCTAAAGAGATCTGATCACCGGTTCTAGCATTCCGGCGGATTCCTATTTGTGTGCGTGTGGACTATCCGTAGAGGCATAGCATTTGACGTGCTCGTAATCTCGATCACTTGCTAATTCCGCTGCAAACTCCAGGTATAATCGAGATCTAGTTTTTCAGTTTATTCATTTACAAACCCTAGATCCTAGGAAAAGGAACTATAACGTAGGTGGATTAATAGAGATTAATCTGGGTAACCTAGTACAAATTCCTACAGAACGGGACAGGCAAAGTTTAGGCATGTGTACCGGCCGATGGTTTAGTACGCTGAGGCGTCAGGAGTGGTTTTGGATCCTTGTGGGGGCAGATCAGGGATCGATGTTCAGTACTCAGTATTTATTGCTCTAGGGACTGCGGTCCCGAATAACTCATGTGTTGGGAGGAGAGGTGAGCTCTCCTGTGTGTTGCTTTGGGATGTGAGATTCCAGTTAATCGTTGACTCGAAGGATGCGTCCGAGAGTGCGAGTGGTATGTGTTCTGATGGGCCATGGGATGCATCCTATGGGTGTCAGGTGTAGACTGAGTTAAGAGCAGTGGATATCTGGGGTGTGCGAGGAGTTTGGCTTGGAGTTGTGCTTTGAGGTTGAGGTGTGAAACTTCTGGGAAGTCGGTTGTGTTAGCCATGTGTTCGGTAGGAGTAGTATTGTTTTGCTAGAATAGGTTTTTGTGTGTTGTTATCAAGGAAAGTATCCTTAGTTTCAGATGCATGTTCACGTATGTGTTGACTACTCTAAGGAAGTATTTTCCTATATAGAGCCAGAGCTTGAGGGAGACGTCCTGAGAGTGGAGTGGCATCGGCATCGTTACCTCGAGGGAGACGTCCTGAGAGTGTGATGATGACAGTAAATATGAGTAATCAATATCTGATCGTGGCATGAGAATGGAACGGGATATGGACCTTGATGATTTTCTTGTGCATTCGGTTTCAACGACCGGGATATCGGGTGTAGTGTCTTGGTTGTGCATGGTCTTGTTTGATTGTTGCACGATCGATCGATCCAATTCTGGGTCTACAGCTGGTTGTACATGTTCTTGTTTGATTGTTGTGCGATCAATTGGGCAGACCTAGGCAGGATTTGTAAACATTGCATTTTGGTATTTCGGGCTAGGAGCCTTGCGCGTTTCTGTTAGAATAAATTTTAGGTCCTTATTGTGTTGTGGGTAGGCATTATGGAATTTATTACGGATGACTCATGATCTGGAGACGGTGGCTTTCCAGATTTTGTATCGGGGACAGTGGTTTCCTGTATATATACTGAGAGACGGTGGTTCTCTCCAGGAGACGGTGGTTTTCCTGTGTACGGATATTGGGACGGTAGTTTCCTTTATAGTACTGAGAGCCTATATTGGGACGGTGGTTTCCTCTATAGTGCTGAGAGACAGTAGGTCTCTCGGAGGGACGGTGTTTCCTTAGGGTGTGTGTGTGTGGATGAGTTAAAACGTAATAAATGTCTGAAAACGTGCGTATAAGTGTGGGCTTAGTTGTGGTCTTTTGAGATTATGTGAGAATCTTTGTCGGTTTGGGCGGATGCGGCCAGAGTGTGGAGTCTTGTGTCTTAGGATTCGAGGTCGAATCCAGTTTAGTGGGGGAGAATTGTAACATCCCAAAACCAAAAATTCAGTTTTTGGTAAGGGTGTCGATCGACACAATGGGAGGGTGTCGATCGACACCAAGTTTTGCGTTGGGTAATACTTGTATACACCCCCCTTTTGTTCACCTCCCTTGTTAACCTCCATTTTAATAACCAATCAAACTGCCATGTCATTTATCTATTAAAATAAAATAAAAAAACTAAGAAAAGAATAATAGTTAAAACTTTTAGGTTTGGGTTAACTAGTCCCAAATTAGGGTATAGTTTTGGGGTTTAGGGTTTGAGTTTGAGGTTTATAATTTATTTTGGGTTAATTATTCCCAAATTAGGGTATAGTTTTGGGGTTTAGGGTTTGAGTTTGGAGTTTATAATTTATCTTGGGTTAACTATTCCCAAATTAGGGTATAGTTTTGGGGTTAGTGTTTGAGTTTGGGGTTTATATTTTCTTTTGAGTTTGGGTTTTAGGGTTTAATTATACCCTAAACCCCGAACTCAAATACTAATTCCAAACTCAAACCCTAAACCCCAAAACTCAAACCCTAAACTCCAAAACTATACCCTAATTTGGAAATAGTTAACCCAAAATAAATTATAAACCCCAAACTCAAACCCTAAACCCCAAAACTATACCCTAATTTGGGAATAGTTAACCCAAAATAAATTATAAACCCCAAACTCAAACCCTAAACCCCAAAACTATACTCTAATTTGGGAATAGTTAACCCAAAATAAATTATAAACCCCAAACTCAAACCCTAAACCCCAAAACTATACCCCAATTTGGGATTAGTTAACCCAAACCTAAAAGTTAACTATTATTCTTTTATGAGTTTTTTTTTCTTTTTTTTAATAATTAAATGACATGGCAGTTTGATTGGTTATTAAAAGGGAGGTGAACAAGGGAAGTGAACAAAGGGGGGTGTATACAAGTATTACTCTTTTGCGTTTCGGGTCGGTTTAGTTTTTAATCGCGGTTTGGCTCGGTTTGAGGGTTTTTAACCCAGGGCTCGTGTATAAAAGCCCATAGGCAGTTCGTGGCCGCGTGGGGGGAAAGGAGAAATTAGAGAAAATAGTGAGAGAGAAGATAGAATCCGATCGTTCTTGAGGATTGTTGCAAAGAAATCCTCGAGACATCATTATTTGAGTGTTTAGAATACGTAGGATCGTTGTTCTTCGTTGTTTCTCGAAGAATTTTGTGGGACCAGTGAGTTTCTAGGCCGTGAGGCTCTGTTCGTGTTGTGCTCGAGTCTAAACCGAATCCAATCACCGTTCTTAGGCTAAGGTGAGTTGTGACCGCGGTTTCTAGGCTATGACGATAATTGGTAGTGTTTTCGTGATTGTTTGGATTGAGATTTCGTGTGATGATTATGGTTATGGTTTCTGTGGTTTGCTTGTTGTATTGTGGTGATTTTTCTGTGCAGGTTGTGCGACTCGTGTAATCGGAATCGAGTCTCGAGAGGAGAAAGACTCGGTTCCGCGTTGCAGTGACGGGTGTCGATCGACACCAGGAGGGTGTCGCTCGACACCAGGTTTGGTCGTGTGTCGATCGACGCCTATGTGGTGTCGCTCGACACCGGACTTGAAGTCGTGTCGATCGACACCTTTGTGGTGTCGCTCGACACGCAGTTCTGTCTTACCCGAATCGTTTTGTATTGTGTTGTTGAGTTGTGAATTGTGTTGTGTGATGGTTTATTGGTTGTTGTGTTGTAATATCTGAGCCTGCTTGTTACGCCGGTAGGCGGGAAGAGCAACTCACTAAGTATTTATGAAATACTTACGCAACTCTTATTACCATGTGTTGCAGGTAAAAGAATTGTGTGATCGCGGAATCATGGCAGAGGAAGAGGATGATTAGGAATTTGGGAATTGTGATTAGGTTGTTAGAATGGATTGGATGATTATTGGAATTTGGATTTGAATTAAGTTGTTGTTGATAGGTGTTAGTTTATAATTCGTGAATTGGTTATTGAATCTTGTCTTGCTGTATATTGGATTGTCATTTCTTGAGAATGGGTTCCTGTGATTTATTTCCTGAGAACTTCTGCGTAGTAACGGTTAGGAAAATAGTCGTTGAGGATTAATATTTATGGGAATATTAATCTGGACTATTTAATTAAATGTTTAAAAAAAAATAAAAAATGCGGGTGTTACAATTGTATATGGCTGAGAATCTGAGGCTAGAACTGGCCACTGTGGTACGTAGTGGATAATGTTATAGGAGTAAAGATAGAATATCTGGGCCGAGACATGGGATGTAGATTTACGGTTAAGTCAACCTATGAATTATTAACAAGGGAGGTTTTGCCAAGACTGAACAAGGCGAGTCTCTTTGGTCTGGTGTGGCGAGTGGTAGCACCAGAGAGGGTGAAAATGTTCCTTTGGTTAGTTGTGAATCATGTGTATGACTAATATAGAGAGAAAGCGCATACACCTTTGCAACTCTGATGTGTGTAAGGTTTGTAAGGGAGGAGTGGAGACCATACTTCATGTGCATCGAGATTATTTTAGGCTGTGACAGGAATTGGGCTCATATTGTTCCTTTACTAAAGCAAAAAGCTTCTTCACAAGGTCCATGTTGGACTGGATATATGACAATCTGAGTGAAGGGTTAACAACGCAGTTTGATGAATGGTCGACAATGTTTTCTATGGTCATATGGTAGGCTAGAAAGGGCGTTGCAGAAATGTGTTTGGTGAAAACAAGAAATGTCGGGATAAAGTGCGCTTTATAAAGAAGATCACGAACAAGGTAAAGATGGCTAACAAACACCGCTCAAACATCATCGCCGACTCGCGTCGAGAGGCTGATCGGATGGTGCCTTTGATTTTGGGCTGGTTCAAGTTGCATACGGATGGGGGAGCCGTGTCAACATTAATAGCATACGAAAGCGATTCAAAATAAAATGTCTTTATTCATAAAAACAAAGTTTTACAACAATAAATATCATTGTAACTTAGTAAAAATAATTATAATAAAGTGAATAATAGTTCTAAGACTTAATTTTTCTCATTGCTTCCACGAAACGCTAAATTATGTTTATCAAAAGTTTTTACTACGGAATTTATAGAGATTTACAAGAGAAAGTGCGATGAAAAAAGTTTTATCAATATAAAAAGCTCAAGCAAGTAGAAGAAAAACTACGGCGTTTCGGCTTATTCCTACCTGCACTCTGGGTAACTGAGAAAATTTATACCTCCTCTTTTAATTTGTGCTTATTCATACCCACACTCCTTTATTTAGGCTTATAGATACATGCTATTTGAAAGTCTGCTTAATCGTACATCTACTTCATATAGTTATGCTTATAAATACCTGACAGATAGAGTTGACTTATTCAATAAAATGAGATTTGCTTGTTGATTTTAATTTTAATTTTTTTTATCATGTTTCAATAAAAATGATGTCGATTATGTTGTTCCTGTAATTGGTTAAAAAATCATTTATTTGATGTGGTTTTATTAGGAAAACAAAACCATATAATTGTAATATTTTTGGGTTTAAAACGACATCAAATAAATGATTTTTTTAACCAATTACAGGAACAACAAAATCGACGTCGTTTTTATTGAAACATGAAAAAAAAATATTAAAATCAACAAGCAAATCTCGTTTTATTGAATAAGTCAACTCTACTTGTCAGGTATTTATAAGCATAACTATATGGAGTGGAGGTACGATTAAGCACACTTTCAAATAGCAGGTATCTATAAACCTAAATAAAGGAGTGTGAATATGAATAAGCACAGATTAAAAGAGGAAGTATAATATTGCTCACTTGTATTCGCTAAATAACATACAGAGTATATCTGTATAAGATGTACTCGTATAATACATCAAGATCTTGCAGAAGACTTAATCCAGGACGAATGACGTATGCATGACATCATCAAAGTGTCGGCACCATAGGAATGCGACACGTGGCAACGCTTAGCTAATCAAAGTGTCGGCACCATAAGGATACGACACGTAGCACACGCAGCAAAGTCTCCTTCACTCTATAAATACCCAGGTCGGGCATCAGAAGGAGGACACGCACTCTTCGCACAACTCTCTCACCTCTCTCTAAAAACTCTCAAAAACTTTTGTAATCATTTCAAGTTTTAAGTTTTTAAATTTCAAAACTTTTGTAATCTTACAAGTATTAATAAAAGTTCAAAATTTTAATCATCAATCGTGCAAAGTATATTTAATTTTATAAAAATAAATAAAATAAATTACTGTAGCAGTTACTGTAGCAAAGTTACTGTAGCAAGAAGAAATGGTATCAGAAAGCTAAAAATCCTTTTAGAAAACAAACGAATAATTTTGCCTAATTTTCAAAAAAGATTTTCAAGAAGTTTTCCAAGTTTTATTCTAAATATTAAACTTTTCTCGAATAAAATCTTACATCTTGAAGACGTCAAGCCTCATGGTGTTCCAGGCAGCAAGCCCTGCAAGAAGGCAGTAAGACCGTTGGTAAACCAGCAGCCGCGTCCTAAAAGAACTGGTAAGACTCTATCTGAAAATGAGTTTAATTTAGAATAAAATCATGGCAGCTTCTATTAGAAAGTTTTTTAAAAATAATCATGCCTCTACTTCTTCATCCCGTGCACCTATTAATTCAAGAGAAATTATGACAAAAATAACATCATTTGACCAAGATATTTCAAAAAATCATTTACCTAGCATAGATACACCCAGTATATATCAAATCGGAAAATTTGAATTCAGAACTGGATATTCAATAAAAGATCATGAAGAAAGCCTATCTTTAAAAGATGAATTCGAAGAGATACAATTATTATCAAAGATAGCCTTAAACTATTATAAGCAAAGATATAATTATATCCATTTTGGACTCGTTCAAGTAGCTATTAAACCCTTAACCAGAATTGGTATTGATTCCCCAATACTAATGCTACTAAGGGACAAAACCCTACTAAAATTTGAAGATTCGCTCCTCGGAGCAGTTCAGTCTAACTTATGTAACGGGGCAGTCTATTTCAATTGTGCTCCTAATTATCAAGTAAGCCTAAATGATCCAACAATACTAAACACTTTAGTGTTAAATGTCCATCTTCCAGAAATTAAATTTCAACCGGACCGACATGGATATTTATTACTATATAAAATCTATTTTAAATTATCAACTTCTGAATTTAATCCAAGATGTCTATTACAAGACAATAAAGGAGAAACTACAATATTAGCAGTTCATAGTAATGATACTCCAACAGCCACTTATACACCTAAGCAATTAAACTGGAATGAAATAACCATCCCGGATCAATGGAAAATTGATATTACTCAACCACCGAGAAATATTGAAAACCATGATCATCAAAATGAAAGCATAAATCAAAATCAAAATGAAAGCATAAATCAAAATGAAAACCATGATCATCAAAATGAAAACCAAAATCATCAAAATGATAACCAAGATTATCAAAATCAAGATAATAACCAAAATCATAACGTTAGGTTTAAAGCTCCTATAGCTACACCAGAAACAAAGCCATTTCCAACATCACCTACTCAATCAGACTTTATAAATGTCATACTAAAGGAATATAAAATTAATAAAAAATATATAAAAGAAAATTTTTATTCAAAAGAAAATGAAGAAAAAAGAAGTTGGTATTTCAAAACATTTTCTAAACAACAAACTACTGAAATTAGAGAAAAATGGTATGAATGTATGCATGTAAAGCAAGTAGATATTCCATTCTTTATATGGTTTGAAACGTATTCAAAAACCCATAACATTAATTATCCATTTAGGACAATTAATGCTAGTTCTACTTTGACCCAAACATGGGAAACAGTAGACGGATTAAGAACTAAATCAATTCATCCACCTTTAAGAGACCTAAAAATAGAAACTCATAATAGACAAGTAGTAGCTACACCCTTTAAAACCGGGGCTAACAAGGAAGATAAAGATCCGGTAAGTATGCAAGATATTAAAGCAATATATCAACAAAACAATTATCAAAGTCAAATATTACATACAATCTCTAAACAAGTAGATTATATAGACAATAGATTGTATAGTCAAGAAAACACTAAATCAGACCTTTATGAATCTATGCAACATCCTTTCTCCTCATTAACAACACCAATATTTAAACCAGCTGATAGACAAGTCAAATTTCCTGAAGATAAAATTTTAAGGTCAATAGCAATTAGACTTAATAGCCTAGATAAAGAAAAAGGAATCAATATAATAGATGAAAATGATAACGAATCCATACAATCTTCTATACAATCTGAAAATGAAAATCAAGAAATAAATCGAATAAGAAATAGGACAATGAGGTCTAATAGACCATACTATCCTAGACATACGCATCCAGATTTATTATTTGAAGAAGACCATAAATATTCCCATAACATATATACTGGAAACGGTATACACGAATGGAATATTGATGGACGATCTGAATATGAAGTAATGAAATTATTACAAGAAATGGGCATGGCAGCCTTAGCTTATAAAGCAACTAATGAAGATTATAGTGAAAAACAAGTATGTGTTATGTTAATAACCGGATTTACCGGAGCATTAAAATATTGGTGGGATAACTCTTTAGATAGACATATTCAAGATTCAATCATAAATCATGTTGAAACCATAAGAACGACAGATCCAGATGGTTTCACAGAAGAAACTGAAAGGGAAAATGGTATAGAAGTATTAATCCACACCATAACGATGCATTTTCTAGGAAATCCTGCAGAAGAATTAGAAAGTAAAAAAATTATATTAACAAACCTAAGATGCCCAACCTTAGGAGATTTTAAATGGTATAAAGATGTTTTTGTAGCAAACATATTTCAACGAACAGATTGTAATCAACCTTTCTGGAAAGAACGGTTGATCTCAGGATTGCCAACTTTCTTAGCAGAAAAAATAACCAATAAATTAAAAGAATTAGCGGGTGGACAACCTATACCGTGGCAAAACATAACTTATGGTCAATTATTCGCATTTATTAAAAAAGAAGGGTTGTCCATATGTCAAGAACAAAAGGACAAAAAACGTAACGATAAATTCAAATTTAAAATATCCATGGGTTCATTCTGTGAACAATATGGTTACGAAAAATTTAATCCACCATCTAGAATCAAAAGAATAAAATATAGACAACGAAAATCTAATAACCTAAAATATCATCAAAGAAACGAAAATTATAATAAAAACTGAATAATCAATATTATTCAAAAAATCAAAAATACTCCAGAAATAAAAAATTCAATTCAAACAAGCAAAAAATAGTATGTTGGAATTGCAAGAGACCTGGACATAGATCCACAGAATGTAAAATGAAAAAGAAGATAAATGAGATATTTCAAGATCAACCTGACATACAAGAAAAATTAACAAAACTTTTAATTTCAGAATCAGAACATTCGGAAGATACTGATAGTAATTACTCAATAAACGAAGTAGAAAATTCAAGTGACTCTTCCGAAGAATCACAAGAATTATCAGATAATCTATGTAATTGTAAAATAATTAATTTTATAACAAAAGAAAGCGATAAACAATTCTTATTAGACATAATAGATAAAATAGATAACCCAGAAACAAAAAAGGAATATTTAATAAAATTAAAGGATATAGTATATCAAGAAAAACAAATATCTACTCCACAACCTTTTAGTCTCAATAAAATTTTTGAAAAATACCCAACTCAAAGCTTGTTTAAGCAAGTAACAACGGGAGAACTACAAAACGAAATTAAACAAATCAAAGCACAAATTAAAGAGTTACAAGCATCAATAAATCAACATGAATTAAATCAATTACAAACTAATGCAAGACTTTCTTTAATTGAATCAAAAAATCAAGCATCATCAAGTAATCAAAACATAGAAAGTCATAATAATGTAGAACCACAAGAAGATAAAGATTATATTCAAACAATAGAAAAAATCAATTATCAAAAATGGTATATAACTATCAATTTACATATAAGACATGATTTTAAATTAAACACAATCGCATTAGTAGATACCGGAGCAGATTTTAACTGCATCCGAGAAGGAATAATACCAACAAAGTATTATGAGAAAACAACTGAACGTCTTAGTGGCGCAGGTGGTGATAGACTCAAAGTACAATATAAATTACCATGCGCAAAAATTTGTAATCAAGGTTATTGTTTTAAAAACCAATTTATTTTAGTAAAAAACTTATCACAAGAAGTGATATTAGGAACTCCTTTCATTACTCAAATTTATCCATTCAAAGCAACCGAAATAGGTTTGGTAACTAAAGTAGTAGGAACTAAATTATCTTTTGACTTTTTATCCCCCATGAAAACAAAAGAAATACTAAATCTCCAACATAATACAATACATAAAACAATAAACTTAATAAAAGGAAAACAAAATCATATACAACACTTACAAGAAGAAATAACATATAAGAAAATAGAAGAACAACTAGCAACACAATATGTAATAGAAAAAATAAAAGCTATTGAAAAAGATTTGCTCAATCAAGTATGTTCGGATCTACCCAATGCATTTTGGGAAAGAAAACAACATACTGTCGAACTCCCATATATAAAGGAATTTAGTGAGAAAAATATACCCACTAAAGCACGCCCCATCCAAATGAACAAAGAATTACTAGAAACTTGTAAACAAGAAATAAATGATTTATTAAAAAAGAAATTAATAAGGCCGTCCAAATCACCTTGGAGTTGTTCAGCCTTTTATGTAAATAATCAAGCCGAAAAGGAACGTGGAGTCCCACGATTAGTTATCAATTATAAACCACTTAACGATGTACTACAATGGATTAGATATCCGATACCCAATAAAAGAGATTTATTAAAAAGACTTTACAATGCAAAAATATATTCAAAATTTGATATGAAAAGTGGATTCTGGCAAATCCAAATTAAAGAACAAGACAAATACAAAACAGCATTCACGGTACCATTCGGACATTACGAATGGAATGTAATGCCTTTTGGACTTAAAAATGCACCCTCAGAATTTCAAAACATAATGAATGATATATTTAATAATTATACGCTTGCTACAGTAACTTTGCTACAGTAACTGCTACAGTAATTTATTTTATTTATTTTTATAAAATTAAATATACTTTGCACGATTGATGATTAAAATTTTGAACTTTTATTAATACTTGTAAGATTACAAAAGTTTTGAAATTTAAAAACTTAAAACTTGAAATGATTACAAAAGTTTTTGAGAGTTTTTAGAGAGAGGTGAGAGAGTTGTGCGAAGAGTGCGTGTCGTATCCTTATGGTGCCGACACTTTGATTAGCTAAGCGTTGCCACGTGTCGCATTCCTATGGTGCCGACACTTTGATGATGTCATGCATACGTCATTCGTCCTGGATTAAGTCTTCTGCAAGATCTTGATGTATTATACGAGTACATCTTATACAGATATACTCTGTATGTTATTTAGCGAATACAAGTGAGCAATATTATACATAATTATAATAATATACAGAGTCTACTAGAATATACATTGATAATAAGGGAAATTTTAAAATCTATATATAATATTATTAAGTTTTTTTTTTTTTTTTTTTTTTTTTTTTTTTTTTTCTTGTTTTTCGTTGCACCAAGGTGACTTGCCAACGGACTTACGGCCTTCGGAAGGACTTGCGGCCTGGAACATCGCCTTTGTGAACAGGAAAACCTGAAATTTTTTTTATTTTTTTTTTTTTTTATTTTATTCTAGTATATACAGATCGGGGTGGTCGTCATTGGGATCCTGAGCAAGGGGGCCACCGTATGGATTGGGATGGTCTTGATGTTCTTGATCAGGAGCTGGCATTGTTTCATCCTCGTCATCATCTAAGGATTCAAGGTCTCGAGCCAGGTTGAGTAATACTTCTTGAATCTTGGTTTTTTTGTTGTTCTTCTGGGAACCGGAGGATCCAGAAGAGTTGGAAGGACTGGGTTGGCGAGGTTGATATTGTGTTGGTGTTGGGTGTTGGCCAAATTGCTGAATTAATTGACTTGAGGAGGCTAGTTGGCTTGGAGTAAGAAGGGGAACTTGTTTGGAAACGGTTTTAACCAGTGTTTGGGTTTTTTGTATAATGTTGAAGTAGTTGGAAATGTTGGCTAAGGAACAGCGGTCAAGATTATACTTGTCCCACCATTTAATACGGTATTCCTTCATAAGACAGAGGGGCATGTCAGGAACATAACTCATATAACAGATGAGGTTGAAATTCCAGGAACAGATCCATGGAATACCCATGTCAATATGAAAGGCTATTTTGGATTGGAGGCTATTGTAGTGTTTGGGTAAGTGTTTTTGGTAAAAGGGAAAAGATGTTTTGAGGAGGCTATCCGGGTAGATTTTGTTGGCAGGTCCGAACCAATACCACCATTCGTAGAACCATCCCGGGCATGTCTTTGGACAATTATTGTCGAAAGAGATGAACCAAGAGTGGTCAAAGGGTCGTAGATACAATGCTCGTAAGAAAGCATTTTGATAATCCATATAAGAGTATCCTTGAATATGATATCCTGGTCTTGAGAAATTTTTTGTCGTATGTAGGCTAAGAAAGCCTAGATCTTGGAAAGATTGTATACGGAGTATCTTGAAAGTTGAATAGGCTATTTTGTTAGGGTTGGTCTTGTCTGGATAATGAGTAATTTCAGCAGATTTAGAGTCTACTAGAATATACTCATAAAAGGTACGATTTTTGATAGGGTTATCGTTTGGATAAAGACTGTCCTCGTGGAAGACTCTGTTGGTGAAGGTTTGAAGTTCTTTTAGTTTAATGGGTTGAAAATATTGGGTTGTTTGACAATGGTGTTTTTGGGGTTTTACGTAATAGGCAGATTTTTGTGTAGGTTCTTGGGATTTTTCTGTAGGTGTTTGACTGGATGAAGCAGGGGTTTCATCAACTGCTTTTGCGTAGGATAAAGGTGGGAAATCAGCAAGAGCCGAATAGGTATTTTGATTAGTTAAGGGTTTTCCTTGCATATGAGGTTGATTCTTGATATAGTCCAATGGTGTCATTGGTTGCTTCTTCTTCTGATTGTTACTCATTTTGAATAAGCTGTTGATTATCCGTATTTTTGCCCTGCAAATATTCTCTGGTTAGAAAGTCTGGTAAGGAATTATTTTCTCCTTTAATATGTTGAATATCAAAATCAAATGCAGATAATATGGCTTGCCATCTGGCAAATATTTGTTTTGAAACAAGATTTTTAACATCCTTTTTCAAAATCTCTTTTGCTGATTTACAGTCTACTCGTAATAAGAATTTTTTATTGATTAAATCATCTTGAAATTTAGATATACAGTTAACTATGGATAAGACTTCTTTTTTAACAGTTGAATAATTTTTTTGTGGTCCTAGCCAGATTCCAGAATGAAATCTAACTATAGATTCTTGTGTAGATTCCATTTGTTGTTTTAGGATTCCACCATAACCTAATTCTGAAGCATCCGTTTCAACTATCATATTTGCTTCAGGGTTTGGAATGGTTAGGCAAGGTAAAGTTTTAACGTTTTGTTTAATCTGTTTAACTAATTGGGTGTGTTGATTAGTCCAAGGCTTTGGGTTTTTCTGAAGCCTTTGATATAGTGGTTGAATAGTTTTTCGAAGATTAGGTAGGAAGTCAGAAACATAGTTCAGACATCCTAAGAATCTTTGTGCATGGTAATTTATATTGTACTTTGAGTCTATCACCACCTGCGCCACTAAGACGTTCAGTTGTTTTCTCATAACAACTGAACGTCTTAGTGGCGCAGGTGGTGATAGACTCAAAGTACAATATAAATTACCATGCGCAAAAATTTGTAATCAAGGTTATTGTTTTAAAAACCAATTTATTTTAGTAAAAAACTTATCACAAGAAGTGATATTAGGAACTCCTTTCATTACTCAAATTTATCCATTCAAAGCAACCGAAATAGGTTTGGTAACTAAAGTAGTAGGAACTAAATTATCTTTTGACTTTTTATCCCCCATGAAAACAAAAGAAATACTAAATCTCCAACATAATACAATACATAAAACAATAAACTTAATAAAAGGAAAACAAAATCATATACAACACTTACAAGAAGAAATAACATATAAGAAAATAGAAGAACAACTAGCAACACAATATGTAATAGAAAAAATAAAAGCTATTGAAAAAGATTTGCTCAATCAAGTATGTTCGGATCTACCCAATGCATTTTGGGAAAGAAAACAACATACTGTCGAACTCCCATATATAAAGGAATTTAGTGAGAAAAATATACCCACTAAAGCACGCCCCATCCAAATGAACAAAGAATTACTAGAAACTTGTAAACAAGAAATAAATGATTTATTAAAAAAGAAATTAATAAGGCCGTCCAAATCACCTTGGAGTTGTTCAGCCTTTTATGTAAATAATCAAGCCGAAAAGGAACGTGGAGTCCCACGATTAGTTATCAATTATAAACCACTTAACGATGTACTACAATGGATTAGATATCCGATACCCAATAAAAGAGATTTATTAAAAAGACTTTACAATGCAAAAATATATTCAAAATTTGATATGAAAAGTGGATTCTGGCAAATCCAAATTAAAGAACAAGACAAATACAAAACAGCATTCACGGTACCATTCGGACATTACGAATGGAATGTAATGCCTTTTGGACTTAAAAATGCACCCTCAGAATTTCAAAACATAATGAATGATATATTTAATAATTATACGAAATTTACAATCGTATACATCGATGATGTACTCGTCTATTCAACATCAATAGATCAACACATTAGCCACATAAATACGTTCCTAAACATAGTAAAAAAACATGGTTTAGTTATATCAGCTAAAAAGATGACTTTATTTCAAACAAAGATAAGATTTTTAGGACACAACATATATCAAGGAACAATAACACCAATATCACGATCAATTGAGTTTGCCAACAAATTTCCCGATGAAATAAGGGATAAAACCCAATTATATTATACTTTGAGTCTATCACCACCTGCGCCACTAAGACGTTCAGTTGTTTTCTCATAATACTTTGTTGGTATTATTCCTTCTCGGATGCAGTTAAAATCTGCTCCGGTATCTACTAATGCGATTGTGTTTAATTTAAAATCATGGCTTATATGTAAATTGATAGTTATATACCATTTTTGATAATTGATTTTTTCTATTGTTTGAATATAATCTTTATCTTCTTGTGGTTCTACATTATTATGACTTTCTATGTTTTGATTACTTGATGATGCTTGATTTTTTGATTCAATTAAAGAAAGTCTTGCATTAGTTTGTAATTGATTTAATTCATGTTGATTTATTGATGCTTGTAACTCTTTAATTTGTGCTTTGATTTGTTTAATTTCGTTTTGTAGTTCTCCCGTTGTTACTTGCTTAAACAAGCTTTGAGTTGGGTATTTTTCAAAAATTTTATTGAGACTAAAAGGTTGTGGAGTAGATATTTGTTTTTCTTGATATACTATATCCTTTAATTTTATTAAATATTCCTTTTTTGTTTCTGGGTTATCTATTTTATCTATTATGTCTAATAAGAATTGTTTATCGCTTTCTTTTGTTATAACATTAATTATTTTACAATTACATAGATTATCTGATAATTCTTGTGATTCTTCGGAAGAGTCACTTGAATTTTCTACTTCGTTTATTGAGTAATTACTATCAGTATCTTCCGAATGTTCTGATTCTGAAATTAAAAGTTTTGTTAATTTTTCTTGTATGTCAGGTTGATCTTGAAATATCTCATTTATCTTCTTTTTCATTTTACATTCTGTGGATCTATGTCCAGGTCTCTTGCAATTCCAACATACTATTTTTTTCTTGTTTGAATTGAATTTTTTATTTCTGGAGTATTTTTGATTTTTTGAATAATATTGATTATTCGGTTTTTTATTATAATTTTCGTTTCTTTGATGATATTTTAGGTTATTAGATTTTCGTTGTCTATATTTTATTCTTTTGATTCTAGATGGTGGATTAAATTTTTCGTAACCATATTGTTCACAGAATGAACCCATGGATATTTTAAATTTGAATTTATCGTTACGTTTTTTGTCCTTTTGTTCTTGACATATGGACAACCCTTCTTTTTTAATAAATGCGAATAATTGACCATAAGTTATGTTTTGCCACGGTATAGGTTGTCCACCCGCTAATTCTTTTAATTTATTGGTTATTTTTTCTGCTAAGAAAGTTGGCAATCCTGAGATAAACCGTTCTTTCCAGAAAGGTTGATTACAATCTGTTCGTTGAAATATGTTTGCTACAAAAATATCTTTATACCATTTAAAATCTCCTAAGGTTGGGCATCTTAGGTTTGTTAATATAATTTTTTTACTTTCTAATTCTTCTGCAGGATTTCCTAGAAAATGCATCGTTATGGTGTGGATTAATACTTCTATACCATTTTCCCTTTCAGTTTCTTCTGTGAAACCATCTGGATCTGTCGTTCTTATGGTTTCAACATGATTTATGATTGAATCTTGAATATGTCTATCTAAAGAGTTATCCCACCAATATTTTAATGCTCCGGTAAATCCGGTTATTAACATAACACATACTTGTTTTTCACTATAATCTTCATTAGTTGCTTTATAAGCTAAGGCTGCCATGCCCATTTCTTGTAATAATTTCATTACTTCATATTCAGATCGTCCATCAATATTCCATTCGTGTATACCGTTTCCAGTATATATGTTATGGGAATATTTATGGTCTTCTTCAAATAATAAATCTGGATGCGTATGTCTAGGATAGTATGGTCTATTAGACCTCATTGTCCTATTTCTTATTCGATTTATTTCTTGATTTTCATTTTCAGATTGTATAGAAGATTGTATGGATTCGTTATCATTTTCATCTATTATATTGATTCCTTTTTCTTTATCTAGGCTATTAAGTCTAATTGCTATTGACCTTAAAATTTTATCTTCAGGAAATTTGACTTGTCTATCAGCTGGTTTAAATATTGGTGTTGTTAATGAGGAGAAAGGATGTTGCATAGATTCATAAAGGTCTGATTTAGTGTTTTCTTGACTATACAATCTATTGTCTATATAATCTACTTGTTTAGAGATTGTATGTAATATTTGACTTTGATAATTGTTTTGTTGATATATTGCTTTAATATCTTGCATACTTACCGGATCTTTATCTTCCTTGTTAGCCCCGGTTTTAAAGGGTGTAGCTACTACTTGTCTATTATGAGTTTCTATTTTTAGGTCTCTTAAAGGTGGATGAATTGATTTAGTTCTTAATCCGTCTACTGTTTCCCATGTTTGGGTCAAAGTAGAACTAGCATTAATTGTCCTAAATGGATAATTAATGTTATGGGTTTTTGAATACGTTTCAAACCATATAAAGAATGGAATATCTACTTGCTTTACATGCATACATTCATACCATTTTTCTCTAATTTCAGTAGTTTGTTGTTTAGAAAATGTTTTGAAATACCAACTTCTTTTTTCTTCATTTTCTTTTGAATAAAAATTTTCTTTTATATATTTTTTATTAATTTTATATTCCTTTAGTATGACATTTATAAAGTCTGATTGAGTAGGTGATGTTGGAAATGGCTTTGTTTCTGGTGTAGCTATAGGAGCTTTAAACCTAACGTTATGATTTTGGTTATTATCTTGATTTTGATAATCTTGGTTATCATTTTGATGATTTTGGTTTTCATTTTGATGATCATGGTTTTCATTTTGATTTATGCTTTCAGTTTCTGAGTCAACACTAGATTGTCTAGTACGGTATTCAGAAAAGGAAGCTCTTGAATTATATTCGCTGATCCTTGGTGGAGGTGGTTCTCTAAAAGATATGAATTTTAATAATATTTTTCCATCTCTTTGTTCTATTATTTGTGAGATATTTTTTTGTTCAATATTTCTCGGTGGTGAGTAATATCAATTTTCCATTGATCCGGGATGGTTATTTCATTCCAGTTTAATTGCTTAGGTGTATAAGTGGCTGTTGGAGTATCATTACTATGAACTGCTAATATTGTAGTTTCTCCTTTATTGTCTTGTAATAGACATCTTGGATTAAATTCAGAAGTTGATAATTTAAAATAGATTTTATATAGTAATAAATATCCATGTCGGTCCGGTTGAAATTTAATTTCTGGAAGATGGACATTTAACACTAAAGTGTTTAGTATTGTTGGATCATTTAGGCTTACTTGATAATTAGGAGCACAATTGAAATAGACTGCCCCGTTACATAAGTTAGACTGAACTGCTCCGAGGAGCGAATCTTCAAATTTTAGTAGGGTTTTGTCCCTTAGTAGCATTAGTATTGGGGAATCAATACCAATTCTGGTTAAGGGTTTAATAGCTACTTGAACGAGTCCAAAATGGATATAATTATATCTTTGCTTATAATAGTTTAAGGCTATCTTTGATAATAATTGTATCTCTTCGAATTCATCTTTTAAAGATAGGCTTTCTTCATGATCTTTTATTGAATATCCAGTTCTGAATTCAAATTTTCCGATTTGATATATACTGGGTGTATCTATGCTAGGTAAATGATTTTTTGAAATATCTTGGTCAAATGATGTTATTTTTGTCATAATTTCTCTTGAATTAATAGGTGCACGGGATGAAGAAGTAGAGGCATGATTATTTTTAAAAAACTTTCTAATAGAAGCTGCCATGATTTTATTCTAAATTAAACTCATTTTCAGATAGAGTCTTACCAGTTCTTTTAGGACGCGGCTGCTGGTTTACCAACGGTCTTACTGCCTTCTTGCAGGGCTTGCTGCCTGGAACACCATGAGGCTTGACGTCTTCAAGATGTAAGATTTTATTCGAGAAAAGTTTAATATTTAGAATAAAACTTGGAAAACTTCTTGAAAATCTTTTTTGAAAATTAGGCAAAATTATTCGTTTGTTTTCTAAAAGGATTTTTAGCTTTCTGATACCATTTCTTCTTGCTACAGTAACTTTGCTACAGTAACTGCTACAGTAATTTATTTTATTTATTTTTATAAAATTAAATATACTTTGCACGATTGATGATTAAAATTTTGAACTTTTATTAATACTTGTAAGATTACAAAAGTTTTGAAATTTAAAAACTTAAAACTTGAAATGATTACAAAAGTTTTTGAGAGTTTTTAGAGAGAGGTGAGAGAGTTGTGCGAAGAGTGCGTGTCCTCCTTCTGATGCCCGACCTGGGTATTTATAGAGTGAAGGAGACTTTGCTGCGTGTGCTACGTGTCGTATCCTTATGGTGCCGACACTTTGATTAGCTAAGCGTTGCCACGTGTCGCATTCCTATGGTGCCGACACTTTGATGATGTCATGCATACGTCATTTGTCCTGGATTAAGTCTTCTGCAAGATCTTGATGTATTATACGAGTACATCTTATACAGATATACTCACCGAAAAACTACAAAGTTTTGTCGTTGCTCTAGTTTTTCTAAAATTAACACAAAAAAAAAACTTTTTAATTAACTTAACGACTAATTGTGGGCTACCAAACTTTTTATCGAATAGCCCATATGTGATTTAGTTTCCAACGTTAGCCCATATAATCATTTTTGTTTTGTCATCATTGAAATTCATTATCAAAGGCCCATGGGCCACGTACAAGGAAGATAGAGTTACAGAAGTTAATACATTGAAGCCCAAAACAGGTTTAACCTAATCTAGACACACATCTGCATGGAAGACACGTGTGCTCCTAGAGGTGTCTTCTCGGACGAAAAGGAAAACGCCGCCTCCGCAGGTTCTCGCCGGAAATGTCTGTTTCCAAGATCAACACTGCTGGCCACCATCTCTACTTCACTTGTACACACTCCTTAAGACAAATCCGAGCTAAACACCTGCATACCTTCACACCTTCATAACAAGAAAGCACATAACCATCCCAACATCTGGCAATTCCCAAAACCATAACAAGGTTTAAATAAAGGAAATAAGAGGAAAATTATTTCCTCGCCAGAGAATAAGATGATTGTAATTAAAAGATATAGCCGGTGGATCAACTAGATCGGATCTGCAAAAGAAGAGAACAAAATCTGATTAAGCAGAAAAGTAGATCCGAACAAAGTCGGAAAAATTATCCGATAAACGGAACACAAATCCGATCATAATGTCGTGGTCGGTTCATAGTAGTCTTGTTTTAGTATTTTCTTTGTTTGGCCCATATAATCATATTCTACTACTTTTTTGAGATTAATAATTAGACTATATGTTACTTGTTAAGAATAAAAGTGATTATTCATCATTCTTGACAGTAAGCATGGACCATTGGTTGACACATGGTTAGTTCTAAGCTAAACACTTAGTTGCCACTAATCAAATTGTTAATATATCCAAGTGTTCCATGTGTCCTTAGTTTGTGCAACTTACTCTACTATATATATATATATATATATATATATATATATATATATATATATGTGTGCAAGAGGAAGTAGAGATGATATACAAGATCAATAAAGAACAAGCAGTAAGAATAAAATCTTTCCCCTTCCAAACACTACTCCTCTCTCTCTCGCCTAATTAATTGCTTCTATTAATAATTTTGTTGCTTGGATTACAAGTAAGAATATATAACATGTCGTGGTTATTATTCACAATAAGAATATATAACCTTTCTTGGTTATTATTCACAACACGTTATCAGCGCGATCGTCTCTATCCGTTGAGCCGTCGAAATATCGTAAGCACGATCGTCTCTTAATCCAAGTCATTTTTAATCCGTTGTGATTATACGTAAGGGAGGTAACATCTAAACTTGTCTTTGATTTAGATTTTAATATATGTTGATTTTATTTAAAATCATATAATATATATGGAGTGAATGGGTAAACATTCTTCTTGCTTAAATATTAATGGAGTTGATGGTAAAGCCTCCTCCTTAATTATATATGGAGTGGTAGGTTATACCTCCTCCTTAATCTAATGGTAGGCTTTGCCTCCTTATATATATGCATGCATCTTGATTATTATATTTAATTATACTATTATTATGCTTGCATATTTATTTGAAAGTAAACTATATGATCCCTAATTTGAAAAATTATTAGTTTGAAATTATTAAAGATATGGTGATCATATAAAAATTTGGAACCATCGATCGGTTAAAAACGACATCGAATGAATGAAAGGATAATATCATATTTCCGTCATCACCTATAAAATGGTTTAAGAGATGGTTAACCATTAATCCGTCCATATAGATTAGCTCCATTCCTAGAAGTGAATGTGGTAGCATATAGTAATAATAATTGGACAAGGATCCGGACACGGTAAAGACCGTTGTCATGGTTATAAATAAGGTGATGGACGAAGACGTGGAAAGAGAATCTCAGTTTAATTCCAACGAAAAGAAAACCAATGAAGTTGGTTGCATTGTGAAAAGGAAGAATGAGATCACTTGTTACTAATGTGGCATGAAAGGAAAATGGGTACGTAAATGTCGTACGCCATAATTTCAGCCCATCGTATCAAGAACCACGTAAGAAAAAAAAAAAGAAACGATGTTGAAATTCATCTCGGATGAATATAAACTTTTCTTTAAGAATTTAAGTGATAAAAATAATCTCGATGTCGTAATCCTTGTTGATCTGGTAGAATCAAAAGGAAATAAAATGACTATGATCGATGGTTAAGTAAAATAAGGTTTCAATATTGCTTTCATGTTTAGTACTAAATGGAGATTTATGTTATTATGCTTAGTTACTTTTCATGTTTATTGGAATTTAGAATTCAAAAGAAAATAAATTATTATAAGAATTTATTAAGCACATGTCAATATAATATTGGACAGTGCAGATGCTTAAGAAAAGCATATAGATAAGACATGCATGTATGTAATCATACATACAGAGAATATAGATGGCAAAGTTAATAAACCTGATGTTTACTAACTAGTTTAAATTATGTTTGGTAGTAAACCAAAATTTATGACCGTAATGCCATCCGGTCAAACAATGATATTAAGGATCATTGAAAGTTAATGTGAAAACCAGAAGTTTTTCATGTAGCATGTCTTAAGCAAAAATAAGGCCATCATAAGAGATAAATGAAAGAGTCACCGTTTTTGATATATAAATCTCATTTGATATGGTGGTTGAATTCTTTAATCTCCAAAATTACACCAAGAGTATAACAAGTCTAAAAGTGAGATTTGGTTTAGATGAATGGGCCAGAAGATCCATCATCTTAAGAGGGTGTACCATGAATCCCGAAATAAATGTTAAAAGGATCTGGAATAAAAAGCATGATCCAAGCTGGATATGCCGATCCTTAAATGGGATTCAATGCGAGATGGATGGACAAAGAATGTCATCATCTCGAGGGGGAGAATTAAAGAATCCCACATCGACAAGTAAGTTGGTAATTTTGGTGAGTTTACATCCCAAGTATGATAATCTTGGTAAATTGACATCCTAAAGTTTATCACTTACTATATGTCGAGGTAAAGTAGAACATAAATGAGGTTGTGTTCATACTAAAAATGAGAAAAACGGATGACCATTAATGGTGAAATTTAATCTCTATGATTTGGTATAGAACATGCAGTAATGCATGTAGTATATTAAGCCATCAAGAAGGATGTGCTTATTGTATGATTTGCAATCATTTTGATGAGAATTTTTCCGTGGGAAAATATTGAGTAGCTGGTATCCTTGAACAAGTTAATGAGAACTTGAAGTTCAAAAGTTCAAAGGATCGCTACAAATTGCAAATCAAAAGCTGATGGATGAGATTTTAAGAAAAGAATTATCAGAGATCCTCATAAATATAACTTGAAAGTTTAAAGGATAATTCTAATAGAAAAGAAGAAATCTCATATTCCAGCTGAAATGCTCCAAGAAGAATAGATGTCTCGGAAGGAGAATTTATTAAGTCTATAGCACGTAAAAGACGTGATAGACTACTTTGGTTCCAAAAATAAAGAAAATCCTCGAAAAGAAATTGGTGCAAATAAAAAGGAGGATTAAACTCTTAAAGAGAGTAAAAAGACGTGGTTAATAATGAAATCAGGTACCTGAAAGAAATCATTGAGAATGATTTAGAAATCTCGATTAACCATATAAAAAGAGGGAACCAAAGAGAAAATGTATGTCGACACAATAAATAATAAAGCGCGCGAAATAATTAATGAGGATCATGACTCCGCTCTGAGGATGAGCGTAGAGAGAGAAAAGTATTGGCCAATACGTTAAAAGAGGCAATCAAGTCTTTATTACTCGTTTGAAGAACGAGAGATGTTTGGACCAGTAGTTTGAACATCAAGATGATTTGTCCATGAAAAGAAATGGACAAAATGATTTGGATTGCGCTCAATATTAGTAATCCTAGAAGGATTAATGATATCATTATTATGTTCCCAGAACTCTACGCGATTGAAACTCCTAAAGAGTTATCGCAATTAGTATAATGAAAATAATTTTTGGAATTGAAAACCTTGGAAGGAAAAGAATTTCCTCAGGTATTCCAAAATTGAACATATAATGAGAAATGTCTAGAGGACATAAGTGAAAAGGGTCTAGATGAACCCGAAATAGAGAAACGTCGAGAAGACGTTAAGAATTTAGATATTGATCAGCTACGCCCAAAGTAGGAAATTATGGGGTAGAAATGATAATGAAATGCGTGGCTGTACTCTTTTCTCCTATCATGGGTTTTGTCCCACTGGGTTTTTCCATGAAAGGTTTTTAACGAGGCAGCATAAAACACGCAAAAACTCCCAAAAGAATGATATATATTATCGGAATACAACTTGTAAGGATGATGTTTCCAAGGGGAGAAATATGATGATGAGCGTGGTTGTACTCTTTTTCCCTTATCATGGTTTTAGTCCCACTGGGTTTTCCATGACGAGGTTTTTAACGAGACAACCAAGAACACGCCAAAGATAGACATGTAAGAGGAATGTTATAATAAGAAAGGTCTATCAATCTTCCAAACGTTTTTGTCATACACCGATGAAACCAAGACAAGCGAAGAGAATGATCTAAATAAATCGCTTTATGGAGTTTACGAAGAAACAAGACTTATTTGAGGGGGAGATTGCATCTATGAGAATTATGAAGAAAGGGGAAGATCATCTCAATCATTTCAAGGGGAGAGACTGCACTCTTTTCCTCGCCATGGTTTTTGTCCAAGTGGATTTTCCATGGAAGGTTTTTAACGAGGCACTCTAAACCTGACATATCGAAGATGATGAATACTCAAGGGGGAGTGTTAAGAATAAAAGTGATTATTCATCATTCTTGACACTAAGCATGGACCATTGGTTGACACATGGTTAGTTCTAAGCTAAACACTTAGTTGCCACTAATCAAATTGTTAATATATCCAAGTGTTCCATGTGTCCTTAGTTTGTGCAACTTACTCTACTATATATATATATATATATGTGTGTAAGAGAAAGTAGAGATGATATACAAGATCAATAAAGAACAAACAATAAGAATAAAATCTTTCCCCTTCCAAACACTACTCCTCTCTCTCTCGCCTAATTAATTGCTTCTATTAATAATTTTGTTGCTTGGATTACAAGTAAGAATATATAACCTGTCTTGGTTATTATTCACAATAAGAATATATAACCCTTCTTGGTTATTATTCACAACATTACTAAGTTTTTGTCTTCATAATGATGCCCTAAGCTAATGTTTCTTTTTTCCTCAAGTAAGCACGGCTCTAGGTATCACATGGGAATCCAAGCCCTTCTGTTTCAGGAGACGTGTTGCGTGATAGTCACAGAATTGGCGTAGAGGTTTTGCGCTAAATATTAGGAGGTGTTTGGCTCCTTTAGCAGAGTTGTGGGGCGTTTATTAAGTGCTCTACATGGTTTGGGAAAAACAAGTTACACGATTGGAGTTGGAAGTTGATTCAGAAATGGTGGTTGAGTTTCTTAAGACATGAAGCAGTAAACCCATCCGCTATCATTTCCTAGTAAATTTGTACTATGGCTTTCTTGGAAAGGATTGGATAGTCCAAATTTATCATGCGTATATGGAAGCTAATTGTCTGCCAATGAATTAGTAAACTATGAATTCTCTTTACCGTTAGGTTTTCATGGTTTTAACTCTATTTCGACAGATGTCGTTTCTTTTATGAACGAAGATGTCAGTGGGACTTTGCACCCACGACAAACTCGGACGTAAGTGTTTGTTTTCTTATTAATAAACATATGGGGTATTTTTCCCCATCACTCACCGAAAAAAAACAAAAATCTCCAATTTTAAAAAAATTGTGTAAAACACTCTCATTCCATATGGCCTTGTGCAAAAGGAAATTAGGGCATATAGCCATAAAAAAAACCATATCTTAAAATTTAACCACAACCACTATATGTTGCACAATTCTACCCATTAGATCTAGGTTTTTTGTTACTTTTTTTATTATAATTTTTTTTCTTGGCTATTAACCAAATTCACCCTTGTCCAAACTGCAAAAGGAAAAACTAATTACAGAACGTTGAAGAAAAACGGAAACAAAATTTTGAAGTTAAAAGGAAGATTCGTCTTTATATAAACAAATCTCTTTTCTTCCTTTTTTCTTCACAAAAACCAAAAATCTTTTCAACTATTGACGATCTCTCTTCAAGTCAGAATTAAAAGTAGTTTTTTCTTAATTACAGAAACATGAATTCGTTGTTCTCTATGTTCGATTCCTTGTGCGCACAGATTATGAGTAGCAAAGTTACCGCTGATCACTCGTCTTCCACTTCGTCTTCTTCCTCTTGTGCTAATAACGCCTTGTCGAATACAATAGAGAAGGTTTTGGTGGTGAAGAAGACACTAAGATATGCGCCTGAGCTTGACGGACTTCATTGCTTCGAGACCATAACTCGTTCTTGATTATATTTCCACTACTATTTTCCCTTTTTATGTCTTATGCCTGTTAAATTTCATTATTATCTAATTATGAATGTGTTATTTAAATCCAAACAAGTGTAATTAGACATGTCAATTAAGACCAAAGCCTGAAGCCCGGCCCGGCCCAGCCCTGAAAATTAGCGGGTTCGGGCTTAAATATATAAGCCCAAAAAAAAAACGGGCCTTTCGGGCTTTTGAATTTTCGGGCTTAGCCCAGACGGGTTCGGGCCGGCCCGGAAAACCCGAAAAATATCATGTTGTTTAAAATTTTAACAACAAATTTTGTTTAAAGACACTTTTTAAAGATATCTTCATTAAAATATTTTATATATATTATTCATAAACCAAAACTTTTAACTTTTTAGTTCTATTTTACTGTATGTTTCAAAAAACAAATCTGAAATTCCGACTTTTAACTCCATTATCTAGAATTTTAGTATTTTGATTTATGTTTTGTTTGGTAGTACTATTTATTTAGAGTTAATTGGATTGAGTTGATATTTACATTCGTTTGGTGTAATTTTTGTTTTTAGTTAAATTGGATTTTTAGTAAGGGAAATTATTAGTAGGTGTTTATTTCTCTTGATAAAAATCAGAATATAATTCTTATGGGTTGTTTGACGAAACGAAGCTCGGTTTTATCGATAAATAATTATTATTTTTTATTTTTTTGTTTCTAAATAAAAGCTCGAAAAACCCATAAAACCCTGAAGCCCGAGTCGGGCCGGGCCGGGCTTTAAAAAGTAAGCCCATATATTTTTCGGGACGGGCCGGGCCGGGCTTATATATATACGGGTTTTACGGTTTTAGGCCGGGCCGGGCCGGGTTGGCCCGTTTGACATGCCTAAGTGTAATTGAGTTGAGTGGCTCCCAAATTTGTCTTTTTGCTCCTATAGTCTTTGTCTATTTTGATTATTCTTTAATTCGTGTTAATCGTCCGAATTTCTTTTGTTTTATGCAAAAATTGATCCATGATAACTAAATAGCTGCAACTAACTAAATATTGGCAAAGTTGCCAAAAAAAAAAAAAACTAAATATTGGCAAATAATTTTATAACGATTAGAAACTGTAAGACATTGTTGAATCTTAAGTATATGGACCCAGTTCGTCTACGTGAACTAAATCATGCTTGTTTTATCTTAGTATAAGTGTTTGCATCACAAGACTATAGTTATTAAAATGTGTTCGTTTTTGAATCTGCCAAAATTTTTAGCGACTATAATCTTTAATCGTTAGTTGTGGGACCAAGAACTACGAAACAAATCATATCTGATTGCATATCGCTGATCGCTGTCAATTGCGAAACGAATAACCAAATCGTGATGCCAAATTCCTAAGACCAAATATCAAGAGGATAAACACATTTGCATTGCTATTTCTCTTAGGCAACAGAATCACCTGAACTTGTTCATGTCATACCGGATAGATTCTACAAGCTGGCAACAACTCGGACATGGGACTACTTAGGAGTCTCTAATCTGCTAAACGATACAAATTTGAGTGAACAAATGATCGTCGGCAGTGGCGAAGCCACATTGAACACAAGAGGGGCACATGCCCCAGATGGTTTTTGTAAATGCCATATAATTCCTATTGAATTTTATTAATGCCTCCTTTGTTTTTTATATTTCTAACCTTTAAATTTTGAAATTTTTGAATAATGCCCCCTATAAAAATAATTTCTACATTCGTCCCTGATCGTCGGCGTTATTGCCACTGGTAAAAGTCTATAATTTTTTTACATTTCTTCTTATAACAATGTCGATTGATCTTAGGTTTCCTGTTTTAGCTCTGTTACAATGACAAAACTATTTTGTGCGGATGCAGGAGTATGGCCAAGTATTTAACGACAGTGGGATTGGACTGGGATCAGGAGAGGATTTCAACACCTCTCATGACAACAAAATCCTTATAGGAGCAAAGTACTTCATCAATGCTTTTCTTGCGGAGCACGAAAGCTTCAACTCAGAATCACTTTGGCTCCTTGGATCATCACAGTGGTTGCAACTACTCTAGACCGATCCTTCGCCTTATGACACATGGGAACAATAGAGTGATATTGGTAACATTAATTAGATGTTTTCAAAACATTCTATTCTGCAAATTTTTTATGATCATTGCCTTATTGTGAGTTTGGTCACTATATTGCAGGGTCAAGCAATTTATACAGGTCCAGAATTTGGCTTCACTAGCTTGGTTTACCCTGAGAACCCGGGGAACAACAACCAAAATTTTTCTGGGTAATAACAAATCCCTAATTTCTTATTAAGACGAATGTTGCAATATGTAAGAAGATCAATTCTCTGAATTCACTCTGGTTCTTGTAATGCAGTGCATGTGAGCGGGGAAAGTCGTGTTGTGTTTCACAACATTACCTTACGATGCTTCTGTCAAAGGCTGCTCACTATGTGAAGAGAGCCGGTGGTTTAGGCGTAATCATCGCAGGACAGCCAGGCAACATTCTAAGAACCATGTCTAGATGATTTCCCTTGTATTTCTGTTGACTACGAACTAGTGACCAGCATACTTTTTTACATACATTCCAGTAAGTATGAAAATATATACACAAAGATTTTCACAACTTTAGAATAATAAGAAATTAAGCAACATTTTGTTTGTTCGCAGATCGCCTGACAAACTTCTCGAACACTCATCGGACAACCAGTTGGTACAAAAGTGGCAACTTTCTCATCAAGAGGGCCTAATCAGATTTCAGCCGCGGTCCTCAAAGTATGTCAACATCCTTCCATGTTCTGTTTTTGTTCTACATACGCAGCACTGGGAGTGAGCATATTGACGGCTACGTACAAAGTCTTTGGGCTGTATTTTGTTTTGAATTTCTATTCCATGGATAATCACAAAACACTTAGTCTAGTGATTGATACTCACTGATGCCGTGTTTGACGCCGTGCACTCATGCTTTCTTACTCATTTGAGGCATAATATCAAAACAAAATCTAATATGAGTAAATATAAGAAACGGTTTCTTAGAAACCAGAGGTATTTACAGAGGTTGGCTCCATATCTTTATATACATTAATTTCTAGTTCTTGATACACAAAATATCTTTGTATATATTTGTATACAGATGAGTCATTCAACAATGTACTCTATTTATAATAATCAATCAACTACTCTACTGTTCTTAATCTGTTACAATCTCAGTAGATAAATATTCATAGTTGCTCATTTAAAATTCAATGTTTGAAATAAGTTAGCCAATAAACTATTCTAGTGTTCTTAATCTGATCATTATTAATTTCAACAGAGAAACTTTCTGGAGGGATTCCGTCCGTGTCACAGTATTACCAACCGCGTAGCCCCGAGCCTACGGTGATGTACGGGTTTCGACCCAGAACGTTGAGATTATTAAAAAGAATCAAGTTGATTGATTAATATTTAAAGTAATTTAGAAAAGAAACAAATTTGTTCTTAATCTGACCAGTTCTAATCTAGGTAGCAAAGAAACTACTTCGAGGTTATCTAAAAAGGAAAACAAAATTAGAGTTGCTTAAATTGAAACTTAAAATTTTAAAGTAATTTAGCAAAGAACCTACTCTATCTGACCAGTTGTAATCTAGGTAGAATATTTAAAAACCAAATATTCATTGTTATTTAGTAAATATACTTCTGTAGTCTTCTGAGTCGTATGATTTTAAATCTCTCTAAAGTGCTATTTAGATTTTAGAGTTTCTTAACATAAATAATTCATAAGTTTGAAGTAATTTCGTCATGATACTACTCTAGTGTTCTTAATTTTAATCTTAGTAGAGAACTATTCAAGGTTGCTTAATATTTTAAATTCAATGATTGAAATACTATTTCGTGTTCCTAATTTGATTAATTCAAATCACAGTAGAGAAGAAATTTTCAAAGTTTCTCAATGTTTAAAATAATTTAACTTATGAAACTAAACTATGTCAAGATAGTTCAATCTTGACTCTGAACAAAAACCAAGAACATGGTATCAACTAACAAAAACAGAGCAAGGTAATGAACCAACATACCTCGTCGTACAAGTACTCCTGCCTCCTGGTAAGTTATATCCTATATAAAGACTTTTTCTTTGGTGATAATCTCCAACATCTAATCATATATCTCTCTTTTCTCCTTTCAATAGTGAAAATGGGCCAAACCATAATTCTCGTGGCGTTATTTTTGACTATAGTAGTGAACCTGCAAAACAGTTTCGTCGTTGCTGAGAGCAAGGTAGTTGGCATTTATGGGATATCTCTCTTGATCAAGCAACATAACCATATTTAACATCGCTTAATGCTGTTTCTTTGTGATCAATAAAGGTTTACGTAGTTTATTTGGGAGAGAAGGAGCATGATGATCCTGAGTCTGTCACTAAATCTCACCATCAGTTACTATGGTCATTTCTTGGAAGGTATATATATAGATCGCAGATAGTTTTTTTTTTTTTTTTGGCTTAACCATTGGAGTTCTGAACTTTGGCTCATAATCTCCTCGGTATCCGGAGTCTTTGGATATTCCGATTTAAAGAATAACCCTCCATACCAAAGGGAGTTTGAACCCGGGGCACAAGGAAACTAACCCTGTGTTACCACTAGGCCTCCACACCATTGATCACATATAGTTACTTACTTGATTGTCATGTTTCAGCAAAGAAGCTGCCCTTGACTCAATAGTGTATAGTTATCGACACGGCTTCTCGGGTTTCGCTGCCAAACTCACAGAGTCCCAAGCCCAGCAAATCTCAGGTACTTCTTCTTTGTTTCTTGACTTGACAAAACCAAAGTAGTTATTATTCTGAGCAAATCAATGCTCTTTTGAGAACAGAACTCCCTGAGGTTGTTCATGTCATACCAAATACATTATATGAACTTACAACAACTAGAACTTGGGATTACTTGGGCATGTCTCCTGGGAATCCAAAGAGTCTTCTACAAGAGGCTAACATGGGAAGCGAAGTCATCGTTGGAGTCGTGGACACAGGTATATGCAATGAACCGTGTTTATAGTTCTCTCAAAGACATTTTTTACTTATAAAACGCATCAAACATGGTTACAGGAGTGTGGCCGGAGTCTGAAATGTTTAATGACAAAGGCTATGAACCTATACCGAGCCGCTGGAAAGGCGGCTGTGAATCCGGTGAAAGCTTCAACGGCTCCATTCATTGCAACAGAAAGATCATAGGAGCAAAATACTTTGTTGATGGCTTTGTTGCCGACTTTGGAGAATTGAACAGGAGAGAGAACCCTGAGTATATCTCCCCAAGAGATTTCAACAGTCATGGCACACATGTCGCCTCAACCATCGGTGGTTCGTTTACTCCTAATGTAAGCTACTTAGAACTCGGAAGAGGAACTGCGAGAGGCGGTGCTCCCGGTATCCGTATAGCTATTTATAAAGCGTGTTGGCTTCGATCAGGATCTTGTTCAGGAGCTGATGTATTGATGGCAATGGATGAAGCTATACATGATGGTGTTGATGTTTTGTCACTCTCTATAGCATCCAAGGTTCCTTTATATCCTGAAACCGATGTGAGGGAGCTCACCTCTGTAGGAGCATTTCATGCGGTCGCAAAAGGCATCCCAGTCGTAGCTGCAGGGGGTAATGATGGTCCGATGGCTCAGACCGTTGCAAATGTAGCTCCTTGGATTTTGACAGTGGCTGCAACCACTCTAGACCGTTCTTTTCCCACTGCGATCACACTTGGGAACAATATAACAATACTGGTATACATTTGTTCATGATGAGAGAGTTATAAGAAAGTCTTGTTCTAATTGATTTTGTCTTTGTAGGGTCAAGCAATCTTTGGCGGTCAAGAACTCGGTTTTGTTGGTCTTGCTTACCCGCTTTCCCGGTAACATTGAATTATTTATTTCATTTTTCGATCATTGATTGTTCCATATCCGTGAGATTGCGTCTTTTAACATGATTGAATCTTAACTTGCAGTGACTGCGAAAAGCTCTCAACTAGTCCCAATAATACAATTGAAGGAAAAGTTGTCTTGTGTTTCACAACAAGAGTAAATGAAGCTATTATCGCAGTAAGAAATGCCGGTGGTCTCGGGATAATCGTTGCAAGAAATCCAACCCACTTGCTTAGACCATCTGTTAGCTTTCCATATGTTGCCGTAGACTTCGAGCTAGGGACCGACATTCTGTTCTATTTACGTTCCACAAGGTATCTTTAACAAACCATCATTGTCTCTTTAATTACCAACACTTCCATGGATTTTGAACATACAGAATTTTTGTCTTGCCAGATCTCCCATTGTAAAGATACATGCTTCAAGAACGCTTGTTGGACATCCCGTTGCGACAAAGGTAGCAACTTTCTCATCAAGAGGACCCAATTCGATTTCTCCAGCGATTCTTAAGGTATGTCTAACCTATTCATGCATGTCTAACCACAAAAATCTTTCAAAATACTCTGTTTTGCAATAGCTTGATGACCGTTCTGTTATTACAGCCGGATATAGCAGCACCTGGTGTGAACATACTAGCAGCTATGTCTCCCAATAGCTCTTTCAACGTCGGGGGATTCGGCATGATGTCAGGGACATCAATGGCTACTCCTGTAGTTTCAGGAATTGTAGTGCTCCTCAAATCACTACACCCTCATTGGTCTCCTTCTGCTATCAAATCAGCTATTGTCACAACAGGTTCTCATCATCTTCAAATGCTTTGTTACATTGCCTAAGAAAAAAAAAAAAAAAAAAACCTTAAGATGAACTTATTGATGATGGAAACATATTTTGACATTGCAGCTTGGAAAACCGATCCATCAGGAGAACCAATATTCGCAGACGGATCAAGTCGCAAGTTAGCTGATCCGTTTGATTACGGAGGAGGCCTTGTGAATCCAGAGAAGGCTGCAAAGCCAGGTCTCGTATACGACATGGCCACAAATGACTATATATTGTACTTATGCTCTGTTGATTACAGTGATATGTCCATTTCCCGAGTCCTCGGGAAAGCAACTGTGTGTCCTAATCCCAAGCCTTCTGTTCTTGATCTTAACTTGCCTTCCATTACAATCCCAAACCTCAAAGACGAAGTCACTCTCACCAGAACCCTTACTAACGTTGGACCATTGGACTCGGTGTACAATGTCGTGATCGATCCTCCAACAGGCATTAATGTGATTGTTACGCCCACAACACTAGTTTTCAACCCTACAACTAGAAAATTATCTTTCACGGTTCGGGTTTCGACCACACACAAAGTTAACACTGGCTATTATTTTGGAAGCTTGTCTTGGACTGACAATGTACACAATGTGGCCATACCAGTATCTGTGAGAACACAGATCCTGCAACGGTACTACGACGAAAATTGATGTTAAGCCAAAACCATATATTGTTGTTGAAGAATATGTAATGCATACTATTGATGAATAATAATGTACTGTTGTTCATTAATCCGTAGATGGAATCCTCATTAACTACTTAACTTATCGATTGATACTCACCGATGAGATCAATGGCGAACAAGGTTAGTCTGAGCACTTCCACAGATGACTTCAGACACAAAGCCCCTGAAATCGATCTAAGGAAGAAGGTCAATTCCTCCAAAACTGAACAGGGAAAATCAAGAATCGTAGAAAAACAAAGGATGATACACAAGTAGTAAAATTCAGAGACAGGAGAAAAATGGGGATAAGAGAAGAAAATAGAAACTTCATTATTCTTTAATATGTATAGAGTTTAATTACAAGCTCAGAAGTCAGAACCAGTTAAATAGAAGGATTACAAGTATACAGTATAAATTAGTTTTTTCAATTCTCATCGTAGTAGTTCTGCAGAATCTGCGTTCTCACAGACAAAGGAATTGTCACGTTATGCACAGAGTCGCTCCAAGTCAAACTTCCAAAGAAGTAACCTGTGTTGATTTTATGTGTGGTCGAGACTTTGACTTCGAAAGAGACCTTTTTGGTGGCTGAGTTGAACACAAGCGTTTCCGGCGTCACGGTCACTTGAACGCCAGATGGTGACTCAACCGATACTTTATAGACCGAGTCGATTGGTCCAACGTTAGTGAGGGTTCTGGTGAGAGTAACTTCTTTGTTGAGGTTTGGGATTGTGATGGAAGGCAAATTGAAATCAAGAACTGACGGTTTGGGATTCGAGCAGACGGTTCCTTTTCCAACAAGCTGAGAGATTGATGAGTCGTTGTAACCCACGGAGCACATGTAGAAAACATAGTCTTTAAGTCCCAAGTCATATACAAGACCTGGTTTTGGAGCTTTCTCTGGATTCACAAGGCCTCCCCCATAGTCGAACGGATCCGCCAGCTTCCGAGGTGACCCTTCTGCAAATATCTGCTCTCCAAATGGATCTGTTCTCCAAGCTACAGAGTAAAGAGTTACCGAAATCAGTATTTGTTCTTGTTTTGTTTTATTTACATTTTATGAAGAAGATAAGAACCTGTAGTCACAATGGCTGATCTAATAGCAGCAGGAGACCAATCACGGTGCAGAGACTTAAGAAGAGCAACAACACCAGAAATTGCAGGAGCCGCCATTGATGTTCCTGACAGCATAATGAATCCTCGGTCGTTGAAAGTGACATTGGTGGTTGTAGCCGCCAATATGCTCACTCCTGGCACTGCTATATCCGGCTGCATTCATATGATTGATAACATCTGAGACACGATAATATGATTGGTCTGAAAAAAGGAATAGGTAAGGATCCTGACATACTTTGAGGATCGCGGGCGCAATCGAATTAGGTCCTCTTGATGAGAAAGTTGCCACCTTTGTACCAACTGGTTGTCCGATGAGTGTTCTAGAAGGTTTTATTTTCACTACAGGCGATCTGAAAACCACAAGACCGGTGAAACATAGTCTCAGATACCAAGAAATGTTGCTATTTTCTTACAGATTCAAGTGATGATGATATATTTTCATACCCATTGGAACGGATGTACAGAAGTATATCGGTCCCAAGCTCGTAGTCAACAGAAACACAAGGGAAATCATCTAGACATGGTCGGAGTGCGTATCCTGGGGGTTTCGCAATGATTACGCCAAGACCACCGGCTCTCTTCACATAACGTGCAGCGCTCGACACAGATCTACTGTAAGGTGATGTAGTGAAACATAACACGACTTTCCCGGCCATTGTACTGTTAGAATTGAAGGAAAGAAACTCACAGGTACTGCATTACAACAACCAGGGTGATGTCAGAGAATTGATCTTCTTCATACTGCAAGATTTGGTAAACATTCACTGAATACAGGTTCTACTAAGATACTAGAAACATAACATTACCCATAAAAACTTTCGTTGCTGTTCCCTGGATTCTCAGGGTAAACCAAGCTAGTGAAGCCAAGTTCTGGACCTGTGTAAAGAGCTTGACCCTGCAATATTGTAGCCAAACACACAATAAGACATAGTTCATGAAACGCTTGCAGAGTGAATGGTTTGAAAACATCGAATTTGAGGAGAACAATTAAAATATGGTGTATTTCTATTCGTTACCAATATCGCTCTATTGTTCCCAAGTGTAATCGGCGTGCCAAAGGACCGGTCTAGAGTAGTTGCCGCAACTGTCACAATCCATGGTGCCGTGTTTGTCACGGTCTGAGCTGCAGGGCCAGAGTTACCACCTGAACAAACAACTGTGATACCCTTTAAGACTGCATGAAATGCCCCAGTAGCTATTCCATCACGAACATCAGTTTCTGGGTACATAGGAACTCTAGATCCTAGAGAGATAGACAGAACATCAACACCATCATGAATAGCCTCGTCCATTGCTTTCAAGATGTCAGCGAAAGAACAAGTCGTTAATTCTTCATCATCCAGATACCAACAAGCCTTGTACATTGCTATACGAGCACGCGGTGCTCCACCTCTCACAGTCCCTCCAGCTAACCCCTTGTAGCTTATGTTGGGCACAAATGAACCGCCCGCAATGGTGGCAACATGCGTGCCATGACCATCAAAGTCTCTAGGAGAAATGAAGTCAAGAGATTCTGTGGAGTTGAAGCTATCAAATTCCGCACGAAAACCATCGATGAAGAACTTTGCTCCTATGAGTTTTTTGTTGCAGTGAGAGGAATTGAAACTCTCTCCTAATTCACATCCTCCTTTCCAGTGGCTCGGAACCGGTCCAATCCCATTGTCGTTAAATACTTCAGATTCAGGCCATACTCCTGCAACCATAGAAAACATTTTAGTCATAGAGATGCTAAGAAGAGAAATCAAAAGCAGCGCGAGACATAAGAAAATCTGTAATGATCCGACTTGAAATGTCTAAGTATATACTCATACCTGTATCAATGATGCCGATGATCATTTGATCACCCATGTTAGTTTCATTTAGAAGATTCTTTGGATTGGCAGCAGAAAGGCCCAAGTAGTCCCAAGTCCGAGTTGTTGACAACTCGTAGAAACTATTCGGTATGACATGAACAACTTGAGGTAAATCTGTTGCCAAAGAGAAAACAAATCAAATGGGTATGTTGAAACAATCTAGATGTCATGAAAATTTATGTCATAGTTGTCTAATTTCTGAGATGCCAAAAAGATGTGAGATTCAGACAGAGTACCAGCTAATTTCTTGGCTTGGGACTTGGTAAGCTTGGCAGCAAAACCTGAGAAGCCATGTCGGTAACTGTACACCATTGAATCATGTGCATCCTCTTTACTGTTTACATGGAACAATCAAAAAGAAATCTGAGTAACAGGTTGAGATTTAATGATATACTTGAAAAAAGAGAAACTACCAATACATACCTTCCAAGAAGTGACCACAACATCTGGTGATGAGATTCCGTAACAAAATCTGGATCATCATGCTGCTTCTCACCCAAATAAACAATATGAACCTATTGATTACCACAGCAGAAACAACTTTGTTAGTCAATTCAGGTGGTCTCTGTTTATGTTGTCTAATTAAAGAATAACCTTATAGTATAAATTTCAAGTACCTTACTCTCGGGACCGGCTTGTGCCAGGAAACTACTCTGCCCATTGAGAAATATTATTAGTACCAAAAGAATTGAAGTTGTGTAACTCCTCATTCCAAGCAGAAAAGGGTTATCAGTTTTTCAATCTCAAGCCACAAAGAGAAGGAAATGTAATATACTTGAGGACTAATATCGAGAAGCGTTAGCATTTATATAGATATATCTACCCAACAAGAGTTTGACCAAGAATGTTTCCATTAGCTATGAATTGTTCTTCTAACTTTTGCTTGTTTGAATCTCCAAAGTTTCATCATAGTCAGAATTAAAAAGCTTTAGTAAAATCCCACACACAAATTCTAAAGAATATATCAAGCGAGCATATGTGTGGCTTAGTCAACTAAAGTCTAGTTTATTGAGCAACCAACATGGCATTGAAGAGATTGATGACATAGATCAACAAGTAATGGTAAAATATAAACAAATCAATCAACATAGATTGAGGAGAAGTACTTGGTATATGCAGCAAACCCAATTGACTCAGTAAGCTCAAATTTGAGCATGCAGGAACTAGTAATACGTTGACCCGATAAACTCGTTTTGGTAGCATCAGAGCTTACTTGGTATTATGCTTCATTCTCATTCCTTAGCTCTGGAGAAACCAGAAAAAGTCATTACCTCTACAGAAAAGAAGACAAATTCATTAACTAAAGAAATCAGAAAAAGTCAGCACTATGATTCTAAGCTCAAAGTTGATTTCCAGAATAGCATTTACTCAACGAATGTCTCAAAGCAACAAAGATGAATGAGTGAACGGTTTACACTAATCACAAAGCCTTGGGTTAAACTTGTGTAAACGAAAATAAAGGAAGACTAATTTTCCGGGAGATTACACGGTGGTTGATCCATCTTGACGACGCCGGGAACGAGAACCGCCATAGCCCTAATCGGCCAACGATGGCTGCTTATAAGAACAGACCGTGTACGGAACTTGTTCGGTATCATTGTGACAAGGTGTTCGACGGCTTTTACCGCGAGAGTCTGAGAGGAACATAGAATTTCTCAATCAAGTAGAATCGCAGAGACTGGTGAAGAAATTTGAAGGAAGAAGATGATCAGAAAACGATAGGGCTTATGGACTTTTCGAGGGTAAAATGGTCTTTTCGTACAATGCACAAAAAAAAAAAAGCATCTCCAGATCCACATTTTTGAGTCTTAAGAATATATTTAATACATTTTTGAGTCTTAAGAATATATTTAATATAAATGATCCTCAATAGTTGTATCCATCTTTGTACAAGGATTATGTCCAATCTTATTATCATTAATAAAATTAAATTTTGCCGGAAAAAAAATATATATATAAATGGTTAATAATGAAAATTTAAGATTTTTAATAATTGAATTAAATTTGGTTGCTTCCATTGGTGGATCTTAAAACTAGAAGATCTTTGAAAAAAAAATTATATAATTTTTTATCATAAACAGGATAAAACATGAGAAATTCCTTATAAAAATTAAAATTTTAGTTCCTGAGATACCATTAATTTTTAAAAGTTCCTTAGATACCACTTTTTTAAAAAAAAATCAAAATTTCCAAAAATACCACAAACACAAAAATTGATTTTTAAAGGGTCTAGAATTTAAATTTGTTTGGGTTAACTATTGTATAATTATGGTATTATTTTAGGGGGTAGGGTCTAGGTTTAGGGTTTAGGGTTTAGTTTTGACCATTTAAAACTAATTTTAATTTTGTGGTATTTTTGGAATATTTGAAAAAAAGTGGTATGTATGGAAATTTTAAAAATTGGTGGTATGGTTAGAAAAAAAAACTTTTAAAAAGTGGTATCTATGAGAATTGCCCAACATGAGAAATTCCCTATAAAACATTATGTTTTTTGTTTCTTTATTTTTTAATTTTTTTTTGCCAATAAAGCAACTAAAACCACCAGATATCGACACGTGTCCCGTGTCTAATACTAAGATCCGAAATCTTAAGTGTCCCATATAGGATCCAGATCTTGGGTTAAAAATCCATTTTTGATTTAATTATTTTCCACATAAGCAACATTTTAAAGTAAGATTCATCTAAGACCCCCATGGATGGAGATACTCTAAGTGTTATGCTAAAAATAAAAAGTAGTAGAAGCTCAAAAGCTTTTGAGAATTTTATCTCAATTGCCATAATCTTGGCAATTTCTTTTTAAAATTCTGAAAAACCTTTTTAATTTTCTGCCACAAAAAGATAAAAAGACTAATTTGGCCTTATTACAATTTATAGTATATCATTGTTAATTTGTCTACCACCGTTCAGTATTTAGTCCACTATCATTCGCCGTCATTTATGTCCACCATCCACCGTCAGGAGAGAGAGAGAGAGAGAGAGAGAGAGAGAGAGAGAGAGAGAGAGAGAGAGAGAGAGAGAGAGAGAGAGAGAGAGAGAGAGAGAGAGAGATGATGGAAGAAGGAAGAAGATGAAGGAAAGAAGAAGATGAAAATCGAAGGAATGAGTGGGAGAGAGAGAGATATATTATTGAGAAATTGAATGTAGGGACTTCGCGTTTCCGTGTAATTGGTAAAGTGGCAATCGACCTTGGACCCACATTGGGCCCACTTAATTTATCAAAATTCTTGACTCGTTGTTGCCCCTATAGCTAGAGCGTAGACTCAACTGTGGTGTCAGACATGCAACCTATTGTAGACATATAGGGTGTCAGAGAATCTAACTATTGCGTGTTTGAATTTGAGTTCTCTCAAAAATTAATGGAATTTTAATAATTTAATTAAATTATAATTCAGAAAAATTTGTGAACAGAGGTATAAGTGAGGATGGTTTTTATGGGAGAGTTATCTTTTTAGTGAGAGAGTTTATCTCAGGAACGATTGCAAGTTTTTCTATAATTGATGTGATTCATTGAATTTGTGGTTACTGTGTGAGAGAGTGTTTGAGTTTTCAAAATTTTTTTTATTCTGCGAGTTTGGGTGTGGAAGTTGTGGTTTGGGGGGTTTCAGATCTGGTTTGGGATTTGATTATTTTCTGTGCGTTTTAGAGGGTTTTGATGGAAGGATCTACTGAATTACCTTCGCGGATGTTTGCTCTCGGAGAGGAACCAGTTGGGGTTAGGGTTACTGCATACGGTCAGTCTAATGGCATCAGAGCTGTCATGAACGCGCTCGGTGAAGGTGAAAGAGACACCATTCGCATGTCTACTTTCGGTAAGTTTGTTGCTGTCGCTGAGTTGCCTGCTTATTCCGGTCGTTTTGGGAGATTTTTAATATCGCGGTAGCTAAATGTGAAGAAGAAACACGAGATCTGGATTTTATTTGCGGGCAGACCTGTCAGATTTTCTTTGAGGGAATTTGCTATTGTTACCGGCTTACCGTGTGGTAAGCTCCCCAAGAAATCCAAGTCTCGGCTCATTAACAACCTAAATTCGACTTTATACTGGCCCTCCCTCTTTGGTAAGCTGGATTCTGTGTCTGTTTCTTCGGTGATCAAGATGTTGAAGAGGAATACCGTTACTGACCCTGAGATGAGGGTTAAATATGGATGTTTGGCTTTGTTGGCATTTGTATTGATGCCAACCACTCATAACCCCAAGATTGCAAAAGAACATGTGGAGGTGATTGTCGATTTGACTGCTTTTTTTAATTATCCTTGGGGGAGATTAGCCTTTGAAATGCTTGTCAGTAGCATCAAGGAGAAAAACGAGGTTATTCTTTCCCAGAACACTATAGTTGTAAAAGGGTTTGTGCATGCTTTGCAACTCGTAATGGTGGAAGCTGTTCCTGCATTATTAGAAGGTGTACAATCCAATTCTAGCTCATCTTCTGAATCTGAAGGAGAAGGTGATAAGAATGATGTTCTTGATAGGAAAATATGTCTCAGTCCTGCTCATGCAAGGGAGATACATGAGGCCGAGGAGGTAATTACATGCGTATTGGTTATTATTGGTTTATGGATAGGGTTTAAAATATTCGTTAAGTATTTCCATGTCTTTTATTTAACTTATTATTCGACAACAAGTATTTTAGCTGGCTAACCCCCTCTTTTTATTTATTTCATAAGTTATTCTGTTAATAATACCTTTAACCCGGTTAACAAAGTGTTTAACAGGGTGACATTTCTATGTAATGGTAATTTAACCCCCTCTTTTTATTTATTTCATAAGTTATTCTGTTAATAATACTTTTAACCCGGTTAACAAAGTGTTTAACCGGGAGACATTTCTTTGTAATGGTAATTTGTTACAATGTAATAAATGTAGATGTTCCATAAATTTGTTTATTATATTACTCATTAATTGAAATTTTTATTACAAAGTAAATTTAGTAATTTAATTTGGTGTGTTTTGTTTCCAGGCTGTTGTTGATTCTATTATCCCTGGTGATGGGGATATAGATATTGATGAAAGTGAACTTACTTGGTCAGATGAGGAGGAAGATGATAAGGTGGATTTCATGGTAAGACTGATTAACGAAGATTTTAGCTTTTCTGGTTCATTGTTTAAAGGTGGTGTTTCAAAGGCCGACGTTGCCTGTATGGTCAGCATTCAGCAGGAGAAAAGTCGAGTGAGTAAAGTGAAGAAGTCGAAGAAAGCTAACGCCAGCAGTGTTGACCATGGTGGTAGTACTGGTGTTTCTTTAAGTGAAACTGATCTTCATTTGGTAGTTGATCTTGTGGTTCGTAAAATTAATGATGGGTTGCAAACTATGGAAGCTAAGATCCAAGGTAACAACTCTGAATTGGTGGACCTTAGAGCTGTTATTGGAGAGTTGAAGTCTGCTATTGGATTAATGGACACTGATCTAGCCACTCAGATTGATCAACAGCTGCTGAAGATGAAGTCTGCTATAATTGAATCAATTGTTTGTCTTTTGGACAAGGAGGTGTCTTTGAATGGTAGGGCTGTTACGGAGTGCCAGAGGAGTAATGCTAATGGTGTTTGTAATTTGAATAGATCAGTTCAGTCCGATGGGGCTGTTGGTAATGAGGGAGTTAGGCTTGGTGACTTAAATGTTGGGGTTGATGAAGCTGGCCGTATTATTGGAGGTGTGATTGGTGATATTAGTCTTGAGGATATGGATGAGGTATTTTTTTTGTTTCGTATTTATTATGTAATGAACATTATAAATTTTGTGTCTTATGTACATTTTTGTTTCTATGCCTTAGGCTTGTGGATACGAGGGAGCTGAAGTTGTAGGAGGGAACAATGGAGATGTTTGTCAGAACGTTGATGTCGATATGGGAGCATGCAATGTATGCGCCCTGTTATCTTTGTTAATAATTTGTACTGTTTGTTAATTAAATTTTGGTATTGATAATTTTTTATTGTAACTAGGGAACAATCCAAATGAATAATATATAGAGACCAACTTTTTCTCTTGGACTTACCCAAGATGGTCTTCCCAAACCAGTTTCGGTGAATGCCAACCCAACGGTTATGGACATTGCTGAAGAAGCACGCAACAGTGGGAATCTTATGCTAATATTGTTCCAACTAATCTTATGGAGGATTATCAAGTTGACAAACGGATGCTTTCATGCAGTAGGGGTTCAATTTTTGGTGGTGTTGGGGGAAAGAGAGGAGAGGACTGTGGTCTGAGGTATGGAAAGCTTAAGGAGAAGGTTGATGATGTCACGTAAGTGTTTACCTATCTAGCTAATTTAAATGTTAGATGGTTGGGTGACTTTATATCAAATTAACAATGGCAACTGTCTGATATTGCTATGTAGGTATGGAATATAGAATTTTTATATATTAAAACTTGTTAGCAGCTAAAGATTATTGTAGCTTGTTAATTCGGTCACTTACTTCTAGTTCGTGATATGCATGAAGGGAATTTTTACAAACTGGTTTTAGTTGTACCGTTTACTTGTTTCTATTAATGTAGGAATCTTACCCTTGGTGGTGTAATGGTTGGAACTAAGGATTTCCTTGACATTGGTGGGTTGAAGCGGACCGTTCCATCTAAGGTAAATTGTAAATATGGGATTATTATATGTGATTCCCTTTGTAATAATTTACTGTTAATGTCTGTAGTGATGTGCTAATGGCACAAATTCGCGGTCTTTGCAAGAAATCCATTTGGAAATTGGAAAAGGAAGCTGAGTTTTTGGATTCGAAGTTTGCTGCTTATCTTGTTAAGACCTATTCAAAGTTTAACAAGATGGATGATAAAGATTCTCATGTATTCCATAAGCATGTGGTTGATGCGTTTAGTGGTCAAAATGCCAAGAATATTGGGGCTGAACGTTTCTACATGCCTTTCAACTTTGACAAAACTCATTGGGTCGGTTTATGTTTTGAGTGCTCGTCGTCCACTATTTTCATATTGGATTCTGACACTAGCCTAAGGAAAGATTGTGCTATTACAAAGGAATTGAATCCTTTGGCACAATTGTTCCCATATTTTCTTAAGAAGGATGGTCGTAATGGTGGGACAATGGACTATAATCAATTTGGTGTTGAGAGGGTTAAGGGTGTCGTACAAATTGGAAGCCATGTCAAGTCTGGTGTTACGTGCATTGTCCTTACGCTTGCTCATGCCATTGGTGGTGTGGAGTGTTGTTGGTCTGTCACTCCTTATGGGTTACAGAAAGAAGCTGAGCGTTTGTCAGTGAGGATATACGAGGAGATGTTTGGTCAGTTGTAACTGCTTTGGATGGTCTTCTTTTGTTCTAAATGTGTTTTTTTTAGGTGTTAAGTTCTGTTCATTGTGTTTTTTTTTAATCCTGAGAAGACGAACAATTTGTATGCTTTGTTACTGTTGTTGTATCCGGTTGTACTTTCTTTTTCAGTTATGTGGATGTGAGTTTATTGAAAATGATTTTAAGTGGATTATCTTAATTAGTAAGTGTAAATAAATTAAAAGTATCTGGTTAATCAGATAACTATTGAATGAATTGAATATTAATAATCTTAGCCGGCTAACTCGATAAATATTTAAAATGTATATCCGGCTAATTTCGTAGTGGTTCCTGATTGTTTGGTTTTTTAGATAACAATTGTAACGGTGTAACCGGCTAATAAGATTACATCAATGTTTTTCTCAATGGTAGCCGGCTAAATTATAATTGTAATCGAAGGTTTTTCTCATGTTGTAATGAGGTTAAAGTTTATGTTTTTGATCAGGTGAATGGAATTTAGTAATCAGGTTAACCAGTTGCTATTTAATGTAGATATTTTTCATGTCCAACTGACAATAAAATAAACAAACTTTATATTAATTATATTACATAAAAAGAGTGCAACATTTTATTTATTTATTTTACATAGTTGGCAAAGTCTGATCTGGGATGGTAGTCTATAAACATTATATGACAAAGAAACATTGCTGACCCAGGTACAGCTTGGATATGTTCGACTTATCATCAACATGGTTGCCTCCTTCATAAGGTTCAAGCTCATCTTACGCTGTTGGCATCTTACAACTAGCTTTGTTGTGGCCTAAACGACCACAACGATTGCACATTGTTCGACGCCTAAGGCTTCTCATCTGAAACAATTGACGGGGTTAGCTAATTATGTAATTACCTGGCTAATTTAGTTTGTGTATGGTCCCTTACCAGTGTTTCTCCTTTGGAATAGAAGCGCTTCTTGCGTGGCCTTCCCGGTGGTCGGCTTGTGGTAGGTGGGTGTAGCGTTAGTTCTGATAAAGCGCTGTTCAGATTGGTAACTCCATTGACTTCTATTGCGGGGTTAATGGTTTCTGTGTAAGCGTTTTTCCAATAGGCTGTAGTGTACTCTATTGCACACAAACGGTCCACTCGCTCTTTGGAAGTAACTGCTGCAGCTACGGCATGTGAGCATGGTATCTTAAGGGTTTGGAATTCATTGCATGAACAATGCTTCTTGGTTAGATTAACCTTGAAAGGCACGCCATCTTTGTCCCTTACCTCGAACTCTAAACATTTGATCTCGTTCACTGCATATCCAGATGATTTGTTGAAGTGTTCAGCCAAAATTTGACAAACCCTTGGTGTTAAAGTTTCTGGGTAATTGGAAGCCTCCTTTCTTCTATCTGCATACCAAGTCATTAGTTTGGCGCGTATGTATTCGACCAAGGAAATAATTGGGTATTCCCTAGCTTCTTTAAGAGCTGAGTTCCATGACTCTGCAACATTGGATGTCATAACATCGTAGCGTTCGCCTTGGAAATGTGATCGTGCCCAATGGTGCAAACCCATGTCTGTAAGGTATGTTGCGCAGGCGAAATCCATTGTTTTTATTTCGTCAAAAAGGCGGTAAAATTCTCCAAGTGTGTATGCCTTTGCACATCTTGATACGAGACTTACTAAATGTTTGTTCTTGAATATGGATTTCACATTCCTTTTCAAGTGAACAATACAGGCACAGTGCCTGACATCCGGATAAACCTGAAAAGAAAGGCTAACGTATTAGATACCTGGCTAATAAGTTAAATAATAGTCTAACATATGAAATGACTTGTTAACATAATATATGGTTAAAATAGGTAACATTGACCTATGTGTAATGGGAATGCATTATAATTGCAAGTAGAGGTAAGATCATTCACCTTTGAGAGCGCTGAGTAAATGGAAGCATGACGGTCACATATGAAAACCATCTTCGGGGAATTTGGAATGAACATAAGTAGCTTTGTGAAGAAATATTCCCATGCCAAATCGTTTTCGTTGTCGACGATTGCGTAGGCAAGCGGAAACACTTTGTAGTTGCCGTCTTGGGCGGATGCTATTAGAAGGCAGCCGATATACTTGCCTCTCAAATGTGTTCCATCGATGATGATAACTTTTCTCATGTAAGCAAATCCTTTTATTGATGCTCCCATTGCACAAAAGAGGTACTTGAACCTTTCTCCTATCTTTGCGTCGTACGAAGTTTCCAAGCCTATTAGTGTTCCTGGATTGCTACAACCAGTTTTTCAAGGTATGCTGGTAATGCTACATAAGAATTATCTGCGGAACCTTTGGCGGAGTTCATTGCTAACTCTCTTGAATGCCATGCCTTCCAGTAAGATATCCGGACATTGTGGTCCCCTCTCATGATATCTTTGATATCCTTTGGCGTTGGTCCTGATCCAGCACCGCCAAATTTTGTCTTCAACATTTCACCGATTACCTTAGTTGTAGCTTGCCTTTGATAATTTCTACGCTCATCGACCGTGCAATTGTGTTGTAGTGTTGCCCTACGTATCTCGATAATTTCTGACCCGTCAACGCGCACGGCGTAAATTCGCCAAGGGCAGTTCTTTCCTGAACACTTGATTATCATGAAATCTGGACTTGTTTTCTCGTGGCGGTAACTGTATTTGTTGTGGACGGCGTACATAGCCATATGATTCTTAAATGTTTCACGGTTTGGGAAAGTCATTCCAAGTCTTAGAGGAAATGGGTTGTCATTTTCGGGCCCTACAAGTGTTGAAATTATATTAGTCTTATGTTATGGTTTATAAATTTTTTAAACGCTAATTATGAACAAAAGAAGATGGCAGATAATTAACATAATTATACTTGACAAAGCTTTAATTATGGTTTACATTACGATTAAACATAGCCGATTACATGAGTAGGAAGCTAGTTAACAAAAGTAAATAGACAGTGAGACCAAGGAGTGGTCTTATCTGTGGGTTGTTTTTAAACAGAGATTTTGGCCGTAGCCGCAAAAGTACGAAGCACAAAAAAAACATCCTAGTTTTTGCCGAAATTGAAAACATACAAACACTTTTTCCACAATAAACCCCTTTGTTTAAAACCCACCAATGGCGTGGCTGTCGTCGGAAGAACTCTCACAGTCATCAACATCTGGATTTGGTAATGGTACCGTCGGAGTGCTGGAACTGGCTCCGGTGTTAAGCGTTAAAACCAGAGGTAATGGTGGATCCTTTGGCTCAAAGACTTTTTTACCTTCAGTTGTAGCAGCTACATAAAAAATGGGCAAACAAATACAGGTTTAGCCTTAGGTGTTTGATAAGTAAATTTAATAGGAATATTATTAGGAGTCATACATCTTGTGACTTGAGGTGATGAAGGATCATTTGTTTCTGGTGGTTCTGGTGGGAGCAGGGCCATCTCATGCTGTAAATTAAACTCAGTCATGTAACAGAGGTGTTCTGAAGATCCACTTGAGTAGAAACTGGCATCCTCGGCGGCGCTGGTCTGAGTTTGGATCTCTGCTTCTGAACTGTACATTGCATCAATTTCTCCCTGCAGCCTTTGTATCTCTGCTGTGTTATGATTTGTCTCTAAGGCTTGTGGGATAAGCCTATCCCAATATTCACTTGCTCTAGATCGTCCCGTGATGACTGCATCATTGCATTCCATGAATATCTCCAGCAGACTCCTTCTACGACCATCACGCTCACCCACATGGGATGTGGGTTGTTTGTTGTTGTCCACCACAATAGCATTTCCAGATCCGGCGTTTCCTAATAGGCGACAATATAGAATAATCAAATAAATAGCCAGCTAAAATACAAGTTGGTTGTAAACATTTTCATAAATAGGTGAAATATTTTAAGATTTTAATTATGACCGCAAACACAGCTAATATTATAATTGGAGAGTTGTAAGTTTTATTAGATTTAATAACGTCCTTTATATGGCTAAACTTTCATGTTCATGTTATTTTAAAAAATTGTCGATTACTTATCATTAATCTAGCCGATTAGTGATCATGATACATAGTCTTACCTTGGTGGATCGACTAAACATATAAGTAGCAAGATCCTAGGAATAAATATATGTCTCTAAACATAGATTGAAACAAAGTCCCTAGGATCTTTATATTGTTAATATGAATTAACTAGTACTAGTTACATAAACGGGGTCTAGGTTCATTACATGTAATCTACCTGAAGGAAATCTGTAATCAGTGAACCCACATTTTTCTGATAAGTGAAGTGTAAGACATACCTAGTTCGTGTGTTTGAAAAATGTTGGTTGTTATGTCCTCACCTTGGAAAGACATACCCATCTCCACGTCGGTTTATCCTAGGAGAACATTACCATTTACAGAGGGTGGGTTATTCAGATCTCGTACCGGGTTCATACTATTTGAACTTGGTTCAATGGATTCGAGTACAAGACTTCCAGATGAGTTCTCTAGAGGATTAACCTTTGATCTTCCGTGAATACTGTATCAAAGATTGATCTAGCAACGTCTATTTGACGACCGGCTATGAGATCTGTTGGAATAATTTTAGAAAAAAAAATTAGAAAAAAATAGGATTGTAATAAGTCGAGAAAAAAATTAAATAATTTTAGATTGCAATTAGGGTTTTGTAAACTCACCGTGATACTGGGCCATGTCTTCGTCTGTAGGATTTTCCGGTAAGAACAGCTTTTCACCGACCAAGAAAGGACTGCGGCACTGGAAATCGTACCTTGCTACATCCTCGGCTCCGACAATGATACGTAGTTCCAAGGCTGGGCAACATAATCTCAGGGCCATGAACAGTGTTACATTTGCGTCTAAGGTTATGTCCGACGGCGGCCCTTCATCTTCCTCCCCTCCCGCGGTCAGATCTGGCATACGGTAAGTCAGTCTGAGTGGAAACGCCGGTGGAATGAGATACCGACCCCTTACGTGGTCGGTCAGTGAGTCAAATGTTTCCGAGTCCCTGAGGAAAGTGCCGTAGCCCATATCAGTTGGATTTCTCTAGAACTCCCAACGAGCGTACGAACGGATTACCCAGTTTCCTTGCAAGAATCGGACCAGACGAGACATGCCTGTGTGCGAGAAAATTTCAGTAAATATTGTCATTATTGGAAACAAACTAAAACTAACTTTTATAGGAATAAAGATAGTCAATAGACGATGTATTAACTGGAGAATTCATCCCAAATTCCAAAAATACCATAAAATCCGTTTCAATAAATTCTGTAACCATTCACCAGTAACCGTGGTTAACGCTGTAAAATATGTTTCAATAAATTCTTACACTCCTCTTCCATCCCCTGGCGCTCACTTAAGAACTCGCTCTGATTGACACAAAAGTAAGGCTCCACCTGCAAAACCAAATCAGTTGTAAGTATGTTCAGACAGGAGCCTCCAATCGCAAATGTGTTCACATCAGGTCAACGGCTAGAGATGAGACATGACTTATTTATCAAACACAATTGGGGCAAATAAATAGACACCTACGCCCAAAGCTCTTCAAACCTACATGATGAGTTCCTTTAACAGCGCCATGGTGGTACACAACCAAGGTAGGGAGATTGCAATCATGGTAGTTCGGTATACAATAAGTGGATATTATCTTAACAAACTTTCTTGCAGGGTATCTGCTAGCCAATTCCTCTAGACAACCCAATAGCAAGCCACACTCTGCGAAACTATCAGATTAAACAAGAATCCGGGAAGGAAAGACCCGGATTCGAGATGGTCTTCCCGAAACTGTACAAATCCTTCCCGAAATTGTTTTCTTTAGGATTCGGGAAGGAAATACACTCTTCGGGAAGCCCATCCCGAATCTGGTGTTCCTACCCGATTCTGTGTAATTATTTCCCGAATATGTGTATTTCCTTCCCGATATTGTTTTGAGGAGGATTCAGGAAGGAAAAACATTGTTCGGGAAGGGTAAACACATATTTTGGAAGGATAACACTTATTTGGGAAGGAAAACACATATTAGGGAAGGATAAACACATATACGGGAAGGATAAACACGTATTCGGGAAGATTAAACACTATTCGGAAAAGAAAAACACTGTTCGGGAAGGAAATACTCATTTTCGTTAAGTATTTGTACGACTTCGGGAAGATCATCCTAAATTCCAAAAATACCATAAAATCCATTTCAATAAATTCTGTAACCATTCCCTAGTAACCGTGGTTAACGCTGTAAAATACGTTTCAATAAATTCTTACACTCCTCATCCATCCCCTGGCGCTCACTTAAGAACTCGCTCTGGTTGACACAAAAGTAAGGCTACACCTGCAAAACCAAATCAGTTGTAAGTATGTTCAGACAGGAGCCTCCAATCGCAAATGTGTTCACATCAGGTCAACGGCTAGAGATGAGACATGACATAGTTATCAAACACAATTGGGACATATAAATAGACACCTCACTACAAGAAAACGGGCCATTTGCCACTACCAGAAACGTCACAAATTCGTCACTAATGAGGCCTTTGCGACTACTTTGCGACGAATCAGGTCGTCGCAAAAACGCCGTCGCTAATTTGCGACGCTGCGTATTCGTCGCTAATTTGCGACTGAATTAGTGACGGATTTATGACGGATTTAGGACTCCATAACTCAGTCGTAAATTCGTCGCTAATTTGCGACTGATTAATAACTCCATAACTCAGTCGCAAATAAGCGACACAATTGTGACTCATGTAGGTACTAATTAGCAACGTATTTGAGACTGCCTTTGGCGTGGCAAATAAGCGACTAATTAGCGACTTCTGATTTTGCGACTGATTTGGGTTAGTCATATTTTGGTCACTAATTTGCCACTGATTTGCGACGCTTTTGTTTTAGAAGTGACTAAATTGAATCTCTTTCAAGTCACTTTTCAGTCACTTAAATGCTACTAATTGTTGTTTGTTTGTGTTGTTTTCAATTACCAAATGCTGTGAATAATAAAAAAACTTGAAATGCAAAATTATATTACAAAACAAACATTACAAAGAATGCTCCACAAGAAATTCTTTTAATACATAAAATGATACCAAAAACAAGAACAAAAATACAAACTTTTTCAATTTCTTATGGAGCTAGCACCTCCAAGCATCATCACCATCCTATCCAATCCGTAAGCAATACCACCTGCAATTTCATATCAAATTCCAAATGTTTAATTAACCAATCATGTTTATTGACAAAGTGTAAGAAAATTTACATACCATGAGGAAGACAAGAACAACAAAGAACAAGACAAGAACAAGAAGAACAACAAAGAACAAGACAAGAACCAGAAAGAAGAAAGAAGAAAAAGAAGAGAGGTACTGACCTGAAACAAACATTACTAAACATAATCAGATTACTTCCAATATCTTAGAAAGTGATAGTTATGAACAAAATGATTAAAGACTACTTTAACATTTCCATAATTTCGTTGATAAACTATGTGAAGCTAGAAAAGCAAGCATTACCTCACTGCTAGATAACCCTTTTAACGAATCTGTAAGTCCATCACCGGTGAATAGTTTCCAAGCAATGCTACAAGTTCTTCATCAATCCCTAGCCTATAGGAGAAGAAGTATAACGATCACAGATCAGTACATACTGACTAAATACTGTTAGTTTAAAAGTAAAATGAATCCACTCTAAGACACTGAAAGCACACTGGTTGAGATATCTAAACTTACTTCTTTCCTTCAACATCTACACCGTGAACCAGAAACTCATCCGCAAATCCTCCAAGAAACTCCAATGACTTCTCGTCAACGAAAACGTCACTGAACTTCTGCCATCTATCAGTAACGATCGCGTATCTTCCATCCTATACAATAAAATATAAATGTAGAACTTTTTCATAACTTTATACTTAAAAGCAATCTAAATTGGTCAGATAGAATCACCTTCTTTCTGCAGCTAAGGTCCAATATAAGCCTTTCTTTCCCAATAATCTTCACAAGATCTTTCAGTCTTTCAAGATCAATCTTTCCATTGTTATTCACATACTGAAAATATAAACGAAAAACATAATTACATCCAGCAAAAGCCCGCTCTATGATAACATATTCAAATTGCTAAATAAATGGCTATACCGAAGTGACAATAACATGACTTGCTCCTTCTTCTATATAACTCAAGCAATTCTCAGAATTGATTCCACCTCCAACTTGCAAACCGCCTAGAATTCATCGTCTTGTATCATACACGACACACGGATTATTACACAGAAACTATGAATCAAACAACCCATTCACGTTAACCAAAGACATACCGGGATAAGCATGTAATGCACCAATAGCTGCAGCTTGGCTTAAAGGATCAGCTCCAAGCATTATAACATGACCACCCGTAAGCTCATCTTCTTTGTACATTTTTGCATACTCTTCCGCAGATTTATCCGATTCGAAATTTGTAACGAGAGCCGAACCATCTTCCTTCAAATCACTAAGTGTGGATCCAACGATTTGTTTCACTTTCCCTTCAATAACATACGAATCCAACAAGTGTACATCCACTAGTTCAATAAAAAAGGATTCAGATTTCAAAATTGATTCGTTATACCTTGTGAATATCTATGCAAGGTCGGAATTGAACAGCTGATACAACTTGAACCCTCGACGATTCTACAAGAAATACTCAACTTGATTCACCTGAGAAATTCGAGAAATTGAATAAATTGAACCAGACATACGTTTTCCCGGGGTTGAGAATTTGAGAAGCTTGTTAAAAGAAGAGCTCTGTTTCTTCTGGAAGTAAGCGATTCCACCATTGGAGTATAATCGAGAGCTCCAAGTCGTCATCCCTGTGAACTAAAATTGGATCTATGGCCTATCCTGGTTTTCGATTCCTAGGGTTATTTCCGGTTGAGATATGATTGGTTGAAATCGGAAATCGACAATAACGGGTTTAAATCTCGGTTCGTTCCGGTTAATGGATTTGTACCAGTCGCCGATGAGGACGGTGTAATCTCCGGCGGGATCTGGGAACGGAACGGGGATTCTAGGGCGACTGAGAATACGGATTCCTCCGAATCCACCGGCGGCTTTGTGGAAAGCGAGAAAGGGGAAGTAGTAGAAACTTCCGATCTGATCTTTGACCTGAAGAATGTAAGTAGAGGAGATTGAAGAGAAGAGGAGATCGAAGAAGAGAGGAGACGTATAGGAAGATGAAGAAGAGAGAAGAGGAGACCAAGAGATAAAAGATGAGTTTTTTTTAACTTTTACACTTACGCCCAAAATGAAAAATTTTGGCAAATTTCGTTTCCCGCTTAGTCATTTTCGTGTCCCGCAAATTTCTGTCGCTAATTAGTCTCTAATTTGTGACGATTTTAAGTTAGTCACAAATCAAATCCCTAAACCCTAAACATTTAGACCCAAAATTTATTCTTCTACCCTTTCCCTAAACCATATACCCTAAATAAACTGATATAACCATTATACCACCACTAACAAAACTAATTTACAAAAACATCAACTTTACATAAACTTACTTTAAAACTTCTAAGTGTTTATAAGCTAAAATACATATATGTTGTTCTAACATAAATATTTTTTTGGAAATTGATTTATTCACTAAAACGACATCTTGACTAATTTGTCATTGACTTTAGTACAAGCTAAATGCAACTATAAATCATAGAAACATACATTTTGGGTTTTAATGTGTAGTAATGTAAAATGGAGTGGCAAAGTAGTCACTAATCAGTCGCATATTTTTTTATGCGTCGCAAATGTGTCGCAAAGTAGTGGTATATTTGTGACTATTTTGTGACGTTGGTATAGGGTTTCAGATAAACCCTATATAGTCACTAAAGCGTCACAAATTCATCACTATTAATTTTTTAAAAAATTGTTATTTTGAAACCCTAAACCCTATATGGTCACTAAAGAGTCACAAATTCGTCACTACCAATTTTTTAAAAAATTGTTATTTTGAAACCCTAAACCCTATATGGTCACTAAAGAATCACAAATTCATCACTACCAATTTTAAAAAAAATTGTTACCTACATTTAAACATTTGTGACGCTTTTGTTACGCTCTTAAGGTAGTCACTAATTTGTGACTAATTTGTGACTAATTTGTGACGATTTGGTACTAATTTGTGACTAATTTGTGACGATTTTAAGTTAGTCACAAATGAAATCCCTAAACCCTAAACCCTAAAACCCAAAATTTGTTTTTCTAGCCTTTCTCTCAACCATATACCCTAAATAAATTAATATAACCATTATAATACCACTAACAAAACTAATTTACAAAAAATCAACTTTACATAATCTTAGTTTTAAACTTCTAAGTGTTTATAACCTAAAGTATATTAATGTTGTTCTCACATAATTTATTTTTTTTGGAAATTGATTTACTCACTACAACCACATATTGGCAACTTTGTCATTGACTTTAGTACAAGCTAAATACAACTATAAATCATAAAAGCATACATTTTGGGTTTTAATGTGTAGTAATGCAAAATAGAGTGGCAAAGTAGTCACTAATCAGTCGCACATTTACTTTTGCGTCGCAAATGTGTCGCAAAGTAGTGGTAAATTTGTCACTGATTTGTGACGATCTAACATTGTGTTACGAAACCCTAAACCCTAAACAACCGTCACAAAATCGTCACAAAATAATTTTTACCGACATTCATATCAATTTGTCTTCTTGTGCCGACATAGGATTTGCGACGCTTTAGTGACTCTTACGGAGGCGTCGCTAAATTGTGACTCCTCTGATAGTCACAAATCCGTCACACTTTTGCGACTACTATAATCGTCTTCCAGGCGTCGCTAATTTGTGACTGATTTGTGACGAGCTCTGAACCTACTTTTAGGTGTCACAAAGTAGTCACTAATTGGCGACTACCTTACGACTAATTGTTGGCGTCGCAAATTAGCGACTAATGTGCGACGCCAGTTAGTGGTGTGGCAAATCAGTCGGAAATTCGTCTTAAAGTAGTCGCAAATATTAGTGACTGATTTTTCAGTCACAAACAGTAGTCACTAATGGACTATTTTCTTGTAGTGCCTACGCCCAAAGCTCTTCAAACCTACATGATGAGTTCCTTTAACAGCGCCATGGTGGTACACGACCAAGGTAGGGAGATTGAAATCATGGTAGTTCGGTATACAATCAGTGGATATTATCTTAACAAACTTTCTTCCAGGGTATCAGCTAGCCAATTCCTCTAGACAACCCAATAGCAAGCCACACTCTGCGAAACTATCAGATTAAACAAGAATCCGGGAAGGAAAATACCGGGATTACGGATGCTCTTCCAAAAACTGTACAAATCCTTCCCGAAATTGTTTTCAGGATGATTCGGGAAGGAAATACACTGTTCGGGAAGCCCATCCCGAATCTGGTTTTCCTATCCGAATCTGAGTGTTTGTTTCCCGAGTTTGTGTATTTCCTTCCCAAAATAGTTTTCAGAAGGATTCGGGAAGGAGAAACATTGTTCGGGAAGGGGAAACACATATTTGAGAAGGATAAACACATAATTTGGAAGTTAAAACACATATTCAGGAAGAATAAACACTATTCGGTAAAGAAAAACACTATTCGGGAAGGATATACACATTTTCGGGAAGAAATTATACAACTTTGGGAAGATCATCCCAAATTCCAAAAATACCATAAAATCCGTTTCAATAAATTCTGTAACCATTCACTAGTAACCGTGGTTAACGCTTTAAAATACGTTTCAATAAATTCTTACACTCCTCTTCCATTCCTTGGCGCTCACTTAAGAACTCGCTCTGATTGACACAAAAGTAAGGCTACACCTGCAAAACCAAATCAGTTGTAAGTATGTTTAGACAGGAGCCTCCAATCGCAAATGTGTTCACATCAGGTCAACGGCTAGAGATGAGACATGACATAGTTATCAAACACAATTGGGGCATATAAATAGACACCTACGCCCAAAGCTCTTCAAACCTACATGATGAGTTCCTTTAACAGCGCCATGGTGGTACACAACCAAGGAAGGGAGATTGAAATCATGGTAGTTCGGTATACAATCAGTGGATATTATCTTAACAAACTTTCTTGCAGGGTATCAGCTAGCCAATCCCTCTAGACAACCCAATAGCAAGCTACACTCTGCGAAACTAACAGATTAAACAAGAATCCGGGAAGGAAATACCGGGATTATGGATGCTCTTCCCAAAACTGTACAAATCCTTCCCGAAATTGTTTTCTGGATAATTCGGTAAGGAAATACACTGTTCGGGAAGCCCATCCCGAATCTGGTTTTCCTATCCGAATCTGAGTGTTTGTTTCCCGAGTTTGTGTATTTCCTTCCCGAAATAGTTTTCAGAAGGATTCGGGAAGGAGAAACATTGTTCAGGAAGGGGAAACACATAATTGAGAAGGATAACACATAATTTGGAAGTTAAAACACATATTCAGGAAGAATAAACACTATTCGGTAAAGAAAAACACTATTTGGGAAGGATATACACATTTTCAGGAAGAAATTGTACGACTTTGGGAAGATCATCCCAAATTCCAAAAATACCATAAAATCCGTTTCAATAAATTCTGTAACCATTCACTGTAACCGTGGTTAACGCTGTAAAATACGTTTCAATAAATTCTTACACTCCTCTTCCATCCCCTGGCGCTCACTTAAGAACTCGCTCTGATTGACACAAAAGTAAGGCTACACCTGCAAAACCAAATCAGTTGTAAGTATGTTCAGACAGGAGCCTCAAATCGCAAATGTGTTCACATCAGGTCAACGGCTAGAGATGAGACATGACTTATTTATCAAACACAATTGGGGCAAATAAATAGACACCTACGCCCAAAGCTCTTGAAACCTACATGATGAGTTCCTTTAACAGCGCCATGGTGGTACACAACCAAGGTAGGGAGATTGCAATCATGGTAGTTCGGTATACAATCAGTGGATATTATCTTAACAAACTTTCTTGCAGGGTATCTGCTAGCCAATTCCTCTAGACAACCCAATAGCAAGTGATGTGAGCTCGTTTTACACATGGCCGGGGCCATCAAAAACCCCTATGTACGTTGTAGCACAAAGGGTTATCGAATCCACAGGGAGGTTTGATCAATACACTAGGATTCCAACGATCCATTCTTAAGCTAGGGCAATGCTTTTTACAAGTAAATAAAAGATGGAACTATGAACAAGTGAACAAGGATGGTTTATTAATTTACAAGTTCTCAAAGAGAAGAGAGTTAGGCCATGGAAAATCTTATAGGCAATGAATCGAAGATTATCACAATTGTCAAGGTTCTATCACGCACCGTTCTAGAACTCAAACACGAAAGTAAAGCCAACTAACTGTCGTTAAGAAAGCTATCTATCTTTAAAGACTCAAATCCCAAATTTCTTTGCGAATTCGTCGAATCTAAACAAGCATTTAGTACGAGCTCGATAAGTTCAGAAAGTCCCTAAACCAAATTTCTTTGCGAATAAGTAACTTTGCCCATTTAAACTAGTTCTGGTTATTAATCCCACTGTCGTGGCTAATCAACAATCTTAAGATCAAGATTCGAGATGATCAAGCAAGAATCAAGCATTAATAACAGTTTAAATGAGGAACCTACGGATAAACCTTAACAAATATGCAATTTCAATGATTTCTAGTCATAACCCAAGAAATCCCCAAAACCTAACAAGTGATTTACTCAGAAATAGATGAAGAAATCATAATAACTGAATAGAATTTCATAAAAGAGATAGAGTTTAGAAGATACAAATGGTGTCACAAGGTGCAGAACATAAAGATCTCCCTCCAAGTTCTTCAAAATCTCTCCCTCTCTCTCTCTCTCTCCGAAATAGATCTAGTTTTTAGATAATATCTAGATAGATTACAATGAAAACAAAACAAAACTATATATAGAGGTGTCAAAATTTAGGTCGGCAGGGCCCCCGTCGATCGACATTAAAAGCATGTCGATCGACGCGAAGGTGGCTGTGGAAATATCTGAAAAACGCATTGTTTTGGCTTCTGCAGGCTTCCTGTCGATCGACACAAATCCCTGTCGATCGATGGAAAACTCTCTGGAAATACCACTCCGGTAGAGCTGGGTGATCATCTCAAGTACAGATTCATTGGATTTTATTCCTTATCTCATACTCGAGAACTATCATTTCACCCCAATCCTAGTAATATTTTATATACATGTATATATATTCTATATTTTTTTTATATACGGGGAGAGGAGTACCATTATTATCAACAGAGGGTTGCATTTACCAGGTATGAATGAGGAGTCAAGCTCAATGGACATCGATCCCCAAGAGTATCGTGCAATAGCTCTGACTTGGCGGATTATACTAGTCAATTGGTCTATCCTAGGATTTTTCATTAGTCTTAACTCTGAAGTTGATCCTGGAAGAATGGTCACATGATGAAAGAGACCAAAAGAAGGGATGTTCCTATGGTTTTGACTCAATAAAACAAAAATTTTTTTAACCAAAAATTTGAGTCAAAAATCAAAACAAAAAGAAACCCGGTAGTAAATTCCAACCCCAGACTTAACCAACACTGTCCCCAGTGTTATCAAGCCCGAGATTGGTTAAAGAAATCAAATGAAATGCGAACTTGATCAAAGAAATACAGAATTTACCAATTTTTGGGGGTCCTGTCGATCGACATAGACTTCTGTCGATCGACATACCATGTTCTGCCTTAGACCGTTGTGTTGTTGAAATCTTTAAAACGTCCCTGTCGATCAACAGAATGTATTATGTGTCGATCGACAGAGTATTTTAAAGACTCAGATGGTTTCTCCGGAGGTCCTCGTGTCGATCGACAGAGTATCATGTCGATCGACAGTGCTGGCTCTGTCCAAACTTCGTATTTGTCGACTTCTCGCAAAGTGTCTGGTTCGAAGCCCGAAGTTGTCCAAACCTGCATCTACTGACATTCAACAAACGATCAACGGGAAAAACACATTGCATTCCTTAAATAAAAATTCAAGTTCGCTTAGTATTCGAAATTTCAACTAAAAAAATCAAAACAAAAGTACGAAATTGAAAAGTAAATGGGTTGACTCCCATTAAGCGCTCATTTTAAGTCATTAGCTTGACTATGGATATGTTTGGGGAGGTCCCCAATGGCGCGTTTAACGTCACTAGCTTGACGGTTGCTTCATCCTTGTCACTTCCTTCATGATAAAAGTGAAAAGATTAGCAACAAAAGGAAATAAAAATAAAACTCTAGCCTTAAGAAGAACCAAAACCCTAATGATCAATGCAAAAACCTCCCCGGCAACGGCGCCATTTTTGATGTGAGCTCGTTTTACACATGGCCGGGGCCATCAAAAACCCCTATGTACGTTGTAGCACAAAGGGTTATCGAATCCACAGGGAGGTTTGATCAATACACTAGGATTCCAACAATCCATTCTTAAGCTAGGGCAATGCTTTTTACAAGTAAATAAAAGATGGAACTATGAACAAGTGAACAAGGATGGTTTATTAATTTACAAGTTCTCAAAGAGAAGAGAGTTAGGCCATGGAAAATCTTATAGGCAATGAATCGAAGATTATCACAATTGTCAAGGTTCTATCACGCACCGTTCTAGAACTCAAACACGAAAGTAAAGCCAACTAACTGTCGTTAAGAAAGCTATCTATCTTTAAAGACTCAAATCCCAAATTTCTTTGCGAATTCGTCGAATCTAAACAAGCATTTAGTACGAGCTCGATAAGTTCACAAAGTCCCTAAACCAAATTTCTTTGCGAATAAGTAACTTTGCCCATTTAAACTAGTTCTGGTTATTAATCCCACTGTCGTGGCTAATCAACAATCCTAAGATCAAGATTCGAGATGATCAAGCAAGAATCAAGCATTAATAACAGTTTAAATGAAGAACATACGGATAAACCTTAACAAATATGCAATTTCAATGATTTCTAGTCATAACCCAAGAAATCCCCAAAACCTAACAAGTGATTTACTCAGAAATAGATGAAGAAATCATAATAACTGAATAGAATTTCATAAAAGAGATAGAGTTTAGAAGATACAAATGGTGTCACAAGGTGCAGAACATAAAGATCTCCCTCCAAGTTCTTCAAAATCTCTCCCTCTCTCTCTCTCTCTCCGAAATAGATCTAGTTTTTAGATAATATCTAGATAGATTACAATGAAAACAAAACAAAACTATATATAGAGGTCTCAAAATTTAGGTCGGCAGGGCCCCCGTCGATCGACATTAAAAGCATGTCGATCGACGCGAAGGTGGCTGTGGAAATATCTGAAAAACGCGTTGTTTTGGCTTCTGCAGGCTTCCTGTCGATCGACACAAATCCCAGTCGATCGACGGGAAACTCTCTGGAAATACCACTCCGGTAAAAAGGCCATATCTCCTGAACCACAGATCGGAATGACCTCAAACCACTTCCATTGGAAAGCTATCTCAAATACCTACAACATTTATGAAGACCTCTGAAGCTAAATCCCAATGGAAACCGTTCTTCTATGTCGATCTTTGAAGCACTTCGGATGGTTTCGGCACAAACGACTATTTTCCTGCAAAACACTACAAAAGACACACAAATACAAAATATACTATACAAAACCGACGTATATCATGGTTGAAAACGGGCAAAAACCATGATATATCACCCCCCCAGACTTAGCATTTGCTTGGCCTCAAGCAAAACATACACCAAGAATGTGAAAAAGGTTTGAAAACATAGAACATACCTTCTCTCGATGCAACGAATTGACCTTTCCAAAACCAACCAGAATCAGACCGCCATGTACTTCTCCGCAGACAAACTCAACCTTCCAAATCCATCCACCACTTTGCAGCATAATCCGTTAGTCTTCATCGCTTGATCTCAATGTTCTCAAAGCCATGAACCTTCTAGACTCATTCCCATACTATAACGTGATAAGTCAACCTATACAAAATTTGGTACTCTATCTCTCCCCCAGACTTATTTCGTTTTATATTTATATATACATATTTTTGTGATTGTTAAACTCGAAGCAGTGCATATTTCACTAATGTTGTTCCTTGTGAGGAGACAGGTTCGTGACTCACTACTATTGTTCCTTGTGAGGAGACAGGCTCGTGAGATTGCTCGTCCTCAACATCCTTTTTAAGGGACTCAGACTGCTGCTTTAGAGCTGGGTGATCATCTCGAGTACAGATTCATTGGATTTTATTCCTTATCTCATACTCGAGAACTATCATTTCACCCCAATCCTAGTAATATTTTATATACATGTATATATATTCTATATTTTTTTTATATACGGGGAGAGGAGTACCATTATTATCAACAGAGGGTTGCATTTACCAGGTATGAATGAGGAGTCAAGCTCAATGGACATCGATCCCCAAGAGTATCGTGCAATAGCTCTGACTTGGCGGATTATACTAGTCAATTGGTCTATCCTAGGATTTTTCATTAGTCTTAACTCTGAAGTTGATCCTGGAAGAATGGTCACATGATGAAAGAGACCAAAAGAAGGGATGTTCCTATGGTTTTGACTCAATAAAACAAAAATTTTTTTAACCAAAAATTTGAGTCAAAAATCAAAACAAAAAGAAACCCGTTAGTAAATTCCTCCCCCAGACTTAACCAACACTGTCCCCAGTGTTATCAAGCCCGAGATTGGTTAAAGAAATCAAATGAAATGCGAACTTGATCAAAGAAATACAGAATTTACCAATTTTTGGGGGTCCTGTCGATCGACATAGACTTCTGTCGATCGACATACCATGTTCTGCCTTAGACCGTTGTGTTGTTGAAATCTTTAAAACGTCCCTGTCGATCAACAGAATGTATTATGTGTCGATCGACAGAGTATTTTAAAGACTCAGATGGTTTCTCCAGAGGTCCTCGTGTCGATCGACAGAGTATCATGTCGATCGACAGTGCTGGCTCTGTCCAAACTTCGTATTTGTCGACTTCTCGCAAAGTGTCTGGTTCGAAGCCCGAAGTTGTCCAAACCTGCATCTACTGACATTCAACAAACGATCAACGGGAAAAACACATTGCATTCCTTAAATAAAAATTCAAGTTCGCTTAGTATTCGAAATTTCAACTAAAAAAATCAAAACAAAAGTACGAAATTGAAAAGTAAATGGGTTGACTCCCATTAAGCGCTCATTTTAAGTCATTAGCTTGACTATGGATATGTTTGGGGAGGTCCCCAATGGCGCGTTTAACGTCACTAGCTTGACGGTTGCTTCATCCTTGTCACTTCCTTCATGATAAAAGTGAAAAGATTAGCAACAAAAGGAAATAAAAATAAAACTCTAGCCTTAAGAAGAACCAAAACCCTAATGATCAATGCAAAAACCTCCCCGGCAACGGCGCCATTTTTGATGTGAGCTCGTTTTACACATGGCCGGGGCCATCAAAAACCCCTATGTACGTTGTAGCACAAAGGGTTATCGAATCCACAGGGAGGTTTGATCAATACACTAGGATTCCAACAATCCATTCTTAAGCTAGGGCAATGCTTTTTACAAGTAAATAAAAGATGGAACTATGAACAAGTGAACAAGGATGGTTTATTAATTTACAAGTTCTCAAAGAGAAGAGAGTTAGGCCATGGAAAATCTTATAGGCAATGAATCGAAGATTATCACAATTGTCAAGGTTCTATCACGCACCGTTCTAGAACTCAAACACGAAAGTAAAGCCAACTAACTGTCGTTAAGAAAGCTATCTATCTTTAAAGACTCAAATCCCAAATTTCTTTGCGAATTCGTCGAATCTAAACAAGCATTTAGTACGAGCTCGATAAGTTCACAAAGTCCCTAAACCAAATTTCTTTGCGAATAAGTAACTTTGCCCATTTAAACTAGTTCTGGTTATTAATCCCACTGTCGTGGCTAATCAACAATCCTAAGATCAAGATTCGAGATGATCAAGCAAGAATCAAGCATTAATAACAGTTTAAATGAAGAACATACGGATAAACCTTAACAAATATGCAATTTCAATGATTTCTAGTCATAACCCAAGAAATCCCCAAAACCTAACAAGTGATTTACTCAGAAATAGATGAAGAAATCATAATAACTGAATAGAATTTCATAAAAGAGATAGAGTTTAGAAGATACAAATGGTGTCACAAGGTGCAGAACATAAAGATCTCCCTCCAAGTTCTTCAAAATCTCTCCCTCTCTCTCTCTCTCTCCGAAATAGATCTAGTTTTTAGATAATATCTAGATAGATTACAATGAAAACAAAACAAAACTATATATAGAGGTCTCAAAATTTAGGTCGGCAGGGCCCCCGTCGATCGACATTAAAAGCATGTCGATCGACGCGAAGGTGGCTGTGGAAATATCTGAAAAACGCGTTGTTTTGGCTTCTGCAGGCTTCCTGTCGATCGACACAAATCCCAGTCGATCGACGGGAAACTCTCTGGAAATACCACTCCGGTAAAAAGGCCATATCTCCTGAACCACAGATCGGAATGACCTCAAACCACTTCCATTGGAAAGCTATCTCAAATACCTACAACATTTATGAAGACCTCTGAAGCTAAATCCCAATGGAAACCGTTCTTCTATGTCGATCTTTGAAGCACTTCGGATGGTTTCGGCACAAACGACTATTTTCCTGCAAAACACTACAAAAGACACACAAATACAAAATATACTATACAAAACCGACGTATATCATGGTTGAAAACGGGCAAAAACCATGATATATCACCCCCCCAGACTTAGCATTTGCTTGGCCTCAAGCAAAACATACACCAAGAATGTGAAAAAGGTTTGAAAACATAGAACATACCTTCTCTCGATGCAACGAATTGACCTTTCCAAAACCAACCAGAATCAGACCGCCATGTACTTCTCCGCAGACAAACTCAACCTTCCAAATCCATCCACCACTTTGCAGCATAATCCGTTAGTCTTCATCGCTTGATCTCAATGTTCTCAAAGCCATGAACCTTCTAGACTCATTCCCATACTATAACGTGATAAGTCAACCTATACAAAATTTGGTACTCTATCTCTCCCCCAGACTTATTTCGTTTTATATTTATATATACATATTTTTGTGATTGTTAAACTCGAAGCAGTGCATATTTCACTAATGTTGTTCCTTGTGAGGAGACAGGTTCGTGACTCACTACTATTGTTCCTTGTGAGGAGACAGGCTCGTGAGATTGCTCGTCCTCAACATCCTTTTTAAGGGACTCAGACTGCTGCTTTAGAGCTGGGTGATCATCTCGAGTACAGATTCATTGGATTTTATTCCTTATCTCATACTCGAGAACTATCATTTCACCCCAATCCTAGTAATATTTTATATACATGTATATATATTCTATATTTTTTTTATATACGGGGAGAGGAGTACCATTATTATCAACAGAGGGTTGCATTTACCAGGTATGAATGAGGAGTCAAGCTCAATGGACATCGATCCCCAAGAGTATCGTGCAATAGCTCTGACTTGGCGGATTATACTAGTCAATTGGTCTATCCTAGGATTTTTCATTAGTCTTAACTCTGAAGTTGATCCTGGAAGAATGGTCACATGATGAAAGAGACCAAAAGAAGGGATGTTCCTATGGTTTTGACTCAATAAAACAAAAATTTTTTTAACCAAAAATTTGAGTCAAAAATCAAAACAAAAAGAAACCCGTTAGTAAATTCCTCCCCCAGACTTAACCAACACTGTCCCCAGTGTTATCAAGCCCGAGATTGGTTAAAGAAATCAAATGAAATGCGAACTTGATCAAAGAAATACAGAATTTACCAATTTTTGGGGGTCCTGTCGATCGACATAGACTTCTGTCGATCGACATACCATGTTCTGCCTTAGACCGTTGTGTTGTTGAAATCTTTAAAACGTCCCTGTCGATCAACAGAATGTATTATGTGTCGATCGACAGAGTATTTTAAAGACTCAGATGGTTTCTCCAGAGGTCCTCGTGTCGATCGACAGAGTATCATGTCGATCGACAGTGCTGGCTCTGTCCAAACTTCGTATTTGTCGACTTCTCGCAAAGTGTCTGGTTCGAAGCCCGAAGTTGTCCAAACCTGCATCTACTGACATTCAACAAACGATCAACGGGAAAAACACATTGCATTCCTTAAATAAAAATTCAAGTTCGCTTAGTATTCGAAATTTCAACTAAAAAAATCAAAACAAAAGTACGAAATTGAAAAGTAAATGGGTTGACTCCCATTAAGCGCTCATTTTAAGTCATTAGCTTGACTATGGATATGTTTGGGGAGGTCCCCAATGGCGCGTTTAACGTCACTAGCTTGACGGTTGCTTCATCCTTGTCACTTCCTTCATGATAAAAGTGAAAAGATTAGCAACAAAAGGAAATAAAAATAAAACTCTAGCCTTAAGAAGAACCAAAACCCTAATGATCAATGCAAAAACCTCCCCGGCAACGGCGCCATTTTTGATGTGAGCTCGTTTTACACATGGCCGGGGCCATCAAAAACCCCTATGTACGTTGTAGCACAAAGGGTTATCGAATCCACAGGGAGGTTTGATCAATACACTAGGATTCCAACAATCCATTCTTAAGCTAGGGCAATGCTTTTTACAAGTAAATAAAAGATGGAACTATGAACAAGTGAACAAGGATGGTTTATTAATTTACAAGTTCTCAAAGAGAAGAGAGTTAGGCCATGGAAAATCTTATAGGCAATGAATCGAAGATTATCACAATTGTCAAGGTTCTATCACGCACCGTTCTAGAACTCAAACACGAAAGTAAAGCCAACTAACTGTCGTTAAGAAAGCTATCTATCTTTAAAGACTCAAATCCCAAATTTCTTTGCGAATTCGTCGAATCTAAACAAGCATTTAGTACGAGCTCGATAAGTTCACAAAGTCCCTAAACCAAATTTCTTTGCGAATAAGTAACTTTGCCCATTTAAACTAGTTCTGGTTATTAATCCCACTGTCGTGGCTAATCAACAATCCTAAGATCAAGATTCGAGATGATCAAGCAAGAATCAAGCATTAATAACAGTTTAAATGAAGAACATACGGATAAACCTTAACAAATATGCAATTTCAATGATTTCTAGTCATAACCCAAGAAATCCCCAAAACCTAACAAGTGATTTACTCAGAAATAGATGAAGAAATCATAATAACTGAATAGAATTTCATAAAAGAGATAGAGTTTAGAAGATACAAATGGTGTCACAAGGTGCAGAACATAAAGATCTCCCTCCAAGTTCTTCAAAATCTCTCCCTCTCTCTCTCTCTCTCCGAAATAGATCTAGTTTTTAGATAATATCTAGATAGATTACAATGAAAACAAAACAAAACTATATATAGAGGTCTCAAAATTTAGGTCGGCAGGGCCCCCGTCGATCGACATTAAAAGCATGTCGATCGACGCGAAGGTGGCTGTGGAAATATCTGAAAAACGCGTTGTTTTGGCTTCTGCAGGCTTCCTGTCGATCGACACAAATCCCTGTCGATCGACGGGAAACTCTCTGGAAATACCACTCCGGTAAAAAGGCCATATCTCCTGAACCACAGATCGGAATGACCTCAACCCACTTCCATTGGAAAGCTATCTCAAATACCTACAACTTTTATGAAGACCTCGGAAGCTAAATCCCAATGGAAACCGTTCTTCTAAGTCGATCTTTGAAGCACTTCGGATGGTTTCGGCACAAACGACTATTTTCCTGCAAAACACTACAAAAGACACACAAATACAAAATATACTATACAAAACCGACGTATATCATGGTTGAAAACGGGCAAAAACCATGATATATCACCCCCCCAGACTTAGCATTTGCTTGGCCTCAAGCAAAACATACACCAAGAATGTGAAAAAGGTTTGAAAACATAGAACATACCTTCTCTCGATGCAACGAATTGACCTTTCCAAAACCAACCAGAATCAGACCGCCATGTACTTCTCCGCAGACAAACTCAACCTTCCAAATCCATCCACCACTTTGCAGCATAATCCGTTAGTCTTCATCGCTTGATCTCAATGTTCTCAAAGCCATGAACCTTCTAGACTCATTCCCATACTATACCGTGATAAGTCAACCTATACAAAATTTGGTACTCTATCTCTCCCCCAGACTTATTTCGTTTTATATTTATATATACATATTTTTGTGATTGTTAAACTCGAAGCAGTGCATATTTCACTAATGTTGTTCCTTGTGAGGAGACAGGTTCGTGACTCACTACTATTGTTCCTTGTGAGGAGACAGGCTCGTGAGATTGCTCGTCCTCAACATCCTTTTTAAGGGACTCAGACTGCTGCTTTAGAGCTGGGTGATCATCTCGAGTACAGATTCATTGGATTTTATTCCTTATCTCATACTCGAGAACTATCATTTCACCCCAATCCTAGTAATATTTTATATACATGTATATATATTCTATATTTTTTTTATATACGGGGAGAGGAGTACCATTATTATCAACAGAGGGTTGCATTTACCAGGTATGAATGAGGAGTCAAGCTCAATGGACATCGATCCCCAAGAGTATCGTGCAATAGCTCTGACTTGGCGGATTATACTAGTCAATTGGTCTATCCTAGGATTTTTCATTAGTCTTAACTCTGAAGTTGATCCTGGAAGAATGGTCACATGATGAAAGAGACCAAAAGAAGGGATGTTCCTATGGTTTTGACTCAATAAAACAAAAATTTTTTTAACCAAAAATTTGAGTCAAAAATCAAAACAAAAAGAAACCCGTTAGTAAATTCCTCCCCCAGACTTAACCAACACTGTCCCCAGTGTTATCAAGCCCGAGATTGGTTAAAGAAATCAAATGAAATGCGAACTTGATCAAAGAAATACAGAATTTACCAATTTTTGGGGGTCCTGTCGATCGACATAGACTTCTGTCGATCGACATACCATGTTCTGCCTTAGACCGTTGTGTTGTTGAAATCTTTAAAACGTCCCTGTCGATCGACAGAATGTATTATGTGTCGATCGACAGAGTATTTTAAAGACTCAGATGGTTTCTCCAGAGGTCCTCGTGTCGATCGACAGAGTATCATGTCGATCGACAGTGCTGGCTCTGTCCAAACTTCGTATTTGTCGACTTCTCGCAAAGTGTCTGGTTCGAAGCCCGAAGTTGTCCAAACCTGCATCTACTGACATTCAACAAACGATCAACGGGAAAAACACATTGCATTCCTTAAATAAAAATTCAAGTTCGCTTAGTATTCGAAATTTCAACTAAAAAAATCAAAACAAAAGTACGAAATTGAAAAGTAAATGGGTTGACTCCCATTAAGCGCTCATTTTAAGTCATTAGCTTGACTATGGATATGTTTAGGGAGGTCCCCAATGGCGCGTTTAACGTCACTAGCTTGACGGTTGCTTCATCCTTGTCACTTCCTTCATGATAAAAGTGAAAAGATTAGCAACAAAAGGAAATAAAAATAAAACTCTAGCCTTAAGAAGAACCAAAACCCTAATGATCAATGCAAAAACCTCCCCGGCAACGGCGCCATTTTTGATGTGAGCTCGTTTTACACATGGCCGGGGCCATCAAAAACCCCTATGTACGTTGTAGCACAAAGGGTTATCGAATCCACAGGGAGGTTTGATCAATACACTAGGATTCCAACAATCCATTCTTAAGCTAGGGCAATGCTTTTTACAAGTAAATAAAAGATGGAACTATGAACAAGTGAACAAGGATGGTTTATTAATTTACAAGTTCTCAAAGAGAAGAGAGTTAGGCCATGGAAAATCTTATAGGCAATGAATCGAAGATTATCACAATTGTCAAGGTTCTATCACGCACCGTTCTAGAACTCAAACACGAAAGTAAAGCCAACTAACTGTCGTTAAGAAAGCTATCTATCTTTAAAGACTCAAATCCCAAATTTCTTTGCGAATTCGTCGAATCTAAACAAGCATTTAGTACGAGCTCGATAAGTTCACAAAGTCCCTAAACCAAATTTCTTTGCGAATAAGTAACTTTGCCCATTTAAACTAGTTCTGGTTATTAATCCCACTGTCGTGGCTAATCAACAATCCTAAGATCAAGATTCGAGATGATCAAGCAAGAATCAAGCATTAATAACAGTTTAAATGAAGAACATACGGATAAACCTTAACAAATATGCAATTTCAATGATTTCTAGTCATAACCAAAGAAATCCCCAAAACCTAACAAGTGATTTACTCAGAAATAGATGAAGAAATCATAATAACTGAATAGAATTTCATAAAAGAGATAGAGTTTAGAAGATACAAATGGTGTCACAAGGTGCAGAACATAAAGATCTCCCTCCAAGTTCTTCAAAATATCTCCCTCTCTCTCTCTCTCTCTCCGAAATAGATCTAGTTTTTAGATAATATCTAGATAGATTACAATGAAAACAAAACAAAACTATATATAGAGGTGTCAAAATTTAGGTCGGCAGGGCCCCCGTCGATCGACATTAAAAGCATGTCGATCGACGCGAAGGTGGCTGTGGAAATATCTGAAAAACGCGTTGTTTTGGCTTCTGCAGGCTTCCTGTCGATCGACACAAATCCCTGTCGATCGACGGGAAACTCTCTGGAAATACCACTCCGGTAAAAAGGCCATATCTCCTGAACCACAGATCGGAATGACCTCCAACCACTTCCATTGGAAAGCTATCTCAAATACCTACAACTTTTATGAAGACCTCGGAAGCTAAACCCCAATGGAAACCGTTCTTCTAAGTCGATCTTTGAAGCACTTTGGATGGTTTCGGCACAAACGACTATTTTCCTGCAAAACACTACAAAAGACACACAAATACAAAATATACTATACAAAACCGACGTATATCATGGTTGAAAACGGGCAAAAACCATGATATATCACCCCCCCAGACTTAGCATTTGCTTGGCCTCAAGCAAAACATACACCAAGAATGTGAAAAAGGTTTGAAAACATAGAACATACCTTCTCTCGATGCAACGAATTGACCTTTCCAAAACCAACCAGAATCAGACCGCCATGTACTTCTCCGCAGACAAACTCAACCTTCCAAATCCATCCACCACTTTGCAGCATAATCCGTTAGTCTTCATCGCTTGATCTCAATGTTCTCAAAGCCATGAACCTTCTAGACTCATTCCCATACTATACCGTGATAAGTCAACCTATACAAAATTTGGTACTCTATCTCTCCCCCAGACTTATTTCGTTTTATATTTATATATACATATTTTTGTGATTGTTAAACTCGAAGCAGTGCATATTTCACTAATGTTGTTCCTTGTGAGGAGACAGGTTCGTGACTCACTACTATTGTTCCTTGTGAGGAGACAGGCTCGTGAGATTGCTCGTCCTCAACATCCTTTTTAAGGGACTCAGACTGCTGCTTTAGAGCTGGGTGATCATCTCGAGTACAGATTCATTGGATTTTATTCCTTATCTCATACTCGAGAACTATCATTTCACCCCAATCCTAGTAATATTTTATATACATGTATATATATTCTATATTTTTTTTATATACGGGGAGAGGAGTACCATTATTATCAACAGAGGGTTGCATTTACCAGGTATGAATGAGGAGTCAAGCTCAATGGACATCGATCCCCAAGAGTATCGTGCAATAGCTCTGACTTGGCGGATTATACTAGTCAATTGGTCTATCCTAGGATTTTTCATTAGTCTTAACTCTGAAGTTGATCCTGGAAGAATGGTCACATGATGAAAGAGACCAAAAGAAGGGATGTTCCTATGGTTTTGACTCAATAAAACAAAAAATTTTTTAACCAAAAATTTGAGTCAAAAATCAAAACAAAAAGAAACCCGTTAGTAAATTCCTCCCCCAGACTTAACCAACACTGTCCCCAGTGTTATCAAGCCCGAGATTGGTTAAAGAAATCAAATGAAATGCGAACTTGATCAAAGAAATACAGAATTTACCAATTTTTGGGGGTCCTGTCGATCGACATAGACTTCTGTCGATCGACATACCATGTTCTGCCTTAGACCGTTGTGTTGTTGAAATCTTTAAAACGTCCCTGTCGATCGACAGAATGTATTATGTGTCGATCGACAGAGTATTTTAAAGACTCAGATGGTTTCTCCAGAGGTCCTCGTGTCGATCGACAGAGTATCATGTCGATCGACAGTGCTGGCTCTGTCCAAACTTCGTATTTGTCGACTTCTCGCAAAGTGTCTGGTTCGAAGCCCGAAGTTGTCCAAACCTGCATCTACTGACATTCAACAAACGATCAACGGGAAAAACACATTGCATTCCTTAAATAAAAATTCAAGTTCGCTTAGTATTCGAAATTTCAACTAAAAAAATCAAAACAAAAGTACGAAATTGAAAAGTAAATGGGTTGACTCCCATTAAGCGCTCATTTTAAGTCATTAGCTTGACTATGGATATGTTTGGGGAGGTCCCCAATGGCGCGTTTAACGTCACTAGCTTGACGGTTGCTTCATCCTTGTCACTTCCTTCATGATAAAAGTGAAAAGATTAGCAACAAAAGGAAATAAAAATAAAACTCTAGCCTTAAGAAGAACCAAAACCCTAATGATCAATGCAAAAACCTCCCCGGCAACGGCGCCATTTTTGATGTGAGCTCGTTTTACACATGGCCGGGGCCATCAAAAACCCCTATGTACGTTGTAGCACAAAGGGTTATCGAATCCACAGGGAGGTTTGATCAATACACTAGGATTCCAACGATCCATTCTTAAGCTAGAGCAATGCTTTTTACAAGTAAATAAAAGATAGAACTATGAACAAGTGAACAAGGATGGTTTATTAATTTACAAGTTCTCAAAGAGAAGAGAGTTAGGCCATGGAAAATCTTATAGGCAATGAATCGAAGATTATCACAATTGTCAAGGTTCTATCACGCACCGTTCTAGAACTCAAACACGAAAGTAAAGCCAACTAACTGTCGTTAAGAAAGCTATCTATCTTTAAAGACTCAAATCCCAAATTTCTTTGCGAATTCGTCGAATCTAAACAAGCATTTGGTACGAGCTCGATAAGTTCACAAAGTCCCTAAACCAAATTTCTTTGCGAATAAGTAACTTTGCCCATTTAAACTAGTTCTGGTTATTAATCCCACTGTCGTGGCTAATCAACAATCCTAAGATCAAGATTCGAGATGATCAAGCAAGAATCAAGCATTAATAACAGTTTAAATGAAGAACATACGGATAAACCTTAACAAATATGCAATTTCAATGATTTCTAGTCATAACCCAAGAAATCCCCAAAACCTAACAAGTGATTTACTCAGAAATAGATGAAGAAATCATAATAACTGAATAGAATTTCATAAAAGAGATAGAGTTTAGAAGATACAAATGGTGTCACAAGGTGCAGAACATAAAGATCTCCCTCCAAGTTCTTCAAAATCTCTCCCTCTCTCTCTCTCTCTCCGAAATAGATCTAGTTTTTAGATAATATCTAGATAGATTACAATGAAAACAAAACAAAACTATATATAGAGGTGTCAAAATTTAGGTCGGCAGGGCCCCCGTCGATCGACATTAAAAGCATGTCGATCGACGCGAAGGTGGCTGTGGAAATATCTGAAAAACGCGTTGTTTTGGCTTCTGCAGGCTTCCTGTCGATCGACACAAATCCCTGTCGATCGACGGGAAACTCTCTGGAAATACCACTCCGGTAAAAAGGCCTTATCTCCTGAACCACAGATCGGAATGACCTCAAACCACTTCCATTGGAAAGCTATCTCAAATACCTACAACTGTTATGAAGACCTCGGAAGCTAAATCCCAATGGAAACCGTTCGTCTAAGTCGATCTTTGAAGCACTTCGGATGGTTTCGGCACAAACGACTATTTTCCTGCAAAACACTACAAAAGACACACAAATACAAAATATACTATACAAAACCGACGTATATCATGGTTGAAAACGGGCAAAAACCATGATATATCACCCCCCCAGACTTAGCATTTGCTTGGCCTCAAGCAAAACATACACCAAGAATGTGAAAAAGGTTTGAAAACATAGAACATACCTTCTCTCGATGCAACGAATTGACCTTTCCAAAACCAACCAGAATCAGACCGCCATGTACTTCTCCGCAGACAAACTCAACCTTCCAAATCCATCCACCACTTTGCAGCATAATCCGTTAGTCTTCATCGCTTGATCTCAATGTTCTCAAAGCCATGAACCTTCTAGACTCATTCCCATACTATACCGTGATAAGTCAACCTATACAAAATTTGGTACTCTATCTCTCCCCCAGACTTATTTCATTTTATATTTATATATACATATTTTTGTGATTGTTAAACTCGAAGCAGTGCATATTTCACTAATGTTGTTCCTTGTGAGGAGACAGGTTCGTGACTCACTACTATTGTTCCTTGTGAGGAGACAGGCTCGTGAGATTGCTCGTCCTCAACATCCTTTTTAAGGGACTCAGACTGCTGCTTTAGAGCTGGGTGATCATCTCGAGTACAGATTCATTGGATTTTATTCCTTATCTCATACTCGAGAACTATCATTTCACCCCAATCCTAGTAATATTTTATATACATGTATATATATTCTATATTTTTTTTATATACGGGGAGAGGAGTACCATTATTATCAACAGAGGGTTGCATTTACCAGGTATGAATGAGGAGTCAAGCTCAATGGACATCGATCCCCAAGAGTATCATGCAATAGCTCTGACTTGGCGGATTATACTAGTCAATTGGTCTATCCTAGGATTTTTCATTAGTCTTAACTCTGAAGTTGATCCTGGAAGAATGGTCACATGATGAAAGAGACCAAAAGAAGGGATGTTCCTATGGTTTTGACTCAATAAAACAAAAAATTTTTTAACCAAAAATTTGAGTCAAAAATCAAAACAAAAAGAAACCCGTTAGTAAATTCCTCCCCCAGACTTAACCAACACTGTCCCCAGTGTTATCAAGCCCGAGATTGGTTAAAGAAATCAAATGAAATGCGAACTTGATCAAAGAAATACAGAATTTACCAATTTTTGGGGGTCCTGTCGATCGACATAGACTTCTGTCGATCGACATACCATGTTCTGCCTTAGACCGTTGTGTTGTTGAAATCTTTAAAACGTCCCTGTCGATCGACAGAATGTATTATGTGTCGATCGACAGAGTATTTTAAAGACTCAGATGGTTTCTCCAGAGGTCCTCGTGTCGATCGACAGAGTATCATGTCGATCGACAGTGCTGGCTCTGTCCAAACTTCGTATTTGTCGACTTCTCGCAAAGTGTCTGGTTCGAAGCCCGAAGTTGTCCAAACCTGCATCTACTGACATTCAACAAACGATCAACGGGAAAAACACATTGCATTCCTTAAATAAAAATTCAAGTTCGCTTAGTATTCGAAATTTCAACTAAAAAAATCAAAACAAAAGTACGAAATTGAAAAGTAAATGGGTTGACTCCCATTAAGCGCTCATTTTAAGTCATTAGCTTGACTATGGATATGTTTGGGGAGGTCCCCAATGGCGCGTTTAACGTCACTAGCTTGACGGTTGCTTCATCCTTGTCACTTCCTTCATGATAAAAGTGAAAAGATTAGCAACAAAAGGAAATAAAAATAAAACTCTAGCCTTAAGAAGAACCAAAACCCTAATGATCAATGCAAAAACCTCCCCGGCAACGGCGCCATTTTTGATGTGAGCTCGTTTTACACATGGCCGGGGCCATCAAAAACCCCTATGTACGTTGTAGCACAAAGGGTTATCGAATCCACAGGGAGGTTTGATCAATACACTAGGATTCCAACGATCCATTCTTAAGCTAGAGCAATGCTTTTTACAAGTAAATAAAAGATAGAACTATGAACAAGTGAACAAGGATGGTTTATTAATTTACAAGTTCTCAAAGAGAAGAGAGTTAGGCCATGGAAAATCTTATAGGCAATGAATCGAAGATTATCACAATTGTCAAGGTTCTATCACGCACCGTTCTAGAACTCAAACACGAAAGTAAAGCCAACTAACTGTCGTTAAGAAAGCTATCTATCTTTAAAGACTCAAATCCCAAATTTCTTTGCGAATTCGTCGAATCTAAACAAGCATTTGGTACGAGCTCGATAAGTTCACAAAGTCCCTAAACCAAATTTCTTTGCGAATAAGTAACTTTGCCCATTTAAACTAGTTCTGGTTATTAATCCCACTGTCGTGGCTAATCAACAATCCTAAGATCAAGATTCGAGATGATCAAGCAAGAATCAAGCATTAATAACAGTTTAAATGAAGAACATACGGATAAACCTTAACAAATATGCAATTTCAATGATTTCTAGTCATAACCCAAGAAATCCCCAAAACCTAACAAGTGATTTACTCAGAAATAGATGAAGAAATCATAATAACTGAATAGAATTTCATAAAAGAGATAGAGTTTAGAAGATACAAATGGTGTCACAAGGTGCAGAACATAAAGATCTCCCTCCAAGTTCTTCAAAATCTCTCCCTCTCTCTCTCTCTCTCCGAAATAGATCTAGTTTTTAGATAATATCTAGATAGATTACAATGAAAACAAAACAAAACTATATATAGAGGTGTCAAAATTTAGGTCGGCAGGGCCCCCGTCGATCGACATTAAAAGCATGTCGATCGACGCGAAGGTGGCTGTGGAAATATCTGAAAAACGCGTTGTTTTGGCTTCTGCAGGCTTCCTGTCGATCGACACAAATCCCTGTCGATCGACGGGAAACTCTCTGGAAATACCACTCCGGTAAAAAGGCCTTATCTCCTGAACCACAGATCGGAATGACCTCAAACCACTTCCATTGGAAAGCTATCTCAAATACCTACAACTTTTATGAAGACCTCGGAAGCTAAATCCCAATGGAAACCGTTCGTCTAAGTCGATCTTTGAAGCACTTCGGATGGTTTCGGCACAAACGACTATTTTCCTGCAAAACACTACAAAAGACACACAAATACAAAATATACTATACAAAACCGACGTATATCATGGTTGAAAACGGGCAAAAACCATGATATATCACCCCCCCAGACTTAGCATTTGCTTGGCCTCAAGCAAAACATACACCAAGAATGTGAAAAAGGTTTGAAAACATAGAACATACCTTCTCTCGATGCAACGAATTGACCTTTCCAAAACCAACCAGAATCAGACCGCCATGTACTTCTCCGCAGACAAACTCAACCTTCCAAATCCATCCACCACTTTGCAGCATAATCCGTTAGTCTTCATCGCTTGATCTCAATGTTCTCAAAGCCATGAACCTTCTAGACTCATTCCCATACTATACCGTGATAAGTCAACCTATACAAAATTTGGTACTCTATCTCTCCCCCAGACTTATTTCGTTTTATATTTATATATACATATTTTTGTGATTGTTAAACTCGAAGCAGTGCATATTTCACTAATGTTGTTCCTTGTGAGGAGACAGGTTCGTGACTCACTACTATTGTTCCTTGTGAGGAGACAGGCTCGTGAGATTGCTCGTCCTCAACATCCTTTTTAAGGGACTCAGACTGCTGCTTTAGAGCTGGGTGATCATCTCGAGTACAGATTCATTGGATTTTATTCCTTATCTCATACTCGAGAACTATCATTTCACCCCAATCCTAGTAATATTTTATATACATGTATATATATTCTATATTTTTTTTATATACGGGGAGAGGAGTACCATTATTATCAACAGAGGGTTGCATTTACCAGGTATGAATGAGGAGTCAAGCTCAATGGACATCGATCCCCAAGAGTATCGTGCAATAGCTCTGACTTGGCGGATTATACTAGTCAATTGGTCTATCCTAGGATTTTTCATTAGTCTTAACTCTGAAGTTGATCCTGGAAGAATGGTCACATGATGAAAGAGACCAAAAGAAGGGATGTTCCTATGGTTTTGACTCAATAAAACAAAAATTTTTTTAACCAAAAATTTGAGTCAAAAATCAAAACAAAAAGAAACCCGTTAGTAAATTCCTCCCCCAGACTTAACCAACACTGTCCCCAGTGTTATCAAGCCCGAGATTGGTTAAAGAAATCAAATGAAATGCGAACTTGATCAAAGAAATACAGAATTTACCAATTTTTGGGGGTCCTGTCGATCGACATAGACTTCTGTCGATCGACATACCATGTTCTGCCTTAGACCGTTGTGTTGTTGAAATCTTTAAAACGTCCCTGTCGATCGACAGAATGTATTATGTGTCGATCGACAGAGTATTTTAAAGACTCAGATGGTTTCTCCAGAGGTCCTCGTGTCGATCGACAGAGTATCATGTCGATCGACAGTGCTGGCTCTGTCCAAACTTCGTATTTGTCGACTTCTCGCAAAGTGTCTGGTTCGAAGCCCGAAGTTGTCCAAACCTGCATCTACTGACATTCAACAAACGATCAACGGGAAAAACACATTGCATTCCTTAAATAAAAATTCAAGTTCGCTTAGTATTCGAAATTTCAACTAAAAAAATCAAAACAAAAGTACGAAATTGAAAAGTAAATGGGTTGACTCCCATTAAGCGCTCATTTTAAGTCATTAGCTTGACTATGGATATGTTTGGGGAGGTCCCCAATGGCGCGTTTAACGTCACTAGCTTGACGGTTGCTTCATCCTTGTCACTTCCTTCATGATAAAAGTGAAAAGATTAGCAACAAAAGGAAATAAAAATAAAACTCTAGCCTTAAGAAGAACCAAAACCCTAATGATCAATGCAAAAACCTCCCCGGCAACGGCGCCATTTTTGATGTGAGCTCGTTTTACACATGGCCGGGGCCATCAAAAACCCCTATGTACGTTGTAGCACAAAGGGTTATCGAATCCACAGGGAGGTTTGATCAATACACTAGGATTCCAACGATCCATTCTTAAGCTAGAGCAATGCTTTTTACAAGTAAATAAAAGATAGAACTATGAACAAGTGAACAAGGATGGTTTATTAATTTACAAGTTCTCAAAGAGAAGAGAGTTAGGCCATGGAAAATCTTATAGGCAATGAATCGAAGATTATCACAATTGTCAAGGTTCTATCACGCACCGTTCTAGAACTCAAACACGAAAGTAAAGCCAACTAACTGTCGTTAAGAAAGCTATCTATCTTTAAAGACTCAAATCCCAAATTTCTTTGCGAATTCGTCGAATCTAAACAAGCATTTGGTACGAGCTCGATAAGTTCACAAAGTCCCTAAACCAAATTTCTTTGCGAATAAGTAACTTTGCCCATTTAAACTAGTTCTGGTTATTAATCCCACTGTCGTGGCTAATCAACAATCCTAAGATCAAGATTCTAGATGATCAAGCAAGAATCAAGCATTAATAACAGTTTAAATGAAGAACATACGGATAAACCTTAACAAATATGCAATTTCAATGATTTCTAGTCATAACCCAAGAAATCCCCAAAACCTAACAAGTGATTTACTCAGAAATAGATGAAGAAATCATAATAACTGAATAGAATTTCATAAAAGAGATAGAGTTTAGAAGATACAAATGGTGTCACAAGGTGCAGAACATAAAGATCTCCCTCCAAGTTCTTCAAAATCTCTCCCTCTCTCTCTCTCTCTCCGAAATAGATCTAGTTTTTAGATAATATCTAGATAGATTACAATGAAAACAAAACAAAACTATATATAGAGGTGTCAAAATTTAGGTCGGCAGGGCCCCCGTCGATCGACATTAAAAGCATGTCGATCGACGCGAAGGTGGCTGTGGAAATATCTGAAAAACGCGTTGTTTTGGCTTCTGCAGGCTTCCTGTCGATCGACACAAATCCATGTCGATCGACGGGAAACTCTCTGGAAATACCACTCCGGTAAAAAGGCCATATCTCCTGAACCACAGATCGGAATGACCTCAAACCACTTTCTTTGGAAAGCTATCTCACATACCTACAACTTTTATGAATACCTCTGAAGCTAAATCCCAATGGAAACCGTTCTTCTAAGTCGATCTTTGAAGCACTTCGGATGGTTTCGGCACAAACGACTATTTTCCTGCAAAACACTACAAAAGACACACAAATACAAAATATACTATACAAAACCGACGTATATCATGGTTGAAAACGGGCAAAAACCATGATATATCACCCCCCCAGACTTAGCATTTGCTTGGCCTCAAGCAAAACATACACCAAGAATGTGAAAAAGGTTTGAAAACATAGAACATACCTTCTCTCGATGCAACGAATTGACCTTTCCAAAACCAACCAGAATCAGACAGCCATGTACTTCTCCGCAGACAAACTCAACCTTCCAAATCCATCCACCACTTTGCAGCATAATCCGTTAGTCTTCATCGCTTGATCTCAATGTTCTCAAAGCCATGAACCTTCTAGACTCATTCCCATACTATACCGTGATAAGTCAACCTATACAAAATTTGGTACTCTATCTCTCCCCCAGACTTATTTCGTTTTATATTTATATATACATATTTTTGTGATTGTTAAACTCGAAGCAGTGCATATTTCACTAATGTTGTTCCTTGTGAGGAGACAGGTTCGTGACTCACTACTATTGTTCCTTGTGAGGAGACAGGCTCGTGAGATTGCTCGTCCTTAACATCCTTTTTAAGGGACTCAGACTGCTGCTTTAGAGCTGGGTGATCATCTCGAGTACAGATTCATTGGATTTTATTCCTTATCTCATACTCGAGAACTATCATTTCACCCCAATCCTAGTAATATTTTATATACATGTATATATATTCTATATTTTTTTTATATACGGGGAGAGGAGTACCATTATTATCAACAGAGAGTTGCATTTACCAGGTATGAATGAGGAGTCAAGCTCAATGGACATCGATCCCCAAGAGTATCGTGCAATAGCTCTGACTTGGCGGATTATACTAGTCAATTGGTCTATCCTAGGATTTTTCATTAGTCTTAACTCTGAAGTTGATCCTGGAAGAATGGTCACATGATGAAAGAGACCAAAAGAAGGGATGTTCCTATGGTTTTGACTCAATAAAACAAAAATATTTTTAACCAAAAATTTGAGTCAAAAATCAAAACAAAAAGAAACCCGTTAGTAAATTCCTCCCCCAGACTTAACCAACACTGTCCCCAGTGTTATCAAGCACGAGATTGGTTAAAGAAATCAAATGAAATGCGAACTTGATCAAAGAAATACAGAATTTACCAATTTTTGGGGGTCCTGTCGATCGACATAGACTTCTGTCGATCGACATACCATGTTCTGCCTTAGACCGTTGTGTTGTTGAAATCTTTAAAACGTCCCTGTCGATCGACAGAATGTATTATGTGTCGATCGACAGAATGTATTATGTGTCGATCGACAGAGTATTTTAAAGACTCAGATGGTTTCTCCAGAGGTCCTCGTGTCGATCGACAGAGTATCATGTCGATCGACAGTGCTGGCTCTGTCCAAACTTCGTATTTGTCGACTTCTCGCAAAGTGTCTGGTTCGAAGCCCGAAGTTGTCCAAACCTGCATCTACTGACATTCAACAAACGATCAACGGGAAAAACACATTGCATTCCTTAAATAAAAATTCAAGTTCGCTTAGTATTCGAAATTTCAACTAAAAAAATCAAAACAAAAGTACGAAATTGAAAAGTAAATGGGTTGACTCCCATTAAGCGCTCATTTTAAGTCATTAGCTTGACTATGGATATGTTTGGGGAGGTCCCCAATGGCGCGTTTAACGTCACTAGCTTGACGGTTGCTTCATCCTTGTCACTTCCTTCATGATAAAAGTGAAAAGATTAGCAACAAAAGGAAATAAAAATAAAACTCTAGCCTTAAGAAGAACCAAAACCCTAATGATCAATGCAAAAACCTCCCCGGCAACGGCGCCATTTTTGATGTGAGCTCGTTTTACACATGGCCGGGGCCATCAAAAACCCCTATGTACGTTGTAGCACAAAGGGTTATCGAATCCACAGGGAGGTTTGATCAATACACTAGGATTCCAACGATCCATTCTTAAGCTAGAGCAATGCTTTTTACAAGTAAATAAAAGATGGAACTATGAACAAGTGAACAAGGATGGTTTATTAATTTACAAGTTCTCAAAGAGAAGAGAGTTTGGCCATGGAAAATCTTATAGGCAATGAATCGAAGATTATCACAATTGTCAAGGTTCTATCACGCACCGTTCTAGAACTCAAACACGAAAGTAAAGCCAACTAACTGTCGTTAAGAAAGCTATCTATCTTTAAAGACTCAAATCCTAAATTTCTTTGCGAATTCGTCGAATCTAAACAAGCATTTAGTACGAGCTCGATAAGTTCACAAAGTCCCTAAACCAAATTTCTTTGCGAATAAGTAACTTTGCCCATTTAAACTAGTTCTGGTTATTAATCCCACTGCCGTGGCTAATCAACAATCCTAAGATCAAGATTCGAGATGATCAAGCAAGAATCAAGCATTAATAACAGTTTAAATGAAGAACCTACGGATAAACCTTAACAAATATGCAATTTCAATGATTTCTAGTCATAACCCAAGAAATCCCCAAAACCTAACAAGTGATTTACTCAGAAATAGATGAAGAAATCATAATAACTGAATAGAATTTCATAAAAGAGATAGAGTTTAGAAGATACAAATGGTGTCACAAGGTGCAGAACATAAAGATCTCCCTCCAAGTTCTTCAAAATCTCTCCCTCTCTCTCTCTCTCTCTCCGAAATAGATCTAGTTTTTAGATAATATCTAGATAGATTACAATGAAAACAAAACAAAACTATATATAGAGGTGTCAAAATTTAGGTCGGCAGGGCCCCGTCGATCGACATTAAAAGCATGTCGATCGACGCGAAGGTGGCTGTGGAAATATCTGAAAAACGCGTTGTTTTGGCTTCTGCAGGCTTCCTGTCGATCGACACAAATCCCTGTCGATCGACGGGAAACTCTCTGGAAATACCACTCCGGTAAAAAGGCCATATCTCCTGAACCACAGATCGGAATGACCTCAAACCACATCCATTGGAAAGCTATCTCAAATACATACAACTTTCATGAAGACCTCTGAAGCTAAATCCCAATGGAAACCGTTCTTCTAAGTCGATCTTTGAAGCACTTCGGATGGTTTCGGCACAAACGACTATTTTCCTGCAAAACACTACAAAAGACACACAAATACAAAATATACTATACAAAACCGACGTATATCATGGTTGAAAACGGGCAAAAACCATGATATATCAGCAAGCCACACTCTGCGAAACTATCAGATTAAACAAGAATCCGGGAAGGAAAGACCCGGATTCGAGATGGTCTTCCCGAAACTGTACAAATCCTTCCCGAAATTGTTTTCTTTAGGATTCGGGAAGGAAATACACTCTTCGGGAAGCCCATCCCGAATCTAGTGTTCCTACCCGATTCTGTGTAATTATTTCCCGAATATGTGTATTTCCTTCCCGATATTGTTTTGAGGAGGATTCAGGAAGGAAAAACATTGTTCGGGAAGGGTAAACACATATTTTGGAAGGATAACACTTATTTGGGAAGGAAAACACATATTAGGGAAGGATAAACACATATACGGGAAGGATAAACACGTATTCGGGAAAATTAAACACTATTCGGAAAAGAAAAACACTGTTCGGGAAGGAAATACTCATTTTCGTTAAGTATTTGTACGACTTCGGGAAGATCATCCTAAATTCCAAAAATACCATAAAATCCATTTCAATAAATTCTGTAACCATTCCCTAGTAACCGTGGTTAACGCTGTAAAATACGTTTCAATAAATTCTTACACTCCTCTTCCATCCCCTGGCGCTCACTTAAGAACTCGCTCTGATTGACACAAAAGTAAGGCTACACCTGCAAACAAAATCAGTTGCAAGTATGTTCAGACATGAGCCTCCAATCGCAAATGTGTTCACATCAGGTCAACGGCTAGAGATGAGACATGACATATTTATTAAACACAATTGGGGCATATAAATAGACACCTACGCCCAAAGCTCTTCAAATTTACATGATGAGTTCCTTTAACAGCGCCATGGTGGTACACAACCAAGGTAGGGAGATTGCAATCATGGTAGTTCGGTATACAATCAGTGGATATTATCTTAACAAACTTTCTTACAGGGTATCAGCTAGCCAATTCCTCTAGACAACCTAATAGCAAGCCACACTCTGCGAAACTATCAGATTAAACAAGAATCCGGGAAGGAAATACCGGGATTACGGATGGTCTTCCCAAAACTGTACAAATCCTTCCCGAAATTGTTTTCAGAAGGATTCGGGAAGGAAATACACTCTCCGGGAAGCCCATCCCGAATCTGGTGTTCCTACCCGATTCTGTGTAATTATTTCCCGAATATGTGTATTTCCTTACCGATATTGTTTTCAGGAGGATTCGGGAAGGAAAACAATTGTTCGGGATGGGTAAACACATATTTCGGAAGGATAAATACTTATTTGGAAACGAATACACATATTAGAGAAGGGTAAACACATATACGGGAAGGATAAACACGTATTCGGGAATTATAAACACGTATTCGGGAAGGAAATACAAATTTTCGGGAAGTATTTGTACGACTTCGGGAAGTTTATTCCAAATTCCAAAAATACCATAAAATCCGTTTCAATAAATTCTGTAACCATTCACTAGTAACCGTGGTTAACGCTGTAAAATACGTTTCAATAAATTCTTACACTCCTCTTCCATCCCCTGGCGCTCACTTAGGAACTCGCTCTGATTGACACAAAAGTAAGGCTACACCTGCAAAACCAAATCAGTTGTAAGTATGTTCAGACATGAGCCTCCAATCGCAAATGTGTTCACATCAGGTCAACGGCTAGAGATGAGACATGACATAGTTATCAAACACAATTAGGGCATATAAATAGACACCTACGCCCAAAGCACTTCAAACCTACATGATGAGTTCCTTTAACAGCGCCATGGTGGTACACAACCAAGGTAGGGAGATTGCAATCATGGTAGTTCGGTATACAATCAGTGGATATTATCTTAACAAACTTTCTTGCAGGGTATCAGCTAGCCAATTCCTCTAGATAACCCAATAGCAAGCCACACTCTGCGAAACTATCAGATTAAACAAGAATCCGGGAAGGAAATACCGGGATTACGGATGCTCTTCCCAAAACTGTACTAATCCTTCCCGAAATTGTTTTCAGGATGATTAGGGAAGGAAATACACTATTCGGGAAGCCCATCCCGAATCTGGTTTTCCTATCCGAATCTGAGTGTTTGTTTCCCGAGTTTGTGTATTTCCTTCCCGAAATAGTTTTCAGAAGGATTCGGGAAGGAGAAACATTGTTCTAGAAGGGGAAACACATATTTGAGAAGGATAAACACATAATTTGGAAGTTAAAACATATATTCAGGAAGAATAAACACTATTCGGTAAAGAAAAACACTATTCGAGAAGGATATACACATTGTCGGGAAGAAATTGTACGACTTCGGGAAGGTCATCCCAAATTCCAAAAAGACCATAAAATCCGTTTCAATAAATTCTGTAACCATTCACCATTAACCGTGGTTAACGCTGTAAAATACGTTTCAATAAATTCTTACACTCCTCTTCCATCCACTGGCGCTCACATAAGAACTCGCTCTGGTTGACACAAAAGTATGGTTACGCCTGCAAAACCAAATCAGTTGCAAGTATGTTCAGACAGGAGCCTCCAATCGCAAATGTGTTCACATCAGGTCAACGGCTAGAGATGAGACATGACATATTTATCAAACACAATTGGGGCAAATAAATAGACACCTACGCCCAAAGCTCTTCAAACCGACATGATGAGTTCCTTTAACAGCGCTATGGTGGTACACAACCAAGGTAGGGAGATTGCAATCATGGTAGTTCGGTATACAATCAGTGGATATTATCTTAACAAACTTTCTTGCAGGGTATCTGCTAGCCAATTCCTCTAGACAACCTAATAGCAAGCCACACTCTGCGAAACTATCAGATTAAACAAGAATCCGGGAAGGAAAGACCCGGATTCGAGATGGTCTTCCCGAAATTGTTTTCTTTAGGATTTGGGAAGGAAATACACTCTTCGGGAAGCCCATCCCGAATCTGGTGTTCCTACCCGATTCTGTGTAATTATTTCCCGAATATGTGTATTTCCTTCCCGATATTGTTTTGAGGAGGATTCAGGAAGGAAAAACATTGTTCGGGAAGGGTAAACACATATTTTGGAAGGATAACACTTATTTGGGAAGGAAAACACATATTAGGGAAGGATAAACACATATACGGGAAGGATAAACACGTATTCGGGAAGATTAAACACTATTCGGAAAAGAAAAACACTGTTCGGGAAGGAAATACTCATTTTCGTTAAGTATTTGTACGACTTCGGGAAGATCATCCTAAATTCCAAAAATACCATAAAATCCATTTCAATAAATTCTGTAACCATTCCCTAGTAACCGTGGTTAACGCTGTAAAATACGTTTCAATAAATTCTTACACTCCTCATCCATCCCCTGGCGCTCACTTAAGAACTCGCTCTGGTTGACACAAAAGTAAGGCTACACCTGCAAAACCAAATCAGTTGTAAGTATGTTCAGACAGGAGCCTCCAATCGCAAATGTGTTCACATCAGGTCAACAGCTAGAGATGAGACATGACATAGTTATCAAACACAATTGGGACATATAAATAGACACCTACGCCCAAAGCTCTTCAAACCTACATGATGAGTTCCTTTAACAGCGCCATGGTGGTACACGACCAAGGTAGGGAGATTGAAATCATGGTAGTTCGGTATACAATCAGTGGATATTATCTTAACAAACTTTCTTCCAGGGTATCAGCTAGCCAATTCCTCTAGACAACCCAATAGCAAGCCACACTCTGCGAAACTATCAGATTAAACAAGAATCCGGGAAGGAAAATACCGGGATTACGGATGCTCTTTCCAAAACTGTACAAATCCTTCCCGAAATTGTTTTCAGGATGATTCGGGAAGGAAATACACTGTTCGGGAAGCCCATCCCGAATCTGGTTTTCCTATCCGAATATGGTTTTCCTATCCGAATCTGAGTGTTTGTTTCCCGAGTTTGTGTATTTCCTTCCCGAAATAGTTTTCAGAAGGATTCGGGAAGGAGAAACATTGTTCGGGAAGGGGAAACACATATTTGAGAAGGATAAACACATAATTTGGAAGTTAAAACACATATTCAGGAAGAATAAACACTATTCGGTAAAGAAAAACACTATTCGGGAAGGATATACACATTTTCGGGAAGAAATTATACGACTTTGGGAAGATCATCCCAAATTCCAAAAATACCATAAAATCCGTTTCAATAAATTTTGTAACCATTCACTAGTAACCGTGGTTAACGCTTTAAAATACGTTTCAATAAATTCTTACACTCCTCTTCCATCCCCTGGCGGTCACTTAAGAACTCGCTCTGATTGACACAAAAGTAAGGCTACACCTGCAAAACCAAATCAGTTGTAAGTATGTTTAGACAGGAGCCTCAAATCGCAAATGTGTTCACATCAGGTCAACGGCTAGAGATGAGACATGACATAGTTATCAAACACAATTGGGGCATATAAATAGACACCTACGCCCGAAGCTCTTCAAGCCTACATGATGAGTTCCTTTAACAGCGCCATGGTGGTACACAACCAAGGAAGGGAGATTGAAATCATGGTAGTTCGGTATACAATCAGTGGATATTATCTTAACAAACTTTCTTGCAGGGTATCAGCTAGCCAATCCCTCTAGACAACCCAATAGCAAGCCACACTCTGCGAAACTAACAGATTAAACAAGAATCCGGGAAGGAAATACCGGGATTATGGATGCTCTTCCCAAAACTGTACAAATCCTTCTCGAAATTGTTTTCTGGATAATTCGGTAAGGAAATACACTGTTCGGGAAGCCCATCCCGAATCTGGTTTTCCTATCCGAATCTGAGTGTTTGTTTCCCGAGTTTGTGTATTTCCTTCCCCAAATAGTTTTCAGAAGGATTCGGGAAGGAGAAACATTGTTCAGGAAGGGGAAACACATATTTGAGAAGGATAACACATAATTTGGAAGTTAAAACACATATTCAGGAAGAATAAACACTATTCGGTAAAGAAAAACACTATTTGGGAAGGATATACACATTTTCAGGAAGAAATTGTACGACTTTGGGAAGATCATCCCAAATTCCAAAAATACCATAAAATCCGTTTCAATAAATTCTGTAACCATTAACTAGTAACTGTGGTTAACGCTGTAAAATACGTATCAATAAATTCTTACACTCCTCTTCCATCCCCTGGCGCTCACTTAAGAACTCGCTCTGATTGACACAAAAGTAAGGCTACACCTGCAAAACCAAATCAGTTGTAAGTATGTTCAGACAGGAGCCTCAAATCGCAAATGTGTTCACATCAGGTCAACGGCTAGAGATGAGACATGACTTATTTATCAAACACAATTGGGGCAAATAAATAGACACCTACGCCCAAAGCTCTTCAAACCTACATGATGAGTTCCTTTAACAGCGCCATGGTGGTACACAACCAAGGTAGGGAGATTGCAATCATGGTAGTTCGGTATACAATCAGTGGATATTATCTTAACAAACTTTCTTGCAGGGTATCTGCTAGCCAATTCCTCTAGACAACCCAATAGCAAGTGATGTGAGCTCGTTTTACACATGGCCGGGGCCATCAAAAACCCCTATGTACGTTGTAGCACAAAGGGTTATCGAATCCACAGGGAGGTTTGATCAATACACTAGGATTCCAACGATCCATTCTTAAGCTAGAGCAATGCTTTTTACAAGTAAATAAAAGATGGAACTATGAACAAGTGAACAAGGATGGTTTATTAATTTACAAGTTCTCAAAGAGAAGAGAGTTAGGCCATGGAAAATCTTATAGGCAATGAATCGAAGATTATCACAATTGTCAAGGTTCTATCACGCACCGTTCTAGAACTCAAACACGAAAGTAAAGCCAACTAACTGTCGTTAAGAAAGCTATCTATCTTTAAAGACTCAAATCCCAAATTTCTTTGCGAATTCGTCGAATCTAAACAAGCATTTAGTACGAGCTCGATAAGTTCACAAAGTCCCTAAACCAAATTTCTTTGCGAATAAGTAACTTTGCCCATTTAAACTAGTTCTGGTTATTAATCCCACTGTCGTGGCTAATCAACAATCCTAAGATCAAGATTTGAGATGATCAAGCAAGAATCAAGCATTAATAACAGTTTAAATGAAGAACCTACGGATAAACCTTAACAAATATGCAATTTCAATGATTTCTAGTCATAACCCAAGAAATCCCCAAAACCTAACAAGTGATTTACTCAGAAATAGATGAAGAAATCATAATAACTGAATAGAATTTCATAAAAGAGATAGAGTTTAGAAGATACAAATGGTGTCACAAGGTGCAGAACATAAAGATCTCCCTCCAAGTTCTTCAAAATCTCTCCCTCTCTCTCTCTCTCTCCGAAATAGATCTAGTTTTTAGATAATATCTAGATAGATTACAATGAAAACAAAACAAAACTATATATAGAGGTGTCAAAATTTAGGTCGGCAGGGCCCCCGTCGATCGACATTAAAAGCATGTCGATCGACGCGAAGGTGGCTGTGGAAATATCTGAAAAACGCGTTGTTTTGGCTTCTGCAGGCTTCCTGTCGATCGACACAAATCCCTGTCGATCGACGGGAAACTCTCTGGAAATACCACTCCGGTAAAAAGGCCATATCTCCTGAACCACAGATCGAAATGACCTCAAACTACTTCCATTAAAAAGCTATCTCAAATACCTACAACTTTTATGAAGACCTCTGAAGCTAAATCCCAATGGAAACCGTTCTTCTAAGTCGATCTTTGAAGCACTTCGGATGGTTTCGGCACAAACGACTATTTTCCTGCAAAACACTACAAAAGACACACAAATACAAAATATACTATACAAAACCGACGTATATCATGGTTGAAAACGGGCAAAAACCATGATATATCACCCCCCCCAGACTTAGCATTTGCTTGGCCTCAAGCAAAACATACACCAAGAATGTGAAAGAGGTTTGAAAACATAGAACATACCTTCTCTCGATGCAACGAATTGACCTTTCCAAAACCAACCAGAATCAGACCGCCATGTACTTCTCCGCAGACAAACTCAACCTTCCAAATCCATCCACCACTTTGCAGCATAATCCGTTAGTCTTCATCGCTTGATCTCAATGTTCTCAAAGCCATGAACCTTCTAGACTCATTCCCATACTATACCGTGATAAGTCAACCTATACAAAATTTGGTACTCTATCTCTCCCCCAGACTTATTTCGTTTTATATTTATATATACATATTTTTGTGATTGTTAAACTCGAAGCAGTGCATATTTCACTAATGTTGTTCCTTGTGAAGAGACAGGTTCGTGACTCACTACTATTGTTCCTTGTGAGGAGACAGGCTCGTGAGATTGCTCGTCCTCAACATCCTTTTTAAGGGACTCAGACTGCTGCTTTAGAGCTGGGTGATCATCTCGAGTACAGATTCATTGGATTTTATTCCTTATCTCATACTCGAGAACTATCATTTCACCCCAATCCTAGTAATATTTTATATACATGTATATATATTCTATATTTTTTTTATATACGGGGAGAGGAGTACCATTATTATCAACAGAGGGTTGCATTTACCAGGTATGAATGAGGAGTCAAGCTCAATGGACATCGATCCCCAAGAGTATCGTGCAATAGCTCTGACTTGGCGGATTATACTAGTCAATTGGTCTATCCTAGGATTTTTCATTAGTCTTAACTCTGAAGTTGATCCTGGAAGAATGGTCACATGATGAAAGAGACCAAAAGAAGGGATGTTCCTATGGTTTTGACTCAATAAAACAAAAAAAATTTTAACCAAAAATTTGAGTCAAAAATCAAAACAAAAAGAAACCCGTTAGTAAATTCCTCCCCCAGACTTAACCAACACTGTCCCCAGTGTTATCAAGCCCGAGATTGGTTAAAGAAATCAAATGAAATGCGAACTTGATCAAAGAAATACAGAATTTACCAATTTTTGGGGGTCCTGTCGATCGACATAGACTTCTGTCGATCGACATACCATGTTCTGCCTTAGACCGTTGTGTTGTTGAAATCTTTAAAACGTCCCTGTCGATCGACAGAATGTATTATGTGTCGATCGACAGAGTATTTTAAAGACTCAGATGGTTTCTCCAGAGGTCCTCGTGTCGATCGACAGAGTATCATGTCGATCGACAGTGCTGGCTCTGTCCAAACTTCGTATTTGTCGACTTCTCGCAAAGTGTCTGGTTCGAAGCCCGAAGTTGTCCAAACCTGCATCTACTGACATTCAACAAACGATCAACGGGAAAAACACATTGCATTCCTTAAATAAAAATTCAAGTTCGCTTAGTATTCGAAATTTCAACTAAAAAAATCAAAACAAAAGTACGAAATTGAAAAGTAAATGGGTTGACTCCCATTAAGCGCTCATTTTAAGTCATTAGCTTGACTATGGATATGTTTGGGGAGGTCCCCAATGGCGCGTTTAACGTCACTAGCTTGACGGTTGCTTCATCCTTGTCACTTCCTTCATGATAAAAGTGAAAAGATTAGCAACAAAAGGAAATAAAAATAAAACTCTAGCCTTAAGAAGAACCAAAACCCTAATGATCAATGCAAAAACCTCCCCGGCAACGGCGCCATTTTTGATGTGAGCTCGTTTTACACATGGCCGGGGCCATCAAAAACCCCTATGTACGTTGTAGCACAAAGGGTTATCGAATCCACAGGGAGGTTTGATCAATACACTAGGATTCCAACGATCCATTCTTAAGCTAGAGCAATGCTTTTTACAAGTAAATAAAAGATGGAACTATGAACAAGTGAACAAGGATGGTTTATTAATTTACAAGTTCTCAAAGAGAAGAGAGTTAGGCCATGGAAAATCTTATAGGCAATGAATCGAAGATTATCACAATTGTCAAGGTTCTATCACGCACCGTTCTAGAACTCAAACACGAAAGTAAAGCCAACTAACTGTCGTTAAGAAAGCTATCTATCTTTAAAGACTCAAATCCCAAATTTCTTTGCGAATTCGTCGAATCTAAACAAGCATTTAGTACGAGCTCGATAAGTTCACAAAGTCCCTAAACCAAATTTCTTTGCGAATAAGTAACTTTGCCCATTTAAACTAGTTCTTGTTATTAATCCCACTGTCGTGGCTAATCAACAATCCTAAGATCAAGATTTGAGATGATCAAGCAAGAATCAAGCATTAATAACAGTTTAAATGAAGAACCTACGGATAAACCTTAACAAATATGCAATTTCAATGATTTCTAGTCATAACCCAAGAAATCCCCAAAACCTAACAAGTGATTTACTCAGAAATAGATGAAGAAATCATAATAACTGAATAGAATTTCATAAAAGAGATAGAGTTTAGAAGATACAAATGGTGTCACAAGGTGCAGAACATAAAGATCTCCCTCCAAGTTCTTCAAAATCTCTCCCTCTCTCTCTCTCTCCGAAATAGATCTAGTTTTTAGATAATATCTAGATAGATTAGAATGAAAACAAAACAAAACTATATATAGAGGTGTCAAAATTTAGGTCGGCAGGGCCCCCGTCGATCGACATTAAAAGCATGTCGATCGACGCGAAGGTGGCTGTGGAAATATCTGAAAAACGCGTTGTTTTGGCTTCTGCAGGCTTCCTGTCGATCGACACAAATCCCTGTCGATCGACGGGAAACTCTCTGGAAATACCACTCCGGTAAAAAGGCCATATCTCCTGAACCACAGATCGGAATGACCTCAAACCACTTTCTTTGGAAAGCTATCTCACATACCTACAACTTTTATGAATACCTCTGAAGCTAAATCCCAATGGAAACCGTTCTTCTAAGTCGATCTTTGAAGCACTTCGGATGGTTTCGGCACAAACGACTATTTTCCTGCAAAACACTACAAAAGACACACAAATACAAAATATACTATACAAAACCGACGTATATCATGGTTGAAAACGGGCAAAAACCATGATATATCACCCCCCCAGACTTAGCATTTGCTTGGCCTCAAGCAAAACATACACCAAGAATGTGAAAAAGGTTTGAAAACATAGAACATACCTTCTCTCGATGCAACGAATTGACCTTTCCAAAACCAACCAGAATCAGACCGCCATGTACTTCTCCGCAGACAAACTCAACCTTCCAAATCCATCCACCACTTTGCAGCATAATCCGTTAGTCTTCATCGCTTGATCTCAATGTTCTCAAAGCCATGAACCTTCTAGACTCATTCCCATACTATACCGTGATAAGTCAACCTATACAAAATTTGGTACTCTATCTCTCCCCCAGACTTATTTCGTTTTATATTTATATATACATATTTTTGTGATTGTTAAACTCGAAGCAGTGCATATTTCACTAATGTTGTTCCTTGTGAGGAGACAGGTTCGTGACTCACTACTATTGTTCCTTGTGAGGAGACAGGCTCGTGAGATTGCTCGTCCTCAACATCCTTTTTAAGGGACTCTGACTGCTGCTTTAGAGCTGGGTGATCATCTCGAGTACAGATTCATTGGATTTTATTCCTTATCTCATACTCGAGAACTATCATTTCACCCCAATCCTAGTAATATTTTATATACATGTATATATATTCTATATTTTTTTTATATACGGGGAGAGGAGTACCATTATTATCAACAGAGGGTTGCATTTACCAGGTATGAATGAGGAGTCAAGCTCAATGGACATCGATCCCCAAGAGTATCGTGCAATAGCTCTGACTTGGCGGATTATACTAGTCAATTGGTCTATCCTAGGATTTTTCATTAGTCTTAACTCTGAAGTTGATCCTGGAAGAATGGTCACATGATGAAAGAGACCAAAAGAAGGGATGTTCCTATGGTTTTGACTCAATAAAACAAAAATTTTTTTAACCAAAAATTTGAGTCAAAAATCAAAACAAAAAGAAACCCGTTAGTAAATTCCTCCCCCAGACTTAACCAACACTGTCCCCAGTGTTATCAAGCCCGAGATTGGTTAAAGAAATCAAATGAAATGCGAACTTGATCAAAGAAATACAGAATTTACCAATTTTTGGGGGTCCTGTCGATCGACATAGACTTCTGTCGATCGACATACCATGTTCTGCCTTAGACCGTTGTGTTGTTGAAATCTTTAAAACGTCCCTGTCGATCGACAGAATGTATTATGTGTCGATCGACAGAGTATTTTAAAGACTCAGATGGTTTCTCCAGAGGTCCTCGTGTCGATCGACAGAGTATCATGTCGATTGACAGTGCTGGCTCTGTCCAAACTTCGTATTTGTCGACTTCTCGCAAAGTGTCTGGTTCGAAGCCCGAAGTTGTCCAAACCTGCATCTACTGACATTCAACAAACGATCAACGGGAAAAACACATTGCATTCCTTAAATAAAAATTCAAGTTCGCTTAGTATTCGAAATTTCAACTAAAAAAATAAAAACAAAAGTACGAAATTGAAAAGTAAATGGGTTGACTCCCATTAAGCGCTCATTTTAAGTCATTAGCTTGACTATGGATATGTTTGGGGAGGTCCCCAATGGCGCGTTTAACGTCACTAGCTTGACGGTTGCTTCATCCTTGTCACTTCCTTCATGATAAAAGTGAAAAGATTAGCAACAAAAGGAAATAAAAATAAAACTCTAGCCTTAAGAAGAACCAAAACCCTAATGATCAATGCAAAAACCTCCCCGGCAATGGCGCCATTTTTGATGTGAGCTCGTTTTACACATGGCCGGGGCCATCAAAAACCCCTATGTACGTTGTAGCACAAAGGGTTATCGAATCCACAGGGAGGTTTGATCAATACACTAGGATTCCAACGATCCATTCTTAAGCTAGAGCAATGCTTTTTACAAGTAAATAAAAGATGGAACTATGAACAAGTGAACAAGGATGGTTTATTAATTTACAAGTTCTCAAAGAGAAGAGAGTTAGGCCATGGAAAATCTTATAGGCAATGAATCGAAGATTATCACAATTGTCAAGGTTCTATCACGCACCGTTCTAGAACTCAAACACGAAAGTAAAGCCAACTAACTGTCGTTAAGAAAGCTATCTATCTTTAAAGACTCAAATCCCAAATTTCTTTGCGAATTCGTCGAATCTAAACAAGCATTTAGTACGAGCTCGATAAGTTCACAAAGTCCCTAAACCAAATTTCTTTGCGAATAAGTAACTTTGCCCATTTAAACTAGTTCTGGTTATTAATCCCACTGTCGTGGCTAATCAACAATCCTAAGATCAAGATTTGAGATGATCAAGCAAGAATCAAGCATTAATAACAGTTTAAATGAAGAACCTACGGATAAACCTTAACAAATATGCAATTTCAATGATTTCTAGTCATAACCCAAGAAATCCCCAAAACCTAACAAGTGATTTACTCAGAAATAGATGAAGAAATCATAATAACTGAATAGAATTTCATAAAAGAGATAGAGTTTAGAAGATACAAATGGTGTCACAAGGTGCAGAACATAAAGATCTCCCTCCAAGTTCTTCAAAATCTCTCCCTCTCTCTCTCTCTCTCCGAAATAGATCTAGTTTTTAGATAATATCTAGATAGATTACAATGAAAACAAAACAAAACTATATATAGAGGTGTCAAAATTTAGGTCGGCAGGGCCCCCGTCGATCGACATTAAAAGCATGTCGATCGACGCGAAGGTGGCTGTGGAAATATCTGAAAAACGCGTTGTTTTGGCTTCTGCAGGCTTCCTGTCGATCGACACAAATCCCTGTCGATCGACGGGAAACTCTCTGGAAATACCACTCCGGTAAAAAGGCCATATCTCCTGAACCACAGATCGGAATGACCTCAAACCACTTTCTTTGGAAAGCTATCTCACATACCTACAACTTTTATGAATACCTCTGAAGCTAAATCCCAATGGAAACCGTTCTTCTAAGTCGATCTTTGAAGCACTTCGGATGGTTTCGGCACAAACGACTATTTTCCTGCAAAACACTACAAAAGACACACAAATACAAAATATACTATACAAAACCGACGTATATCATGGTTGAAAACGGGCAAAAACCATGATATATCACCCCCCCCAGACTTAGCATTTGCTTGGCCTCAAGCAAAACATACACCAAGAATGTGAAAAAGGTTTGAAAACATAGAACATACCTTCTCTCGATGCAACGAATTGACCTTTCCAAAACCAACCAGAATCAGACCGCCATGTACTTCTCCGCAGACAAACTCAACCTTCCAAATCCATCCACCACTTTGCAGCATAATCCGTTAGTCTTCATCGCTTGATCTCAATGTTCTCAAAGCCATGAACCTTCTAGACTCATTCCCATACTATACCGTGATAAGTCAACCTATACAAAATTTGGTACTCTATCTCTCCCCCAGACTTATTTCGTTTTATATTTATATATACATATTTTTGTGATTGTTAAACTCGAAGCAGTGCATATTTCACTAATGTTGTTCCTTGTGAGGAGACAGGTTCGTGACTCACTACTATTGTTCCTTGTGAGGAGACAGGCTCGTGAGATTGCTCGTCCTCAACATCCTTTTTAAGGGACTCTGACTGCTGCTTTAGAGCTGGGTGATCATCTCGAGTACAGATTCATTGGATTTTATTCCTTATCTCATACTCGAGAACTATCATTTCACCCCAATCCTAGTAATATTTTATATACATGTATATATATTCTATATTTTTTTTATATACGGGGAGAGGAGTACCATTATTATCAACAGAGGGTTGCATTTACCAGGTATGAATGAGGAGTCAAGCTCAATGGACATTGATCCCCAAGAGTATCGTGCAATAGCTCTGACTTGGCGGATTATACTAGTCAATTGGTCTATCCTAGGATTTTTCATTAGTCTTAACTCTGAAGTTGATCCTGGAAGAATGGTCACATGATGAAAGAGACCAAAAGAAGGGATGTTCCTATGGTTTTGACTCAATAAAACAAAAAAAATTTTAACCAAAAATTTGAGTCAAAAATCAAAACAAAAAGAAACCCGTTAGTAAATTCCTCCCCCAGACTTAACCAACACTGTCCCCAGTGTTATCAAGCCCGAGATTGGTTAAAGAAATCAAATGAAATGCGAACTTGATCAAAGAAATACAGAAGTTACCAATTTTTGGGGGTCCTGTCGATCGACATAGACTTCTGTCGATCGACATACCATGTTCTGCCTTAGACCGTTGTGTTGTTGAAATCTTTAAAACGTCCCTGTCGATCGACATAATGTATTATGTGTCGATCGACAGAGTATTTTAAAGACTCAGATGGTTTCTCCAGAGGTCCTCGTGTCGATCGACAGAGTATCATATCGATCGACAGTGCTGGCTCTGTCCAAACTTCGTATTTGTCGACTTCTCGCAAAGTGTCTGGTTCGAAGCCCGAAGTTGTCCAAACCTGCATCTACTGACATTCAACAAACGATCAACGGGAAAAACACATTGCATTCCTTAAATAAAAATTCAAGTTCGCTTAGTATTCGAAATTTCAACTAAAAAAATAAAAACAAAAGTACGAAATTGAAAAGTAAATGGGTTGACTCCCATTAAGCGCTCATTTTAAGTCATTAGCTTGACTATGGATATGTTTGGGGAGGTCCCCAATGGCGCGTTTAACGTCACTAGCTTGACGGTTGCTTCATCCTTGTCACTTCCTTCATGATAAAAGTGAAAAGATTAGCAACAAAAGGAAATAAAAATAAAACTCTAGCCTTAAGAAGAACCAAAACCCTAATGATCAATGCAAAAACCTCCCCGGCAACGGCGCCATTTTTGATGTGAGCTCGTTTTACACATGGCCGGGGCCATCAAAAACCCCTATGTACATTGTAGCACAAAGGGTTATCGAATCCACAGGGAGGTTTGATCAATACACTAGGATTCCAACGATCCATTCTTAAGCTAGAGCAATGCTTTTTACAAGTAAATAAAAGATGGAACTATGAACAAGTGAACAAGGATGGTTTATTAATTTACAAGTTCTCAAAGAGAAGAGAGTTAGGCCATGGAAAATCTTATAGGCAATGAATCGAAGATTATCACAATTGTCAAGGTTCTATCACGCACCGTTCTAGAACTCAAACACGAAAGTAAAGCCAACTAACTGTCGTTAAGAAAGCTATCTATCTTTAAAGACTCAAATCCCAAATTTCTTTGCGAATTCGTCGAATCTAAACAAGCATTTAGTACGAGCTCGATAAGTTCACAAAGTCCCTAAACCAAATTTCTTTGCGAATAAGTAACTTTGCCCATTTAAACTAGTTCTGGTTATTAATCCCACTGTCGTGGCTAATCAACAATCCTAAGATCAAGATTCGAGATGATCAAGCAAGAATCAAGCATTAATAACAGTTTAAATGAAGAACCTACGGATAAACCTTAACAAATATGCAATTTCAATGATTTCTAGTCATAACCCAAGAAATCCCCAAAACCTAACAAGTGATTTACTCAGAAATAGATGAAGAAATCATAATAACTGAATAGAATTTCATAAAAGAGATAGAGTTTAGAAGATACAAATGGTGTCACAAGGTGCAGAACATAAAGATCTCCCTCCAAGTTCTTCAAAATCTCTCCCTCTCTCTCTCTCTCTCTCCGAAATAGATCTAGTTTTTAGATAATATCTAGATAGATTACAATGAAAACAAAACAAAACTATATATAGAGGTGTCAAAATTTAGGTCGGCAGGGCCCCGTCGATCGACATTAAAAGCATGTCGACCGACGCGAAGGTGGCTGTGGAAATATCTGAAAAACGCGTTGTTTTGGCTTCTGCAGGCTTCCTGTCGATCGACACAAATCCCTGTCGATCGACGGGAAACTCTCTGGAAATACCACTCCGGTAAAAAGGCCATATCTCCTGAACCACAGATTGGAATGACCTTAAACCACTTCCATTGGAAAGCTATTTCAAATACCTACAACTTTCATGAAGACCTCTGAAGCTAAATCCCAATGGAAACCGTTCTTCTAAGTCGATCTTTGAAGCACTTCGGATGGTTTCGGCACAAACGACTATTTTCCTGCAAAACACTACAAAAGACACACAAATACAAAATATACTATACAAAACCGACGTATATCATGGTTGAAAACGGGCAAAAACCATGATATATCAGCAAGCCACACTCTGCGAAACTATCAGATTAAACAAGAATCCGGGAAGGAAAGACCCGGATTCGAGATGGTCTTCCCGAAACTGTACAAATCCTTCCCGAAATTGTTTTCTTTAGGATTCGGGAAGGAAATACACTCTTCGGGAAGCCCATCGCGAATCTAGTGTTCCTACCCGATTCTGTGTAATTATTTCCCGAATATGTGTATTTCCTTCCCGATATTGTTTTGAGGAGGATTCAGGAAGGAAAAACATTGTTCGGGAAGGGTAAACACATATTTTGGAAGGATAACACTTATTTGGGAAGGAAAACACATATTTGGGAAGGATAAACACATATACGGGAAGGATAAACACGTATTCGGGAAGATTAAACACTATTCGGAAAAGAAAAACACTGTTCGGGAAGGAAATACTCATTTTCGTTAAGTATTTGTACGACTTCGGGAAGATCATCCCAAATTCCAAAAATACCATAAAATCCATTTCAATAAATTCTGTAACCATTCCCTAGTAACCGTGGTTAACGCTGTAAAATACGTTTCAATAAATTCTTACACTCCTCATCCATCCCCTGGCGCTCAGTTAAGAACTCGCTCTGGTTGACAGAAAAGTAAGGCTACACCTGCAAAACCAAATCAGTTGTAAGTATGTTCAGACAGGAGCCTCCAATCGCAAATGTGTTCACATCAGGTCAACGGCTAGAGATGAGACATGACATAGTTATCAAACACAATTGGGATATATAAATAGACACCTACACCCAAAGCTCTTCAAACCTACATGATGAGTTCCTTTAACAGCGCCATGGTGGTACACGACCAAGGTAGGGAGATTGAAATCATGGTAGTTCGGTATACAATCAGTGGATATTATCTTAACAAACTTTCTTCCAGGGTATCAGCTGGCCAATTCCTCTAGACAACCCAATAGCAAGCCACACTCTGCGAAACTATCAGATTAAACAAGAATTCGAGAAGGAAAATACCGGGATTACGGATGCTCTTCCCAAAACTGTACAAATCCTTCCCGAAATTGTTTTCAGGATGATTCGGGAAGGAAATACACTGTTCGGGAAGCCCATCCCGAATCTGGTTTTCCTATCCGAATCTGAGTGTTTGTTTCCCGAGTTTGTGTATTTCCTTCCCGAAATAGTTTTCAGAAGGATTCGGGAAGGAGAAACATTGTTCGGGAAGGGGAAACACATATTTGAGAAGGATAAACACATAATTTGGGAAGGAAAACACATATTAGAGAAGGGTAAACACATATACGGAAGGATAAACACGTATTCGGGAAGATTAAACACTATTCCAAAAAGAAAAAACACTATTCGGGATGGAAATACACATCTTCGGAATGTATTTGTACGACTTCGGGAAAATCCTCCCAAATTCCAAAAAGACCATAAAATCCGTTTCAATAAATTCTGTAACCGTGGTTAACGCTGTAAAATACGTTTCAATAAATTCTTACACTCCTCTTCCATCCCCTGGCGCTCACTTAAGAACTCGCTCTGATTGACACAAAAGTAAGGCTACACCTGCAAACAAAATCAGTTGCAAGTATGTTCAGACATGAGCCTCCAATCGCAAATGTGTTCACATCAGGTCAACGGCTAGAGATGAGACATGACATATTTATCAAACACAATTGGGGCATATAAATAGACACCTACGCCCAAAGCTCTACACATTTACATGATGAGTTCCTTTAACAGCGCCATGGTGGTACACAACCAAGGTAGGGAGATTGCAATCATGGTAGTTCGGTATACAATCAGTGGATATTATCTTAACAAACTTTCTTACAGGGTATCAGCTAGCCAATTCCTCTAGACAACCTAATAGCAAGCCACACTCTGCGAAACTATCAAATTAAACAAGAATCCGGGAAGGAAATACCGGGATTACGGATGGTCTTCCCAAAACTGTACAAATCCTTCCCGAAATTGTTTTCAGAAGGATTCAGGAAGGAAATACACTCTCCGGGAAGCCCATCCCGAATCTGGTGTTCCTACCCGATTCTGTGTAATTATTTCCCGAATATGTGTATTTCCTTACCGATATTGTTTTCAGGAGGATTCGGGAAGGAAAACAATTGTTCGGGAAGGGTAAACACATATTTCGGAAGGATAAATACTTATTTGGAAAGGAATACACATATTAGAGAAGGGTAAACACATATACGGGAAGGATAAACACGTATTCGGGAATTATAAACACGTATTCGGAAAGATTAAACAATATTCGGAAAAGAAAAACAATATTCGGGAAGGAAATACAAATTTTCGGGAAGTATTTGTACGACTTCGGGAAGTTCATTCCAAATTCCAAAAATACTATAAAATCCGTTTCAATAAATTCTGTAACCATTCACTAGTAACCGTGGTTAACGCTGTAAAATACGTTTCAATAAATTCTTACACTCCTCTTCCATCCCCTGGCGCTCACTTAGGAACTCGCTCTGATTGACACAAAAGTAAGGCTACACCTGCAAAACCAAATCAGTTGTAAGTATGTTCAGACATGAGCCTCCAATCGCAAATATGTTCACATCAGGTCAACGGCTAGAGATGAGACATGACATAGTTATCAAACACAATTAGGGCATATAAATAGACACCTACGCCCAAAGCACTTCAAACCTACATGATGAGTTCCTTTAACAGCGCCATGGTGGTACACAACCAAGGTAGGGAGATTGCAATCATGGTAGTTCGGTATACAATCAGTGGATATTATCTTAACAAACTTTCTTGCAGGGTATCAGCTAGCCAATTCCTCTAGACAACCCAATAGCAAGCCACACTCTGCAAAACTATTAGATTAAACAAGAATCCGGGAAGGAAATACCGGGATTACGGATGCTCTTCCCAAAACTGTACTAATCCTTCCCGAAATTGTTTTCAGGATGATTAGGGAAGGAAATACACTATTCGGGAAGCCCATCCCGAATCTGAGTGTTTGTTTCCCGAGTTTGTGTATTTCCTTCCCGAAATAGTTTTCAGAAGGATTCGGGAAGGAGAAACATTGTTCTAGAAGGGGAAACACATATTTGAGAAGGATAAACACATAATTTGGAAGTTAAAACATATATTCAGGAAGAATAAACACTATTCGGTAAAGAAAAACACTTTCGAGAAGGATATACACATTGTCGGGAAGAAATTGTACGACTTCGGGAAGGTCATCCCAAATTCCAAAAAGACCATAAAATCCGTTTCAATAAATTCTGTAACCATTCACCATTAACCGTGGTTAACGCTGTAAAATACGTTTCAATAAATTCTTACACTCCTCTTCCATCCACTGGCGCTCACATAAGAACTCGCTCTGGTTGACACAAAAGTAAGGTTACGCCTGCAAAACCAAATCAGTTGCAAGTATGTTTAGATAGGAGCCTCCAATCGCAAATGTGTTCACATCAGGTCAACGGCTAGACATGACATATTTATCAAACACAATTGGGGCAAATAAATAGACACCTACGCCCAAAGCTCTTCAAACCGACATGATGAGTTCCTTTAACAGCGCTATGGTGGTACACAACCAAGGTAGGGAGATTGCAATCATGGTAGTTTGGTATACAATCAGTGGATAATATCTTAACAAACTTTCTTGCATGGTATCTGCTAGCCAATTCCTCTAGACAACCTAATAGCAAGCCACACTCTGCGAAACTATCAGATTAAACAAGAATCCGGGAAGGAAAGACCCGGATTCGAGATGGTCTTCCCGAAACTGTACAAATCCCTCACTAAATTGTTTTCAGGAGGATCCAGGTAGGAAATACACTCTCCGGGAAGCCCATCCCGAATCTGGTGGTCCTACCCGATTATGTGTAATTATTTCCCAAATATGTGTATTTCCTTACCGATATTGTTTTCAGGAGGATTCGGGAAGAAAAACCATTTTTCGGGAAGGGTAAACACATATTTTGGAAGGATAAATACTTATTTGGGAAGGAATACACATATTAGGGAAGGGTAAACACATATACGGGAAGGATAAACACGTATTCGGGAAGAGTAAACACTATTCGGAAAAGAAAAACACTATTCAAGAAGGTAAAACTCATATTCGGGAATGATATGTACATGATCGGTAAGCCTATCCTGAATGCCAAAAATACCATAAAATCCGTTTCAATAAATTATGTAACCATTCACGAGTGACCGTGGTTAACACTGTAAAATCCGTTTCAATAAATTCTTACACTCCTCTTCCATCCCTCGGCGCTCACTTAAGAATAGGCTCTGATTGACACCGAAGTAAGGCTACACATGCAAAACCAAATCAGTTACAAGTATGTTCAGACAAAAGCCTCCAATCGCAAATGTGGTCACATCAGGTCAACGGCTTGATATGAGACAGGACATAGTTATCAAACACAATTGGGGCATATAAATAGACACATACAGCCAAAGCTCTTCAAGCCTACATGATGAGTTCCTTTAACAGCGTCATGGTGGCACACAACCAAGGTAGGGAGATTGCAATGAGGGTAGTTCGGTATACAATCAGTGGATATTTTCTTAACAGACTTTCTTGCAGGGTATCTCCTAGCCAATTCCTCTAGACAACCTAATAGCAAGCCACACTCTGCGAAACTATCAAATTAAACAAGAATCCGGGAAGGAAATACCGGGATTACGGATGGTCTTCCCAAAACTGTACAAATCCTTCCCGAAATTGCTTTCAGGAGATTCGGGAAGGAAATACACTCTCCGGGGAGCCCATCCCGAATCTGGTGTTCCTACCCGATTATGTGTAATTATTTCCCGAATATGTGTATTTCCTTACCGATATTGTTTTTAGGAGGATTCGGGAAGGAAAACCATTGTTCGGGGAGGGTAAACACATATTTTGGAAGGATAAATACTTATTTGGAAAGGAATACACATATTAGAGAAGGGTAAACACATATACGGGAAGGATAAACACATATTCGAGAAGATTAATTCGGAAAAGAAAAATCACTATTCGGGAAGGAAATTTACATCTTCGGAATGTATTTGTACGACTTTGGGAAAATCATCCAAATTTCGAAAAATACCATAAAATCCGTTTCAATAAATTCTGTAACCATTCACCAGTAACCGTGGTTAACGCTGTAAAACACGTTTCAATAAATTCTTACACTCCTCTTCCATCCCCTGGCGCTCACTTAAGAACTCGCTCTGATTGACACAAAAGTAAGGCTACACCTGCAAACCAAATCAGTTGCAAGTATGTTCAGACATGTGCCTCCAATCGCAAATGTGTTCACATCAGGTCAACAGCTAGAGATGAGACATGACATATCTATCAAACACAATTGGGGCATATAAATAGACACCTACGCCCAAAGCTCTTCAAACCTACATGATGAGTTCCTTTAACAGCGCCATGCTGGTACACAACCAAGGTAGGGAGATTGCAATCATGGTAGTTCGGTATATAATCAGTGGATATTATCTTAAAAAACTTTCTTGCAGGGTATCTGCTAGCCTATTCCTCTAGACAACCCAATAGCAAGCCACACTCTGCGAAAATAGCAGATTAAACAAGAATCCGGGAAGGAAATACCCGGATTCGAGATGGTCTTCCTGAAACTGTACAAATCCTTCCCGAAATTGTTTTCTTGAGGATTCGGGAAGGAAATAAATTCTCCGGGAAGCCCATCCCGAATCTGGTGTTCCTACCCGATTCTGTGTAATTATTTCCCGAATATGTGTATTTCCTTCCCGATATTGTTTTCAGGAGGATTCAGGAAGGAAAACATTGTTCGGGAAGGGTAAACACATATTTAGAAAGGATAACACTTATTTGGGAAGGAAATCACATATTAGGGAAGGATAAACACATATACGGGAAGTATAAACACGTATTCGGGAAGATTAAACACTATTCGAAAAAGAAAAACACTATTCGGAAAGGAAATACAAATTCCAAAAATACCGTAAAATCCTTTTCAATAAATACTGTAACCATTCACCAGTTACCGTGGTTAACACTGTAAAATACGTTTCAAAATATTCTTACACTCCTCTTCCATCCTCTGGCGCTCACTTAAGAACTCGCTCTGATTGACAAAAAACTAAGGCTACACTTGCAAAACCAAATCAGTTGCAAGTATGTTCAGACAGGAGCCTCCAATCGCAAATGTGTTCACATCAGGTCAATGGCTAGAGATGAGACATGACATAGTTATCAAACACAATTGGGGCATATAAATAGACACCTACGCCCAAAGCCCTTCAAACCTACATGATGAGTTCCTTTAACAGCGCCATGGTGGTACACAACCAAGGTAGGGAGATTGCAATCATGGTAGTTCGGTATACAATCAGTGGATATTTTCTTAACAAACTTTCTTGCAAGGTATCTGCTAGCCAAATCCTCTAGACAACCTAATAGCAAGCCACACTCTGCGAAACTAGCAGATTAAACAAGAATCCGGGAAGGAAATACCCGGATTCAAGATGGTCTTCCCGAAACTGTACAAATCCTTCCCGAAATTGTTTTCAGGAGGATTCGGGAAGGAAATACACTCTCCGGGAAGGCCATCCCGAATCTGGTGTTCCTACCCGATTCTGTGTAATTATTTCTCGAATATGTTTATTTCCTTCCTGATATTGTTTTCAGGAGGATTCGGGAAGGAAAACCATTGTTCAGGAAGGGTAAACACATATTTTGGAAGGATAAAAACTTATATGGGAAGGAAAACACATATTAGGGAAGGGTAAACACATATACGGGAAGGATAAACACGTATTCGGGAAGATTAAACATTATTTGGAAAAGAAAAAACACTTTTCTGGAAGGAAATACATATTTTCCGGATGTATTTGTACAACTTCGGGAAGATTATCCCAAATTCCAAAAATACCATAAAATCCGTTTCAATAAATTCCGTAACCATTCACCAGTAACCGTGGTTAACGCTGTAAAATATGTTTCAATAAATTCTTACACTCCTCTTCTATCCCCTGGCGCTCACTTAAGAACTCGCTCTGATTGACACAAAACTAAGGCTACACCTGCAAAACCAAATCAGTTGCAAGTATGTTCAGACAGGAGCCTCCAATCGCAAATGTGTTCACATCAGGTCAATGGCTAGAGATGAGACATGACATGGTTATCAAGCACAATTGGGGCATATAAATAGACACCTACGCCCAAAGCCCTTCAAACCTACATGATGAGTTCCTTTAACAGCGCCATGGTGGTACACAACCAAGGTAGGGAGATTGCAATCATGGTAGTTCGGTATACAATCAGTGGATATTTTCTTAACAAACTTTCTTGCAAGGTATCTGCTAGCCAATTCCTCTAGACAACCTAATAGCAAGCCACACTCTGCGAAACTAGCAGATTAAACCAGAATCCGGGAAGGAAATACCCGGATTCAAGATGGTCTTCCTGAAACTGTACAAATCCTTCCCGAAATTGTTTTCAGGAGGATTCGGGAAGGAAATACACTCTCCGGGAAGCCCATCCCGAATCTGGTGTTCCTACCCGATTCTGTGTAATTATTTCCCGAATATGTGTATTTCCTTACCGATATTGTTTTCAGGAGGATTCGGGAAGGAAAACCATTGTTCAGGAAGGGTAAACACATATTTTGGAAGGATAAAAACTTATTTGGGAAGGAAAACACATATTAGGGAAGGGTAAACACATATACGGGAAGGATAAACACGTATTCGGGAAGATTAAACATTATTCGGAAAAGAAAAAACGCTTTTCTCGAAGGAAATATATATTTTCCGGATGTATTTGTACAACTTCGGGAAGATAATCCCAAATTCCAAAAATACTATAAAATCCGTTTCAATAAATTCCGTAACCATTCACTAGTAACCGTGGTTAACGCTGTAAAATACGTTTTAATAAATTCTTACACTCCTCTTCCATCCCCTGGCGCTCACGTAAGAACTCGCTATGATTGACACAAAAGTAAAGCTACACCTGCAAAACCAAATCAGTTGCAAGTATGTTCAGACAAGAGCCTTCAATCGCAAATGTGTTCACATCAGGTCAACGGCTAGAGATGAGACATGACATAGTTATCAAACACAATTGGGGCATATAAATAGAAACCTATGCCCAAAGCTCTTCAAACCTACATGATGAGTTCCTTTAAAAGCGCCATGGTGGTACACAACCAAGGTAGGGAGATTGCAATGAGGGTAGTTCGGTATACAATCAGTGGATATTATCTTAACAGACTTTCTTGCACGGTATCTCCTAGCCAATTCCTCTAGACAACCCAATAGCAAGCCACACTCTGCGAAACTATCAGATTAAACAAGAATCCGGGAAGGAAATACCCGGATTCGAGATGGTCTTCCCGAAACTGTACAAATCCTTCCCGAAATTGTTTTCTTGAGGATTCGGGAAGGAAATACACTCTTCGGGAAGCCCATCCCGAATCTGGTGTTCGTACCCGATTCTGTGTAATTATTTCCCGAATATGTGTATTTCCTTCCCGATATTGTTTTCAGGAGGATTCAGGAAGGAAAAACATTGTTTGGGAAGGGTAAACACATATTTTGGAAGCATAACACTTATTTGGGAAGGAAAACACATATTAGGGAAAGATAAACACATATACGGGAAGGATAAACACGTATTCGCGAAGATTAAACACTATTCGGAAAATAAAAACACTATTCGGGAAGGAAATACAAATTCCAAAAATACCATAAAATCCTTTTCAATAAATACTGTAACCATTCACCAATTACCGTGGTTAACGCTGTAAAATACGTTTCAATAAATACTTACACTCCTCTTCCATCCCCTGGCGCTCACTTAAGAACTCGCTCTGATTGACACAAAACTAAGGCTACACTTGCAAAACCAAATCAGTTGCAAGTATGTTCAGACAGGAGCCTCCAATCGCAAATGTGTTCACATCAGGTCAATGGCTAGAGATGAGACATGACATGGTTATCAAGCACAATTGGGGCATATAAATAGACACCTACGCCCAAAGCCCTTCAAACCTACATGATGAGTTCCTTTAACAGCGCCATGGTGGTACACAACCAAGGTAGGGAGATTGCAATCATGGTAGTTCGGTATACAATCAGTGGATATTTTCTTAACAAACTTTCTTGCAAGGTATCTGCTAGCCAATTCCTCTAGACAACCTAATAGCAAGCCACACTCTGCGAAACTAGCAGATTAAACCAGAATCCGGGAAGGAAATACCCGGATTCAAGATGGTCTTCCTGAAACTGTACAAATCCTTCCCGAAATTGTTTTCAGGAGGATTCGGGAAGGAAATACACTCTCCGGGAAGCCCATCCCGAATCTGGTGTTCCTACCCGATTCTGTGTAATTATTTCCCGAATATGTGTATTTCCTTACCGATATTGTTTTCAGGAGGATTCGGGAAGGAAAACCATTGTTCAGGAAGGGTAAACACATATTTTGGAAGGATAAAAACTTATTTGGGAAGGAAAACACATATTAGGGAAGGGTAAACACATATACGGGAAGGATAAACACGTATTCGGGAAGATTAAACATTATTCGGAAAAGAAAAAACACTTTTCTCGAAGGAAATATATATTTTCCGGATGTATTTGTACAACTTCGGGAAGATAATCCCAAATTCCAAAAATACCATAAAATCCGTTTCAATAAATTCCGTAACCATTCACTAGTAACCGTGGTTAACGCTGTAAAATACGTTTTAATAAATTCTTACACTCCTCTTCCATCCCCTGGCGCTCACGTAAGAACTCGCTATGATTGACACAAAAGTAAAGCTACACCTGCAAAACCAAATCAGTTGCAAGTATGTTCAGACAGGAGTCTCCAATCGCAAATGTTTTCACATCAGGTCAACGGCTAGAGATGAGACATGACATTTTTATCAAACACAATTGGGGCATATAAATAGACACCTACGCCCAAAGCTCTTCAAACCTACATGATGAGTTCCTTTAACTGCGCCATGGTGGTACACAACCAAGGTAGGGAGATTGCAATCAGGGTAGTTCGGTATACAATCAGTGGATATTATCTTAACAGACTTTCTTGCAGGGTATCTCCTAGCCAATTCCTCTAGACAACCCAATAGCAAGCCACACTCTGCGAAACTATTAGATTAAACAAGAATCCGGGAAGGAAATACCCGGATTCGAGATGGTCTTCCCGAAACTGTACAAATCCTTCCCGAAATTATTTTCAGGAGGATTCGAGAAGGAAATACACTCTTCGGGAAGCCCATCCCGAATCTGGTGTTCGTACCCGATTCTGTGTAATTATTTCCCGAATATGTGTATTTCCTTCCCAATATTGTTTTCAGGAGGATTCGGGAAGGAAAAACATTGTTCGGGAAGGGTCAACACATATTTTGGAAGGATAACACTTATTTGGGAAGGAAAACACATATTAGGGAAGGGTAAACACATATACGGGAAGGATAAACACGTATTCAGGAAGATTAAACATTATTTGGAAAATAAAAAACACTATTCGGGAAGGAAATACATATTTTCCGGATGTATTTGTACAACTTCGGGAAGATCATCCCAAATTCCAAAAATACCATAAAATCCATTTCAATAGATTCTGTAACCATTCACCAGTTACCGTGGTTAACGCTGTAAAATACGTTTCAATAAATTCTTACACTCCTCTTCCATCCCCTGTCGCTCACTTAAGAACTCGCTCCGATTGACAGAAAACTAAGGCTACACCTGCAAAACCAAATCAGTTGCAAGTATGTTCAGACAGGAGCCTCCAATCGCAAATGTGTTCACATCAGAACAATGGCTAGAGATGAGACATGACATAGCTATCAAACACAATTGGGGCATATAAATAGACACCTACGCCCAAAGCCCTTCAAACCTACATGATGAGTTCCTTTAACAGCGCCATGGTGGTACACAACCAAGGTAGGGAGATTGCAATCATGGTAGTTCAGTATACAATCAGTGGATATTTTCCTAACAAACTTTCTTGCAAGGTATCTGCTAGCCAATTCCTCTAGACAGCCTAATAGCAAGCCACACTCTGCGAAACTAGCAGATTAAACAAGAATCCGGGAAGGAAATACCCGGATTCAAGATGGTCTTCCCGAAACTGTACAAATCCTTCCCGAAATTATTTTCAGGAGGATTCGGGATGGAAATACACTCTCCGGGAAGCCCATCCCGAATCTGGTGTTCCTACCCGATTCTGTGTAATTATTTCCCGAATATGTTTATTTCCTTCCCGATATTGTTTTCAGGAGGATTCGGGAAGGAAAACCATTGTTCAGGAAGGGTAAACACATATTTTGGAAGGATAAAAACTTATTTGGGAAGGAAAACACATATTAGGGAAGGGTAAACACATATACGGGAAGGATAAACACGTATTCGGGAAGATTAAACATTATTCGGAAAATAAAAAACACTATTCGGGAAGGAAATACATATTTTCTGGATGTATTTGTACAACTTCGGGAAGATCATCCCAAATTCCAAAAATACCATAAAATCCATTTCAATAGATTCTGTAACCATTCAACTGTTACCGTGGTTAACGCTGTAAAATACGTTTCAATAAATTCTTACACTCCTCTTCCATCCCTTGGCGCTCACTTAAGAACTCGCTCTGATTGACAGAAAACTAAGGCTACACCTGCAAAACCAAATCAGTTGCAAGTATGTTCAGACAGGAGCCTCCAATCGCAAATGTGTTCACATCAGAACAATGGCTAGAGATGAGACATGACATAGCTATCAAACACAATTGGGGCATATAAATAGACACCTACGCCCAAAGCCCTTCAAACCTACATGATGACTTCCTTTAACAGCGCCATGGTGGTACACAACCAAGGTAGGGAGATTGCAATCATGGTAGTTCAGTATACAATCAGTGGATATTTTCCTAACAAACTTTCTTGCAAGGTATCTTCTAGCCAATTCCTCTAAACAACCCAATAGCTAGCCACACTCTGCGAAACTATTAGATTAAACAAGAATCCGGGAAGGAAATACCCGGATTCGAGATGGTCTTCCCGAAACTGTACAAATCCTTCCCGAAATTATTTTCAGGAGGATTCGAGAAGGAAATACACTCTTCGGGAAGCCCATCCCGAATCTGGTGTTCGTACCCGATTCTGTGTAATTATTTCCCGAATATGTGTATTTCCTTCCCGATATTGTTTTCAGGAGGATTCGGGAAGGAAAAACATTGTTCGGGAAGGGTAAACACATATTTTGGAAGGATAACACTTATTTGGGAAGGAAAACACATATTAGGGAAGGGTAAACACATATACGGGAAGGATAAACACGTATTCGGGAAGATTAAACATTATTCGGAAAATAAAAAACACTATTCAGGAAGGAAATACATATTTTCTGGATGTATTTGTACAACTTCGGGAAGATCATCCCAAATTCCAAAAATACCATAAAATCCATTTCAATTGATTCTGTAACCATTCACCAGTTACCGTGGTTAACGCTGTAAAATACGTTTCAATAAATTCTTACACTCCTCTTCCATCCCCTGGCGCTCACTTAAGAACTCGCTCTGATTGACAGAAAACTAAGGCTACACCTGCAAAACCAAATCAGTTGCAAGTATGTTCAGACAAGAGCCTCCAATCGCAAATGTGTTCACATCAGAACAATGGCTAGAGATGAGACATGACATAGCTATCAAACACAATTGGGGCATATAAATAGACACCTACGCCCAAAGCCCTTCAAACCTACATGATGAGTTCCTTTAACAGCGCCATGGTGGTACACAACCAAGGTAAGGAGATTGCAATCATGGTAGTTCAGTATACAATCAGTGGATATTTTCCTAACAAACTTTCTTGCAAGGTATCTTCTAGCCAATTCCTCTAGACAGCCTAATAGCAAGCCACACTCTGCGAAACTAGCAGATTAAACAAGAATCCGGGAAGGAAATACTCGGATTCAAGATGGTCTTCCCGAAACTGTACAAATCCTTCCCGAAATTGTTTTCAGGAGGATTCGGGAAGGAAATACACTCTCCGGGAAGCCCATCCCGAATCTGGTGTTCCTACCCGATTCTGTGTAATTATTTCCCGAATATGTTTATTTCCTTCCCTATATTGTTTTCAGGAGGATTCGGGAAGGAAAACCATTGTTCAGGAAGGGTAAACACATATTTTGGAAGGATAAAAACTTATTTGGGAAGGAAAACACATATTAGGGAAGAGTAAACACATATACGGGAAGGATAAACACGTATTCGGGAAGATTTAACACTATTCGGAAAAGAAAAAACACTATTCGGGAAGGAAATACATATTTTCCGGATGTATTTGTACAACTTCGGGAAGATAATCCCAAATTCCAAAAATACCATAAAATCCGTTTCAATAAATTTCGTAACCATTCACTAGTAACCGTGGTTAACGCTGTAAAATACGTTTCAATAAATTCTTACACTCCTCTTCCATCCCCTGGCGCTCACTTAAGAACTCGCTCTGATTGACACAAAACTAAGGCTACACCTGCAAAACCAAATCAGTTGCAAGTATGTTCAGACAAGAGCCTTCACTCGCAAATGTGTTCACATCAGGTCAACGGCTAGAGGTGAGACATGACATAGTTATCAAACACAATTGGGGCATATAAATAGACACCTACGCCCAAAGCTCTTCAAACCTACATGATGAGTTCCTCTAACACCGCCATGGTGGTACACAACCAAGGTAGGGAGATTGCAATCATGGTAGTTTGGTATACAATCAGTGGATATTATCTTAACAAACTTTCTTGCAGGGTATCTGCTAGCCAATTCCTCTAGACAACCCAATAGCAAGCCACACTCTGCGAAACTATCAGATTAAACAAGAATCCGGGCAGGAAATACCCGGATTACGGATGGTCTTCCCAAAACTGTACAAATCCTCCCCGAAATTGTTTTCAGGAGGATTCGGGAAGGAAATACACTGTACGGGAAGCCCATCCCGAATCTGGTTTTTTTATCCGAATTTGAGTATTTGTTTCCCGAATCTGTGTATTTCCTTCCTGAAATAGTTTTCAGAAGGATTCGGGAAGGAGAAACATTGTTCGGGAAGGGTAAACACATATTTGAGAAGGATAAACACATAATTGGGAAGTTAAAACACATATTCAGGAAGAATAAACACTATTCGGGGAAGAAAAACACTATTCAGGAAGGAAATACAGATATTCGGGAATGATTTGTACATTATCGGGAAGCCTATCCCGAATTCCAAAAATACCATAAAATCCGTTTCAATAAATTATGTAACCATTCATCTGTAACCGTGGTTAACGCTGTAAAATCTGTTTTAATAAATTCTTACACTCCTCTTCCATCCCCTGGCGCTCACTTAAGAACTCGCTCTGATTGACACAAAAGTAAGGCTACACGTGCAAAACCAAATCAGTTGCAAGTATGTTCAGACAGGAGCCTCCAATCGCAAATGTGTTCAGATCAGGTCAACGGCTAGAGATGAGACATGACATAGTTATCAAACACAATTGGGGCATATAAATAGACACCTACGCCCAAAGCTTTTCAAACCTACATGATGAGTTCCTCTAGCAGCGCCAAGGTGGTACACAACCAAGGTAGGGAGATTGCAATCATGGTAGTTTGGTATACAATCAGTGGATATTATCTTAACAAACTTTCTTGCAGGGTACCTGCTAGCCAATTCCTCTAGACAACCCAATAGCAAGCCACACTCTGTGAAACTATCAGATTAAACAAGAATCCGGGCAGGAAATACCCGGATTACAGATGGTCTTCCTAAAACTGTACAAATCATTCCCGAAATTATTTTCAGGAAGATTCGGGAAGGAAATACACTGTTCGGGAAGCCCATCCCGAATCTGGTTTTCCTATCAGAATCTGAGTATTTGTTTCTCGAATATGTGTATTTCCTTCCCGAAATCGTTTTCAGAAGGATTCGGGAGGAGAAACATTGTTCGGGAAGGGTAAACACATATTTGAGAAGGATAATCATATAATTGGGAAGTGAAAACAAATATTCAGGAAGGATAAACACTATTCGGGGAAGAAAAACACTATTCAGGAAGGAAATACACATATTCGGGAATGATATGTACACGATCGGTAAGCCTATCCCGAATTCCAAAAATACCATAAAATCCGTTTCAATAAATTTTGTAACCATTCACCAGTAACCGTGGTTAATGCTGTAAAATCCGTTTCAATAAATTCTTACACTCCTCTTCCATCCTTTGGCGCTCACTTAAGAACTGGCTCTGATTGACACAGAAGTAAGGCTACACCTGCAAAACCAAATCAGTTGCAAGTATGTTCAGACATGAGCCTCCAACCGCAAATGGGGTCACATCAGGTCAACGGCTAGATATGAGACATGACATAGTTATCAAACACAATTGGGGCATATAAATAGACACCTACGGCCAAAGCTCTTCAAGCCTACAAGATGAGTTCCTTTAACAGCGCCATGGTGGTACACAACCAAGGTAGGGAGATTGCAACCAGGGTAGTTCGGTATACAATCAGTGGATATTATCTTAACAAACTTTCTTGCAGGATATATGCTAGCCAATTCCTATAGACAACCCAATATCAAGCCACACTCTGTGAAACTACTATATTAAACAAGAATCCAGGAAGGAAATACCCGGATTCGGGATGGTCTTCCCGAAACTGTACAAATCCTTCATGAAATTGTTTTCAAGAGGATTCGGGAAGGAAATACACTGTTCGGGAAGCCCATCCCGTATCTGGAAACAACGAATAGTGGATATTGGTACTGTCACTGCACATCTAGCAACGGATTGGGGATTCAGTGGTGTAATGTTAAGAGGTCGTGGGACATGAGGGAAATCCCACTTCGGTAAGACTTGGAAACAATCGATTATGTTTGCCTTTCCGAGTAAGCGTATTAATTTCCCGAATCTGTGTATTTCCTTCCAGAAATTGTTTTCAGGAGAATTCGGGAAGGAAAAGCATTGTTCGTGGAGGGTAAACTCATATTCGGGAAGGATAAACACTTATTGGGGAAGGAAAACACAAATTCGGGAAGGATAAACACATATACAGGAAGGATAAACACGTATTCGGAAATATTAAACACTATTGGGGGAAGAAAAACACTATACGGGAAGGAAATACACATGTTCGGGAATAATTTGTAGAGGATCGGTAAGCCCATCCCGAATTCCAAAAATACCATAAAATCCGTTTCAATAAATTCTGTAACCATTCACCAGTAACCGTGGTTAACGCTGTAAAATCCGTTTCAATATATTCTTACACTCCTCTTCCATCCCCTGACGCTTACTTAAGAACTGGCTCTGATTGACACAGAAGTAAGGCTACATGTAACACCCCGACCTGACCGCTCTGGCCGGCCGGGTTTGAAAACAGTGAATATTAAAAATTTGCATGGAAAACTGATTCTTAATAAAAAAACCCCAGTCCATACCGATGGTCTTGACATCCTGCACTCCAGTTCATCCTATCTCACTGACCTGCATCCATGAGACGGAGGCATGAGTAAATGAATTACTCGTGAGATTGGCACTAACTACACCACACAACCATTCATCTAACAACCTAACATATACAATCAAGCAGTCCAATTAATCAAGTCATTCTAACCAGCCCTAGTCATATTAATTCAGTCCAATTCATTCATTCGTTTCCCTTTGACTTATCACATCTAACCACTTATCATTTCCATGCCAATTCACTTCCATTTCATACTAACAATCATGCCCCCACCTAGTTGGGCTCAGCCGAAGCTGTCATTTCACATTCAACCATTCCATATCATACTAACAATCACGCCCCCACCTAATTGGGCTCAGCCGAAGCTGCACCTGCGGCCGAAGCCCAGGCTCGGCCGAAGCCGCGCTCGCGACCGAAGTCCGAGCTCGCATGCGCCGTGGCCCGAAGCAACTCTCACCCGTCCCACAAACCCGTCGATCCGCAGGCTCTACCGTTTTGATCGAAAGCATCAAGACTCGACCAATCATCCGGCTTGGTCTTCGGACCGTAGCTTACTGGTCACGCGAAGCATGAACCCCACGTGCCTTCGACATGCGGTCAGAAGGGAACATGACGTGTGACTGTGATGTGATCATGGATAGCTTGGAGACTAAGGAGACAGAAGATGATCCAGACCAGGAGACTAAGGAGAAAGAAGATGGTCCAGACCAACTGACACTTGCGGAGGCTAAGGAGAAAGAAGATGAAGACCTCAACATTCCCCTCGGAGTAATGACCAGAACTAAAGCACAGAAGTTCCATCAAACTTTTCACCAGTTACTATCATCTATTCAGGGCAACCTTGAGTTTGCTAATCTTACCACACTGGTAGTGATACAAGCAACTTAGGGGTTCGTCAAGGGACGTAATGTGACTAGTACTCTTTTTCCCTCGGTTCGGTTTTATCCCAGTGGGTTTTCCGGCCAAGGTTTTTAATGAGGCCTGATTACATTACTATCATTGCCCTTGATGAAACTTAGCCCATTTCTATCTTTTCAATTCAAATAAAATCCAGCCCATCTTTTGGCCTTTCCATTTACGAAAATGAGTTGGACAACCCTCCAAATATTTCTTTCAGTTTGCTTGATAAATCTGCTGATTTTGTTGACTACTTTAGTAGCCTACAATCACAAAGATTTTTGGCAGCCCCTTTTTTTGAATATGTGCATTTGTATTTCCTATGTATTGTCATTTCCTATGTAACCTTCAAGCTGTGCACTCCTCTATATAAGCACAGCTTGCTTTCCTTGTAATTCATCAAACAACTTTTAATAAACCCTTTTCATTCAGAAACTTGAAACTTGTTTGTTCAACATCTTGCTAAGTGTATTCGATTTCTATAATCTTGCACTGAGGGTAAGTTTCTTGTCTAAAGTACTTGAATCCTTGTATTCTTGCTTAAGACAAGCCAGCTAACAATCCAGAGGTTCATCACACCCTTTGGAGGCTCATCATCAATCATCTATCCGCCCCTTTCCACCATTTCACTTCCGCTAAATCACTCTTTCCTTATCATCCACCAATTCACTTGTAAACTTCACAAAGTTCATCCTATGACAAGTGAATCCTCCACTAGGATCACATCAAGTGGTATCAGAGCAGCTTTGTGTCGTTTGTGCTTGATTTCCAGAAGAAGAAGACGGACCAAAAGCTTCATATCGGGCAACTTCAACCGATATACCAAACCGATACGTGCAGCCCAGACACGCATATCGGGCTACTTCAACCGATACGTGACCGATACACGCCGATGCACGCAACCCAGAAGTTCCATACCGATCAACGTCAACCGATACAGACAACCGATACACGTATATCGATCACCAACAGACCGATACAAGCTCGATACATGGCTGAGAGTTTCTAATCTCAGGACGAAGAAGACGACGCCGAGTTTCATACCGACTGCCCATATCGGACACTTTTGCACGGTATCGACCACGTCAGTCCGATATAACAGACCGATATCAATCGTCCAAAACTCGCATATCGGGCTACTTAATCCGATACGTGATCGATACGCTCCAATCTGGCGTATATCGACCTACTTTCAGCCCGATGCAAGATCGATACACGACCTCTGCAACTCACAAACCAATGGATTAAACCAGGTTGTACCACGACATCTCTTTATTATCGTTCAATAAGGATTCTACAACTCTTAAGTGATTGAATATGCTTTCCTTGAACGAATAACTTGCCTACAAGCTCTAATCTTTCAGGTACTATGGCAAGATCAACCTCGGAAGAAGAAGGACCCGCAAATCCAATCCAACCGGACCAACTCATAGAGACGCTCATGGCTAGGCTTACCACGGCTATGGACCAAAGGTTGGAGGCCTTTAGAGGAGAGATGACTAACGTAAGAGTGGAAAGGTTTCGGAGGAACCTAGACATCCCTGAGTCCGAATACTATTATAGTCAATCCTCTAGATCCAATGGCTCAAGGAGAAGGAGACAGCCACGGCTTGATGGTCGAATAGAAAGGCAACTATGGCCTAATGATCGAGTAGAAAGGGAACCCCGGGCTAACGATCTTACTAAGGACCTTAAACTTAAAATCCCCGAGTTTAAAGGTACTAGTAACCCCGAAGAATACCTAGAATGAGAGAAAAAGATTGAGTTAGTATTCGATTGTAAGGATTATACCCAAGCTCAAAAACTTAAGATAGCTCCAACCGAATTTAAGGACTATGCTCTAAACTAGTGGGACAACTTAGTCACAACTAGGAGACGTATAGAAGAACCACCCCTTGAGTCTTGGAACGAGTTAAAACTCATCATGAGAAAGAGGTTCATTCCCAGCCATTATTATTGGGAGTTACACTTCAAACTCAGGACCTTATCCCAGGGTAGCAAAACCATTGAAGAGTATTATAAAGAGCTAGAAACCCTTATGTTAAGAGCTGATGTGCGTGAAGATAGTGAAGCTACTATGGCTAGGTTTTTGGGAGGCCTTAATAGGGAGATTCAGGATAGACTTGAGGTTCAACATTATGTGGAGATAGAAGAGTTGTTACACAAAGCCATCATGTATGAAAAACAACTTAAGAGGAGAACCTTCAAGAGCAACCCCGGATTCAGCAAACCTAGCTACTCTAAAGATGACAAGATCGGAGCCTCTAAAGATTACAAGCCCTTCTCCAAACCCAAGATTGAAGAACAGAACTACAAAGGAAAAGAGAAGGCTACCACCTCAAACACTCGCAATATCCAGTGCTTCAAGTGCAAGGGATTCGGCCACTACTCCAGGGAATGCACCAACAAGCGTATCATGGTGATAAGAGATAATGGTGAGGTTGAATCAGAAGATAACCACACAGAACCAGAGTCTATGGAAGAGCAAATTGAGCAACCGGTCTATGGAAAGTTATTGGTTACTAGAAGAACACTCAACCTCAAGACTAAGGCGGATGAAAATGATCAAAGGGAGAATTTGTTCCACACAAGATGTTTAGTACAAGGAAAGGTGTGCAGCATGGTCATAGATGGAGGAAGTTGTACTAATGTAGCCAGCGAATCAATGGTGGAGAAGCTGGGACTAAAGATTCAGAAACGCCCTACACCCTACAAGTTACAATGGCTCAACGATGAAGGTGAACTAGAGGTTGAAAATCAAGTGATGGTGCCGTTCTCCATTGGTAAGTATGAAGACCAGATTCTTTGTGATGTGCTACCTGTGGATGCTGGCCATATACTATTGGGGAGACCATGGCAATCAGATAGGAAGGTTCTTCATGATGGCTACACCAACCGCTACTCATTCGACTTCAAGGGAAGAAAAACTGTGCTTGCGCCTCTATCCCCTCAAGAAGTTCACCAAGATCAACTCAGCCTCAAGAAGGGTAAAGAACAAGCAAAGATCAAACCAAAACCGCCAGCCAAGAGCTTACTCAATACACCAAAGGGCAGTAAACTCCCAACTCTCTTACTTGTCTTTAAAGGTTGTTTAAATTTGAATGAGCCAATGCAGGCAATGCCTAGCGAAATTGAGAATCTTTTGCAAGAGTTCCAAGATGTCTTTCCAGAGGAGAACCCACCAGGCTTACCACCTATAAGAGGAATAGAGCATCAAATTGATTTCGTGCCAGGATCCTCACTTCCAAACCGCCCAGCATATAGAACCAACCCGGATGAGACTAAAGAGCTACAACAACAAGTTACTGAGCTGATGGACAAGGGACACATTCGTGAAAGTATGAGCCCATGTGCGGTCCCTGTCTTACTTGTGCCTAAGAAAGATGGAAGCTGGAGGATGTGCGTAGACTGCCGCGCCATAAACAAAATAACAGTGAAGTATCGCCACCCTATTCCTAGACTTGATGATATGTTAGATGAATTGCATGGTTCTAGTATATTCTCTAAGATAGATTTGAAAAGTGGTTATCATCAAATTAGGATGAAAGAGGGGAATGAATGGAAAACTGCTTTTAAAACTAAACAAGGGTTATATGAATGGTTAGTAATGCCATTTGGGTTAACTAATGCACCTAGTACGTTTATGAGGTTAATGAATCATGTTCTTAGAACTTACATTGGTCATTTTGTTGTGGTTTACTTTGTTGATATTCTGATTTACAGCAAAAGTCTAGAAGAACATGTTAATCATCTTAGAATGATGTTAGAGGTGCTTAGAAAGGAAACCTTATATGCTAATTTAAAGAAATGCACTTTTGGAACAGATAACCTTGTCTTTTTAGGTTTTATTGTAAGTGCAGATGGAGTTAAGGTTGATGAAGAAAAGATCAAGGCGATCAAGGAATGGCTTAGTCCGAAATCAGTGGGTGAAGTAAGGAGTTTTCATGGTCTAGCTGGTTTCTATAGGAGATTTGTAAAGGACTTTAGCACCTTAGCAGCACCACTCACCGAAGTAATCAAAAAGAGTGTTGGTTTCAAATGGGAACAAGCTCAAGAGGATGCTTTCCAAACGCTAAAAGAAAGGCTCACCCATTCACCGGTTCTATCTCTTCCTGATTTTACTAAAACCTTTGAAATAGAATGTGATGCTTCAGGGATAGGTATTGGAGCTGTGCTAATGCAGGAGAAGAAACCTATTGCCTACTTTAGTGAAAAGCTTGGAGGAGCCACTCTTAATTACCCCACTTACGACAAAGAGCTGTATGCTTTGGTTAGGGCCCTCCACACATGGCAGCACTACCTATGGCCGAAAGAGTTTGTCATTCACACTGATCATGAGTCTCTCAAGCACCTTAAAGGGCAGCAAAAGCTCAACAAAAGACACGCTAGGTGGATTGAATTCATTGAGACTTTTCCTTATGTGATTAAGTATAAGAAAGGTAAGGACAATGTTGTTGCTGATGCATTGTCCCGAAGGTATGTTCTCTTAAACTCTCTTGAGACTAAGCTGTTAGGATTTGAGCACATTAAAGAATTATATGCTAATGATCCGGATTTCAAAGAAACATATGCAGCTTGTGAGAAGTTTGGGAGTAGGAAGTTTTATAAGTCCGATGGGTTCCTGTTTTATGATAATAGACTGTGTGTTCCTAATACATCTTTGAGGGATTTGTTTGTTAAGGAAGCACATGCAGGGGGACTTATGGGGCACTTTGGTGTGGCTAAAACATTGAGTATAATGCAAGAGCACTTTTATTGGCCACATATGAAGAAGGATGTGGAAAGGACTTGTGAAAGATGCGCAACTTGTAAACAAGCTAAGTCCAAAATCCAACCCCACGGTTTGTATACTCCTTTACCCCTTCCTATGCATCCTTGGCATGATATTTCCATGGACTTTGTGGTAGGATTGCCTAGGACTAAGACTGGTAAAGATTCGATTTTTGTAGTGGTGGATAGGTTCTCTAAAATGGCGCATTTCATACCATGTAACAAAACTGATGATGCCATGAATATTGCTAACTTGTTCTTTAGAGATGTTATTCGCTTACATGGCATGCCTAGGACCATAGTTTCTGATAGGGATACTAAGTTTCTTAGTTTCTTTTGGAAAACTCTGTGGTCTAAGTTAGGAACTAAGCTATTATTCTCTACTACTTGTCATCCCCAAACTGATGGGCAAACCGAAGTCGTCAATAGGACCTTATCTACACTTTTACGAGTCTTGATTAAAAATAATCTTAGAAGTTGGGAAGAATGTTTGCCCCATGCCGAATTTGCTTATAATCATGCTAGACATTCTGCCTCTAAGTTTTCTCCGTTTGAGATTGTGTATGGGTTTAATCCCATATCCCCTTTAGATTTAATGCCTTTACCTGTGAGTGAAAGAACCAGTTTAGATGGACAAAAGAAAGCAGAGCTTGTTAAGCAGATACATGAGAAGGCACGACTTAACATTGAGCACAACACCAGGCAGTATGAGCAACAAGCCAACCGGGGCCGCAAGGAGATGGTTTTTAAAGAAGGAAACTTGGTGTGGTTACACATGCGTAAGGAGAGGTTCCCAGAAGAGAGGAAGTCCAAGCTAATGCCACGAACTGATGGGCCGTTCCAAATCATCAAGAAGATCAACAACAATGCCTATCAACTGGATCTCCAAGGTAAGTACACCGTGAGCCCTAGATTCAATGTTACTGATTTACTTCTTTATTTTGCAGATGAACCAGATTTGAGGTCAAATCCTTTTCAAGTGGGAGAGGATGATGTGATCATGGATAGCTTGGAGACTAAGGAGACAGAAGATGATCCAGACCAGGAGACTAAGGAGAAAGAAGATGGTCCAGACCAACTGACACTTGCGGAGGCTAAGGAGAAAGAAGATGAAGACCTCAACATTCCCCTCGGAGTAATGACCAGAACTAAAGCACAGAAGTTCCATCAAACTTTTCACCAGTTACTATCATCTATGCAGGGCAACCTTGAGTTTGCTAATCTTACCACACTGGTAGTGATACAAGCAACTTAGGGGTTCGTCAAGGGACGTAATGTGACTAGTACTCTTTTTCCCTCGGTTCGGTTTTATCCCAGTGGGTTTTCCGGCCAAGGTTTTTAATGAGGCCTGATTACATTACTATCATTGCCCTTGATGAAACTTAGCCCATTTCTATCTTTTCAATTCAAATAAAATCCAGCCCATCTTTTGGCCTTTCCATTTACGAAAATGAGTTGGACAACCCTCCAAATATTTCTTTCAGTTTGCTTGATAAATCTGCTGATTTTGTTGACTACTTTAGTAGCCTACAATCACAAAGATTTTCGGCAGCCCCTTTGTTTGAATATGTGCATTTGTATTTCCTATGTATTGTCATTTCCTATGTAACCTTCAAGCTGTGCACTCCTCTATATAAGCACAGCTTGCTTTCCTTGTAATTCATCAAACAACTTTTAATAAACCCTTTTCATTCAGAAACTTGAAACTTGTTTGTTCAACATCTTGCTAAGTGTATTCGATTTCTATAATCTTTCACTGAGGGTAAGTTTCTTGTCTAAAGTACTTGAATCCTTGTATTCTTGCTTAAGACAAGCCAGCTAACAATCCACAGGTTCATCACACCCTTTGGAGGCTCATCATCAATCATCTATCCGCCCCTTTCCACCATTTCACTTCCGCTAAATCACTCTTTCCTTATCATTCACCAATTCACTTGTAAACTTCACAAAGTTCATCCTAGGACAAGTGAATCCTCCATTAGGATCACATCAGACTGGTCGGTCACTAAGCTATCATCGGGCTATCGTCGTACCACCGATGCGACCTTCCTCATACGATCCTTGGACTGGTCATTCGGTCAGTAGCCAAACCCCAAGCTTACCGTCCCATCCGGTACGAGCCGTGTCCGAGTCCTCAAGTTTGACGTGGCCTTTACGGACGTGGCCTTTACCGTCCCATGCGGCAGCTTACCCGAGCAAAGGCCACGTCCGTACCGCTAAGCCATCGACATTGGCTAATGGTCTATCCAACCGATGGGTCCAATCCGCAGAACTACCCAGCCGTAGCTGCTCACGAACCTTGGGCCAATACCGTACCCATCGACCGCGGGCTAAGCTTACCGGTCCCAACCGCGGTGCGTCCCGCGTTCGCATCCTCGGCTTACCGATCGCGTACCCGTACGTACCGTGAGGGGCATCGACATTAACCGTGACCATGTTACGGAACCCTGACCCGTGGAACTACACGGTTGTAGCCTCATTCCCTTTTCACATATCCGAACCTTGAACCGTACCATCCCCCGGCCCGTGAATGAGCCTACCAATCCTAATCTTGCAACGTACCGTATCGGCCCCTTGGCTCACCACCTTACCATACAGTCTTACGACTATGGAGGTTTGGTGGCGGCTTACCGGTAACGTACCGCGTACATGGCTATATGTCCTTGACATCAGCCACGGTTCGTGTGATGATCCCGGCCTGCGGAACTCTCGGGCCGAAGCCCTTATTTCAATCACAATCAATATTCAATGCATTCAATCAATCTTTCCTTAACATGCCCCTTTCCCATTCCCATTAGGTTTCCTTTCTAGTTTATTCTCATTTCCTATTTTCATTAGGTAACCTATTTCCTATTCCACATGTTTCCTATTCTCACTTGGTTTCCTCTTTTCAGTTCTTTCCTTTTCCTACACGATCTAGGTTTCCATAATTTCTGTTTAATTCATTCCTTTTCCCATTCAATCTAGGTTTTCTTTTTATTACTTATTCATAACTTCTCTTTCCTTATACGATTTAGTTTCCTTATTCATTTTAGTTTCCGTTAATCCCCTCATGCGGTCAAATCCGGGTTAAGAACCCGGCCGGGCCGCCTACAAGTCAAATCCGGTTATCTTTAAAACGTGCGTCACTAAGCCCCTACAACTTGCGAATCACGCCTAGGGTTAAGAACCCTAGCCGTGTCCTCCTACGGATCCATTAATTCGTTAACATGCACCTGATTGTATCTTAACTCTCAGATCACAACTAGGGTTAAGAACCCTAGTTTCACCGCCTCCTAGTTATCATGCACCACACAAGCGGATTCATGCTTAGGGTCCGGGAACCCTAGTCGTGCCGCCTACTTAACTATCATGCAACAAACAACACGAAATCCATCAATAATCAACATACTCAACCAAAACCCTAAACATGCATATACGAATCAAGATCTGCGAATAGATCTAACTTAAAACAGATTTGGGATCGATGCTATGACAACTAAATAACAATTCTATGGAAGCGTAGAAGAAGGTCCGTGAAGAGATAGAACCGCACTCACCTCAGCAGTTCGTTTAGTGGAGACAGTTCTAGCTAACGCCCGTGCCCTCTTCCTGCGGTAAGATGAACTCCATACTCTTCCCGTGGCTCTCGGATCTTCCTCCTGCTCTCGTTCGCTTCCTCTCTCTCTCTCTCTCTCTCTCTCTCTCTCTCTCTCTCTCTCTCTCTCTCTCTTTGATGGCGTGAGTAAAAAGGATTAGGGTTCCTAGCACCCTCCTTTTATAGACAAGCTAGCCTACCTAACAATTATCGATTTACCCTTAATGAAAAATATTTGGCCATTAATTCATATTACTTGTGATTATCCACTTTCCTTAAGGATAATCACGAAATCCTTTCTTTCCTTATCCATTCCCCCTTGTAATTATCTACTTATTTCCTTACTAGATAATCACTACAATTTCGCGGCCCACCTAGCCTTTCTTGCATCTTCCTTGCCGGCCCGTACCAACGACACTACCGGCTTCCCTTCCCCTTCCTTCCGCGAATTCGTTCTTCCTTACCGCGTTGTAACTGAACCGGCTTAATACTTGATTCACACTAACACGGCTGGGCCATAATGATTCCACTACTCTCCTCTCCCTACCACTGACTACCACCCCATAGCTCCCAAGTTGACTGAGCTCCTAATCAACCTCACGAGCTACCGGTCGGGAATAATGGGAGCGGGATGTTACATGTACAGCCCACTTGATCATTTCGCCCCCTTACCGGGCCATTTTTCAAGTCTTGGCCCGTTTGTACCCATTGCGCATCATCCTTATCGGGCCGTTCCCATTTCCTTCCCATCGGCCATTACTCACGATTCAGCACGTACATCTCACCTTCCGCGTTCCGCCTTTTGTCGACTATACGTGCCAACTGTGACTGGCTCCCCTCTATCTAGCTTGGTTTGGCTCGGGTGGCCCTGTAATGACTCCTTACTCCTTCCCATTAACAAATGATGATCCTCATCCTATTAGCGGGTGCGATTTTATCACTGGGAGGCCCAAGTCAGTGAGACTCCTACTGAACCTCACTAGCCACTGTCTCGGAATAATGGGAGCGGGATGTTACACTACACCTGCAAAACCAAATCAGTTGCAAGTATGTTCAGAGAAGAGCCTCCAATCGCAAATGTGGTCACATCAGGTCAACGGCTAGATATTAGACAAGACATAGTTATCAAACACAATCGGGGCATATAAATAGACACCTACAGCCAAAGCTTTTCAAGCCTACATGATGAGTTCCTTTAACATTGCCATGGTGGTACACAACCAAGGTAGGGAGATTGCAATCAGGGTAGTTCGATATACAATCAGTGGATATTATCTTAACAAACTTTCTTGTAGAGTATCTGCTAGCCAATTCCTATAGACAACCCAATATCAAACCACACTCTGTGAAACTATCAGATTAAACAAGAATCCGGGAAGGAAATACTCGGATTCGGGATGGTCTTCCCGAAACTGTATAAATCCTTCCCGAAATTGTTTTCAGGAGGATTCTGGAAGGAAATACACTGTTCGGGAAGCCCAATCGAATATGGATTTCCTTCCCGTGTATGTGTATTTAATTCCCAAATCTGTGTATTTCCTTCCCGAAATTGTTTTCAGGACTATTCAGGAAGGAAAAACATTGTTCGGGAAGGGTAACCACATATTCGAGAAGGATAAACACATAATTTGGAAGTGAAATCACATATTCGAGAAGGATAAATACTATTCGGAGAAGAAAAACACTATCCGGGAAGGAAATACACATATTCGAGAATGATTTGTAGAGGATCGGGAAGCTCATCCCGAATTCCAAAAATACCATAAAATCTGTTTCAATAAATTCTGTAACCATTCACCAGTGACCGTGGTTAACACTGAAATCCGTTTCAATAAATTCTTACACTCCTCTTCCATCCCCTGGCGCTCACTTAAGAACTGGCTCTGATTTACATAGAAGTAAGGCTACACTTGCAAAACCAAATCAGTTGCAAGTATGTTCAGACAGGAGCCTCCAATCGCAAATGTGATCACATCAGGTCAACGGCTAGATATGAGACATGACATAGTTATCAAACACAATTGGGGCATATAAATAGACACCTACAACCAAAGATCTTCAAGCCTACATGATATGTTCCTTTTACAGCGCCATGGTGGTACACAACCAAGGTAGGGAGATTGCAATCAGGGTAGTTCGGTATACAATCAGTGGATATTATCTTAACAAATTTTCTTGCAGGGTATCTGTAACGCCCCCGAACCGTCCTAGGTATAAGCCGGCCGACCGGCCAACAATCCAACGAGAAAATGGCCGATCAAACAACCTGAGACCGGTCCGGAGACGTCACGTATGAGATCGAAGACGGCTCAACCTAAGCCAAGAGAACGAATCCCGCAGCTCAAGTCAAACTACCCGCGACCTCAAACTATTAGCCACAGCTCGAGGCTTTGCAACCCGAACTGTAACCAGAGTTGTGTCAGCTCGGACGAAGCTAAATCCAGAGAACCATTGCAACGAATATAAAAAAACTTCCTTTCATTAAATAAAAGATTATTCGTTACAATTCAAATACACAAGTGCCGGTTGGCCTATAGCCAAATCGAGTCAATGATAACACAAACTTCTCTTTACAAAAGACATTGAAAATCTACTCCAGTATCCTACCGCTCCGCATGCCCGCTACCAAGTTTCCCATACTAAGGTTACCTGTAAAAAAAGTTAAACAACAAGGGATGAGTGAACTAGTTTCACTCAGTGAGCCAGGGCCCCCAACTAACATGAACAACCTCTCACAAACTAACCCACAAACAATCTAAAGCGAGGGGTTCACTTAAGATAGCCGAAGCAACACAATCCACACATGCAACAGCAAATAGTTGCAAACAAACGTCATCCCACATATGATAGACAATCATGCTATATTACCTGGCCAGCCTACTCTTAGGCTGAACCATACTGCTAACACACTTAGCATCTCTCACGATCCAACGTTCTCACAATAACTCACATTCTCTATACGTACGCATTTAGGGCTCGCATCCTCGGTTCTTCCTCCTCACTCGTGGATACTTATCCTATAGACACCAAGTCACATAGGCATAGAACATCACATTTCCCGCTCGCTCAATCGAGATCAGGATTCCCGCTCGCTCAACCGAGTTCAGGACACATTTCCTGCTCACTCAATCGAGATCAGGATTCCTGCTTGCTCAACCGAGTTCAGAAAGTTACACCGTCGTGTAACACTCGGCCGCAGGCCATGACCCCGTCTCTCCGAGTCTTCCTATTTTCCGACTATGGGTCTTCCATAGCCACCAAGGTAAGGCCGTGAGGAAGTTCCAAGCTGCCTCGATGTACTTTCCTCGATGAAAGTCGTCCCGTTCTTAATCTAGCTTCCCTCAACGAAAGCTATTACATTCAAGTCTTACACCAAGACTCTCAATCATTTCAGTCTTACAGCTAAATCTAGGATCGTGCGGCTTACCATGCCCAACATTTCCTAACTTAGCTAAACTCACATTTCTCATACTTAGCATTAGAGAGCAACTCATGATCTAATGCATTCAATCAACAAACATCAAACAACATGCAAGACTTCTTGTCTAATGCATCACAATTCCTTTATCTTAAAGGTTAACCTCAATTCCATTTATTATACTTAACATAATCGATTCAGCTCTAAGGCCCGAATCCAATTACTCACGTTCCCTGCATCCGGTTTATTCACAAACAGCACACAACGATATAGTTCATGCATGCATCACATAATCAATCAATTCATCAAACAACCGGATAATCAATCTCAACCCTAATTGATCAAACCGTTACCAAGTCTAGTCCAGCCTCTTGCCGTAGACTATCTTTATGGATAACGGGAATCTGCACGGAAACATGTTAACAAACAATTGCCGTGACTCACCATACTTAGATGAAGCGTTTGTGTCCTTGCGCCCCTTGACCAAACCCTCTCAAACCACTAGACTCTTCCCTGCAACCGCATGAAGTTGTCTTGATCCGCATGCGACACTTGCAATCACGGATTCTACGCTAAACCACCGGATTCACCCTCAAAATCGCTTGATCCTTCCCTTAGGATTGCTTGAACTTGACAACTCGAAGCTGTCTTCATTCACTAGTTCTTATCCTTGAAGATCACCCACTTGCTCTTTCGATGAACCACCGATCCATTCACTTGGATCCTCTTGGTCACCAGGTTCCCTTTGATTCTTACTTCTTTTGGCGCACATAACGTCCTAATGATCCACCAGTTTGATCGCTTAACGATCTCGCCCAAACTCGCTGGATTTCGCCTATTCGGAACTGATTCGATGCTCGTTGACTGATCAGACCGCTACCAGTCTTCATCAGGGCGAAAACTGCTCACCACCGATCCTTCAAGCCGAATAATCAATCTCTCGGTAGCTTTCGTAAAAATGGCTGGTTCCGGTTTGTTATGAGCCTTTCCGGATGCAGTATGGCCCGGTAGACTGAACAACTGAGGGAGTTGGCGCGATAAACCGCCCTGCTGCCTGAATACGCGGGCTGATTGGGTTGGTTTCTCGGCAAGGTAACGGACCTAAAGAAATATTAGCAGCCTTCCGGCTCCTTTTTGTTCTGCCGCAGAAATGAACTCGTTAGCCCGATTTTTATAGGAAAAACGAGTTTCTATGCAGCCCGACACCTCACGACCCACTTGTCCGCGAGAAAACAATCTTGTTCATGCTGCTCGACACTTCACCTGGACACTCGTCCACCAAAAACGAAGTTATCCATGCTCCTCGACACTTGTCGTGCCACTTGTATGCGCAATACTTATTTTCGTTATATACGAATCCAATTCGGTAATCCACCCGATCCAAGAAACGCTCCGTTTACCCGATTTTCTGGATCCGAATTTCTCGACTAAATAATCCTTCCCGATACATGCGGTGACTTGATAGGCCGATCCAACAGCCCGGTAAACCTGATTGTACCAGTCTATTACATGCCTGGTCTGCCTCCCACTGATGTTTCCCTCCGGATGCTCTTGATGGACCAACAAACTGATTCCATCCGGTAGAAACGCTATCAGTTTGCCTGATGAACTGATAATTCTCGATAATCGCTTGACCGATCTGAATTTCAATCTTGTTGATCATCTCTTGCATCATAACTCGGTCTTTGGGTGAGCATAATAAGCCTACATCGATCCCAAACCGCATTCCAGACTCCAACCACACACCCAGGGTGCTCACCCCCTATATAGCATTAGTGTCATTTCCCAGTTTTCCACCAGAAAACATTCAAGTGTCTGAGGAGTCATAATGCCCTTAATTAAATAATTACAACTCCGATTTCACTTTTGTTTCGACCAATACTTCTAAAATCCCTTAAGAAATTTATCATAAAATTCCCAAAATTATTTTCCAACTTTCAATTTTTGGGTCATTTGCTCCCCCAAGCTGCTTCTACTGGCGGAAACCTACCCCCTTCTGAGTAACTTCCAAATTACTCCGAATCATACCCAATCTTTTGCAGTCATCCTTCTTAGCACTTCAAGGGGTTTGGATTCCCAGATTTTAAGCTCGAAACTCCACCTTCTTAACCTCAAACCGCTGCTTCTTTTTACGGTGATTTCGCAGAACTAGACTGCGCTGTTCAAAACTTGATTTCCTGAATAACTTTTCCTCCAGACCATTCCTCCCAGGTTTTTCCTAACCAATATTCTAGTTACCTTCCAGAACTTAGGTTCCCAAAGTCTTGGCCCGAAATACGAACTTTCATTTTCGGCCGACCTTCCGGTCGCGCCTATACCTTTGACCGGGTTTCTACAGTATCTGCTAGCCAATTCCTATAGAAAACCCAATAGCAAGCCACACTTTGTGAAACTATCAGATTAAACAAGAATCCTCATGCCGTGATTAACGCTGTAAAATCCGTTTCAATAAATTCTTACACTCCTCTTTCATCCCCTGGCGCTCACTTAAGAACTGGCTCTGATTGACACAGAAGTAAGGCTACAACTTCCAAACCAAATAAGTTGCAAGTATGTTCAGACAGGAGCCTCCAATCGCAAATGTGGTCACATGAGGTCAACGGCTACATATGAGACATGACATAGTTATCAAACACAATTGGGGCATATAAATAGACACCTACAGCCAAAGCTCCTCATGCCTACATGATGAGTTCCTTTAACAGCGCCATGGTGGTACACAACCAAGGTAGGGAGATTGCAATCAGAGTAGTTCGGTATACAATCAGTGGATATTATCTTAACAAACTTTCTTGCAGGGTATCTGCTAGCCAATTCCTATAGACAACCCAATAGCAAGCCACACTCTGTGAAACAATCAGATTAAACAAGAATCCGGGAAGGAAATACCCGGATTCGGGATTGTCTTCCCGAAACTGTACAAATCCTTCCCGAAATTGTTTTCAGGAGGATTCGGCAAGGAAATACACAGTTCGGGAGGCCCATCCCGAATCTGGTTTTCCTTCCCAAATATGCGTATTTATATCCCGAATCTGTGTATTTCCTTCCAGATATTGTTTTCAGGAGGATTCGGGAAGGAAAAACATTGTTCGGGAAGGGTAAACACATATTCAGGAAGGATAAACATTGTTCGGGAAGGGTAAACACATATTCGGGAAGGATAAACACATAATTTGGAAGTGAAAACACATATTCGGGAAGGATAAACACTATTCAGAGAAGAAAAACACTATTCGGGAAGGAAATACACATATTCGAGAATGATTTGTAGAGGATCGGGAAACCCATCCCGAATTCCAAAAATACCATAAAATCCGTTTCAATAAATTCTGTAACCATTCACCAGTAACCGTGATTAACGCTGTAAAATCCGTTTCAATAAATTCTTACACTTCTCTTCCATCCCTTGGGGCTCACTTAAGAATTGGCTCTGATTGACACAGAAGTAAGGCTACACCTGCAAAACCAAATCAGGTGCAAGTATGCTCAGACAGGAGCCTCCAATCGCAAATGTGGTCACATCAGGTCAACGACTAGAGATGAGACATGACATAGTTGTCAAACACAATTGGGGCATATAAATAGACACCTACGGCCAAAGCTCTTCAAGCCTACAAGATGAGTTCCTTTAACAGCGCCATGGTGGTACACAACCAAGGTAGGGAGATTGCAATCAGGGTAGTTCGGTATACAATCAGTGGATATAACATCTATTGTTGCTAGCCCGATTGGAAAGTACCAGCAGCTCGACCACTAGACTACATCCACTTATCATAAATATTTAGTTTATAATAATATATAACTTAAATAAATGTATAATTGGGTTTTAACAAAGTTATATTAACGTACGTTAAATTCGTGTAGTAAAATCCTAACATTTTGGTAGTTTGTGAATTAAAATGACAATATTAACGAGTTCGTGTATTAATCCGGTAATTGAAAAAGTTTGTGTATTAATCGGAAAAAATAAGTTTAGTTGAGGTATTTTTTTAGGAATTTTCCCAAAATTAATATCCCATTTTTCACCATTTTTGTAAACTTGAAAATGAATTTGAAATTCTTACACATAGTTTCTCAAGTAAAAAGAATCAGTTTTTCCTTGCTAGTTACGAGTTTGTTGGCTCAGTATACCTGACTAACCTACCGGATTAAACCGTTCTGAATTGCGACCGGCGGTTAAGTTCGGACCAGTGGCATATAACAGTAATTATTAAGAAGAAGGAGGGTAAATTCCTAAGTAGCCAGCCAATCACATGCTTTGGTTCATCATCGAATCCTCCCTGGATCGATTCGTTTTGGTGTGTTTACTGTAGTTCCGATTGGAGATTTACGCAGATCGGAATCGTCGGTGGTTGGTAATGGAGGAAGCTTTAGAAATGGCGCGAGCCAAGGATACTAAGAATCGCAAGGCGGGTGTGGAGCGGCTACATCAACTTCTCGAAGCTTCTACGAAGAGTTTGAGTCCTGCGGAAGTGACGCCACTTGTCGATTGTTGTTTGGATCTTCTTAAGGACAGTGATTTCAGAGTCTCTCAACCTGCGCTTCAGGCACTTGCTTCCGCTGCTGTGCTTGCCGGTGAGCATCTTAAGCTTCTTTTGAACGCGCTTGTGCCTGCGGTTGTGGAGCGGCTTGGCGATAGGAAACAGTCAGTTAGGGAGGCGGCGAGGAAATTGTTGAAAACTCTAATGGAGGTGAAATTTTACTGAATTTGAACGTTTATTGAGGGAATTTTGCAATTGCTTAAGGTACAGTTTCTGTTGTTTGTTTAGGTTTCGTCTCCGACGATTATCGTTGAAAGTTCAAATGCTTGGAATCATAAGAAATGGAGAGTTAGGGAAGGGTTTGCACGTACTGTCACATCAGCAATTGGTCCTTCTGCATCTACGGAACTTTCTCTTCAGCGTGTTATACTTGCTCCGGTATCTCCATTTCAAAGCTATATGGCTACAATGTTATGACTCATGTTTTTCTTGTATCGAATTGGATTGATCTTGGTGTTTTTTATTTATCAGATACTTAAGATGTTAAATGACCGTGAACAAGCAGTTAAGGAAGCTGCGAATTTGTGCATTGAGGTGAATTTCGTTTCATCCTTTTTAACTACACAAGTGATTTCCTGTTTACAGTGTAAATGTTACAAAACTTTCTATTAATTAGTTATGAATGCAGACTCTGACAACTTACCTGATTTTGTACCTGGACTTCTAGTATTATGAGTGAAATAGTAGTGAACCCAATCAATTTTTGAGTATAGAATTTGTCTATTTGTTTTAGAGAATCCATAAAATCCGCTGTCTAGGTGCTCTATTTCCCGTTCAAATTAAATATCGTAATTTTGTCTTCTTTCAGGAGATGAACAGGCAGGGTTGGTCTCAGTTTCTGGAAGAGCTTCAGCGCCACAATCTTCGTTCGCATGTGGTAAATCTCTTTTTAAATCTGCATTTTAGCTTTGTTTACTTTGATAACCAACTTGCAGTCTCTTTTGTAAAACTCGTTTATGTGTTTAATCTTTTTTTTTTTTTTTTTTTCTTGGGTCTTGTTTATGTGTTTAATTAGGTCAATGATAATAACGCTAGACTGGAATGTATTGAGCCACAACAACGTTCTCCAGATGGCGGCTGCAGTGGTCACCATGTTGATAATGAGGTCGAGACATCAAGTGTCAATCCCGATCCCAGGCCAAAAAAGAGGAAATCGAAGGGGGGAAATGTTGAGAAATCTAAAAAACGGAAAGTTTCCAAGTCTGAGGACACTCAGAAAGCTGTAAGATCTATTTTAGCTTTGTTTACTTTGATAAAGAATAACCAACTTGCAGTCTCTTTTGTAAAACTTGTTTATGTGTTTAATCAGGTCAGTGATATTAACGCTAGACTGGAACGTATTGAGCCACAACAACGTTCTACAGATGGCTGCAGTGGTCACCATGTTGATAATGAGGTCGAGACATCAAGTGTCAATCCGAAATCGAAGGGGGGTAATGTTGGGAAATCTAATAAACGGAAAGTTTCCAAGTCTGAGGACAAGAAAGCTGTAAGATCTATTTTAGCTTTGCCATATAATTGTCTTGAATCTGTTTGATTGTATATTTTTGTGGGTGGTAAAATCGGAAATTTGTTTATGTAGGTGGAAAGAGAGTTTGATATTGTACTGACAACAGAGACTTGTGAGGAGAGTAAGGACCTTTGGAGAAGGGCTGTGAGTTTCTTCGGCGAAAGTCCGGTCATGAGGATAGATGGCTGCGATGTGTTCAGAGCTACGCGTGATGCTCGCAATGTCGGTGTCAAAAGAATACCTATCACAACATCCGCGCTTCAGAACAGTGAAAACGAGATAAAGCTCAACTATATGGCTGAAAATGTTTCTGACCGTATTCTGATCTGTTATGGAATGGAAGTCGACGACAAATATATCTACCTGTTTTTCCAGCCGTGGCAATGTACGTTGGGGGAATTAGTACGATTTTGTTCAAGACAAGGAAGCAAAGAAGATTGTCTTTGTAAGGAATTTCTGGTGAAGTTTGAAAAGAATAATTCCCTTTGGCTTGAAGATGATGGTCCTTCAGATCTGCTTACGGATATACTTAAGGATGTCATAGGTGGTGTGTCAGATCTACATAAGTCATGTATAATTCATGCAAAGATCAACGTTGACAATATTTGTATAGTCTCGAAGGGACAAGACTTTAAGGCAAAGATCACCGGTTTCGGATCGGCAATGGGTATGGCGCTTGAGAATCTACAACTGAAGAACAGAATGGTAGATGATCTGGTTGCTCTGGGTTGTGTTTTAGGGTTCTCGCTAGCTCATGGTAACTCTCTGCACAATAATGTTGATGTGCGTAGCTGCGTAGAAAGACCACAGAAGATAAACAAAGGGGCAAAGAAGATACTTAAAAAGTCCCCTGACGCTTATCATAAGCGGCTTATGAGCTTGTTCAAAATTTGACCAAACCCCAAGGACGTTGGTAATGTGTTATTTCTTGTAATTATTTATTTAAACTTTTTTTAGGAATCTAACCAATTACTTAGTGTATTTGCAGTTGTACCGCAATTGAAGCATTGGCACATCCCTTCTTCTGGCCACTTGTCAAGAAAATCAGCTTTATTCAAGTAGCTAGTGAACGCTTTATGAGTGCTCGTCCTGATCCAAAGTTTGTGTGTCAAGTACATAAGAGTGGACACAAAGTTATGAAAGCAAACTGGTTGGCTGCAATAGATGAGGCTCTTAAAAACGAACTATGTAAGCCAGGATCACTCGTGCATTACAATTCTAAAAGTTTGTTCGACCTCATTAGGTGCATAAGAAACCAACTCGAACATTACAAGTCCGTCCAAAAAAATATCACTCTCAAGGTTAGTTTCTTTTACACATATTCTTTACTCATTATTCCGTATGAAAGTGCATAATACCATATTTGATGTTTCAGAATCTTTTTGGAGACAGCCAGGAATCAATGTTAAGGTATTTCACTAGTAGGTTTCCGAATTTGCTGGTGGAAATGCACCAAATCGTCTCTCGTCACTTCAAGGAGGAACCGGAATTCAAATGCTATTTCCCTACTGACTAAAGGTAGTGATTTAATCGGTTTTGGTCGGTGACAAAATCAAATCTTGTTTGGTCGGTGACAAGTGTATTATCTCATTGCATGTCCTTTGTGTTTTGTTGACAGGTACTACTACCAAGGTTTCTGCATGGCATTATATGATATGACTCTTTCCTTCGACATGATCTCCTGTTACTCTCATTTCTTCTTTCTCAACTCTTTTCAATAATTTTACTTTATCTCTCTACTGTTCTTCATTTTCGTATGGACCATTCGATTTGCAGAAAACTCCTTTTGTAGACAAAACTTGATCACCGAGGGACAATTAATATGAAATCGACACCTCATTTTGACAAAAAATAATTTTTTTTTTCCAATGCCAAATAATTCTCACTTTCTATTATTCTTACCTAACATCCTCAATGCACAGCTTATCAGGGAAAAGATATCAACACGTTTAATGAAGAGAAACTTAGCTAGAATGACAAGATTAAAGATGGTTGTTTTTGGGTTTTTATGTGAATGAATGCAACAACTAAAAGCTAACAAAGATGATGAGAATTCAATGATTAAAAGCGTTGGGCGTTAGGGGTTTTTTTTTTTTTTTTTTTGGTTTTAATGTTAAGAATTAGGGGTTTTCTTTGGGGTTCTATGATCAAATCGATTCAATCAAACAAGTCTAGGAGATAGGTTAATGATCGGTTCTCCAACTTGAAACACGATGGTAAAAGAGATCCACTTTCGTGGTGTCAATTATCTAAATTTAACTACCCATATACTCAACTCCTGCATGCATACACGCAGCAAACAAGCATCAAGTTCAAGTTCAATAGGTTCACAAATCTTAGCAACTAAACGGCTAGTTTGTTACTAAGATAAGCTCGGTGATACTAGTTCGGGAAGCCTAACAGCTCGGCCAGAGGGTAGATTAATACTAATATCAATTACTGAAAATGGGTGAATTTCCCCTTGTCTGGATTCATGTTATTCATTGGCATTATATAGCGAGAGATTTCTCATGGTACGACATTTTCAATATTAGACAACTGTCTATTTACCAAGAACACATGATTGTCAATATTAGACAAGTATCTATTTACAAGAATCTGTGATTGGAGATATGATTGGCATAATCTAAGGAGTTGAATATTCCTTATCTAACACCCCCCGCAAGCTTAGCGTCGGGTGGACGAATTTGGCTAGGAGATACCCTACAAGAAAGTCTGTTAAGATAATATCCACTGATTGTATTCCGAACTACCCTCATTACAATCTCCCTACCTTGGTTGTGTACCACCATTACACTGTTAAAGGAACTCATCACATCATGTGGGCTTGAAGAGCTTTGGCCGTATGTGTATATTTATATGCCCCAATTGTGTTTGATAACTATGTCATGTCTCATATCTAGCCGTTGACCTGATGTGACCACATTTGCGATTGGAGACTCCTGTCTGAACATACTTGCAACTGATTTGGTTTTGCAGGTGTAGCCTTACTTCTGTGTCAATCAGAGCCAGTTCTTAAGTGAGCGCCAGGGGATAGAAGAGGAGTGTAAGAATTTATTGAAACGGATTTTACAGCGTTAACCACGGTTACTGGTGAATGGTTACAGAATTTATTGAAACAGATTTTATGGTATTTTTGGAATTCGGGATAGGCTTCCCGATCCTGTGCAACTCATTCCCGAATCTGTGTATTTCCTTCGTGAATAGTGTTTTTCTTCCCCGAATAGTGTTTATCCTTCTTGAATATGTGTTTTCACTTCCCAATTATGTGTTTATCTTTCTCAAATATGTGGTTACCCTTCCCAAACAATGTTTCTCCTTCCCGAATCCTTCTGAAAACGATTTCGGGGAGTAAATACACAGATTCGGGAAACAAATACTAAGATTCAGATAGGAAAACCAGATTCGGGATAGGCTCCCCGAACAGTGTATTTCCTTCCGGAATCCTCCTGAAAACAATTTCGGGAAGGATTTGTACAGTTTCAGGAAGACCATCCCGAATCCGGGTATTTCCTTCCCGGATTCTTGTTTAATCTGATAGTTTCGCAGAGTGTGGCTTGCTATTGGGTTGTCAAGAGGAATTGGATAGCAGATACCCTGCAAGAAAGTTTGTTAAGATAACATCCACTGATTGTATACCGAACTACCATGATTGCAATCTCCCTACCTTGGTTGTGTACCACCATGGCGTTGTTAAAGGAACTCATCATCTAGGTTTGAAGAGCTTTGGGCGTAGGTGTCTATTTATATGCCCCAATTGTGTTTGATAACTATGTCATGTCTCATCTCTAGCCGTTGACCTGATGTGAACACATTTGCGATTGGAGGCTCCTGTCTGAACATACTTGCAAATGATTTGGTTTTGCAGGTGTAGCCTTACTTTTGTGTCAATCAGAGCAAGTTCTTAAGTGAGCGCCGGGGGATGGAAGGAGTGTAAGATTTTATTGAAACGTATTTTACATCGTTAACCACGGTTACTGGTGAATGGTTACAAAATTTATTGAATCGGATTTTATGATATTTTTGGAATTTGGGATGATCTTCCTGAAGTTGTATAAATACTTCCCGAAAATGTGTATTTCCTTCCCGAATAGTGTTTTTCTTTTCCGAATAGTGTTTAATCTTCCCGAATACGTCTTTATCCTGCCCGTATATGTGTTTACCCTTCCCTAATATGTGTTTTCCTTCCCAAATAAGTGTTTATCTTTCCAAAATATGTGTTTACCCTTCCCAAACAATGTTTTTCCTTCCCGAATCCACCTGAAAACAATATCGGGAAGGAAATACACAGATTCGGGAAACAAATACTCAGATTCGGGTAGGAAAACCAGATTCGGGATGGGCTTCCCGAACAATGTATTTCCTTCCCAAATCCTCTTGCAAACAATTTCGGGAAGGATTTGTACAGTTTCGGGAAGACCATCCGTAATCCGGGTATTTCCTTCCCAGATTCTTATTTAATCTGATAGTTTCGTAGAGTGTGGCTTGCTATTGGGTTGTGAAGAGGAATTGGATAGCAGATACCCTGCAAGAAAGTTTGTTAAGATAACATCCACTGATTGTATACAAAACTACCATGATTGCAATCTCCCTACCTTGGTTGTGTACCACCATGGCGCTGTTAAAGGAACTCATCATGTAGGTTTGAAGAGCTTTGGGCGTAGGTGTCTATTTATATGCCCCAATTGTGTTTGATAACTATGTCATGTCTCATCTCTAGCCGTTGACCTGATGTGAACACATTTGTGATTGGAGGCTCCTGTCCGAACATACTTGCAAATGATTTGGTTTTCCAGGTGTAGCCTTACTTTTGTGTCAATCATAGCCAGTTCTTAAGTGAGCGCCAAGGGATGGAAGAGGAGTGTAAGAATTTATTGAAACGGATTTTACAGCGTTAACCACGGTTACTGGTGAATGGTTACAGAATTTATTGAAACGGATTTTATGGTATTTTTGGAATTCGGGATAGGCTTCCCGATCCTGTGCAAATCATCCCCGAATATGTGTATTTCCTTTCTGAATATTGTTTTCTTCCCCGAATAGTGTTTATCCTTCCTGAATATGTGTTTTCACTTCCAAATTATGTGTTTATCCTTCTAAAATATGTGTTTACCCTTCCGGAACAATGTTTCTCCTTCCCGAATCCTTCTGAAAACGATTTCGGGAAGGAAATACACAGATTCAAGAAACAATTACTCAGATTTGGATAGGAAAACCATATTCGGGATGGGCTCCCCGAACAGTGTATTTCCTTCCCGAATCCTCCTGAAAACAATTTCGGGAAGGATTTGTACAGTTTTGGGAAGACCATCCGTAATCTAGGTATTTCCTTCCCGGATTCTTGTTTAATCTGATAGTTTCGCAGAGTGTGGCTTGCTATTGGGTTGTCTAGAGGAATTGGCTAGCAGATACCCTGCAAGAAAGATTGTTAAGATAATATCCACTGATTGTATACCGAACTACCATGATTGCAATCTCCCTACCTTGGTTGTGTCCCACCATGGCGCTGTTAAAGGAACTAATCATGTAGGTTTGAAGAGCTTTGGGCGTAGGTGTCTATTTATATGCCCAATTGTGTTTGATAACTATGTCATGTCTCATCTCTACCCGTTGACCTGATGTGAAAACATTTTCGATTGGAGGCTCCTGTCTAAACATACTTGCAACTGATTTGGTTTTGCAGGTGTAGCCTCACTTCTATGTCAATCAGAGCGAGTTCTTAAGTGAACGCCAGGGGATGGAAGAGGAGTGTAAGAATTTATTGAAACGTATTTTACAGCGTTAACCACGGTTACTGGTGAATGGTTACAGAATTTATTGAAACGGATTTTATGGTATTTTTGGAATTTGGAATGATCTTCCCAAAGTTGTACAATTACCTCCCGAAAATGTGTATTTCCTTCCCGAATAGTGTTTTTCTTTTCCGAATTGTGTTTAATCTTCCCGAATACGTGTTTATCCTTCCCATATATGTGTTTATCCTTCCAAAATATGTGTTTAGCCTTCCCTAACAATGTTTTTCCTTCCCGAATCCTCCTGAAAACAATATCGGGAAGGAAATACACAGATTCGGGAAACAAATACTCAGATTCGGGTAGGAAAACCAGATTAGGGATGGGCTTCCCGAACATCCCAAACAGTGTATTTCCTTCCAGAATCCTCCTGAAAACAATTTCGGGAAGGAATTGTACAGTTTTGGGAAGACCATCCGTAATACAGGTATTTCTTTCCCGGATTCTTGTCTAATCTGATAGTTTCGCAGAGTGTGGCTTGCTATTGGTTGTCTAGAGGAATAGGAGATACCCTACAAGAAAGTTTGTTAAGATAATATCCACTGATTGTATACCGAACTACCCTGATTGCAATCTCCCTACCTTGGTTGTCACTACAAGAAAACAACGAGAAACTGACGGATATTTTCATCCGTTCTAGATTGTCGGAAATGATAATTCTGTCGGAAATCCGTCACAAATTCCGACAGAGTTCCGACAGGTCGCCGGAGTCCGGCGAGCTGTCGGAATGACGTCGGAAATAAGTCTCCGGCAACCTGTCGGAATGCTGTCGGAAATAAGGCTGTCGGAAACCTGTCGGAATTTGTTTCCGACAAAATGCCGACGGTTTTCGACAACTTCTAAACCGACAATTTTCCGACTGATATCTGACAGACTTATTTCTGACTGCGTTCCGACAGGTTTATTTCCGACAGAGTTCCGACAGTTTATTTCCGACAGATTTCCGACTGATTCGTAGAAATTATTAAAAATGAAAATAATTTTAATTATTATTAATTTAATATAAATATTTAATTTTAAATTTTAAATTATATAAATTGAAAAAAAATAATTTAATTTAAAATAAAAAGTTAAATTGTTTTACAAAACGGTTTAAACAATTTAAAATCTAAGCGGTGGGCGGCGGACGCGGAAGCAAACACGAGGAAACCAACCGCTCCATCATCTGTTGCATCGCCTCCCGGTCCTTCTTCGCCTGTTCCCGGTCCTCCGCAGCTTCATCTTGTATCTTCTGGACCGTCGTCTTCAATTCTTCAATTTCGGCCTCCTTTTCCTTCATCTGGGCTCTCAGCTCGGATGACTCGCTGTTGTAACAAGAAGACCCCGATGATCCTGCATCGTCGGGAATACCATAAATCCGCCCTTTGCTCTGCGGAGCAACCTGTGGAAGAAATTTCAATTAATGAAAAAGACTTGATAAGTATTTTAAATTTTACATACGATTAAGACGAATTGGTTGATGATCTCGTCCGGGCCTTGAGTGAGGGGAGGGGTTCGTTTCGTTTCTGGCTGAGACAGAATGTAGTCTTCTTCCATTCTTTGGACGGCCTGCTAAATCTCCCGAGCTACCGGATCCTGGACGACACCATCCTTGTTGGTGTGTGCTGCTACCAGAAGTTCAAGGTAGTTGGGTTCCTGACCCAACTCTTTAGCCTACAGTTGTTAGATATTTATTTAATATAAATGTATAAAACTAAAAACAATTTAATAAAAATCAAAGAATGACAAAAAAACTTACCATATCTCTAGCCTTTGTTTTCTTGCTGGTAGCTCCGAGGTTGTGGGTGGCTTTACCCTTGCCCTTGCGGTCGTTGTTCCGGTTGGTAGAGTGGTATGTAGAGCTCGCCTTGGTATCCTCTCGTTGCCAATAGGCGATGAACCCTTCCCACAATCCCGGCTTCTCAACCATCTCCTTTGGCACTTCACCGTGTAGCCACTTATCCTTCCACCCGAACACCTTGTGCGAGTAGTGCCTTCCTGCGTATGAGTCGAAGTCCCTCCTGACCGTTGCGGTCAAGTGTGGGTCCCACTTAAATTCTTGCTGGAAAAATAAAAATCAAATTAAAAAAATAATATTTTAAATGAAACTAAATTGTGAAAACAGATGACTTACCGCAAATGTGCGAAACCACAATTCTTGATCCTCCGGTGGCATTTTGGCGTACGTCGGATACGGAAAGCGGAGCAAAGTAGTTTCCATCTTGTTGAGGGACTTCGAAATCCCGCTTCGAGAATCATCAAACCTAAGAAAAAAAAAATTAACAATATAATTACATTAGTGACAATTAAATTAAATTACTAAAAAAAAACAAAAATGTAACAAAAAACTTACCATGTGTCTCTACCGATCTGGTCTGGATGGAGAGTAGGTATCCGCCCTCGTCCAGGAAGACCCACGAAGTCCTCGACGCTAATCTGCGACGGTGGTGTGGCGGCTGGTGGTGTGGCGGCTGGTGGTATCTCCGGCGTCTGTACAGGTGTAGACGACGGTGATGGTGCAGACGTCGTAGCCGCCTGAGGTCTACTCTGACGACGACGATGACGTTCGCCGCTGGCTCTGCCGCCAGATGCAGCGAAAGCACTATAATCCCTACATTTATATATAGATTTTAGGGATTTAGGAATTGTAAAAAAAAAATAAACTTTTGAAAAATATTTAAAATTTTAAAAATTTAAGGGACTCGCTCAATGTTGGTATGCAAGAATTATTGACATATTTAAGGAATTAGAGAATTATGAAAACCAAGGCAACATAGATAGAACTTTTGCGATTCTATATATGCTGCCTCGGTTTTCATAAACCTCTAATTCCTTAACTATGTCAATAATTCTTGCATACAACTCCCAACATTGAGCGAGTCCCTTAAATTTTTAAATTTTTAAATGTTTTTCAAAAGTTTATTTTTTTTTTAAATGTAAGAGATTTATGTGTTTTTAAAAAAAATTTTAATAAAGAATTGTAACAATTTTTAAATTATAGAATTTTGTAGATAAACCATATTATAAATTTTTATAAATCCTTAAAAATGCTATTTTTAAATTATAGAATTGCTATTTTTAAATTATATAATTGCTATTTTTAAATTATAGAATTGCTATTTTTAAATTATAGAATTGCTATTTATAAATTTTTAAATTATAGAATTGATATTTTTAAATTCTTAAAAATCAAATTTTTTTTATAAATTTGTATAAATCAGTTTATAAAATTGTATAAATCCTTTAAAATGCTAACAATATTTTATAAATCCTTAAAATTCTAACTATTTTTTATAAATCCTTAAAAATGCTAATCCTAAATCCTAAATTTTTCAACATTACCAAATTTTTTTTTTTAAATCCTTAAATTTTTTATAAATGCTAACTTTTTTTATAAATCCTAAATTTTTCAACATTACCAAATTTTTTTTTATAAATCCTTAACTTTTTTATAAATCTTAAATCTAACCCTAAATCAATTCACAAAATCAAAAGGAATTTGGAATTTCCTAATCCTAATTCCTAATTAGGATGTGTAATTTCCTAATCCTAAATCTAAAAATTTCCTAATCCTAAACCAATTCACAAAATCAATTCACAAACCAAAAGGAATTAGGAATTAGGAATCTTACAAATGGCTAGGCAACTCAGCCATGAAGGAAGAAGAACCGGAGGTGGTGAAATCCGGCGGTGAAGAAGCGAAGAGATGAACGACCGGCGGAGAGGATCGGTGGGGGAGAGAAGAACTGCGGAGAGGATCGGTGGGGGAGGCGGTTTGAACACGGAAACGGCGGCACAGAGAATCGGCGGCGGAGGAGAAGGGAAATTTTTAGGAATTAGGGAAATTTTTAGGATTGTGTTCGTCGGGGAAGAAAGAGATCTGTTTTAATCCCAGAATTTCCAACAGCTTTAAATCTGTCGGAATTCTGTCGGAATCCAAATAATTTAAATGACCGCGTGTAATTGGACCATCTTATTTCGCGGTATTTATTTTCATTTCGCGGGTAAAATTTGGTATTTCTGTTGGAAATCTGTCGGAAAATTGTAACCATTTCCGACAGAAATCCAACAGTTTTGTGGTTTTGAGCTTTTTAACGATCCATTTTCGTAGGTACAAGGTAATAATATGATTGGATACTGATTTGGAAGATAAAATACTTGGTAATGATCATTGTTACTTTCAAATTCTGAACAGTAAGTATCCTCGTGTATTTCCCGTAAACATCTATTGTTTAGTATATGTAACATCATGTTCTGTATAACATCGATTAATTGATTTTCTCTCTTATATTTTACTTTTGTTGTTAGAATTGTATGCCGGGAATGTGTCTTCTTGAAATTTTGAAATTTGACCTTAAAACCCCAAATCTGTCGGAACTCAGCCAGAAATATATATATATTTCCGACTGATTTTCGACAGTTTAAATAATAAAAAGAAAAAAAATTTATTATTATTATTTCTGTCGGAAATTAGTCGGAAATATATATATATTCCGACTGATTTCCGACAGATTTGGGGTTTTAAGCTTGTTAACGATCCGTTCTCCTTCATACCAATTAATAGCATGATAGGATCATGATTCCGAAGATAAAATACTTGATAATGACCATTGTTACTTTGAAATTCTAAACAGTTGGTTTTTTAGTATTTCCCGTAAACATCTATTGTTTTATATAAGTTACTATATGAAACGCTTTTGGTTGAAACATGACAAAATCGCAATTCATGTTCTGTATAACATCGACAAGGTTACTTACTCTCTTATCTTTTACTTTTGTTGTTAGAATTGTATGCCGAGAATGTGTCTTCTCGAAATTCTGAAATTTGACCTTAAAACCCCAAATCTGTCGGAAATCAGTCGGAAATATATATATATTTCCGACTGATTTCCGACAGATTGGGGGGGACACGTGTCGTAATTTAAGGTTTGCCTGAAATGAAGCATCTGTCGGAAATCAGTCGGAAATATATATATATGCATTGTTTTGTAATTTTTTTTTTTTAAAAATCTGTTTTTCTGTCGGAAATCAGTCGGAAATATATATATTTCCGACTGATTTCCGACAGAAAAACAGATTTTAAAAAAAAAAAAATTACAAAACAATGCATATGAAATTCTTGTTTATGTTTACATATACAAACATATAATGCAACTAATCTGAGACCGATTCTGATCCTTCCGAAGGAATTTTCGTCTTCATCAAATTCTCCAACTTCTTCTTCTGATTCTGAGTGTACTATATTATCACCAAATTCTGTGAAATCAACAAAGAGGTCCACCGCGGAAGAAATTTGAACTGGATCCATCGGAGTAATACTAGTTGGTTGCATAGCATCGTGCTCAGCAACTCCATAAAGTCGCCCTCTTGGATTAATTGGAGTCACTGTAATCCAAGGATCTCTTCGATGTGTTACCCTGGGGTAAGAAATATAGCATACCTGAAACAAACATATTTAGTTTAGGTAATTACAATATCATCATTTATCAATAACGCACGTATTATAAAATTTTAAAATCAAACCTGGTCTGCCTGTGATGCTAGGATGAATGGATCATACTTTTGCAGTCTCTTAGAAGAATTTACTGAAGTGACGCCAAATTGGCTCACCTGAACACCTTCTGGATAATTTGGATCATACCACTCACACAAGAAAACAATGCACCTCATGGCCAACATTCCTGGATAGCGTACTTGCAATATTTCTTTGAGAATCCCGTAGTAGACTAGATCACCACATGTAGCTGAAATACCGTAATCTGCAGTTGCCCTCGACCATTCTTCATGAATCCTAAATGCAAATCCCCTAGTGCAATACCGATCGTATGAAGTTGCTTCGAAGCTTGGGCCAGCAACTATCTCTTGCAACCATGTTGGAAACCTTTCTCCATTCTTCATTCCTTCAGAAACCTGATATTATAATTTAGACAAATTAAGTATTAAGTAATGCACTAATTTTAAGATATATAAGCCTTTTTTAAAAACTTACGTAATATTGCAGCCAATTTGCAAACTCGGTTTCCTTAGATTGTCCAAGTTCGTCTTCTGTCATATTTGGATAATAGCGACGTATTGATGCAATATAAATCCTGAAAGCAAACAACAATATATAACATATGAAACCTATATATTACTTAGGTATTAAAAAAAAAAAGTATTTAAATAAGTTCTGTTTTTACCTTTCGTACTCCGCCATCTCCTCACAATTCGTTAGGATATACATATGTAAGTGACTCCACTCATCTTGTGATAGGAAGCGTTTCTTCCCTCTCCCAGTCACTCGGCCAACTTGCGAAAACAACTCAGGGACCAGCGCGTGATACATGACTCTCTCACCTCTATCATCATGACGAGCAGGACGTCTACTCTTCGTACGACTTCCCGTGGAAAGTAATTTTCCGCAAACTGTGATGCTTCTTTATTGATACTCTGTGCGACAATAGAACCTTCAACTCGAGCCAAATTTTTGACCTTATTCTTTAGATGGAACATGTACCGCTCGAAAGGATACATCCAACGAAATTGAACGGGACCACCTAGTTCGGCTTCGCGGGGGAGGTGTAGGGGAAGATGTTCCATAACATCAAAAAAAGACGGCGGAAAGATCTTTTCAAGATTGCAAAGGATCACTGGTATATTGGCATCTAAATTGCGGATCCCCTCAACTGTAAGTGTCCTCGTGCATAAATCCCTAAAGAAAGCACCAACTCCTGCAATAGCTTCGTGGACAGTTTGAGGAAGGAGATGGGTAAAAGCAAATGGAAGAAGCCTCTGCATCACTACATGACAATCATGACTCTTCATTCCCATAAACTTTAGGTTTTGCGAGTCTACGCAGTTACCCAGATTAGCTGCATATCCATCAGTGAACTTAACTTCGTCTTTAATCCACCGGAAAAACGCTCTTACCTTTTCTTTTTGCAATCGGTACGGAGGAAAAGGATATGTACCATCAGGAAGACGTTCAAGATAATCACGGTTGCAAATCTTTGAAACATCCATCCTAGACTTCACATTGTCTTTTGTCTTTCCCGGGACGTTTAACACCGTATTCATGATGTTGTCAAAGAAGTTCTTTTCAACATGCATCACATCGAGGTTGTGCCTTAATAAATGATCCTTCCAATACGGCAAATCCCAAAATATACTCTTCTTGTGCCAGTTATGAGCTTCCCCTACACCACAAAGAGGTTCATGCCCATTACCCCCACAATCAGGAGTCCTCTCAGCACCAAAATCTCTCAACTGCTTCAATATAGTACGACCGTCTATCTCATCAATTGGAGCATCAACCACTTGTTTATTTTTCTTAAATAATCTTTTAGACTGACGATAGGGGTGGCGTTCCGGTAGAAACCTTCTATGGCAATCAAACCAACATGGCTTTCTTCCATTCCTCAATTGGAAAGCGTCAGTGTCGCCATGGCAAAACGGGCACGATAATCTTCCATGAGTTGTCCATCCCGATAGCATACCGTATGCTGGGAAATCGCTAATAGTCCACATAAGGACCGCACGCATATGGAAATTCTCCCACCGTGAAACATCAAATGCTTCGACACCATGACTCCATAGCATTTGTAACTCATAAATCAATGGCTGGAGGAATACATCAAGTGATCTCTTCGGATGCTCAGGTCCGGGAATTAGAAGGGAGAGGAATAAAAACTCTCGACGCATGGACACACCAGGGGGCAAATTGTACGGTGTTAGGATTACGGGCCACAAAGAATACTGCCTTCCATGCTTCCCAAATGGGTTGAAACCATCCGTACTTAACCCGAGGTACACATTTCTTGGCTCATATGCAAAATCCGGATTCAACATTTGAAAATGTTTCCACGCTTTTGCATCTGAAGGATGTGTAATCTCTCCATCTTGACGATGCTCTGCATGCCATCTCATTTCTTCTGCCGTTCGCGCAGATTGATATAACCTCTTTAACCTTGCTGTTAATGGTAAGTACCACATACGTTTATATGGAATTGGAACTCTGCCACCAGTATCCTGATACCGTGGTTTACGACAAAATCTACATCTTCTCCGGTCTTCGTCTTCTCTCCAATAGAGCATACAGTTGTCGATGCATACGTCTATCACCTGATACGGCATACCAAGACCAGCTACAAGTTTCTGTACCTCGTAGTATGATGCAGGTGCCTGATTATCTTCAGGCAAAATATCCCTCACAAAATCTGCTATCGCATCAACACACTCTTCCGCCAAATTGAAGTCCGTCTTAAGGGTCATCAGTCTACTAGCAGTTGATAAAGGTGAATGTCCGTCTCTACACCCATGATATAATGGCTGCTTCCCTGCGTCTAACATTTCCAAAAATCTTCTAGCTTCTTCATTTGGTTCTTCTACTCTATCCTCCCCTATTACGATCGATGGCAAATTCTCTCTAAACGCATCGTGAACCATCTCAGCGGTACCTACACCAAAATCTACTTCTGTTCTATGTTCGCCTAAGCTATCCGTTCTATGTTCGCCTAAGCTATCCGTTCTATGTTCGCCTAAGCTATCTGCAACATATGTTGCACTGCTAGTACTACCACCATCATAATTAGTTTCTCCATGAAAAAACCAAATTTTGTATCCCGGCATAAAACCATGCGTATACAAGTGATGCCAAACTTGTTATACCTTAACATTACGCGAATTGCAACAATTTAAACATGGACATTTTATCACCTTTCGATTCTCGACAACCGCCATGAACTCGCATATACCTCGTGCATAACTTTCATTTAATTTCTTCGACTCTTGATCATACATCTCTTCATCCATCCACGATCTATAATATCTAGAAGATGACATCTCACTCTCTTAACGATTTTTTCTAACAAATGTTTGGTTGGAAGTTGTTGTTGTTGTGAGTGAATGAAGATGTGTGGAATCATATATATAAAAACGCTGACCGTTGGAATCTGTCGGAAAAGCGTCGGAAAGACAACGGATATAATAACGGCTATTTTTCCGACAGATTTCCGACAGACATTTGAGTGTCTATAGGAAATCTGTCGGAAATTGTTAACGGTAATTTATTTCCGACAGATTTCCGACAAACCACCGGCATCTCCTCCGGCGTCGGCGCCGGCTAGTTACACCGTCCGACATTCCGACCGATTTCCGACAGTTTTGTTGTCAGTCGGAAATATTTCCGACAGGTTTCCGACAGAATTGAAAAATTTCAGTTCCGGCGGTAATCTGTCGGGTTACAGTCGGAAAATTTCCGACAGATTAATGTCTGTCGGAAATTCTGTCGGATTTGCGGCTGTTTTCTTGTAGTGTGTCTACCACCATGGCGTTTTTAAAGGAACTCATCATGTAGGTTTGAAGAGCTTTGGGCGTAGGTGTCTATTTATATGCCCCAATTGTGTTTGATAACTATGTCATGTCTCATCTCTAGTCGTTGACCTGATGTAAACACATTTGCGATTGGAGGCTCCTGTCTGAACATACTTGCAAATAATTTGGTTTTACAGGTGTAGCCTTACTTTTGTGTTAATCAGAGCGAGTTCTTAAGTGAGCGCCAGGGGATGGAAGAGGAGTGTAAGATTTTATTGAAACCTATTTTACAGTGTTAACCACGGCTACTGGTGAATGGTTACATAATTTATTGAAACGGATTTATGGTATTTTTGGAATTTGGGATGATCTTCCTGAAGTTGTACAAATACTTCCCGAAAATGTGTATTTCCTTCCCAATTAGTGTTTTTCTTTTCCGAATAGTGTTTAATATTCCCGAATACGTGTTTATCCTTCCCGAATACGTGTTTATCCTTCCCTAATATGTGTTTCCTTCCCAAATAAGTGTTTATCCTTCCAAAATATGTGTTTATCCTTCCCGAATAATATTTTTCCTTCCCGAATCCTCCTGAAAACAATATCGGGAAGTAAATACACAGTTGCGGGAAACAAATACAGATTCGGTTAGGAATACCAGATTCGGGATGGGCTTCCCGAACAGTGTATTTCCTTCCTGAATCCTCCTAAAAACAATTTCGGGAAGGATTTGTACAGTTTCGGGAAGACCATCTGTAATCCGGGTATTTCTTTCCCGGATTCTTGTTTAATATGATAGTTTCGCAGAGTGTGGCTTGCTATTGGGTTGTCTAAAGGAATTGGCTAGCAGATACCCTGCAAGAAAGTCTTTTAAGATAATATCCAATGATTGTATACCGAACTACCCTCATTGCAATCTCCCTACCTTGGTTGTGTACCACCATGGAGCTGTTAAAGGAACTCATCATGTATGCTTGAAGAGCTTTGGCCGTATGTGTCTATTTACATGCCCAAATTGTGTTTGATAACTATGTCATGTCTCATATCTAGCCGTTGACCTGATGTGACCACATTTGCGATTGGAGGCTCCTGTCTGAACATACTTGTAACTGATTTGGTTTTGCAGGTGTAGCCTTACTTTTGTGTCAATCAGATCCAGTTCTTAAGTGAGCGCCAAGGGATGGAAGAGGAGTGTAAGAATTTATTGAAACAGATTTTATGGTATTTTTGGAATTCGGGATAGGCTTCCCGATCCTGTACAACTCATTCTTGAATATGTGTATTGCCTTCCTCAATAGTGTTTTTCTTCCCCGAATAGTGTTTATCCTTCCTGAATATGTGTTTTCACTTCCCAATTATGTGTTTATCCTTCTCAAATATGTGTTTACCCTTCCCGAACAATGTTTCTCCTTCCCGAATCCTTCTGAAAACAAGTTCGGGAAGTAAATACACAGATTCGGTACACATATACTCAAATTCGGATAGGAAAACCAGATTCGGTATGGGCTCCCCGAACAGTGTATTTCCTTACACAGATTCGGTATGGGCTCCCCGAACAATTTCGGGAAGTAAATACACAGATTCGGTACACATATACCCAAATTCGGATAGGAAAACCAGATTCGGTATGGGCTCCCCGAACAGTGTATTTCCTTCCCGAATCCTCCTGAAAACATTTTCTGGAAGGATTTGTACAGTTTTGGGAAGACCATCCGTAATACAGGTATTTCCTTCCCGGATTCTTGTTTAATCTGATAGTTTCGTAGAGTGTGGCTTGCTATTGGGTTATCTAGAGGAATTGGCTAGCAGATACCCTGCAAGAAAGTTTGTTAAGATAATATCCAATGATTGTATACCAAACTACCATGATTGCAATCTCCCTACCTGGGTTGTGTCCCACCATGGCGCTGTTAAAGGAACTCATCATGTAGGTTTAAAGAGCTTTGGGCGTAGGTGTCTATTTATATGCCCCAATTGTGTTTGATAACTATGTCATGTCTCATCTCTAGCTGTTGACCTGATGTGAACACATTTGCGATTGGAGGCTCATGTCTGAACATACTTGCAACTGATTTGGTTTTGCAGGTGTAGCCTTACATCTGTGTCAATCAGAGCGAGTTCTTAAGTGAACGCCAGGGGATGGAAGAGGACTGTAATAATTTCTTGAAACGTATTTTACCGCGTTAACCAGGGTTACTGGTGAATGGTTACAAAATTTATTGAATCGGATTTTATGGTATTTTTGGAATTTGGGATGAACTTCCCGAGGTTGTACAAATATTTCAAGAAAATGTGTATTTCCTTCCCGAATACTGTTTTTCTTCCCCGAATAGTGTTGATCCTTCTCGTATATGTGTTTATTCTTCCAAAATATGTGTTTATTCTTCCAAAATATGTGTTTACCCTTCCCGAACAATGTTTTTCCTTCCCGAATCCTCGTGAAAACAATACCGGGAAGGAAATACACAGATTCGACAAACAAATACTCAGATTCGGGTAGGAAAACCAGATTCGGGATGGGCTTTTCGAACAGTGTATTTCCTTCCTGAATCCTCCTGAAAACAATTTTGGGAAGGATTTGTACAGTTTCGAGAAGACCATCTGTAATCCGGGTATTTCTTTCCCGGATTCTTGTTTAATATGATAGTTTCGCAGAGTGTGGCTTGCTATTGGGTTGTCTAGAGGAATTGGCTAGCACATACCCTGCAAGAAAGTCTGTTAAGATAATATCCAATGATTGTATACCGAACTACCCTCATTGCAATCTCCCTACCTTGGTTGTGTACCACCATGGAGCTGTTAAAGGAACTCATCATGTATGCTTGAAGAGCTTTGGCCGTATGTGTCTATTTACATGCCCAAATTGTGTTTGATAACTATGTCATGTCTCATATCTAGCCGTTGACCTGATGTGACCACATTTGCGATTGGAGGCTCCTGTCTGAACATACTTGTAACTGATTTGGTTTTGCAGGTGTAGCCTTACTTTTGTGTCAATCAGATCCAGTTCTTAAGTGAGCGCCAAGGGATGGAAGAGGAGTGTAAGAATTTATTGAAACAGATTTTATGGTATTTTTGGAATTCGGGATAGGCTTCCCGATCCTGTACAACTCATTCTTGAATATGTGTATTTCCTTCCTGAATAGTGTTTTTCTTCCCCGAATAGTGTTTATCCTTCCTGAATATGTGTTTTCACTTCCCAATTATGTGTTTATCCTTCTCAAATATGTGTTTACCCTTCCCGAACAATGTTTCTCCTTCCCGAATCCTTCTGAAAACAATTTCGCGAAGTAAATACACATATTCGGTACATATATACTCAAATTCGGATAGGAAAACCAGATTCGGGATGGGCTCCCCGAATAGTGTATTTCCTTCCCGAATCCTCCTGAAAACATTTTCTGGAAGGATTTGTACAGTTTTGGGAAGACCATCCGTAATACAGGTATTTCCTTCCCGGATTCTTGTTTAATCTGATAGTTTCGCAGAGTGTGGCTTGCTATTGGGTTATCTAGAGGAATTGGCTAGCAGATACCCTGCAAGAAAGTTTGTTAAGATAATATCCAATGATTGTATACCAAACTACCATGATTGCAATCTCCCTACCTGGGTTGTGTCCCACCATGACGCTGTTAAAGGAACTCATCATGTAGGTTTAAAGAGCTTTGGGCGTAGGTGTCTATTTATATGCCCCAATTGTGTTTGATAACTATGTCATGTCTCATCTCTAGCTGTTGACCTGATGTGAACACATTTGCGATTGGAGGCTCATGTCTGAACATACTTGCAACTGATTTGGTTTTGTAGGTGTAGCCTTACTTCTGTGTCAATCAGAGCGAGTTCTTAAGTGAGCGCCAGGGGATGGAAGAGGACTGTAATAATTTCTTGAAACGTATTTTACAGCGTTAACCAGGGTTACTGGTGAATGGTTACAAAATTTATTGAATCGGATTTTATGGTATTTTTGGAATTTGGGATGAACTTCCCGAGGTTGTACAAATATTTCAAGAAAATGTGTATTTCCTTCCCGAATACTGTTTTTCTTCCCCGAATAGTGTTGATCCTTCTCGTATATGTGTTTATTCTTCCAAAATATGTGTTTATTCTTCCAAAATATGTGTTTACCCTTCCCGAACAATGTTTTTCCTTCCCGAATCCTCGTGAAAACAATACCGGGAAGGAAATACACAGATTCGACAAACAAATACTCAGATTCGGGTAGGAAAACCAGATTCGGGATGGGCTTTTCGAACAGTGTATTTCCTTCCCGAATCCTCCTGAAAACAATTTTGGGAAGGATTTGTACAGTTTTGGGAAGACCATCCGTAATCCGGGTATTTCCTTCCCGGATTCTTATTTAATCTGATAGTTTCGCAGAGTGTGGCTTGCTATTGGGTTGTCTAGAGGAATTGGCTAGCAGATACCCTGCAAGAAAGTCTGTTAAGATAATATCCAATGATTTTATACCGAACTACCCTCATTGCAATCTCCCTACCTTGGTTGTGTACCACCATGGCGTTGTTAAAAGAACTCATCATGTAGGCTTGAAGAACTTTTGCCGTATGTGTCTATTTATATGCCCCAATTGTGTTTTATAACTATGTCATTTCTCATATCTAGCCGTTGACCTGATGTGACCACATTTGCGATTGGAGGTTCCTGTCTGAACATACTTGCAACTGATTTGGTTTTGCAGGTGTAGCCTTACATTTGTGTCAATCAGAGCCAGTTCTTAAGTGAGTGCCAAGGGATGCAAGACGAGTTTAAGAATTTATTGAAACGGATTTTACAGCGTTAACTACGGTTACTAGTGAATGGTTACATAATTTATTGAAACGAATTTTATGGTATTTTTGGAATTCGGGATAGGCTTCCCGATCATGTACAACTCATTCCCAAATATATGTATTTCCTTCCTGAATAGTGTTTTTTCTTCCCCGAATAGTGTTTATCCTTCCTCAATATGTGTTTATCCTTCTCAAATATGTGTTTACCCTTCCCGAACAATGTTTCTCCTTCCCGAATCCTTCTAAAAACAATTTTGGGAAGTAAATACACAAATTCGGGACACAAATACTCAGATTCGGATAGGAAAACCAGATTCTGGATAGGCTCCCCGAACAGTGTATTTCCTTCCCGAATCCTCCTGAAAACAATTCTGGGAAGGATTTGTACAGTTTTGGGAAGACCATCCGTAATACGGGTATTTCCTTCCCGGATTCTTGTTTAATCTCATAGTTTCGCAGAGTATGGCTTGCTATTGGGTTATCTAGAGGAATTGGCTAGCAAGAAAGTTTGTTAAGATAATATCCAATGATTGTATACTAAACTACCATGATTGCAATCTCCCTACCTGGGTTGTGTCCCACCATGGCGCTGTTAAAGGAACTCATCATGTAGGTTTAAAGAGCTTTGGGCGTAGGTGTCTATTTATATGCCCCAATTGTGTTTGATAACTATGTCATGTCTCATCTCTAGCCGTTGACCTGATGTGAAAACATTTGCGATTGGAGGCTCATATCTGAACATACTTGCAACTGATTTAGTTTTGCAGGTGTAGCCTCACTTCTGTGTCAATCAGAGCGAGTTCTTAAGTGAGCGCCAGGGGATGGGAGAGGAGTGTAATAATTTATTGAAACGTATTTTACAGCGTTAACCAGGGTTACTGGTGAATGGTTACAGAATTTATTGAATCGGATTTTATGGTATTTTTGGAATTTGGGATGAACTTCCCGAGGTTGTACAAATATTTCCCGAAAATATGTATTTCCTTCCCGAATACTGTTTTTCTTCTCCGAATAGTGTTGATCCTTCTCGTATATGTGTTTATTCTTCCAAAATATGTGTTTATTCTTCCAAAATATGTGTTTACCCTTCCCGAACAATGTTTTTCCATCCCGAATCCACCTGAAAACAATACCGGGAAGGACACACAGATTCGACAAACAAATACTTAGATTCGAGTAGGAAAACCAGATTCGGGATGGGATTCTTGAACAGTGTATTTCCTTCCCGAATCCTCCTGAAAACAATTTTGGGAAGGATTTGTACAGTTTCGGGAAGACAATCTGTAATCCGGGTATTTCCTTCCCGGATTCTTGTTTAATCTGACAGTTTCGCAGAGTGTGGCTTGCTTTTCTATTGTCTAGAGGAATTAGCTAGCAGATACCCTGCAAGAAAGTCTGTTAAGATAATATCCAATGATTTGATACCGAACTACCCTCTTTGCAATCTCCCTACCTTGGTTGTGTACCACCATGGCGTTGTTAAAGGAACTCATCATGTAAGCTTGAAGAACTTTTGCCGTATGTGTCTATTTATATGCCCCAATTGTGTTTTATAATATCTAGCCGTTGACCTGATGTGACCACATTTGCGATTGGAGGTTCTTGTCTGAACATACTTGCAACTGATTTGGTTTTGCAGGTGTAGCCTTACATCTGTGTCAATCAGAGCCAGTTCTTAAGTGAGCGCCAAGGGATGCAAGACGAGTGTAAGAATTTTTTGAAACGGATTTTACAGCATTAACCACGGTTACTAGTGAATGGTTACAGAATTTATTGAAACGGATTTTATGGTATTTTTGGAATTCGTGATAGGCTTCCCGATCATGTACAACTCATTCCCAAATATATGTATTTCCTTTCTGAATAGTGTTTTTTCTTCCCCGAATAGTGTTTATCCTTCCTCAATATGTGTTTATCCTTCTCAAATATGTGTTTACCCTTCCCGAACAATGTTTCTCCTTCCCGAATCCTTCTGAAAACAATTTTGGGAAGAAAATACAAAGATTCGGGAAACAAACACTCAGATTCGGATAGGAAAACCAGATTCGGGATGGGCTCCCCGAACAGTGTATTTCCTTCCCGAATCCTCCTGAAAACAATTCCAGGAAGGATTTGTACAATTTTGGGAAGACCATCCGTAATACAAGTATTTCCTTCCCGGATTCTTGTTTAATCTGATAGTTTCGCAGAGGGTGGCTTGTTATTGGGTTATCTAGAGGAATTGGCTAGTAGATACCCTGCAAGAAATTTTGTTAAGATAATATCCAATGATTGTATACCAAACTACCATGATTGCAATCTCCCTACCTGGGTTGTGTCCCACCATGGCGCTGTTAAAGGAACTCATCATGTAGGTTTAAAGAGCTTTGGGTGTAGGTGTCTATTTATATGCCCCAATTGTGTTTGATAACCATGTCATGTCTCATCTCTAGCCGTTGACCTGATGTGAACACATTTGCGATTGGATGCTCCTGTCTGAACATACTTGCAACTGATTTGGTTTTGCAGGTGTAGCCTTACTTCTGTGTCAATCAGAGCGAGTTCTTAAGAAAGCGCCAGGGGATGGAAGAGGAGTGTAATAATTTATTGAAACGTATTTTACAGCGTTAACCAGGGTTACTGGTGAATGGTTACAGAATTTAATTAATCGGATTTTATGGTATTTTTGGAATTTGGGATGAACTTCCCGAGGTTGTACAAATATTTCCCGAAAATATGTATTTCCTTCCCGAATACTGTTTTTCTTCCCTGAATAGTGTTGATCCTTCTCGTATATGTGTTTATTCTTCCAAAATATGTGTTTATTCTTCCAAAATATGTGTTTACCCTTCCCGAACAATGTTTTTCCTTCCCGAATCCTCTTGAAAACAATACCGGGAAGGACATACACAGATTCGACAAACAAATACTCAGATTCGGGTAGGAAAACCAGATTCGGGATGGGCTTCCCGAACAGTGTATTTCCTTCCCGAATCCTCTTGAAATCAATTTTGGGAAGGATTGTACAGTTTCGGGAAGACCATCTGTATTTCCTTCCCGGATTCTTGTTTAATCGGATAGTTTCGCAGAGTGTGGCTTGCTATTGGGTTGTCTAGAGGAATTGGCTAGCTGATACCCTGCAAGAAAGTCTGTTAAGATAATATCCAATGATTGTATACCGAACTACCCTCATTGCAATCTCCCTACCTTGGTTGTGTACCACCATTGCGTTGCTAAAGGAACTCAACATGTAGGCTTGAAGAACTTTGGCCGTATGTGTCTATTTATATGCCCTAATTGTGTTTGATAACTATGTCATTTCTCATCTCTAGCCGTTGACCTGATGTGAACACATTTGCGATTGGAGGCTCCTGTCTGAACATACTTGCAACTGATTTGGTTTTGCATGTGTAGCCTTACTTATGTGTCAATCAGAGCGAGTTCTTAAGTGAGCGCCAGGGGATGGAAGAGGAGTGTAAGAATTTATTAAAACGGATTTTACAGCGTTAACCACGGTTACTAGTGAATGGTTACAGAATTTATTGAAACGGATTTTATGGTATTTTTGGAATTCGGGATAGGCTTCCCGATCCTGTACAAATCATTCCCAAATATATGTATTTCCTTCCTGAATAGTGTTTTTTCTTCCCCGAATAATGTTTATCCTTCCTCAATATGTGTTTATCCTTCTCAAATATGTGTTTACCCTTCCCGAACAATGTTTCTCCTTCCCGAATCCTTCTGAAAACAATTTCGGGAAGGAAATACAAAGATTCGGGAAACAAATACTCAGATTCGGATAGGAAAACCAGATTCGGGATGGGCTCCCCGAACAATGTATTTCCTTCCCGGATCATCTTGAAAACAATTCCGCGAAGGATTTTTACAGTTTTGGGAAGACCTTCCGTAATACGGGTATTTCCTTCCCGGATTCTTGTTTAATCTGATAGTTTCGCAGAGTGTGGCTTGCTATTGGGTTATCTTGAGGAATTGGCTAGCAGATACCCTACAAGAAAGTTTGTTAAGATAATATCCAATGATTGGATACTAAACTACCATGATTGCAATCTCCCTACATGGGTTGTGTCCCACCATGGTGCTGTTAAAGGAACTCATCATGTAGGTTTAAAGAGCTTTGGGCGTAGGTGTCTATTTATATGCCCCAATTGTGTTTGATAACTATGTCATGTCTCATCTCTAGCCGTTCACCTGATGTGAATACATTTGCGATTGGAGGCTCATGTCTGAACATACTTGCAACTGATTTAGTTTTGCAGGTGTAGCCTTACTTCTGTGTCAATCAGAGCGAGTTCTTAAGTGAGCGCCAGGGGATGGAAGAGGAGTGTAATAATTTATTGAAACGTATTTTACAGCGTTAACCAGGGTTACTGGTGAATGGTTACAGAATTTATTGAATCGGATTTTATGGTATTTTTGGAATTTGGGATGAACTTCCCGAGGTTGTACAAATATTTCCCGAAAATGTGTATTTCCTTCCCGAATACTGTTTTTCTTCCCCGAATAGTGTTGATCCATCTCGTATATGTGTTTGTTCTTCCAAAATATGTGTTTACCCTTCCCGAACAATGTTTTTCCTTCCCGAATCCTCCTGAAAACAATACCGGGAAGGACATACACAGATTCGACAAACAAATATTCAGATTTGGGTAGGAAAACCAGATTCGGGATGGGCTTCCCGAACAGTGTATTTCCTTCCCGAATCCTCCTAAAATCAATTTTGGAAAGGATTGTACAGTTTCGGGAAGACCATCTGTAATCCGGGTATTTCCTTCCCGGATTCTTGTTTAATCTGATAGTTTCGCTGAGTGTGGCTTGCTATTGGGTTGTCTAGAGGAATTGGCTAGCTGATACCCTGCATGAAAGTCTGTTAAGATAATATCCAATGATTGTATACCGAACTACCCTCATTGCAATCTCCCTACCTTGGTTGTGTACCACCATTGCGTTGTTAAAGGAACTCATAATGTAGGCTTGAAGAACTTTGGCCGTATGTGTCTATTTATAGGCCCCAATTGTGTTTGATAACTATGTCATTTCTCATCTCTAGCCGTTGACCTGATGTGAACACATTTGCTGAAACATCCGTGAACCAAAAATGGTATTTTTGGGGTGTGTCGATCGACACAGGAGTTGTGCGTCGATCGACACTAGGTTGTTCTTCCTTGGGAATTTTGGCAGAGGGTGTCGCGTCGATCGACACGGTGTGTCTGTCGATCGACACGAGGCCATCCTTTCGGATATTTTGGGGCAGGAAGTACCCCGTCGATCGACATGGGGAGTGCCTGTCGATCGACACGGGTTAAAAATCAGACCTAATTGTGAAAATTAGGGTTTCCTATAAAAGGGGCTCTTCTTCTTCTTTGTTGGAGGCAGAGGAGAAAAGAGAGAAAAAAGGGAGAAAAGAGAGATTTAAGGATTTTGAGAAGGTTTTAAAGGAAATTCTTGTGGATTCTCCTTAGATCTCAATCCTAGATTGTGTGCCTTCGTGGGGAGAGCTTGGGATGTTGGATTCGTGCGGGAATCGGAGTTTGAAGCTCGTGTTCTTCGTGTTCTTCGTGGGTTTTCCCTCTTTTCTTCAGATCTAAGGTGAGTGCGCGACCATAGGTCCTTGAATTGAGTTGTATATGTTGTACGTTTGCTTGTTGTGTGTTGGGTGGATTCTTTTGTGGTTGAATCGCAGGTGTTGGTCGGATTTGGGGAGATTTGGCCATGAGAGGATAGGCCAATCTCCGGTGGCAGTGGGCTTCCTGTCGATCGACAGGATTGCTTCCTGTCGATCGACACGAGAGTCGTGTGGGCCGTCGATCGACAGAGGTAGTTCCTGTCGATCGACACGCTGTCTGGTTTCTGTTTTTGTGGTTGCTTGTTGGTGCATTGTTTGATAACCCTGGTATTTCATGTATTGCTTTATTCAAGTAATTGGCCTGTAGATGGGACGACCGTCTCACTAAGTATTTGTTAAATACTTACGCAACTCGTTTTTCCCAATTGTGTTGCAGGTAAAGAAAAGTGTGAACGCGGAATCATGGCCAGAGAGGAGAGGATGATAGGGTGTTTGGTGATGTTGATAGTCTAGGGAACCGATGTTAGGTTGCTAGATTTGCGTTGTATCTTCCTGTTGTGAATCATTGTATGGTTGTGCTGATGGAACTTGTTAGGGAATTGTTTAGTGTGCTTATTCCGCTGTAGAATCGCAAAAAAAAAAAAACCTGTGCGTCACATTTGCGATTGGAGGCTCCTGTCTGAACATACTTGCAACTGATTTGGTTTTGCAAGTGTAGCCTTACTTATGTGTCAATCAGAGCGAGTTCTTAAGTGAGCGCCAAGGGATGGAAGAGGAGTGTAAGAATTTATTAAAACAGATTTTACAGCGTTAACCACGGTTACTAGTGAATGGTTACAGAATTTATTGAAACGGATTTTATGGTATTTTTGGAATTCGGGATAGGCTTCCCGATCCTGTACAAATCATTTCCAAATATATGTATTTCCTTCCTAAATAGTGTTTTTTCTTCCCCGAATAGTGTTTATCCTTCCTCAATATGTGTTTATCCTTCCCGAACAATGTTTCTCCTTCCCGAATCCTTCTGAAAACAATTTCGGGAAGGAAATACAAAGATTCGGGATACAAATACTCAGATTCGGAGAGGAAAACCAGATTCGGGATGGGCTCCCCGAACAGTGTATTTCCTTCCCGAATCCTCCTGAAAACAATTCCGGGAAGGATTTGTACAGTTTTGGGAAGACCATCCATCATACGGGTATTTCCTTCCCGGATTCTTGTTTAATCTCATAGTTTCGCAGAGTGTGGCTTGCTATTGGGTTATCTATAGGAATTGGCTAGCAGATACCCTGCAAGAAATTTTGTTAAGATAATATCCAATGATTGTATACCAAACTACCATGATTGCAATCTCCCTACCTGGGTTGTGTCCCACCATGGTGCTGTTAAAGGAACTCATCATGTAGGTTTATAGAGCTTTGGGCGTAGGTGTCTATTTATATACCCCAATTGTATTTGATAACTATGTCATGTCTCATCTCTAGCCGTTGACCTGATGTGAACACATTTGCGATTGGAGGCTCATGTCTGAACATACTTGCAACTGATTTGGTTTTGCAGGTGTAGCCTTAGTGTTTTTTCTTCCCCGAATAGTGTTTATCCTTCCTCAATATGTGTTTATCCTTCTCAAATATGTGTTTACCCTTCCCGAACAATGTTTCTCCTTCCCGAATCCTTCTAAAAACAATTTTGGGAAGTAAATACACAAATTCGGGACACAAATACTCAGATTCGGATAGGAAAACCAGATTCTGGATAGGCTCCCCGAACAGTGTATTTCCTTCCCGAATCCTCCTGAAAACAATTCCAGGAAGGATTTGTACAATTTTGGGAAGACCATCCGTAATACAAGTATTTCCTTCCCGGATTCTTGTTTAATATGATAGTTTCGCAGAGTGTGGCTTGCTATTGGGTTGTTTAGAGGAATTGGCTAGCAGATACCCTGCAAGAAAGTCTGTTAAGATAATATCCAATGATTGTATACCGAACTACCCTCATTGCAATCTCCCTACCTTGGTTGTGTACCACCATAGCGTTGTTAAAGGAACTCATCATGTAGGCTTGAAGAACTTTGGCCGTATGTGTCTATTTATATGCCCCAATTGTGTTTGATAACTATGTCATTTCTCATATCTAGCCGTTGACCTGATGTGACCACATTTGCGATTGGAGGCTCCTGTCTGAACATACTTGCAACGATTTGGTTTTGCAGGTGTAGCCTTACTTTTGTGTCAATCAGAACCAGTTCTTAAGTGAGCGCCAAGGGATGCAAGACGAGTGTAAGAATTTATTGAAACGGATTTTTAAGATTGATAGTTGGAGAAATATATTTAAAGCTTTAAACAGACCAACTAAAGATATTAGTTTTTTAATGTAATGAGTTTTCCCACGTTATTTATTTTTCCGAGTTTGTGCATACCAACTAAAGATTTTCACGATTCTTTGAGATCTTACCAACTAAACAAATTACTTCTGATATGTTTGTGTGTTCTCCTTTCTAGGAGACATTTATTCTTCCCTTTTTCTACACAATCAAAGAGTTTAACAACACAAATTAAAGGGAAGAGCTAGAAATTAGAAACAATAAAACCACAAAAAATCTACCGGAGACCGCTGAAGACAATTAAATTTGCTTAAACCTAAAAAAAAAAGACATAAAGATACGTCAAGACTTATAATTAAACATTTTTGTAGGAAATGTGAATATAGTTTACGTTGTAGAAAACTAAAAATTCTTCAACACACGAAAAAAGTTAGTATAAACACAACTATCACCAAGAAAATATCTAAGTAAACTTTGGACCTCAATCAAGGAACAGCTAGAAACCCAACTATCCATATTTTCCGCGATTTTTTTTAAAAATGTGTTAGTGTTATTTAACATATGATGTGCTTATTCTTCTTCTGATTATAATGTATTATTATTTTCAATAGGGGGAAAATGAATAATAATACAAAGAGGAGACGGGATAAGAGGAAAGCATCAAATATGATGTACGCCAAACATTATGTGTTCCATTAGCAACATATCACCTTAGGTATATAAGGTTCTTACCATGTTTTTGGGACATGATCCCAAACATATTACACACTCACTCACCTCTCAAAGGATACATCGCATAATGACAACTTAAACAAAAACATCTCTCAAAAATTAGTTTGTTGGTGTAGGTACCTTCATTGTACGTCTTTTGTATTTAAACTTAACTGAAACTTATAAAATTTGAAGAAACTTGGAAAGTGTATGATTGCTCTTATGTGAATTTCAACAGATTGAAGAGCTCCAACTCATTAGGTTTGTTTGATTTGTCTAATTGGTTCATATTATTTTTCCGTTTTTTAATCTTTTAAGAAAGATGAGAAAACAGATGAAGAAGAGAATGGAGAAGGCGGGTACGAAGAAGAGGAGGTTGTTTAGTTAGTTTTTTTTTTTTTTGGTTTATAATCCATACAAAAAAAGCACATGGTAAAAGAAGAGGAAAAATGTTATTTCATATTATAGCATGTAATGATAGAGATAATAGAATTTGAATTTATATGAATTTGGCTGATCTACTACACCAATCTCACATTGGTTTTGTGTTTGACAGTGTCCTTTTTTGTTAATAAAATGTAAATTTTAGATACCAAAAATTAGAAATCTGCAGTTATGTAAAAATTGATGTATTATTACTTTTCAAATTTACAAATCTTTGCAAAGTCATCTACCAGACATTCTGCAATTCGGTTTGTAGATCTCAAGCGTAAGAAATATTATTTTATTTGAGTACTTTTTTTGAACTACAAGTAGGGTCAAATGATTGACAAATGAAAGAAAAGCGTATTTTGTAATAGTAAAAGTACAAAGATGAGATTTTATGGAAAAACGCATGAATCAATGAGTTTAAACATGATTTTAATAGGTTTAAGAATGAGTTTAGAGGGTATAGTTGATAAAATCTTACGTTCCTTTGTTTTGCAAGTTATGATATGTGACATGGTAGTTGTGAAATCTCAAAATCATTTGGAGAAGTTGCAAGAGTAAGTAATCAAAATTCTCAATTGTAAAGGCAACGAACAAGAGCAAATAACGAGGTTAGATGATTATTTTTTATTATATAGTACCTTGTGATCATTTAAATTATTTGATTGGTTATGTTATTTATGTATGTTATATGAAACGTATATATATATTTTCACATATGAAAAGTATATTAGTTTTTTTATCAAAAATATTGAATGTTAATTGTATAATATATCAAATTATTGTTTGTTACTCAAATTAGATAATTAGTTTTGTGTTGAGTGTAAAATCTCAATTTACAATCCTAAACTAATTATTTCTTGATAAAGTTGTCCCGCGCTTGGCAAGTTATTAATGATGATTCTAATAATGATACCTATGGTAAGTTATTAATTTATTATTCTATTTCAAATTATTACTGATTATGTGACTTGATTAATAAATATTATTCCAATGTTGTTATGGTATTGTGTGTATAATTATGTGATTTAGTTTATAAAGGCAGATTATCGAGATCAAAGAGTGTTGTTTTTACGTACCATATACCCATCTCTAAGTTAATTATTTATTTGGATGATGGTTTTCTGGTCTGGGAATTTCATGTGTTAATTCCCAAGAAACTCAATTTCAGAATTGGTTAAAATAATCAATATAGTGAAATCTTTAAGTCTCTCACTTACCGTGAGTTTTTTTTTCACGAAATTCATTTGGGATTGAGTGAATTTGAAATGGAATAGGAGACATGTAATAACTCATAATACTAGATTGGTTTAGGTTCCTCTTACTATTGGTGAACCTCCGCAACTTACTTCTTTGTGTTAAAGGAATCATGTATCATATTTTTTAAGTGTGCATGTATTGTATTGGGAATGGTAGACAATCTGGATGAACTTGCTTATGCAATTATTCAAATTTTGTATTCACCTTCTGAAGGTGTTGTAAATGGTCTATTAACCATTTTGCGAAAGCTTCTCAAATCTCATGAGTATGATAGGATATTAGCTATTGGGCGTAAACTATTAACCTAAATATGTTTTTTTATTGTTACTTTTTATTAGTTTAAAATTTTTATTTAAAAACTTTTGTTGTCGGATATCCTTATTACAATGAATTAACAATCAAAAACGTTCTTTTACAACGCAAGCAACTTCTTGCAAAAAGATGGGTTCATAATTTGGATCAAAGTTTATTTTAAAACCAATTCATAATTTTGTAAATTACATAAATACAATAATTGTTTAACATATGCAAGTTATATATATCCATTACACAAATTAATATTCCAAACTATTTATAAATAAATTTATCCCACGCTTGGCGTAGGTCCTTACCTAGACAACTATTATATACTAAAAACACTATTTTAAAAGAAAGAGTGGAAAAATTAAATTAAAAGCTAGCGAATGCCGCCGGATCTTTAGGGCATCCTCATTGGTGACTATTTGGGGTCTAAAGTGGTGTTCTTATAATATAAAATTATTAAAACACACATTATCTCTTCCTTTTACTCAACTTTATACATTCTCTTTCATCCTTTTACTTAACTTTTATCCCCTTACTATTAAAAGAGAAGTTCAATTAGTGAAAAAAGTTAATTGTTTTAATTTGATTGGCTAAAAATTATGACATGGAATGATGACATGTCTTTAGGTAAAAGATGACATGGCTTAAATGTATAATTAATCTTTTAATTTTTTTATTATTATATCAATAAAAAAATAAACAATTGTTAGATACTTTATATAAATTAACAACAAATTTCAGATTTGTTTTTTGGTCACAACAATTTCGTTTTTTTAAACAACCAATAAACCATTTTTGAAAAAATACTAACTTTTTATAAAACAAAACAACATTATCATACATTTTACATTCACTCCATATTAGTGTAAATAAAAAATTATATATACATAATATATATAAACAAATTAATCAAATTTTATAAAACATTTTATAGTCACCTAATATTATACTCACTTCCATATTAATTTTTCTATAAAAAAAATAAAAGTAAATGGATATTTATAATTCTCAATCTTTATTGTTTTGATTGGTTATAGAAAATTAATCTTCTTATAAGTAATACTCATTAAACATGAATTATTCCAAAGAGATGTCACCACCATCGAAATATAAAAATAATTGATGAAAGTTATTTGTTAGGCAATCTAAATAAATAGTCAAATCACTATTAGTTGCATAATTATAATTTCATTCCTTTTCAACAATAAAAAATGTATATGCCAAATATGAATAACGACACCAATTTCTAATAAAAAAATTAAAGAATCTAATTGTAGAAAACGAAAACAACAATCATTTTAAAAAAACACATTTTTAACATATTCATTTACCATATTTAAAATAGTTTAAAAATTAAATAATTTACATATCTTAAATTAGTATGTATTTTGATTTTTCAAATGAGTTTTTTCATAATTTATTTTTTATACCTGGAAGGTCTAGAGAAGTTGAAGAAGACTTACGATACTTCTTCATCAAGTATTTTTGTTATTGAAGTTAATGTAACTACTTCAGATAATACCACTTGGGTATTAGATACTGGTTGTGGGGCTCATATTTGTACTAATATGCAGGCGCTCAAAAACAGTAGAAGGTTAAAGAAAGGACAAGTAGAGCTGCGAGTTGGCAATGGAGCGAAGGTTTCTGCGCTGGCTGTGGCCACTTACATGTTGTCTTTACCTTCTGGATTGATTTTAGAACTTCAGAATTGTTATTTTGTACCTGCGATTAGCAGAAACATTATTTCTATTTCTACATTGGATTTGGAAGGATTTGATTTTTCTATTAAGAATAAAATTTGTTCCTTTAATCGCAATGGTATGTTCTATGGCTGTGCCCCTCTTGAGAATGGGCTATATGTGCTGGATCAATCGAAACTAGTTTATAACATTAATACAAAACGGTTAAATCAAATGATGAAAACCAAACGTTTCTATGGCATTGTCGTTTAGGGCAGATTAGCGAGAAACGCATGAAGAGGCTTCATTCTGATGGGCTTCTCGGATCATTTGACTTTGAGTCATGTGAAACATGCGAATCGTGTCTAATGGGCAAAATGACAAGGGCCCCCTTTAACAAGGTTAATGAAAGGGCCAGTGACTTATTGGGACTGGTACACACTGATGTGTGTGACCCAATGAGCAGAAATGCAAGAGGAAACTATCAGTACTTCATAACCTTTACTGATGATTTCAGTAGGTATGGCTATGTGTATTTGATGAAGCACAAGTCGGAATCATTTGATAAGTTCAAAGAATTCCAAAATGAAGTACAAAACCAGCTAGGCAAAAGTATTAAGGCTCTTCGGTCAGACCGAGGGGGAGAATACTTGAGCCAAGAGTTCAGTGATCATCTAAGAGAGTGTGGGATAATTTCCCAACTCACACCTCCTGGAACACCTCAATGGAATGGTGTTTCTGAGAGGAGGAATCGAACCCTTTTGGATATGGTTCGATCAATGATGAGTCACACAGACCTTCCAATATCCCTTTGGGGATATGCTCTACAAACATCAGTTTACACACTGAACAGAGTGCCATCGAAAGCAGTAACAAAGACACCACATGAATTGTGGACTGGAAAGGCTCCAGTTTTGTCTTTTCTCAGAATTTGGGGTTGTGAGGCTTATGTCAAAAGATTAATCTCAGACAAGCTCACACCTAATCTGATAAATGCTACTTCATTGGTTATCCTAAGGAAACCAAGGCTTATTACTTCTACCACAGATCCGAGAACAAGATATTTGTTGCTCGGGATTGTGCATTTCTTGAGAGGGAATTTATTTCTAAGAAAGACAGTGGGAGTAAGGTACAACTCGAAGAAATTCGAGGAGATCAGGAAACTGCTCAACCTGATGGGGGAGAGCAGCAAGTTGATCCACAAGAAATTGTGGAAACTGAACCTGTAGTACCAGAAGTTCGAAGATCCGGGAGGATCCGTCACGAACCCGAGAGATATCAGGGATTTCTCGTGACTAACTGTCATGATCTTCTGATCATTGATGGTGACGAACGTTCGAATTTTGCAGAAGCCATGATGGGCCCAGATTCCTCTAAGTGGCGAAAGGCCACTGAATCCGAAATGGACTCCATGTCTGTCAACCAAGTATTTTCGTTGGTTGATTTACCCGTTGGTGCAAAAGCCATCGAGTTCAAATGGATCTTCAAGAAGAAGATCGACATGGACGGAAATGTCCAGATTTATAAGGCTAGGTTGGTGGTGAAAGGTTTCAAGCAGATTCAAGGAATCAACTATGATGAAACTTATTCGCCAGTAGCCATGATGAAATCAATTCGGATTCTCTTAGCAACTGCTGCATATCATGATTATGAGATATGGCAGATGGATGTGAAGACCGCCTTCCTGAATGGTATTTTGGAAGAGGATGTGTATATGACACAACCTGAGGGTTTCATTGATCCTGAGAATGCTAATAAAGTATGCAAGCTTCATAGATCCATTTATGGATTGAAGCAAGCATCGAGGAGTTGGAATCTTCGTTTTGATGAAGCGATCAAAGAATTTGACTTCATTAGAAACAAAGAGGAATGGTGTGTATACAAGAAAACTAGTGGGAGCAAAGGTGCATTTCTCATACTGTATGTCGATGACATACTGCTTCTTGGAAATGACATCCCGATGCTGCAGTCGGTAAAGGACTGGCTCGGGAGTTGCTTTTTATGAAGGACATGGGTGAAGTTGCGTATGTTCTTGGAATTAGGATCTACAGAGATAGACATAACAGGCTGATTGGACTTTATCAGGATTCTTATATCGACAAAGTCCTGCATAGATTCAGCATGGAGAATTCCAAGAAAGGCTTCACGCCAATGGTACATGGCACGTCGCTAAGCAAGAAACAATGTCCTTCGACATCTGATGAGCTTAAGCGCATGAGTAAGATCCCATATGCGTCGGCAATTGGATATATCATGTATGCCATGATATGTACTCGTCATGACGTAGCTTTTTCGCTAAGCATGACCAGTAAGTACCAGTACCAGATAAAGAATATCCTTAAGTATCTCAGAAATACTAAAGATAAGTTCTTGGTGTACGGAGGAAGTGAGGTGCTTGAAGTCAGTGGATTCACAGACGCAAGTTTCCAGACAGACAGAGATGATTACCGGTCACAGTCCGGTTACATCTTCTGTCTGAATGGCGGTGCAATCAGTTGGAAAAGCTCCAAGCAAAGCACTGTTGCTGACTCCACAACTGAAGCTGAATACATCGCAGCTGCAGAAGCTGCGAAGGAAGCTGTTTGGATAAAGAAGTTCATCACTGAACTTGGAGTGATTCCTAGCATAGCTGAGCCTGTGGCGTTGTATTGTGGCAACAATGGTGCCATAGCTCAGGCCAAGGAACCGAGATCACACCAGAAATCCAAACACATTGAGAGAAGGTTTCACCTAATCCGTGAAATAGTTGATAGAAGAGACGTGGTGATCAACAGAGTTTCAACAGATGACAACGTCGCTGATCCACTAACGAAGCCACTCCCGAGACCTAAGCACGAGTCGCATACTGTTGCTGTAGGAATTAAAGATATTAAGATGTAGTCTTAATTTCAGTGGGAGTTTGTAAAGGGCTTTATTTAGTTATTCGAAATGTTCATGTAAACATATTTTAATTTATGTTTATAAAAGAAAGTTTAAGAATTATTATAACTGTGATCTAATAATTGTTCCAAAATGATCTATGTCATTTTATAGGTCATCAAAGTCGTCAAAGTGATTGACTTGATCATGAGACCCTATATTTGACAGATGACTTAGATCATATTGTCCCTGGTCGAAGGTTGTTGGATTGGAACACCAACAAACCGTGTGAGACTGGATTGTATGTGACTTATGACCATGTTTCATGGCGTCACAGATGCTCGGCATCAAAGTCAATACATAGGTATATGTAGGGTACATATGACCGGACATGACCCGTAGCTGAGAACTCTACAAGATATAAAAATTTGTGTCATAAGAGTTTCTCCGTACGACTATAGAGTATTGTCCTCAGACCTGAGTTCATCACGTGTAGGATACACATGAATTGATGCGCTTTAACCATTGTCTAACACTTTCCATAACAGGGAGTAATACGGACTTTGATTGGGCGTATTATGAAGTATGTATTTTACAGTGAGGGACGGAAGGGATTTGGTCCCTCCTGTTTAGGAGATAAATATCTCAAGGCCAATCGGAGATTTATAAGCTGAGAAAAATGTACGGCCGTACTCAAACGGACTTTCCCAAGTCGTTTGCTTTGTCTGCTTTAAATCAGAGACCGATAAACATGATCTTTGGCTAGATAAGGATGACACTCATCTTGCCTTATGCCAGATCGAGATATAGAGACAAAAGGATTATGAAATATAGATGATTCCAGTACAAGTGGGAGATTGAAGGGAATGTCCTGAAATCTTCTGTACTGACTCTAGAAAGTATGAGTATGTCGAGATCAGACATAAGTCATATATACTGGGTGGTCATGATGGCTTGCTAGAGTCCGCTCTTGATCTACAAGTCTTAGGACTTGTTACCAATATCGTATGATCCCGTAGGGTCACACACCTAAGCGACCAGGAAAAATGACTGGGAGATCAAATAAGTATATGCACGGCATTTACTGTAAGGAGAGATGTAATGGGCTAGACAGAATCATAAGGATATGTCTGATTGGGCTTCAGGCCCAAAAGCCCATAGGCCAAAGGGATTAAAAAATTCGCCACTTATAAGGATAAGTAGGAGACATTTTTGCCCTAAGTTTAACCTAATTCTTTGGCTTGTTTTGGCATCAAACTTGCGCAAGAAATCCGGCCTCCTCTCTCCCTTGGATCGTCCCATTTCTGCCATCAGATCTAGCAGTCTGCTTCTGGATCTCGCGTGCGTGTGGATACAAACGGAGGAGCAACATCTGAGGCTCTCATTGATCTCGAATATACCATCAAATTCCGCTGCAAAACTCTTAAGGTATGGTTCTAGATCTCCTATGTTTCTAAACATAAAAACCTAGATCTGTTCATATGATGTTTAGGGTGAATCTGACCAATTGCACCAAAGAACACCATAATACAACAAAAAGAAGGCACCACGATCATGTAAATCATTCAGTCACTGACTTCTACTTTATATAAGGAGGATGGATTTTTGTTCTTATATGACTAACTAGAAGAAAATTTTATCATTTTCATTCACAGTTACCCTGCCACGTAACAGGTCAAGTCAAAGCTCTACATTCACCGATGATTTGAACATTGGTAGCAGCTCAAGTCAAAGATTTACATTCAACAATGATTTGAACATTGGTAGCACTAGCCAAACAAGACCATCATGTAAGTTTAATAAATTGCATTCTTCAATACTTACAGATTGTATCTTTCACTAACTTTGTTTCCTTTCGCAGATGTTGTATCATCGTCCGGTTCAAATCAACCACATTCAAGTTCCATAGGTAAAAGTTCTCTTAGAGCAGTACACATTATATTTATATAGGGGAAATTTATAAATGAGTTACTATTCCACAGAATATGATGATATGTGTGATGCAACATACAACTGCGGTCATTGTGGGGCAATATTCTGGTACGATGAGCGAATTGAGAAAAGAAGGACCAAAGTACCTCCAAATTTTTCATTATTTTGTATGCAAGGAAAGATCAAGCTTGAACCGCTACGAGCTCTTCCTCAATTACTAGCTGATTTGATGTTCAAAGGTTACATATACAGTAAAAATTTCATCGACTTTATAAGACCTGCCAACTCGATGTTCGCCTTTACTTCTATGGGAGGTCAAATTGTCAATTCAATGAACAACGGTCGTGGCCCTCCAGTTTTCATACTTCACAGGACAAATTATCACTACATTGGCAGTTTACTTCCTATGGATGGATCCCCTCCAAAATTTACGCAACTCTATATATATGATACCGAGAATGAAAATGAAAACAGAGTTGCAGCATACAGGTTTCTTATTCCATCTCACTTTGTACAACTATACTATCTTTTATTTTTATTCTAACAATTCTTTGTACAACTATACTATCTTTTATTTTTATTATGTCAAACGAATGATGTAGTTGATGAAGTGAACAATCACATCATGAAATCTTCTCCCATGTGATGCAAAGGAATATTTCAGTTCAGATAAAGTATGTATTTTAGATTCTAGCACTGCAAGAGACGCAGATATTTTGACGGAATTCCTTAATACCCTAAAGTGTTCTGGATTGCCTAATCATAAGATCTTTTTGAAGAATGGCATGCTTGTTATGCTTCTAAGGAACATTGATCAGAAATATCGATTGTGCAATGGAACCAGGTTGCAAATATTTCATTTGGGAAATCATGGGGGTGGATGCAAAAGTTCTCACAGGAGATAACGTTCATAAAATGGGTTATCTTCCTAAAATGGTTCTTACACCGTCAGATGCCAAGTTACCATTTCGCTTCCAGCGATGACAAATCCCTATTGTGCCTTGCTTTGAGATGACGATTAACAAAAGTCAAGGACAAAGTTTGTCTCATGTGGGAATCTACTTATCAAGACCAGTATTTTCACATGGCCAACTTTATGTGGCAGTGTCAAGGGTCAAAAGTAGAAGAGGTTTAAAAATTCTTATCATGTATGAGGATGGAAATAGGAAAAATTCAACAATCAATGTGAGGCGTAATAACGATGAAGATAACATAATAACGAACCCTTGTATTGAAAACAGGAGAAGGACCTCAGATATCACAATGGATTCTTTCTAGAGGCCGAGTTGCTACAAAATCCGAAGATAAAAAAGGTAGATTGGTGCTCTTGCCCAGCTGACACGCCTCACATAACTCGTAATTTTCTCTTACTTTCTCCGACAAATCACCCAAACTTTCCCGTGAGAGTTGAAGAATGATTGTCTTAAGTTCTTTAAGTTTTATTGAAAAACGATACTAGGCCGAAGTAGAGTAAAACAACGGCTGAGTATTTTTCCAAAATTCCTCCACCGCAAGTAAAAACTCAGGTAGCTTAGAAACTACGTTTGCGAACTTAAACAGCTTCTTCTTCAAAGAATTTGTTCCTGATTTTATGTAGAACCGACACCTCAAATGATCGTAGCAGCCCCCTCCTTCAAAAGCACAGTACGACAGAGGTAACTCATGAAGCCAATGCTCATTGATAAGAACCCGATCCAACTTTCTACAAATTAATCCATCACTCCGCTTATTACACCAGGTGAATAGCAGCCCATGGTAGCTCATATCCATTAGAGAACAAGCTCGTAAAACATCCTGAAAATCAATCATACCTTGATCAATAGAAGAGGAGGATCTTTGATTTGATCGTTCTTCAAGAGAAGAAATCTCATTAAAATTCCCCATTATAGCCCAGCGCATACGACCATAAACAGGAGAACTATAGTGATTTCGCAGTTCCTCCCACAACACCTTCCGTTCTCCTTCATCATTGGATGCATAATCAAACGAAAGAAGCATTTCCGAATCTTCATGAGGCAGCTTGACCAAGACCGATATGAGCTGATCACTTTTGAAAACAAGGGTGAGCCTAACTGTATCCTTCCACACTACCTAAATCCTTCCCAAATGATGATCTTCATAGTTTTGCATTGAAGACCAACGCGGAAAAATTTCAGAAATAAGCTTCGAACTTTTTTGCTCCTTTACACGTGTTTCCAAAATCACACCAAACTCGAAATTATTTGCATAACACCATTTCTTCACAACATCATGCTTAGATTTTTTATTAAGACCTCGAATATTCTAAAAGAACCCCGACATTAATGATGATGTTTGTTTGACGAACCCCTATTCTTCTTCTTTCTCCTACTTTGGCCTGAAGAGCTCGATTGAGGAGAATCGGAAACCGTTTACTTATTCTGATTTTTCAAAACCTTATGCGATGATTTAGAGTTTCTTGGGAGAGAAACTCATTCCACAACCACCTCCTTCTGTTTCCCATTATTTCTTTGCGATTTTGATGTGTCCTTTACAGTCACCTTATTGTTCGAAGCAGAAAAATCTAGTTTGTAAATGAAATCCTCATCTGCGCAGATGATTTCTTCACCAACATCATCCTCAACCTCATGACCCTAAAGAGAAGAGTAGCATGACGGAGAATAATACGAAGTCTCAGTGTTGGGATCCAAAAGCATCTTAGCTTTCTTACCTGATGAAACTGTTTTCCAATCATTAAACGTGGACTCTCCCTGAGCATCAGAAAAAGACGGAGATTTCTCTACCGTTTTCTCCAAAGCTGAAGGCGGTAACTGAACCTGGTCTGGAGGAACCCCTCTCTGATTCAAAGGAGCAGTACAGCCAACAGTCAACTCCTCTTCTACTCTAGATGATTGTGAAACAGTTACTTTTACTTGCTGGATATCAACATTAGCAGCAGTCTTTACCGGAGTCACTTGCTTCTTAACAGGAGAACAATCACCCGGAGTCTCTCTCTGTTTAACCAAAGCAGAGCTATCCCCAGCCATAACATCCACCTCTCGGGTGACGAGAGCAGGAGAACCTGGAAGTGCATTTTTCAAACTCGCATCGTCTACAGTCAAGGATTTCTTTGGACTTGCAGACCTCTGTTTTACAGAATTATGTGTTGTTTCCCCATTACCACCAACTGGGGAAGAAGAGGCATCCCGTTTAAGAATGGATAACGAACCCGGAACCTCCAAACAATCTTTGGCAACATGGCCCCATTTATTGCAAGAGCAACAACGAGGTGGAAGCCATGGAAATTCATAAGTCACCCTTTGCTCACCCCCATTTTTCAGAGGAACATTATAAAACTCCGGTAACTTCTTCGATAGATCAACGTTTACAAAGACCCTTGCCTCTTCAAAACTTTTACACCATAAGGTATCCGGGTGCAATCTCTTTGGCTCACCAAAAGAACTTGTTAATCCGCTGAATCCCTTCCAAGAGTACAATGAACGTGGGACATTCCGCATCACAACCCATAAAGGAATGGATTTCAATTGCGGTTGTGCATCCTCCACCACGGGACTCCATCACGATACTACCATCAGGATATACTTTATATTCCACATTCCTCGATTAACAAACCGATTTCGGACATTAGCATCATTGATACGGAATTTCACCGTAACATCGTTAATAACAAACACCTCAACCTTAATGGTCTTATCACCTAGTGACCAAATACGATTCACTGTCGCATGAATAACAGCGACATGGGGAGCTTTTGAGTCGAACTTTCCATTGAGACAATTGTCCCATAGAGGTGCCTCATCAAAAGCACAATCCGGGACGTGTAGAGTTGGAACTCCATTAACATCCTCCACCGAGACTGCCAGCTTCTCCAGAAAAGGCGAAGACTGGACAATCTTATACCATGATACGCTTTTCCCTCCAATACCAGCTCTCTTGGCATCAAAAACTTTCTCCTGCAACTCCTTGGAAAGATTTGTGTCACATCCACTTCCAGCCTGGTTCCCCCGTACAATCTTGGGTACAGCAGTTGGAGAGACTAACTCTCCATCCTCCTTCAAATCGGAAACCTTTGGATTCACCAAAACCCCTTGATTCGAATCACTAGCCGGCCCCCGAACGTCCAAAATCGCCAACTCCTTCGCTTCCCTTTCCTAGCCGGGTCTTCATCTTCAAGGTAAAGTAAGGCATGGGGCCCATGTCGGCCCCATAATAGTAAGTAGAATCTGGGTCGTTAGCCAGAGCCTTGAAGCATGTATTAAAAATCCTCAGCCCTCTCCCTTCTGTATTCAATAAATAACCTGACAAGTCTTGCAAAAAGGGTACAAAAGCCATAAGGCACGAAAGCCGAAAAGAGAAGCTCGGCCTCCGCACTACCACGCCAGCTAAGTATTCACTCACTGTAATTACCTCTGAGTAAACTTGAAAGATTTACCACACCAACGAAACTTGCTGGCAACGTTTAGTACAATTCCACGTGTCAGATACGCACGGGTCAAAAGACCAGTTTGGAGACCACGCTCGCCTCGATCACACCAAAAACACTCTGAAGGACTTTGTCAGCAGACTATAGATGTTACGAAGCATCACCCATACCCGTCTGATACGGACCCAGGTGCTTCGGGAGTGGACGATATGCCAACTGGCCAAGACGACATAAGTAATAGGTAAAAAGCACTCAAGTGCATAATATGAACCATTCTGGTACCACTGGAGCATCCGGATGGCAACCCAACCAGCTCTACTGGACCAACCCAACTATTCAGTATGCTAACCTGAGTGAGGTATCATAAATAAATACAACCCTCCCTCACAATAAGAAAGGATCGATTATTCATTTACTCAAAGATTAACATAAGTTTTCTCTGTTTTCCTTTGTTTTCTCAAAGACTCTTGTTCTCATCTTGACTCGATTTTCACTCGCTTCATTGCTCGGATTCACCTGTGAGTTATGGAAGCTCTCATTGAGTACTTCTCGAGAGCAGTCGTGTTTCCAACGGGCTCAGGCTGAAATATTGTGGTTAATCCTCCGACCTTTAAGTGTAAATTCATGATCTTTCTCACTCAAAACCCTTAAAATGACCGATCTATCTAAAAGACACAAACTTTGAGGAGAATCCACTCCAAGACCACATATTTCAAATCTTATCACTACTGAGGATTGCTCTTCCTCTGCGACCAGTCTATTTCTTGTAACTTCATACCATGCTTGACCCAACTACGCACCTTTATTTGTTATTTCCACCTGAAACAGCTCCCTAACTACATATAGTTTTGGCACCGTCCTTTGTTGTGGACTATAGCTAAACGAACTCTTGTTTGTCTTCATTATCCAGATATTTATTTTGTTTTCCGGACTCAGTCTCGTGGTCCTATTACTGACTTAAGTGTCGGAGAATCTTCTAGAAACACACCGCCATCGTGTTTTCCGGAAGACTTCACACGGTTTCCGCTGTTGTAGGAGGTTTGCTTCCATGCGGGATGGACCCCGCTGTAGAAGTCTTTGGACCACCCTGGGGTGAGTCAAGAAGTAGCCCAAAGTAAATAACTTCCTTTTGACCCGCTCACAGCCTCGCAGCCTCGAAGTCCCGGAGAGCCAAGAGTTCACCCCGGGTGAACCCAATAGTGGATCAGAAGAGTAAAGAGCTCTTTACAAGCCCGCCAACATCCGAAGAGTAAAGAGCCGATGCCCACGTGATTAGAGGCCTAAGCAACTTGAAGCTCCGCAAACTTCGTAGGCTGAAATTTTTTTACCCGAAACAGTTTGGCTCTAGTAGAAATAGTTATTGCTCGAAACTACACTCCGTTCTCGCAGCTCGAAGGGCCAATACGCATGTCGTGGGGTGAATCTCCTCCGTTGCGGCAACCATCTCATGAGGCAGTTTTTATGGAATAAAACCTAAATGTAGTAATCTAAATTACCTCTCTAAATGATGCAAGCTTGCAATCACTCCGTTTCTTACAATCACAAGTTATCGGAGATAACAAGCTTGTTGCGAAAGTGGGTGTAGGTTGAGATGGATGATGGAAGTTATCGATCGAATCTCACGATCAATATGAGAATAAGAGAGTTTGCTTCTCACAAACAGTCCTAATCCACCGAACAAAAGAGCAAGTGTTCTCTCACAATACTCAAATGAACAAGACAAAAAAAATCAAAGGAAAACACTTTGATAAAATAAACAATTTTTTATATATTTTTACTATAAGATGGGTGATTACAAATGAGAACCTATGAGAGCTTATATAATGCTCTAGGCTAAGACAATTCTAACGGTAACAAAACTTAAAAGAATGAACTAAATAAATTAGATTAAATGTATGTGGCCGTTGGGAAATTGATCCCATATAAGTCAACATTGGAAGCCTTGGACATGCCTTTATACCTTGATAATTTAGTAATAAATCCATGCATCAACATCCTTCTAGAAGCTTTATTAATTCTAGAAGAGTAAAGAGCTCTTTACAAGCCCGCCAACATCCGAATAGTAAGGAGTCGATGCCCACCTGATCAGAGGCCTAAGCAGCTTGAAGCTCCGCAAACTTCGTAGGCTGACAATTTTTTACCCAAAACAGTTTGGCTCTAGTAGAAATAGTTATTGCTCGAAACTACACTCCGTTCTCGCAGCTCGAAGGGCCAATACGCATGTCGTGGGGCGAACCTACTCCGCTGCGGCAACCATCTCATGAGGCAGTTTTTATGGAATAAAAACCTAAATGAGGTAATGTAAATTACCTCTCTAAATGATGCAAGCTCGCAATCACTCCGTTTCTTACAATCACAAGTTATCGGAGATAAAAAGCTTGTTGCGGAAGTGGGTGGAGATTGAGATGGATGATGGATGTTATCAATCGAATCTCACGATCAATATGCGAACAAAAGAGTTTGCTTCTCACAAATAGTCTTAATCCACCGAACAAAAGAACAAGTGTTTCTCTCACAGTACTCAAATGAACAAGACAAGAAAAATCAAAGGAAAACACTTTGATAAAATAAAAAAATTTATATATTTTTACTAAAAGATGGGTGATTACAAATTAGAACCTATGAGAGCTTATATAATGCTCTAGACTAAGACAATTCTAACGGCAACAAAACTTAAAAGAATAAACCATTACCAAAAAAAACTTAAAAGAATAAACTAAATAAATTAGATTAAATGTATGTGGCAGTTGGGAAATTGATTCCATATACAGTAGAAACTCTATAAATTAATACTCGATAAATTAATAAACACGATAAATTAATAAATTCCTCCGGTCCCGAGTTGGGCTTGTGTAAAATTTAACAAAACTCGATAAGATAATAAGATAATAATTTTTTAGAAACCTCCATGTAAATATATGGTCCCAATAATATCATAAATTAATAATTAGGTATATAAATTTATGCATAGTTAAGCGATTTAGTAAAATATGATTCTAGTGTTGTTTGTTTTGTCTCGAAGCTCAAATCTCGTTGGAGTTCATCTCTAAATTTTCTTATTAGTCGTCTTCTCGAACCGCATAAACAATTGTCAAAAGCTCTAAATGTGATAATTTCTTCCTTATGTGTAACTGCTTCTAAAGGTACAATAATATCATCTTCAGTCTCATCATCAGCATTAACGATTGTGGCCACAACTTCTAAACTCTTAACTTCTGTATCATTTTTACCGGGATAGTCCAATAGGCTATTGACATTCATTCTATTGTGGTCACCGATATTATTAATCATAACCTCAAGTTCAGGTAGCATGTCATCCTCATTGGTGGATTGATCTAAATTCTTTGATACAACATCCTCTGAATGGATTTTGCAGTGTCGGAAACAATTTTTTATTGTCTTTTCTTGAATATTAATTGGAAAATAGAAGAAACAAATTGGAAAATAGAAGAAAAATGATATAGAAGATATGGATTTATCTCTTTAAATTAATAAATATTAATTTATCGATAAAGTAATAACTCTATAAATTAATAAAATATCGCGGTCCCGACATTATTAATTTATAGAGTTTCTACTGTAAGCCAAAATTGGAAGCCTTGGACGTGCACGTGCCTTTCTACCTTGATAATTTAGTCATAAATCCATGCATCAACATCCTTCTAGAAGCTTTATTAATTCTTGCCCCAAATGAATTTGAATGTTGGTGATTTATAGCTTCTTTTAGATTTATGAAAGGAAAGTTGTATTTTCATTTAATCCTCTTGATTCTTTGGTTAAGTGGACATGAGTTGGAGATGCTGAGATCCTTTGATGTGTAGAGAGACTCTCCAGGATGCCAAATATAATTGTAAGATAATCCAAATATGGAAATTCCTTATTTGCTCGGTTTACGGTCCATCGGGTTGAATGTTGATTCATGCTCTCCTCTCCAAGTCTCATGAGCTGGGTTGATGATGACTTGATGTCCTCATCACATCCCAAAAAAGGGAAGATCCTCATCATATCTTAAAAAGGGGAAGAAGACGGGCATAGGGCATAAAATGGGGACAAATTTCACGTTCATGGAGCATATCCAAACATTGCGGTGGTCCAGCAAAAAGCTGGCAGAGCGGATTGGCTTTGGCAGCTGAAACAACCCCTCAGGAAAAACCACAACAGGGGCACAAAAATCTAAGCAAAATGCTGAATTAGGGGAGAGGGTGATAAGAAGGATAAACCAGAGGAGGATAGTAAGCGAGTAAATAAAAAAAAGACAAGAGAGACAAAGAACTCGGCCAACCCCAAGAAGAAGGAAGTGACGAAGGCCCATGGTAAGAAACTCATCGTCAGGAAAATCCCGTCCCAAGGGAAGGACGACCAGAGAAATGCTTCCAGGGAAAGGGCAACAAGTGGATGTTCAGAAGAAAGTGGGCAACAAGTGGATGTTCAGCAGAAAGGGGGCAACCGGTGGGGGTAGAAAATTCCATAGACCATCTTCCCTGACATCAAAGCATCATAGAGGTTGGATAACACCTGAAGGGAATTCAGCTGCCCCCACGCTTGTGATTCCAACTGGGCAGCGCTATCCCTTGAAGTGAGCAGTACTCACCGAGGAGTTGGGGAATAACCTGCCGGAACCCGACGAAGTATAGAGAAAATAAAACAGTTTGGTAACCATAAGGGTGTCGGTCATGACGGTCGCCGCTTCGAGCATACCAAATTGTAGGGGATCGGTATTAGAATAGCATGAGCCACAATTGGCTCCGCATGGCACGGTGAAGAGGATTCCTTGGACAAGTTAAACACCATGAGATAGGTGGGAGTCTGCATACAGGGGGTCCCGCCAAGGGAGACATTTACTTTTCAAACGTTGGAGGAGGCACACTGTTGGGGTAAACCCCCCCCCCCACCCATTACTCTAAAAAGACTAAAAACTCCTCCAAAGTCTCCGAATTTTACTAACAAAGCCTCCGTTAGTCAGTAGGGTCTTCATCTTTAAACACCACGGATAGAGCACTTCGAGGTCAAGGTAAAGTAAGGATTGGGGCCCCAGAAAGGTAAGTTGAATCCGGGTCCAGCCAGGGCCTCATTGTAGGTAGTAAATCCTCAACCTTCTCCCTTCTATATTCAATAAATGACCTGTCATGTCTTGCAGGAAGGGCACAAAAAGCTAAAAGGCCTGAAAGTCGATAAGTGAATCTCGGCCTTTGCATTACCACACCAGCTAAGTATTCACTCACTGTAATTACCTCTGAGTAAATTTGAAATATTTACCACACCAACGGAAAATTTCTGGCAACATTTAGTAAATTTCCAAGTGTCAGGTACCCACATGTCAAAAGGCCAGCTTAGAGACCACATTCGCCTCGTTTGCACTAAAAGCACGCAGAAGGACTCTGTCAGCAGATGATAGACGGTATGAAGCAGCACCCAAACCCGTATGATACAGACCACAGACACCTCGAGAGTGGACTATATTCCAACTAGCCAAGACAACATAAATGGTAGGTAAAAAGCACTCGAGTGCATAGTATGACCTAACCGGCTACTACCGGAGCATCCGAATGGCAACTCAACCGGCTAAACCGGACCAACCCAACTACCCGGTATATTAACCAGGGTCAGATATCTTCTAAATATACGACCTTCTCTCATCACAAAAAAAAAGAGTCAGTTATTCATTTACTCTAAGATTAACATAAGTTTTCGTTGTTTTCCTCTGTTTTCTCAGAGAACTCTTGTTCTCATCTTGACTCGGTTTTCACTCACTTCATTTCTTGGATTCACTTCTGAGTTCTGGCGGCTCTCGTTGAGTACTTCTTGAGAGCGATCGTGTCTCCAACAGGTTTGGGCTTAGATCTTGTGGTTAAAACTCCGACCTTTTAATGTAAATTCGTGATCTTTCTCACTCCAAACCCTTAAAAGGACCGATATTTCTCTAAAATATACGAACTTTGAGGAGAATCGAGTCCAAGACCACATCTTTCAAACTTTATCGCTACAAAGGATTGCTCTTCCTCTGCGTCAAGTCCTTTCTTGTCAGTTTAGACCCTACCTGGCCCAGCTTCACTCTTTTCTCTGTTCTTTCCACCTCAAACAACTTCCTAAACTACATATAGTCTCGGTACCATCCTTGTGGGTCAGAGCTAAACAAACCCTTGTTTCTCTTTGTTATCCCGATATCTATTCTAGTTCCCTGGCCTCAGTACCATGCTCTTATTACTGACTTGAGCGTCAGAGAATCTTTAGGAAACACACCCCCATTGTGTTTCCCCGGAGAATTCACACGCTCTTTGCTGTTGTAGGACGTTTTCTGCCTTGCGGGACAGACCCCGCTCCACATCACATTCCAGCAATACCTCAAGAGGTCTTTGGACCACCTTGAGGTGAGTCCAGAGACAGTTCAAAGTTAATAATAATTAAATGCTTTCGTTTGAATCAATTTATTTAAATCCAAAATCGAAACAAAGTTAATAATAATTATATGGCATGGCATGGCAAGTTAATTATCAAAAAAAAAGTATATGGCAAGGTAGTCTTGTTTTTTTTCCTATTGAAGGAGAATTGTACTACGGTTCATCTTTAAACTCCTTGAAAGATCTTCTCTTGTTTTAATTCAGTTCACCTTTCTGGTTGTTGATGCTTCATATTTTCTCTAATTCTCTCCAAGACTAAGAAGCTTGAAGTTGATTTGGGAGGAATTACATTCGAAAACAATGGATGATATACCCTGCCATGTACTTTCTTGATTCATATGTATTTTAGGAAAAACTGTCTTTCACTATGTGCATGCTTTTCACCTACCTATTTTTTAGTGGGAAAACTGCCAAATAATACATGTACTAATTCATTATGACCAAAAAATACCCGGACTGTATATGTGGCCAAACAATACCTCAATTCTTGTTGACTATTTCAATTTCAAAAAATCAAGAGTTGACCTGGCTAGTTTGGACACTCCCTTATCTCAGCTAGCAGAGCAATTAGATGGCGTTAACTCTGAGGTTTACTGTGTCGTTAGTCTGAAAAGATGTCATTTTGGCCTAAGCTTTGTTTAAGAGAACATCGTAAAACGACGTCGTTTCATATTAAAGCGAAAATTAAATCCCGAGAAGCCTGGGGCTCGAACTCGGGCCTCGTATGCAATGGGAAGGGGTTTGTCGCCACTGAGACAGTGGCATTTTATTGATATATGCTGTAAGTTAATAATAATTAAATGCTTTCGTTTGAATCGTTTTATTTAAATCCAAAATAGAAACAAGAAACCCCTAAAATCAAAAATTCCCAAATTGTTTTCACTTGTTGTCTCGCTCGATGAAACTCTATTCTCAGGGATGAGTTCAAATTCGGAGGACTCATGTGTGAATACGTTCGGAATTAGAGGCTTTCCGACGAAGTGTGTGCGGTTTGGAGTCGACCATCTTCACCTACCAAACGAAGACGGATCCGGGCAGACCTTTTCTTCAGGTGTCCGACAAGAAGACGAGTAAGAATTTGATGGAGTTAGTTGTAATTTTCGTTGATTAATAAGATATTTTCTTGTATTGATACAGTATTTGATGTTGTGTAAGATCATTTGTTCAAATGGGTTGAGGAAGCCGTATTTGAAGAAGTGGAAGATGCTAAACCTGAGTTTTACAAAGCAAAAGCAGACATTGAAGCAATGAAAGATGTTATTAGTGAATTGAAGGCAGAGGTGATGACTACGAAAATGGAAGTGAAGAGGTGTAAAGTGCTTTTGAAGGTTTGTGTAGGACTGATTTTCTTGACCATGTTGGTGCCTGTTGTGATGATGTTCGGCAAAGCTAAGGTGGGAAGAAATGTTATCAGTTACTAGTTGAAGCTGAGGATTAGAACTTCTGAGCTTTGTATTGATAAGTTGTGTATTTTTGTGTTTCTTAATTTGTGTTTTCACTGACATTGTGTTAAATCCTTGTTTGAAGAAAATGATGTTAGCTTTCTTGCTTCAAACTAGTTTATAATGTGGCACCAAACATACAATAGCAACAGAGTCTTCTTGATTCAAATATCCCCATAATACATCACAAGAGCAAAAAAAGCAACAAAGTCTTCTTAACATCACTAAAGCAACAAAAGTGTTTCTAACATCACAAAAGCAACAAATGTGTTTTAACATCACAAAAGCAACAAGCCAAAAGATTGTTTTAACAAGCAACTCACGAAAGCAACAATAACAAAGCAAGTTTTAAAGGTGACAGCTCAGGAAAACCAACTGCTCCACCCACCACTTGGATTGCGTCGAAGTTGAGCAAATTCTTCCCACGGTGAGCTTTGGTTATGAGATTGAGCTTGTGAGCCTTGTGGGACTTCCCATGTAGAGGCTTGTGAGCCTTGGGAGGCTTGTGGGACTTCCCATGTAGAGCTTTGATTGAATGAGAACTGAGATTCCTGAAATTGAAGTCCTTGCAATTTCATAAAACAATGAGTTAAACAATTTCATTAAGTGATTAAACAAAAGTCAACCGGATGATCTACCTGGTCTTTCTTCGGTCTGCCTGCTGGTTTCCTTGCTGGCTCAGTCACAAAATCATTTTTGCAAGTTTTCTTATTATGACATGCCTGTTTGCAGTTGGAACAAGTGATAACTCAATTCATCCGGTCTAGCTTGGTCTCATCCTTCACCTTACTCTCTGTTTCAATCTTCCCCTTTAACCTATCATGGTTTTTTGGCCTTCTCGGATTACCTTTTCTCATAGGTGGTGGGAGAACACCTAATCTTCCAGTGACAGGCCACTCTAATATTCCATTAAGTGGTTTAATTCCATATCTATAGGTCTCTTGCCATGTGGTAGTTCGATAACATGGAGCAACAAAGTCAGAGAGGTATTTATCCATGGCAAGAATCACTTTAGCCGCGTGAATACATGGAATGCCATTCATCTGCCAACCTCTACACGCACATGTTTGCTTTTTTACGTTAACAACATATTTGTGTCCCTTGTACTTCACTTCAATATCTTCTCCTACAGCCCAGTGCATCTCACACTCCTTAGACTTCTTCTCTACTCTATCCAATTCACGCTGAGTTTTCTTGGTAAACTCAGTCATCAACGTACCAGCTAACTTAGCCCTCTCATAGTTTCTAGTCATGCATTGTTGCCTAATTTCTTCTAAGAGGTATATCGGAGGCTTCTTTCGAGAATTTCTTATGGTTTTATTAAAACACTCACAAAGATTATTCAGATTATCGTTACAAAATGATCCTAACCTGAAGAAGGCTCGTGACCAAGTTTCCGGGTTAGTTTTCAAGAGAGCATCATAAGCAAGATGATTATATTTCTTCAGTTCCTCCATGTTGTGCAGGTACACTTCGGTATAACTCCTTGCAATCCACCTTTTGCAATTCAAATCGATACCACCTTTCCTCCAATTCTCATAGATATGTCTGCAGCATTGTTTATGCTCAGCGTCGGGGAGAATTGTCTTGATTGCTTTCACCAACCCCGGCAAATTCATAAAACACATACATTAGAAGACCTGAATCAGTTAGTATTTAAACAACCAGAAACAATTGATTACCTTCTGTTTATCAGACAATATGGTATACTCTTTGCCAAGTCCTAATTCCAAATCCTTGGCCAGCTGTCTCATGAACCACTCCCAATTAGTGTTGTCTTCAATCTCCACTACTGCCCACGCAATTGGAACAATCTTGTTGTCTCTGTCTCTCCCCACTGCCCCAAGTAGTTGACCCTTTATATCCTACTTCAAGAACGCGCCATCTAGTCCGATAACAGGCGTACAAGTCCGTTTCCATGACAACTTCTGTGACTCGAAACACATGTACAAGCGGTCGAATCTTTGTTTACTTCCTACTGTAGGCCCTGGAATTGTCTCGATCTCAAAAGTAGAACCTGGATTTTGCTTCAAGACATCAGCTTGATAATCCCAAATTATGTCAAAGTGTTGTTCTTGTGTTCTCTTCCTCCCATTCATCAATTTCGCCTTAGCTTTGCTACAAGCACTACAAGAAAATTGAGCATTTATAGCGTCCGAAAAACGCTATAAAAAGTTTTTATAGCGTTTTAGAAAGCGCTCTATCTACGCCCGTTATAGTAGGTCGGACACTTTTTATAGCGTTTTTTTGTATGATATAATAGAGTTTCTTATTATAGCGTTTTATTTAGTGCTATTATAAAATGTAATAGCGCTTTTTAAATGTTGTGGTTTCTATATTTCTATTTTTGTATTGCTGTGATTTCTGTTTTTATTATAGCATTTAAATTTTGTAATGCTGTGATTTTTGTATTTTTTTTCTATTGAAACTTGCTTTGAATACTGATATCATGATAGAAAAAAGAACATAGTTATAAACATTAAGCACAAAACATCTTATAACAAGTTCAAACCAATTGTTATAACATTTTAGAACAAGTTCTTAGGGTAGTCAATCATCTAGAAGCCTAGTAATAATCTAGTAGGGTTTGGAAGGTTTTGGACATACTCATAAAACATGTCGCGAGTGACATCTTGACCTGTAGTGAGAAGACAGAGGGCACGTGTGGTAGCTGAAGCTCCCATCGTTCGCCTTTGGAGTTCAAAACTTCTCCAAGAGTTATGGCACGACCATCACCTAATTATCCAGCCCACATGCCAAACTGGTGTCCTCCATAGCATTGCGCGCTCTCCTTGTTCTATAAATACAATGGAAAACTAAGAGAAACATGCATTAGTCTCGACGAATAGCCTTGCCTCGTGAAGACTCTCCTTGTTCGTGTTTTGGGCGTTTCATTGGAGCGGAGTTGCGATCGCGTTTGTACTTTTGGATAGCTCTCCGGAACAGAGGATTCGTCCTTACCGGGGTCGGAAAATCGAGCAACAGCCTTGAGCTCCTCTTCGTCTTCTTCTTCTTGAACCCTAGATCTAGCTAATACGGAAGAGCAGAGAAGAGAGATGAAGAGCAAAAGAAAGAATGAAAAAAAATTTGGGGAACCCGGTTCTTTTTCGCTAAGTGCGGGAAATGAATTTTTTTTCCCCCTATACTTAACATAGCGTTTTATAAAAAACCAGTGCTATCAAAGCGTTACCAAGCTTAGAATCCGAAAAGTAAAACATAGCATATGCATGTTTAAAACGCTATCTAAAACCAAGGGTTATATCAAAGATAGCATAAACTTACAAAACGCTATCTTCTTGTGCTATCTTTTCGACATAATCTTGTAGTGAAGAATTTTCACTGACATTCATATGGTATTCTCTCGCTATTTCTGCAGCAATCTCTTTAGCAGTGATCTTCGGATTCAACCTAAGCCTCTCAGAAAATAGACTTGCAATAGCATACCTTTTTTAGAATGTTAGAATCTCCTATATTTCAATTTCAAACAAAAGCAGTTAGATCCTACAGAAAAACGAAACTCAAGTTCAAGTTGTTTACCTGTTTTCTCACGAGTGTGAATGCTAAAGTAGGTCTTGACCAGCAGCTTCATCTTACTCTTCTCGAATGCACAATAGTACAGTATTTGACCAAAATGAATTAGTACGGTCCGGAAGGGAAGAAAACCGACTATTGGACATCCTATCAAAATTAAACAGGCCCATGGCCCAAAGGCATGGTGGGGCATAGCTTCTTTCTTCGCTAGAGTTACGGAGTAAATAAATCATTTCATTTACTATCTTTTTTTTTTATCATCTGAATTATCTTGAAAGCTCATACCAAGCAGAGTCTTACAAGGATGATTTTAAGGAGCTTGGAAACAAACCAAAGCTCTAATACTACCCGCCCATTGCGAAGGTATACATTAACTAGACAAAACTAGCGCATACATTGCCAAATTGAACTATCCCGCGAGTACAATCCTTAGGAACCCATGCCACAAACACAAAAATAAAAGAACCGAGAAATGAACTAAACCGAGATTCACGCGTTTCAGGAGAACCGCGATACCTCAAAGCTTAAATCCACTCCCAACTTACAAAAAGACTATAGTCTGACTAGAAATCCGCCGACTAAGATCCAAGCGAAAATTCTCAACCCTGATTGATTAACTCATCTATTGTCTAGATGGAGAAATTGGTCCGAGATTGACAGTTAAAACACCGATACCTCAGAAGACCAAGCTTCTAACCAACAGACCTTAGAGCTGCGATACTACAAACCGGAGGAAGCTTAAAGACTGGTTTTACCCGTTCACTGAGATTTACGATTGAAACCACAAAGGCAAAGACAAAAAAACTCGGGAACCTAGATGCGGATGCGAAACAGAGGTCACACAGATATATTGACGAAAAGAGGGTGAAGAGACCGGGTATCAAGCACCGACGAAGGTTGTCCTCGTACCATACATACGAATACTTTAAAGAGACCAAGCACACGCCCACCGAATCGTTTAGCACCAAATCCGTAAGACAACCTCTGTAACGAACCAGCGAGCCCGCCGGAGAACACACGTAGTGTGGTATTAGATTGCACACGATCCACAAAAACTCCCCCATCTAGCACACCGTCCTCGAGCGGCCAGAGATAGAGAGTGAGGGCTTCGGAGCTTGCCTGACTATGCCGGCATCAGACAGACAGCTCGTGGTTGTCGAGGGTACGAGACTCTCGGATCCGAAGTAAAGACCGGTCTAGCTCCACCATCGTAGGGGAGATGATTGCAAAGAGAACCGAAAGAAGGAGCAGAGAGAAGGGAAGAGGTGGTTCATGGTCTTGAAGGACCCATCACCAAAGCCGGAAAAGGAGGGGAGACCGGAATGAACGCCAAAGGGGAAACACACCGCCATCCAGCCAGCTCCGATACACCTCACCTCACCGAATCCGACTCACCTCATTTACTATCTATTCTACGAATAAAATCTCAAATTTTATTTAATAGAATATGCTTCAAAGAAAGGGACTACAAGAAGCCAGACAAGTCGCTGCATCTTAAATAAAATATATATATATATATATATATATATACAAACCCAAGCCACAAAGTAGAGATTAAGATGTCTATGATGATTGTGAGATTAGAGGAGGGTTTTAGAAAATATTTGAAGGGTCAAGAGAGCCAATTCTTGATCATCGTCCGTCTAGGATTGTGGCTCCTGAGCAATTTCGATTTCTTCTTCAGTAGTATGTAGCAGCTCCTCTTACTCCTACTCCTGCAGCTGCTACAACCATAGTGGTAAACGGGTGTCATTTTGCCGGCAGCTGCTATAACCATAGTGAAAAAAAGTTTTTTATTTATTTTGAGGGGCCACTTACACGGAGGAGAGTCTCCCCGAGATCAATTGGCAGAAAAAGTCAGCTTCTAGGTAAAGAAAACAATTGGCTACTCCTTCAGTCATGGCTTCTTTATTCTACAGACATAGCAGGTGAGGTGAGAGATGAAAATAGTCATAGCTTAGAAGAGTGGCATTACCTTTATCCTGAAGCGATAAATAGTATCATTGACAGTGGAAGTATCATTTGGTGAAGATGATAGTTTGAAGGAATGATCCCTCCATTCGTCTACAATCTTTTTAAGAAGATCAACACTAGCTTCTATATTCTCCTTGTAGAGAATATCCCATTGCTTAAAGCAATCAACGTTTTTGGTCACAGAACAGAGAGCGATTGCTATAGCTTCCTTGGCTAGAACAGGATTGCCTGCAACAACAGTAATACATTAAAGACTCTTATGTGGAGAATAGGGAGAGGGAAAAAAAGGATTCAAAGTTTTCACCTTCTCCAGCTAATTTCAAGGAAAAAGTGAAAATCTGTTTCATTGCCTTGCTTCCTGGTGCAAGGGCTACTTCCTTCAACAAGGGATATATTGCCTCAAACCTCTTTGTTGCCTGTGATCAGAATGGAGAATGGCGTCAAAGGTTTTGTTTTGTTTATGTAATTTCAATTACTTACTACTTACCTCTACTCTAGCGGATGAAGCAGGGAATGTGAGCCGCACCAAGACCTCAAATGAACAAGGTGGAATCAGCCGCTTTCCCTCCCTAACAGCTTCATTTACAAGTATGGTCCAAGCCTCTGGATTCAACAAAATCCTTAAGTGCATAAACAAGATCAGGTGGTTGTTACATAATAATAGATATACACCAGAAACAAAAACAGGACTCACATTTCAACAAATCGCAGGATGAGATCCATTGACTGAGGGCTGTAGCAATTGTTACTACCGACTAGTGGCAGCAAGTAACGTGCCCATGAATACAATCCAGCAGATAAATCACCTTGGGAGGCCTGTCACAATTTTACAGGTGAAATACACAAATTTGGACACTATTGGTCCTAGTTCACATAAAAATATTATGACAGTAACCTGAGCCATCATCCAAACTATAACCGGAAGCTTGTCCTCTCCTTGATACGTAGGTCTCTCCATCATCATTGGCAAAAAAGTAATCAAAGCATCAGGCTTACTACGCAACACTATCGCTAATACAACAAATGTTGCCACCTACAAGTACAAAACAATGGAGTCAGTCAAACAAACTAGTTAACTGAATTTCACCATTCAATCACATGCGTTTTACAAATTTACCTTAGATTTGTTAGAATTAACTTGTGCAATTTTGACAACTCCTGGCCATTCAGTGAGAATGAGATCAGACGCCCACAGTACAAAGGCAACTAGTGTCTCAAACCGAAGTTTGTTGATAAAATCAACTGTTTTTTCGAAGACAGGTGTAGGAATCTGAGAAAACGGAACCTGTTTATTAAGCAAGATAATCATCAGCTTCAAGAATCTAACCATAGACTTTAGATGCACACAAAAAGTTCTCACGTCGATCAGCGTGGATAAAGGAGACTCCGTGAACATCTTGACCCATAGAAACGATACCTGGGGAAAAACTTTCCCATAGTAATCGACTAATATCAATATCTGCTTCCCCGGAATAGGCCAGTGATTGTCCTATTAACAAACAAACAACCTTAAAAATTTAATTCCTGGGTTATCGAATAAAACAAGCAGATTTAGCCTCGCATTCACTAACCACTACTTCGCAGAGGAAAGCCTCAAGCTCTGTAGGATCGATCTTCGCCGCAGCATCAGACAATGACCCTATCGCCTTTTTGGTTTCGGCCGCCGCACCATCACTGTTCAATCTCACCCTACGCAGAAATCTTATCATAGCAGTTTCCTCCGCCACAGCCTGTTGACAAACAAGGACAAAATTGAAATTTGATTTTGTGGGTTATCATCGATTATACAAATGGGTCGACCAGAATTTCACATACCTTTTCTGCGGCTAAAGTATCAAAAACCATGTCACGGGAGAGTGCCAGCAAGATCAGTTTGCAGGACTTGTCAGCTTCTTTGTAAAGAAAACAATTGGATACTCCTTCATGGATGGCTATAGCGTTCTACAGACATAGCAGGTGAGGTGAGAGATGAAAATAGTCATAGCTTAGAAGAGTGGCATTACCTTTATCCTGAAGCGATAAATAGTATCATTGACAGTGAGAGTATCATTAGGTAAACATGATAGTTTTAGGAAATGATTCGTCCATCCGTCTACAATCTTTTTAAGAAGATCAACACTAGCTTCTATATTCTCCTTGTAGAGAATACCCCATTGCTTAAAGCAATCAACGTTTTTGGTCACAGAACAGAGAGCGATTGCTATAGCTTCCTTGGCTAGAACAGGATTGCCTGCAACAACAGTAATACATTAAAGACTCTTATGTGGAGAATAGGGAGAGGGAAAAAAAGGATTCAAAGATTTCACCTTCTCCAGCTAATTTCAAGGAAAAAGTGAAAATCTGTTTCATTGCCTTGCTTCCTGGTGCAAGGGCTACTTCCTTCAACAAGGGATATATTGCCTCAAACCTCTTTGTTGCCTGTGATCAGAATGGAGAATGGCATCAGAGGTTTTGTTTTGTTTATGTAATTTCAATTACTTACTACTTACCTCTACTCTAGCGGATGAAGCAGGGAATGTGAGCCGCACCAAGACCTCAAATGAACAAGGTGGAATCAGCCGCTCTCCCTCCCTAACAGCTTCATTTACAAGTATGGTCGGAGCCTCTGGATTCGACAAAATCCTTAAGTGCATAAACATGATCAGGTGGTTGTTACATAATAGATATACACCAGAGGTGATCACAAGGGGAAAAAAAAAAAAAAAGAAGTTGGACTCACATCTCAACAAATCGCAGGATGAGATCCACTGACTGAGGGCTGTAGCACTTGTTATTACCGACTAGTGGTAACAAGTTATGCACCCATGAATACAAGGCAGCAGAGAAATCATCTTGGAAGGCCTGTCATCATTTTACAGTTCAAAAACTTTAACAAAACACAAATTTGGACACTATTGGTCCTAGTTCACATAAAAATATTATGACAGTAACCTGAGCCATCATCCAAACTATAACCGGAAGCTTGTCCTCTCCTTGATACCTAGGTCTGTCCCTCAGCATCCGCAAAAGAAAAGTCAAAGCATCAGGTTTACTACGCAAAACCATCGCTAATGCAACAAATGCTGCCACCTACAAGTACAAGACAATGGAGTTAGTCAAACAAAGGTAACTGAAAAACACACCATTCAATGACACAAAAATTGATGCCTACCTGAGGTTTGGAAGAAGCAGGTTGTGCACCTTTGGCATCTGCTTGATGTGCTGCCCAATCAATGAGAATGCGATCAAGCGCCCACATTACGAAATCAGAGTGTTTATCAGTTTGAAGTTGCTTGATCCAATCGGTTGATATTTCGTAGACAGATTTAGGAATATGAGTTAATGGAACCTGTTGTGTATCATGCACGCAATATATCAGCTTTCTTGAACACTTATTAAGGATTTGACAATATCACAAAAAAACGTTAAAGAAAGGGCTCACATCGGACAAAGGAGATTCCTTGAACACGTTCAACCATTGTAATGATACTTGGGTAAATTCTTCCTCAAGGTAACAGTAAAATCTCCATAAACCAAAATCCGGCACATCCTGATAACAAACAAGGACAAAACTGAAATTCGATTTTGTGGGCTATCGATTAAACAAATGGATTGAGCAGAATTTCACATACGTTTCTTCCGGCGAGGAAAGCCGCAAGATCTGAGAGATCGATCTTTTCCGCAGCTTTGGACAAACACACTTCTTTCGCATCCATATCAGTTTCCTCCGTCACAGCGACAAAATTGAAATTTGATTTTGTGGTTATCACCTTTTCTTCGGCAAGGAAAGTGATAGCAACGAGCTATCTGAGTACGAGAGAGAATGATGAGATGAGAAGAGAAAGATGAAAAGAAATAAGATGAGAGAGAGGCTTGAGATAAGAAAAACTAAGGAAACCCTAAGCAGCCTGCGAGCTCACACATATGATAAAAAAATTTCCCCTTATTAGAACTCTCTTCTTCTACTAGAGGCTTTCATTCGTTCATAAGATATTTTGGTTGATATGATAAAAAAATTCCAAAAATCATAAAAAAATTACCAAAGAATTCATAGTTTCAAAAAAAATCTTACAGGAGATTCGAGAAAGGTAAAACAAAAGGAGGCGAAGAAGAGAGAAGATGTGAATGAAGAAGAAGAAGAAGAAGGAGATTGGTTTAGTTCGATGATTAATAATTATTAATCTGTAATTATCCTTTAATTGGTTTGGTAGCCATGCAATGGGAGAATTGCTGGTTTACCCTTCTGGGTTGAAGCCAATTCATTTGTACCCTTCTCTATTCTCTCTACCCTTCTTTAGTAAAGGAGTTGCTGTACTGACGATTTTGCCCTTCCTTAAGTTGCAGTATTTTAAATAATAAAATAAAAACCAACACCCAATCAGAATTGTTTATTTCGTAGCCAATAGGAATGTATTTTTCTGAATCTCAACCAATGAGAATTGAGTATTTCACTTTCCCTTTTGTATCTAAAAACAAAATCAATCTGTTGTAACGGATCGGGATTTCATATCTGAAAGCAAAGAAATCAAATTCTTTACCGTCGTTATCATCAATCCGTTAGGGCTCAGTTATCTTTGATCTTCAATTATCACATTCATTAACGTCGTCGGAGGAGGTCGAAAATCCATCCATTGGAGCTCAACTCGTCGTCGTCGTCTTTGCATTCATCTCAGGTGAAGTTCTCGGATTTGTCTTTGCCTTTGGGTTTAAGCTGAAATCGTCATTGGGTTTGCTCCGATTCTATCGTTAGTTATGGGTTTGCTTTGATTTGTCTCAATTAGTGTTGAATTAGTGGTGTCTTGTAATTTTGTGAATGATGGGTTTGCTCCGATTTGAGTTAATTTGAACTTAATGAATTAGTTAAGAGTGGACTATTTGTTATTGGACGATTTGTTATTAGTAAACGATTTGGGGCTAGTTGATTTTGATATTGCTTCTTGTTGTGAAAGTTAATATTGATTAAAATTGGTTTTCATTCTTTTGTAGGGTACGATGAGTAGTAGCCATTGCACAATAATACATTTTGAGTATGGTGGACATTATGATAAGAGAGAAGGTCACGTAGAATGGATTTCAAGAGAGGATGAATATCAGACTTTAGTCTTTAGAACACATGTGGAGGAGGTAACTTATTCTTTGTTAGTGGAGAGTATAAGGAAGAAGATTCATTTGGATAAAGATGAAACAGTTAAATTGAGTTACTTTCCAATGGTCTTGAGGAAAAAACCGTCATATATTTATGATGATGATGGTGTTTATGGTTATTTGATGGAAATGAGTAAAGAGCTATGTAGGAATGTTTTGTATGTGGAGGTTAATAGAGATGATAGAGGAAATCAGTGGGGAGAAGAATTTTCAAGAGTAGAACGAGAAAAGGAAAGTGAATTTGGTGGAAATAATGATGCGATGCTTTCTGATGATGAGATTGGTGATGATGAGATGGTTTCCAATGGGAGAGATAAGGTTAATGAAGGTATTATGACTGTATACGTTGAGCCATTAGTTAATGATGATGGTGATGCAGCCACTGGTGGAAATCAGGTGGATGTGGAGGAATTAGGTGGTTTAGGTGAAGGAGAAACTCAGGTGGTTGTGGAGAAATCTAGTGGTGAAGGAGGAAGTCAAGGAGGAAGTCAAGGAGGTAAGGAATGGGATGATGGTATTAGTATGAAGGTAGGAGATGAATTTGAAAGTAAAAGAGCACTTCAGGATATGCTTGAAAGGGCTGCACATACGAATTGTTTTGGGTATGTTACGAAGAAGTCGGATACAGTGTTGTTTGTGGCAAAATGTAGTGAAGTTAAGAATGGTTGTAAGTGGCGTCTAAGAGTTGCAAGGGATGGGGAATCAGATCGTTTCTCGGTTAGAACTTACCGAAAGATACATACGTGTTCTCGGTCTGATACAAGTACAAGCAGAAACAAAAAGAAGGCTTCAACACGTTTAGTTGCTAGTGTTGTGCATGAAGATTATCCAGGAAAATTTGAGACACCGAAACCAAAAATTCTCATGGATTTGGTTCAAGGAAGACTTGGGGTAAGACCTTCATACACTACAGCATGGAGAGGGAAAAGACAAGCGGTTTATGATGTTAGGGGAAGTCCGGAGAGCAGTTTCAGTTTGTTATTTTCCTATTTGTACATGCTAGAGCAAGTTAATCCGGGCACAGTTACAAAGGTGCAAGTAGACAAGAAAACCAACTCCTTTAAGTATCTTTTCTTTGCTTTGGGTGCTTGCATAGAAGGGTTTAAGGCGATGAGGAAAGTGTTGATGGTTGATGCAACTTTTCTAAAGTCTAAGTACGGTGGAACTCTTCTTGTTGCAACAGCTCAGGATCCAGACCGCCATCACTATCCCATTGCCTTTGTTGTGGTTGATGGTGAGAAAGATGAGAGTTGGATGTGGTTTTTCAGAACCTTGAAAACCATAGTACCTGATGATGATGAATTGGTGTTTATGTCGGATAGAAATCAGAGCCTCATCAAGACAGTGAAAGTACTATACCCGAAGGCTCATCATGGGTATTGTATCTTTCATCTGTCGCAAAATGTGAGAAATAAAGTATCTTATATGAAGAAAGATGTAGTTGCAAATACATTTCGGGAGTGCGCCCATGCGTATACAGTTGCTGAGTTTGAGAAAATGTATGACGCTTTCTCGTCACGATACCCAGCTGCACGGCAATATCTAGATGATAGTGTAGCTGTGCACAAATGGGCAAGGTGTTGTTTTCCTGGTGAGAAGTACAATATAGACACCACTAACTCAGCTGAGTCTATTAATGCTGTGTTTAGAGATGCAAGGAAGTACGCCTTGCTACCATTGATTGACGCGATTGTTGAGAAAGTATCAGAGTGGTTTAACAAACATAGACAAGAGGCTGATGCAATTCCGGCTGGTCAGATGTTGGTTCCTGTAGTGGACGACATAATCGATGAACGCATTGATAATGCAACAAAGCTTCCGGTGACGGAGCTAAACAGTCTCGATCTTGAGTTTAGTGTCACAGGTAAAGATGGTAAGAAGTATTTGGTGAACTTGGAAAAAAGAAGTTGTAGCTGCAAGCGATTTGACATTGATAGATATCCTTGTGAGCATGGTATTGCGGCAGCTGTGAATGACAAAAAGAAGACCTTCAAGTTATGTGAGTTGTGCGCCAAATATTTTATGGTGCGAGAATGGTCATTAGCATACAAAAGGACCATCTACTTAGTGCCACATCAGTCTCAGTGGAAGATTCCGGATGGTATAAAAGCAAATTCTTTGCTACCTCCACCATATACACCAAAATCAGGAAGGCGGAAAGAGAAAAGGTACACGTCAACGGGAGAACATGGTTGTAACAAGAAGAAGAAGCAGAAGAAAAGTTCTTTGTTTGATTTTCTTAATGGTGATGATAATCGTACAATCTGATCCGGAGAAGAATTTAATATGTTTTGGATTTTGTGTTTTTTTTTTGGATTTCATGACAATCTCCGTTCTGTTTTATGTACTTTGTGTTATGACAAGTAGAATGTTGTTTTACGTAATCTCTATGCGCCAAATGTTTTTAACTTGAAGTTTATATTTTTATAAGGTTTAAAACCGAATAATATAGCCGAATAAGGTTTAAAACCGAATAATCTCTATACTTTGTGTTATGACAAGTAGAATGTTGTTTTACGTAATCCTCATAATCGCCAAATGTTTTTCCTTAATACTTATGTTTTGTGTAACATGTAAGAATGTGCAATAGAATTTTTAAAAAATTAAAAAATGTTAAGTTAACAAAAGATAAGTTATAAGAAAAGGTATAGACTTATAAGGATAATTTTGGTGTGGGATTGACATTTAGTTGTTTTTTGAGCAAAATGTGTGATAAGACTAATATTTTCATATGAAACTATTGAGAATCTTAAAATATATAGAATAATGGTATGTCCAACTATGATAATTCAATTAATAATGTTGTACAACTGGTTAAACAAAAAAACCTTGAAAGTACAACTACGGCATATCTTGTACAACTAAAATCTTGGTACAACTATAGTACATATATTACAATAAAATACTAATATAACTAACACATGTGTCTCATTTGGCGGCGCCACATCACTAGGTTCCAAGAAAAACAATAAAAACGTGTATAATAACTTATACCATGGTTTTGGCGGAAACTTTTTACAATTGAAAACTTTTTAAATTTTAAAAATGAAAGAAAACAAAAAATGTTTCTTTATTCCTTTGTTTGTGTTCTCGGGGACACAACTTATTTTCATCTCCGAAACTAGGATTTTCAGGCGATTTTCAGGTGATTTTCATCTCTTCTCAATCTATTCTGGGTTTTCAATTTTGGGGTTAGATTTTGGGTTTTCCACTTGAGATTTCGATTTAAACTCTGAGATTTCACTTGTCGATTTTGGATTTTGGATCTTGGATTTTGGGTTCTGATTTGGGAATCTCCACTTATAGATCTAGGGTTTCGATTTGGGGATTTTCACTTGGTCTTGGGTTCCGATTTGAGAATTTTCTCTTGTAGATCTAGGGTTTCGATTTGGGGATTTTCTCTTGTAGATCTAGGGTTTGGATTTGGGGATTTTCACTTGGTCTTGGGTTCCGATTTGAGAATTTTCACTTGGTCTTGGATTTTTTCAATTTGGGGATTTTCACTTGGTCTTGGGTTGAGATTAATTTAGGGGTTTTCCATTTTGTGTAGGAAATGGGGAGGACATTCAGTTACAGTTGGAGTGGTTCTTCATCTGGGGCCGCAGCTAGCGTCCCTAGCAAGTGTCGAGAAGGTATTTCAGAATATGGCTTCCCGCCAAGTCGGTGTTGTTGTGGTGGATTAATGACTATGTGTGCGAGCCGGAAATTTCACACAGTTGAATTTGTGAAGATTCGTCGAAAAAGAGCTTCTTTAGGGTTTCAAACACTAGAAAAGATGTCGAGTCCGAGTTCTTATTAAACTTTGAGAGCTGTTCTTGAGTGAATAGTTCGTTTGTATTAGTCTCTGTAAAATTTTTCTATCCCCTCATTTATGAGGGGGTACACACTTATTTATAGGGAAAAACAGTCGGTTTGAACAGTAATTAAACTCTCTAATGGGCCTTTCATGAGCCTTTCCTTAATGGACTTCGATCACTGGGCCTGTTAATCGTATACTTTAGTCGTTTTAGGTTTATCGATTCTTCTAGGGGGAAATATGACCCCTACAGTTAGCCCCCCAGTTCAACAGTTTTAATTAAAAAAGTTTTGAAGTAAGGGTGTCCAAGTGAAGAATCGATTCCCGTTTGACCGTAAGTACGTTGATGGCGATGTTGCCGAGCCCAGGTATCCAATTCGGCGAGCTGACCGAGATGATGTTATCAGTAATTGACCTTGAACTTGCGAGGTTGCGAGCCGTTTTATTGAAAGGGCTGCGAGTCCATTTGTTGAGGGAAGTAGCGAATCCGCGAGCTCAATTGATGACGAAAAATGGTGAATTCGCGAACACAGTTGATGAGAATTAGCGAACCCGCGAGCTGTTTTGGCGAAGAGAGCTGCGAATCGCGAGTCGTTTTGATGAAGTAAACTGCGAGTCGCGAGTTGATTTGATGAAGTGAACTGCGAGTCGCGAGTTGATTTGATGAATTAAACTGCAAGTCGCGAGTTGATTTGATGAATTAAACTGCGAGTCGCGAGTTGATCTGATGAAGTAAACTGTGAGGCGCGAGTTGATTTGATGATGGGAGACGATTGGACGACAATTGCTGGTCCCGGCACGCGCCGTAAAATTCTACGAAGACCGCGAGTTGCTCTGAAGAAAAGAGCTGAGTTGCGAGCTCGCGAGCTCGCGAGGTTGGCGTAATTTCTGAAAATCGGTCTTCGAAGTCGCAAATTAGATTAAAGGTGATCTCGCGGGGTCGCGGAATCGAAAATGCGGGGCCACGACTTGGTGCAAAATCTTCTTGGATCCATAATTTTATGGGCTCAGACTCCTCGGCCCACTTTGAGATGAGGCCCACCTCGAAACTTGTTCCAAAACGCGTCTATATAAAGAGGGAGGTCTCTCAGATCTCTCATAACTTTCATTTCTCCAAAAACAGGTACTCATCTCTCTCCCTTCTCTCTCGTTTTTCCTTCTTTCTATAAATTTTTGCTGTCCCATCACTTCGCCACCGCCGTTTTCTTCATCATCGCCGCCGTATATTTTTTGAGAGGAAAATCGAAAAATCACCTCTCGATCCGAAAAAATTATGTCGACGACAAGTTCGAGTGTTTCTGCCGAGCTGTTCGATAAGGTAGGATCGATCTGGGAGTATCCCCAGAATAGCGAGTCGCCATCTGACGCGAGTTCGAGCTGTGGTCGATACCGTAGTTCTGACGAGGCGAGTACTTCCGGTCAGGAGGAGCGAGTCCGAGGTAACTCTCCCCTCGCCGACTTGTTCTCCTATCCCATCCCCGTCTCAAGGCGAAGTCGCGAGACGAGGGAGAACGTTTCGCCGATGCGAACCCAAAGAGAGGATCTTCAAGAGGGAGTCGGAACCTCGCGTCCTTCCCAGATTGGCGAGGCCCTTGTTATCGACGAGCCGAGGTTGGTCATCAAAATTCCACAACTTCGCGACGAGTCGCTTAGTCCCGCCGAGCCTCCTTTCCAAGTGAAGGTTGAAGAGTGCAACTGGGACTATAATCCTCTCATCGAAGCAGAACGATTGGGAGCCTGGATTGGGTCCGAAATTCCTATAGTCAAGAAAAAGAAGTCGAGGCGAAAACAACGCCCGCCTCCGGGCTCCTCTTGGTGCGATGAGGATTCCCTGAACGTCCTTCGCCTAGAATGTGGAATTCCCGATGCTGTCGAGATGATCGTGCCCACTCCCGAGCAGCGAGAAGAAGACCCACCCGCCGGCACATTCACCGTGTATGAATGTTGGTTTAGGGGTTGCTATCTTACGCTTCCTATTCCTGCGACGATTCTTCGGTTTACGTGGGTTCATAGAATTGCGCTTGCGCAGATCAATACGAGAGGAGTTCGTCAACTAGTCGGACTTCTGACGCGAGCTGCCGAGTGTCACGAGTCGATTGGGGTTCGTCATCTGACTCACTTCCTCGAATTCCGCAAAAACACCGACGAGGGTGGCAAGAAAACGTATAACCTGGCGAGCCGACCCCTGTACAAGATTATCGGCGACTTCCCGAATAAAGACCATAATTGGAGAAAATTCGTTTTCTTTATTCCAATAACTGTCGAGTCTGTCGAAGAGATACGGCTGGCGGTCGCGAAGTGGGGAACACTTGGTAGATTTTCTAAAAATTACCGCGCGAATTGTCTTTTTACGTTTTATTCTAACTTGTTGTGAATTTGTCTTTTCAGTTCCCAGACTGCTACTCTCTACTATCCCCGGACTTGACGACCTGTTTGAAAAGCTTAAGGAGCGAAAGTGTCTTTGGAATCGTCACTTCCACCTCCAAAGAGTTATTCGGGCTCGCGAATCTGCGGTTGGCGACGTGGAAGACGAATTTTATAAAAGCGATTCCGACGACCTCGACATAATGCCTCATCAACCTACTGTACGCGACATCGCCAAGAGGAAAGCTGCGAAGAAAGCCAAGAGAAAAGTCGACCCGAACGCCGCTACTTCTGTTGCCGACACTTCTGAGCGAAGTGTAGGTAAAGTAGACACTCCTGCCACAAAGGATGGCGAAGCTGCAACCGTAGAGGCGAGTGGTGCTCTAGTCGTCATGCCCTCGCAACCAATCATCATCGGTGACGAGCCCATCGAGTCCACCGAGCACATCGAGTCTGAGCACCAGCTGACTCGAAAACGAAAACACACTGCCTCTGAAAAAGGTAAGGGCAAAGCCGCAGATTCAAAGAAGTCTCGCCGCGACCCCTTGGCTCCACTGCATTCGCGACCTGTCGAACTCTACGATGATCCTTCTGCAGCGGCCGCCTTGATGGCTACGATCGCGTATCCCGGCGATAACTACGTTGTTCTGGAGAAGCTGGTAAAAAGTGAACTCTACCGGGAGTTTGCGTCTCGCCAAACCAAGGTAAGTTCATAATTTCATTACTTGTTCTGCTTCGCTCCTTTTCTCATACTTCATTTCTTCTGCAGACACTCGCACATTTTAACAGGATGGTCGTATCATATGATCATGCTGCGAGGTCAAGGCAGGCCTTTATTGACGAGGCCAGGGTGAAAGAAAAAGCTGAGAAGAAGAAAGTCGCAGCCGACATGAATGCATTAGTCAAAGAGCGCGACTGCTACAAGAAGAATGCTGACGACCTGGGAGTGCATCTTCAGAGGGTTGGTCTTGAGAAGAAGGCAGCATATGAGAAGGTTGCCGAGCTGGAGGCAGAGTTGTCAGCTCTGAAATCGACTTGCGAGAGAGACCTCGAGGCGGCTGTCTCATCTGCGAGGAAAACCGCGGCTGCCAAGGTTCAAGCCCAGCTGAATCGAGCTCTCGCGTTGTTCGGCCGAATGATGAAGAAGCCAATGAAGAACATGTACTACCTCGCGCAAGCGGATGCCAATCTTCAACTTCTCGATGACATGGAAGCCACTAATGCCGAGGAGCCTTTCGATCCTAAAGCGGAGCGTGCTCTTCTCCTCGAGACCAGAGAAAGGCTGAGTGCTGCCTATGATGTCTTCGACGAGATCACCGGCGAGTTGAGGAAGACACTAGGTATGAATTACGTGGTTCCTGTTAACATAAGGGATATAGTTGTTTCTCCGCAAATCGAGACTGTGGCTAAGTCTATTGGTGTTAATGTAGCTTCCGGATCCAACGATGGTTCCTTGGGTTTACGCTTGCGAGAGACTAGCGCCGAGCTGAATGAGGGCGAGTCGGGCGAGTTGGACGAGATTAACGAGGCTGCTAATCCTGACCAAGCTGCAACAGCTGAAGCTCGCGAGGTGGATCTTTCTGGGCAAGATCCAAAGATTAGCGAGGTTGCGGGTTCGGCTGGTATCGACGTTCCGACCGAAGACCAAGACTAAAGTAGGCGAGCTGGTCGTCTTCTCTAGATTTATGCTTTTAGGTTTTATGTTTTTCGTTTTGCCAAGGTTTTTAAGACTTTTTTCTTTTATCGTTTCGTTGCCTGGATGGCTTTATCCAACTTGTGACATTTTATTCGCCTGGTTGGTCGAAACGAAGTTCGAATGAATGTTTTTAGAGCAAATTTTAGTTTCGGACGAGTTCCATAGAACCTCAGATCCGATTGTTTTTGCCGATTTTGACCAGTGTTTAAGTTATAACTGGGTTTTTGCGAGACGGACGTTCTGGTTTACAGGCATATCCCACTGAATATATCTGCTCCAAGAACGAACTCTGAATTTGTATAGCGCGCTTTATCCTTGATGGATGTATATAGATAGACTTACGTACCCTTTAGAAGGGATCAAGTCGCCCCGTAGTTGAAGTCAAGTGACTTAGTACTTTTAACAGTAGTACTTTTTAAGATGTCGCGCATTCTAGGAGTGCGGGATCATTTCGCCTTGCATGTTGGCGAGTTCGTAGACGCCTGGTCGAACTACCTTTGTGACCTGGTAAGGTCCTTCCCAGTGAGCGCTGAGTTTGCCGGCGTTAAGTTCGGCCGTATTCTGGAATACTTCGCGAAGGACGAGGTCTCCTTCGTAAAAACGTCGAACTCGCACCTTAGAGTTATAATATTTCGATGCAGAAATTTGATATTCGGTCATCTTGATGAGAGCTCGATCGCGTCTTTCGTTGATGAGGTCGAGCTCGTCGAGCATGAGGAGATGATTCAAACCTTCTTGTTCTCGGAGTAAACGTCGGCGAACTCCTGGAAAATGGACTTCGGGAGGAATCACGCATTCTGTTCTGTAGACGAGGACAAATGGAGTCTCGCCCGTAGCGCGACGAGGTGTGGTCCGATAAGACCACAAAACACCCTCGAGTTCATCTGCCCAACGGCCCTTCTTTGAATCGATTCGAGTCTTTAACCCGTGAATAAGCATCTTGTTCGACGCCTCTGCCTGGCCGTTTCCATGTGGGGTGCGAGGCGCGGACTTGCTGACCCTGATCTTCCACTTGTCGCAGAAAAGGTCAAATCGCTTGGAAATAAATTGCGACCCGTTGTCATTTACGATTTCGTAGGGAACGCCGTGTCGGCAAATGATATTCTTCCAAATGAAGTTTTCGACCTGCTTATCCTTGATTGATCCAAATGCTTCCGCTTCAATCCACTTGGAAAAATAATCGGTTAATACCAAAAGGTATCATTTCTGCCGAGACGGGTGAAGTGGTCCGACAATGTCCATTGCCCACCTCATGAACGGATAAGGCGAAGTGACCGAACTCAAAAATTCCGCGGGTTGTCGAATGAATGGGCCATGACGTTGGCATTTCTCGCACTTTGCCGCGAACAACTCGCAGTCTTTTATCATCGTTGGCCAAAAATAACCGTGTCTTTTTATTCGGATGGCGAGTGAGCGACCACCTGAATGGTTACCACATGATCCGCCATGTACTTCGTGCATTATCTGGCGAGCTGCTTCTCCTTCGACGCAGACGAGGAGTGGTCCGGATAGTCGCCACTTAAAAATGTTTCCATCTAGCAGAAGAAAACGTGATGCCTGCGCTTTTAGCTTGCGAGCTGCCCACTTATCCGCTGGGACGTCGTTGTCGGCAAGATATCCGCGAATGCTATCCATCCACTTTGTGTCGCACCCATAGATCGTGGTAGCATCGTCTATGATATCTTTAACTTCGTGCAACGGTGGCGGTTCCTCGTTACATGGGTAATCGTCTTCTGGCAATTCTTCGAGTTTTTCGGGGAGGAAACCTCGGGCGAAAGCTGCGTTATGTGGATCGAGCTCGTTGGTTGATCCCATCACATCTGTTGTCTCGTCTGCCACGATTGCGCCGGGTTTGTCGATGTCCATCGGATCTGGCGCCAGGCGAGTAAGCGGGTCGTTGCTTACACTTGTTTTTTGTTTCGCGGCCAGAGATCTTGTCAACACGTTGACGTCTTTTGTGACTGTGATACTCGGCTTTTCGATGAACTCGACCGGGATGATTCTTTGCAGCGCTTGATCTGGCTGTGCCGACGATCCAAGTGATGCGAGGGCATCAGCTTGCGAGTTCTCTGACCTTGGGATCCTTGTCAGGGTAAAAATCTCAAATTCCGCCGCTAAGGTCTTGACGAGGGCGAGGTATGCTTCCATGCGGTCGTCTTTTGTTGCGTATTCGCCGTTAAATTGATTCACGACGAGCTGGGAGTCGCAGAAAGCTTCTACCTTCGACATTTGAAGTGCTTTGGCCAATCTGAGACCTGCGAGCAAGGCTTCGTATTCCGCCTCATTGTTTGACGCTCTGAAACCAAGGCGAAATGACTGCTCCATCGATTCTCTGTCTTGAGATGACAGTCGGACGCCTACACCTGCTCCATGTTTAGATGACGAGCCGTCTACGTGCAATTGCCAAACTTGGGATGAATCTTCGTTCCCCAACACGGCCGTCGCCTCTGGCAGTTCGATTAAAAAGTCGGCCAACACTTGGGCTTTGATCGTCGTTCTACTGCGATATTCGATGTCGAATTCGCTTAATTTAATTGCCCACTTAGCGAGTCGCCCGGATTGAGTTGGGCTGTGGAGGACAGCTCGCAGAGGAAATGTACTTAGCACAACGATCGAATGTGATTGAAAATAAGGTCGAAGCTTGCGAGCTGATGTGATAACTGCGAGTGCCAACTTCTCCGTCAAAGGGTACCATGTTTCTGCATCAGTTAACGACTTACTGATATAGAAAACAGGCTTTTGCTCGGTGCCGTCTTCGCGAATTAGAACACCACTTACTGCCGACATGGAAACCGCGATATAGAGATAGAGTGGTTTGCCAGAAATCGGCTTTGTCAGGACGGGCGGAGTCGCGAGATATCGTTTTAGCTCCTGGAAGGCGGCTTCGCACTTCTCTGTCCATTCGAACGCCTGCCGTGTCGTAGAAAGGCAAACACTTGTCGGTAGATCGCGAGATGAACCTATTCAATGCCGCCACTCTACCAGTTAGCCGCTGGACTTTTCTTTTTGTCTTAGGCGAGGCCATTTGGATGAGCGCATGGATCTGCTTTGGGTTCGCCTCGATTCCGCGACGAGTTACCATATAGCCGAGGAACTCGCCCGAAGTTACGCCGAATCGGCACTTGGCCGGATTTAGCTTCATGTTGTACTTGTTTAGTAGTGCGAAGCATTCTGCGAGATGACCGACATGATCCTCCTCTTCGAGCGATTTGACAAGCATGTCGTCTATATACACCTCAATCGTCTTGCCGAGGAGATCCGCAAACATCCTGTTGACCAACCGTTGATAAGTAGCACCAGCGTTCTTAAGGCCGAAAGGCATGACTTTGAAGGACGTTTTGTCGCGATCGCCAGGATGCATAAAGATCTGATTGTAACCCGAAAACACATCCATGAATGACAAGAGTTTGTTCCCGGAGGTAGCCTCGACGAGTCGGTCGATATGCGGAAGAGGGAAACTGTCTTTCGGACATGCCTTGTTCAAATCCGTGAAATCCACGCAGACTCGCCATTTGGGTTTGCGAGCCAATCCGGATATCTTACTTCAGAAATCGAACCGGCCTGCAGTAGTTTGTCGACTTCGTCGTTTACTTCTTGAGCCCGATCCGAGCCGAGGCGTCTTCTCTTTTGTTTCACAGGTTTGAAGGTCGTGTCGACGTTTAGCTCACGACTGATGATACCAATATCGATGCCGGGCATGTCTTCGGCAGCCCACGCGAAAGTTTCGACATTCTTCTTAAGGAAATTTACGAGGTCGAGCTTGATTGCTTCGTCTAGAGTCGCGCCTATCTTCATGCGTTTTTCTAGGAACTCATCGACGAGGCAAACTGAAACGACCGGTTCGCAGGTCGGGCCCGCTCCTTCCTCTTCACGGGATTCCGCGATCTGTAGTTCCTACAAAAGGTCGGAGATCTCTTTGATGGGTTCCCTATCGGTTTTGATCTTTTTCTGCGGCTCATTCGGAATCGGTGCCGTCGCTTGACTCCTTAGCTTATGCGCCGTCATGAAGCAGGACCGCGACGCCGCCTGGCTTCCTCTGATTGTTCTGATCCCGTTGCTGGTTGGAAACCTAAGGCAGAGGTGATATGTTGACGCGACGGCGCACATCGAATTGAGCCAAGGGGTTCCCATGATAACATTGTAAATCGCCGGGTTGTCAGATACCGCGAATTCTACCTCCTTGGCTACCCCTTGTGCAGAGACTGGGAGCCGAATCGTTCCGAGAGTCATTGTCGTCTCGCCATTGAATCCTGTCAAAGGCTTAGGGTGACACTGGATTTGGGCGAGATCGATTTCCATGCGTTTGAGACCGTCCACGAAGATGACATCCACTATGCTTCCAGTGTCAATTAGGATGCGACCCGTATCCCAATCCGCGATAGAGAGTCGGATGACAAGCGGGTCGTTGTGGGGTTTGTCAATGTCATCAACCTCACGCTCTTCAAATTGGATGACATCGTTTGGGAAACTGGATGGGTTCGGCTTGTTCGCCCCTATCTCGGCTCGTCTTTGATAACTTTGATTGACGAGATCGTGTTCGAGCAATAGCGCGAGCCGCCCATGATCATATTGCAAACCTTTTGCTTCGAGCCACCTTTGCCATCGTCGTTTCGTCCGCCGAAGCGAGCTTCGTTGTCGTTCCGCCTGTCTCGCTTATTATTTTGGTTATGGCCCCCAGGTGGACTGCCTTCTGCTGCATCGCCGAACTGTTCGAGTTGAAAGTCGTCGACACTTATATTTCCTCTGAGCTCGCCTGAAGCCAGCTTGGCCGCGAGTCGCATTCCTAGAACTCGGCAATTAGCCGTTGAATGTCCGGCCATTTTGTGTAAGTCGCAATATGCCGACTCATCGTACTGCGAGTTCCTTGTCCATGTATTGCCGTTAGTACGGCCTGGAGTACCACTGCTGCGGCTCGCCCTCTAGCTCGCCCGTAGCCGGGCGAGTCCACTTGATAGTTATGGGCGCCTTTAAAGCCTCCTTCGTGCTTTACGAAGTCGCCTTGTTTCTTCTTTCCTGCCGCGGGGACTGCCTGTGAGCTGGGAAGTTTGGCTTTCCCATACCTCTGGCCCAAGATTCTGGTCTCATCTTCACTCCTTGCGAAACCAGTAGCGCGATGGAGCGCATCCTGAATAGAGGAGGGCTCGTTGATTGTTATTTCCATTCGGAAATCCGAGTTGTACCACAGGGCCTTACGCAGCGCAGACTGGTCGTCGACCCCTTTCACTTGAGTAAGCATTGCTTTGAAGCGTTCAATGAACACTCCCAAGGGTTCACTGGCTCCCTGCGACATCGTATAAAGATCTGCCTCCGACGATCTTCGCTTGATCAGAATGGCGTATTGTTTTAAGAACGCTTCAGATAGCTGCGCGAAGCTATCGATCAAATTCTTCTGCATGCCCGTAAACCAATAGAGAGATTCCCCTTTGAGGTGCTCTACGAAGAGGAGGCAGTAGCCCGTGTCCCTTTCTTCGAGTCGGAAGTTGGCTCGTCCCATCGCGATAGAGAATGCTCTGATGTGCTCTGTGGGATCGCCCTTTCCATCGTAAATAGGGACCCTGATCTTCCCCGGATCGGAGAGACGCGCTTTCGTTATTCGCTCCGTAAAGGGAGTAGTGCGGGCTTCTTCAAGGACACGGTCGAGATCTGGTGCCTTGCTGGTTGCGCGATGCACCTGTGATCGCATCTCTTTGAGGTCAAGGGCATTCTGTTGCATGATGGCCTTGAGCTCGTCCATCTCCCTCTGGTGTGAAGTAACGGCTCTGCGATGGGTCGGGGCCTCGGCCTTTTCCATCCAGCGCATGTCCTCCGCGAATTCGCCCTCGTCCCGGACTTGGGCGCGACTGTTAGGTCGGCTGGGTCGCGTGGTTCCAAAGTCGCGCTCTTCTGGATCATCCGCGACCTCGACATTGTCGTCGGCCGCACCCGCGACGGGGACGACTCCATGTCTGAGAGGCATTGGCGTGTGGTCTTCGCGAGCCCCGCGGCCTGAAGGCGATGCCGCCGGGGTGAAGCTGAGAGTAGTCGGAGTGATGCGAAGCGCGGCACGTTGAGGAAGTCCGTGAGGCTGACGAGCTGTCGACAAGGCTTTGATTTCTGCGGACAAGCTGCTATTGATGGTCTCTTGTTTTTCAGAATTCTTGAGCAGCTGCTCGAGCATTGTCTTGAGCTGATCGAAAGCTCGCGGTGTGGTCGGCTCGGCCGAGTTGGTATTGACGATTGCCTGGTTTCCTGTTGGGGCGGATCCATCCGCTTCTTCCGAGGCGGACTGGTTGCTTGGGTTAGCTTGCCCTTCCAAAGTCGGCTCCCTCGGGTTCGAGCCGCCGTCTGTCGCTGGAGTTTGCTGGTTCGTTATTGACATCTTGCGAACTGGTCGAAGTGTTTGTTTCGTGTATGAAGCTAGTGTTGCGAGTGCCCCCTCCTTCTAGCGCCAAACTGTGCGAGCCGGAAATTTCACATAGTTGAATTTGTGAAGATTCGTCGAAAAAGAGCTTCTTTAGGGTTTCAAACACTAGAAAAGATGTCGAGTCCGAGTTCTTATTAAACTTTGAGAGCTGTTCTTGAGTGAATAGTTCGTTTGTATTAGTCTCTGTAAAATTTTTCTATCCCCTCATTTATGAGGGGGTACACACTTATTTATAGGGAAAAACAGTCGGTTTGAACAGTAATTAAACTCTCTAATGGGCCTTTCCTTAATGGACTTCGATCACTGGGCCTGTTAATCGTATACTTTAGTCGTTTTAGGTTTATCGATTCTTCTAGGGGGAAATATGACCCCTACACTATGCAGACTTCCCGCACTGAGTACAACCCCGGAAGGAAGTTCTTCGTTTGTAAGAACAATGATGTAAGTGTATTTTGTATCTTATGTTTTATCTTTGTGTCTTTGTAATCTTCTAACATTATTTTTTCTATCTAGGATGGAGGTGCTCACATCTGGAAGTGGTGGGATGATGCAGTCATGGAGGAATTCAAAAGCGCAGTTCATGAGGCGAATGATAAGATTCGCAACATTCGAGTGTTTGGGGCGAAAGCATCTGATGATGGGGAATTCGCAGCGATGCAGAAACGCTTAATGGAGTACGAGTCGAAGCTGCAAGAAATGGAGTTGCTACTAACAAAGGGAGGTGTGAAAGATTGGGTGCTCAAGTGTCTTCTTTGTGTAGGAATCTTTGTTGTATCCACTACAATCTTCTGTTTCTACAAGTAATTTAGCAATGCTCAAGGGATTTGTAATATTCTATCCTACTCTGGTTATGTAATATTTTCAGAAATATTTTAACAACTTTGTAATAACTTGATATTTTAGTTTAATTTCCTAATGACTTGATATTTGGATTAGTCTAATCTCGTTATTACTTGGATTCCTTAAATATAAGGTTTTTAAAGGTAATTATAAGATTTATTAATGGTTTTTAAAGGTAATTATAAGGTTTTTAAAGTATATGATAAGATTTTAAAGTATATGATAAGGTTTTAAAGTTGATTATAAGAGTTTTTAAAGGTAATTATAAGAATTTTTAAAGTATATGACAAGGTTTTAAAGTTGATTATAAGGTTTTTTTTAAAGTATATGACAAGGTTTTAAAGTTGATTATAAGGTATTACTTGTATGATTTGCTCTTAGTTGTACTATTTGTTCTTAGTTGTACCATTTGTTCTTAGTTGTACCATTTGTTCGTAGTTGTACCTGTTTCAGTTTTTGGCAATTAAAACCACCATCAAAACAATTCTTTCACAACCAGTGCTAATCCAAAACAAACTACAAAATACATCATCAAAGTTTTAACATGCTGCCTATTTTGTCTCGTAAGGAGACAGCTTGAAACGGGAAGGCTTTTTAATCCTTTTCTTCTTGCTAGATAACACCTTCATTCGCACACCATCTACTCTTACCACAACACTTGGAGTACGCGTCACATTGTCACCATCAGTTCCATCATCACCCTCACTTTCTTCTTCACCTTCAGCCTCTGATTCACCTCCTTTATCACTTTCACCCTGACCTTCTTCCTCCTCCATCACAACATCTTTGTTACTTGGTTCTACTTCTTTTTCAGTAGCCTTGGTAGTTGGTTTTTCCAAGCTATCTTCCATAACAACATCTTCAGTTTGAGTTTGACCACCTCCTTCAGTCTCTAATTCAGTTTGTTGTGTCTGGACATCCTCCATAACAACATTATGTTGTGTTTGTTGTTGTTGTGCTTCAGTCAAATCACAACCAAAATCCATATTGAGCCAGTAATCCTCAGCCATATCAAGGACACTCTTCTCTGTATTCTGAGCATTCTTCACACTATTCTCTGTATTGTGAGCATTCTTCACAAATTCTTCAACCGCTTTGATCCTTGTATCATGTGAGGTAAGCTTATCTTCTATGTTCTTTAACCCATCCTTTAGTTCTTTTCCCAAGGTCTTCACACTCTCCATAATGTCTGCCAGTCCAGCCATCGGCTCTGATGGAAGAGGATCCGATGGAGGAGGATCCGATGGAAGAGGATCCGATGAAGGCGCACCTTCATTTTCCTCAGCCACCTCTTCTACTTTTCGAGCATCCACATCTGAATTGAGCATCTCCTCCCAGCATACAGACCTGTTTTTAGCTAAACACTTTCTCCACCTATCAACAATTGGATCATATGTGTCTGTCTCATCATCGGATTCATCCATGACCTTTTGCAACAAAGCTTCTTCCATCTCAGATGTATGCAACATACTTTCAATATCCTGTACAATATACACATAATTAATGAACAACAATCTAAAAATGACTATGAAACAAACCAAGGTACTGTCTTTTACCTTTGTTGATCCAAGGGCCTCATTTATGACAGACAACGGAAAACCTTTTAGAGAATACGATTTGAACTTCATCTTACACATTCTTGGACATTCACTCCAATCACCTCTAACATCTACTCTAAAGTTTCTTTTTAGATCTGGAATTGCCTCAAATGCCAAAAGCTACAAATATTGATACCAATGCCAACATTAGAGGACTAATTAAAACACAATCAATAAAATTTGATAAAGTTTAGTCTACAATTACCTCCAAAGGGATGCAGAAACTAGGAAAGCTCCATGTTGGTTTACCAACCCCACCAAAATGATCTACCATATGGAATAGATCTTCCATGTTCTTTTCAAATGTAAGACGCCCCCATGGAAATGTCTTACACAATTCCAGATCATCTACAACTCTTTGAAAGAAAGGCTCTACCTCTGTTGCCTTCTTACCAGTCTTAGACTAGCCAATCAAGACACACCCTAAGAAGTAAAGTACAACCATTTTCAGTCTATCTCCACAAGCCCCCATATTCAGCAATTTCTCTTCAACACATTTGATGGTCACTACTGTCCCCTCTTCGAAATTCCTTTCCACAAACTCCATACTGCCGCAAGAATTTGCATAATTTTCAGGCAGTCTATGGCAGTCTAATCCAGAGATAAGAGCATGTTCTCTTAAAGAATAACGGATGGGAGTTCCATTAACAACAAACCAACATTCTTTGGACTTATCAGTACGAGCCATGTGAAGAATTAACATCCACATTGCAGTTACCTTATGGTTTGCCTCCTTAAACATGTGGAAGAAGTGCTTAAATTGAGAGTGCTCGTGAAACCACCTCTTCTCATCTTCTAGAAGTACACCGTCTATAGTATCAACCGCCTCTTTTATAAAACACCTTATTGAAATCTTACATAACTTGGTATACTCGCTGGGATTAAAGTACATCTCCAATGGTCGAATAGGTTCAATTACCTCTTCTGCTTCCTCCAATACTGGCTCCCCTCTTTCTACTGGCTCCCCTCTTTCTACTTCTGCTTCCTCCATTACTAGCTCTCCTCTTTCCTCCTCTGATTCCTCTTCTAATTCTTCCCCCGATTCGCTCTCGGAATCCTCCCCGGATTCGTTGCTCTCTTCGTCTCTATTCCTCTTTTCCTCTCTACTCTTGGGTCCTCGAAATTTGATTTTGCGACACCAGTGAAAATTGGACATCGCATAGCCGCCTGTTTTGTACGAGCCATTTTCTCAAAATGCTGAGAATGAATTAATTTTATGGAGTCGAAGAAGGAGAAGAGAAAGAACAAACTTTTTTTTGTTTCTCTGTGTTCGAATTTTTTGATTTCAAGAAGGAAAAGAGAAAGAACACTAAAACCTAAGTGTTGAATCCAATTAGATCTGAGATTCGGATTTATTTGGGTGGGTTTCGGGTTTGGGCGGATTGACCCGTTTCAGATCTGAATATATGAAGGGTCGTTTCGTCTTTTACCTTCTTTTTCATTTAAAACAAAATAAAAACAAAATCAATTTTTAATGAGAGGGTAAACCAGCAATTGGTTCAACCCAGAAGGGTAAACCAGCAATTGATCCCCATGCAATGAACCAATGGTTACCAACTTTTTCAGAAAATAAAATAAATTGGGTAATTTTTCCTAACCACGTAAATGAACCAAACCAAAACAAAACTCTAAAGGAACCAAAATTGTACTGTATTTTAACATTTTGAACCATCCGTTTCGATTATCCACATCTCTATCCATTTAATTTCACAATTTCCCCTCCACAAAATCTTTTTTTCCTTCAGTTTAACTAATTAATTTTAAAATTATGAAAATCTGGTTTATAGTAGATAACCAACCACATGAATAAGTTTCTGATTTAAACCGGAATAAACCGGATTTGCATTGAACACTCTTCTTCTTCGTCTCTCTCTCTCTCTCTCAATCAGATTCGAGTGAATCGATGGAGTTTGGATCCAGACGAATCTACACGGCGATGCCGTCAAAGCTCCGATCTTCACCTCTTCCACGAATTCTACTCCTTTCTCTTCTCTTACTCATCTTCTATTCAATAATCCCTCTCAACCGTCCGATCACTACATCCCTCGTCTCTCCTCCGCCGTGCGATCTCTTCTCCGGCCGATGGGTTTTCAAACCGGAAACTCCGAAACCGGTTTACGACGAGACTTGCCCATTTCACAGAAACGCTTGGAATTGCTTAAAGAACAAGAGATCAAACATGGATGTTATCAATTCGTGGAGATGGGTACCCGATGAATGCGGGTTGAGTCGAATTGACCCGGTTCGATTTCTAGGGTTGATGAGGAATAAGAACATTGGTTTCGTTGGAGATTCGTTGAACGAGAATTTCGTAGTTTCGTTCTTGTGTATACTTAGAGTAGCTGATCCAAGTGCTGTGAAATGGAAGAAGAAAAAAGCTTGGCGTGGTGCTTATTTCCCTATGTTCAATGTCACTGTTGCTTATCACAGAGCTGTTCTTCTTGCCAAATATCAGTAAGAATTCTTTAAGAATCCAATTCTTGGTTAAAAAACAGATAATTTTAGGATCTTGGGTTAGGATTGCTAAGTTATAGGCTTGTTAGGTGGTTTTGTAGATGTTGAGAGTCTTACGAGGAATTTTCGATTCGTTTCTTTAGCTGTGAATGCCGTTTACGCTCTAGATCGAATCTACGTTTCATGAACCTGTTTATGTTAGAGATGGGACTTGAAAGTAGAATGGATGTGAATTTTTATCAGCCTTATGTTCTTCTAAACTGATATGTTAAAGGTGGCAGCCGAGAACTTCTGCAGAAGCTAATCAAGACGGTGTGAAAGGAACGTATCGAGTAGACGTCGATGTTCCTGCAGATGAGTGGATTAACGTCACTAGCTTTTACGATGTTCTCATTTTTAACTCTGGCCATTGGTAAATAATTACATCTTTCTCTTTTGTTTTCTCTATGCTTACGACGTTGTGGAGAAGTTATTCAGAGTATTTGGGTTTTTTTCGGTTTAGGTGGGGTTACGATAAGTTTCCGAAAGAGACACCTCTGGTCTTCTATCGAAAGGGAAAGCCGATAAATCCCCCTCGTGATATAATGCAAGGATTTGAAGTAGTTCTTCAACATATGGTTTCTTATATCCAACGAGAAGTCCCAACAAAGACCCTTAAGTTCTGGCGCTTACAATCACCGAGGCATTTTTATGGCGGTGACTGGAACCAGAACGGAAGTTGTTTGCTCGATAAACCACTCGACAAAAACCAGGTACGCTATATCGAGCAAGTCATTGCTTCTTCTCTGGATTCTCTTAATAAAATGTGATGGTGATGCTAAGACCTAGACAGCTTGACTTGTGGTTAGATCCCAGGAACAACGGAGTGAACAAAGAAGCAAGAACGATTAACAGAATCATCACGAACGAGTTGCAAACCACGACAGAGATCAAGCTACTCGATTTAACCCATCTAAGCATCTAAGCGAATTCAGAGCAGACGCTCATCCTGCTATCTGGTTAGGGAAACAGGACGCTGTCACAATATGGGGACAAGACTGTATGCATTGGTGCCTACCCGGTGTCCCCGACACATGGGTCGATATCTTAGCTCAACTCATTCTCACTAACTTAAAAACTCAGTGAAGACAATCAAGAACAGAGTCTTGCTTTGGGCATTGTAAAGCTCAAATACATAAAAGTAACCACCTTTGGTTTTAAATTGTGTAAATGATTCATCTTTTGATAAAATTTTTTGTAGGATTTTCACAAAACACAAAAATTTTAACTTGTATTATGGTAACTTTATATTAAAAAGTTAATAAATTTCTAATTGGAAGCTCAAATGTGTTGAAAGGTTCCACCTTTGGATTATGAAGGCTCGACCTTTTGGACTATTTGCTAAATATTACGATTTGGGTGAGAGAGAGAGAGATGTCTCTGAGATTACTTCATCTTCTTCCTCAAAACACTTCCTTTAATCGCAAAATTCAATAACACTGGATTTGAAATAGAAAATTTAAAAAATCATAGATTGAATAACAATGGATTGTGTTTGGATTTAAACTCTATTAAAATCCATCATTGAATAACACCACCGCAGAGAATTTAGAATCCACCCACTTGAATTCTATCAAAACTTTAAATCTAGGGGATAATAAAACATACAGAATTGACTTTAAAACATTGATCCAAGAACACCTCCTTAATTAAAACAACCAAAATATCTTATGAACGAATGAAAGCCTCTAGTAGAAGAAGAGAGTTCTAATAAGGCAAATCCGAGAACTTCACCTGAGATAAATGCAAAGACGACGACGAGGAGTTGAGCTCCAATGGATGGATTTTCGACCTCCTCCGACGACGTTAATGAATGTGATAATTGAAGATCAAAGATAACTGAGCCCTAACGGATTGATGATAACGACGGTAAAGAATTTGATTTCTTTGCTTTCAGATATGAAATCCCGATCCGTTACAACGGATTGATTTTGTTTTTAGATACAAAAGGGAAAGTGAAATACTCAATTCTCATTGGTTGAGATTTAGAAAAATACATTCCTATTGGCTACGAAATAAACAATTCTGATTGGGTGTTGGTTTTTATTTTATTATTTAAAATACTGCAACTTAAGGAAGGGCAAAATCGTCAGTACAGCAACTCCTTTACTAAAGAAGGGTAGAGAGAATAGAGAAGGGTACAAATGAATTGGCTTCAACCCAGAAGGGTAAACCAGCAATTCTCCCATTGCATGGCTACCAAACCAATTAAAGGATAAGTACAGATTAATAATTATTAATCATCGAACTAAACCAATCTCCTTCTTCTTCTTCTTCTTCTTCTTCTTCATTCACATCTTCTCTCTTCTTCGCCTCCTTTTGTTTTACCTTTCTCGAATCTCCTGTAAGATTTTTTTTGAAACTATGAATTCTTTGGTAATTTTTTTATGATTTTTGGAATTTTTTTATCATATCAACCAAAATATCTTATGAACGAATGAAAGCCTCTAGTAGAAGAAGAGAGTTCTAATAAGGGGAAATTTTTTTATCATATGTGTGAGCTCGCAGGCTGCTTAGGGTTTCCTTAGTTTTTCTTATCTCAAGCCTCTCTCTCATCTTATTTCTTTTCATCTTTCTCTTCTCATCTCATCATTCTCTCTCGTACTCAGATAGCTCGTTGCTATCACTTTCCTTGCCGAAGAAAAGGTGATAACCACAAAATCAAATTTCAATTTTGTCGCTGTGACGGAGGAAACTGATATGGATGCGAAAGAAGTGTGTTTGTCCAAAGCTGCGGAAAAGATCGATCTCTCAGATCTTGCGGCTTTCCTCGCCGGAAGAAACGTATGTGAAATTCTGCTCAATCCATTTGTTTAATCGATAGCCCACAAAATCGAATTTCAGTTTTGTCCTTGTTTGTTATCAGGATGTGCCGGATTTTGGTTTATGGAGATTTTACTGTTACCTTGAGGAAGAATTTACCCAAGTATCATTACAATGGTTGAACGTGTTCAAGGAATCTCCTTTGTCCGATGTGAGCCCTTTCTTTAACGTTTTTTTGTGATATTGTCAAATCCTTAATAAGTGTTCAAGAAAGCTGATATATTGCGTGCATGATACACAACAGGTTCCATTAACTCATATTCCTAAATCTGTCTACGAAATATCAACCGATTGGATCAAGCAACTTCAAACTGATAAACACTCTGATTTCGTAATGTGGGCGCTTGATCGCATTCTCATTGATTGGGCAGCACATCAAGCAGATGCCAAAGGTGCACAACCTGCTTCTTCCAAACCTCAGGTAGGCATCAATTTTTGTGTCATTGAATGGTGTGTTTTTCAGTTACCTTTGTTTGACTAACTCCATTGTCTTGTACTTGTAGGTGGCAGCATTTGTTGCATTAGCGATGGTTTTGCGTAGTAAACCTGATGCTTTGACTTTTCTTTTGCGGATGCTGAGGGACAGACCTAGGTATCAAGGAGAGGACAAGCTTCCGGTTATAGTTTGGATGATGGCTCAGGTTACTGTCATAATATTTTTATGTGAACTAGGACCAATAGTGTCCAAATTTGTGTTTTGTTAAAGTTTTTGAACTGTAAAATGATGACAGGCCTTCCAAGATGATTTCTCTGCTGCCTTGTATTCATGGGTGCATAACTTGTTACCACTAGTCGGTAATAACAAGTGCTACAGCCCTCAGTCAGTGGATCTCATCCTGCGATTTGTTGAGATGTGAGTCCAACTTCTTTTTTTTTTTTTTTCCCCTTGTGATCACCTCTGGTGTATATCTATTATGTAACAACCACCTGATCATGTTTATGCACTTAAGGATTTTGTCGAATCCAGAGGCTCCGACCATACTTGTAAATGAAGCTGTTAGGGAGGGAGAGCGGCTGATTCCACCTTGTTCATTTGAGGTCTTGGTGCGGCTCACATTCCCTGCTTCATCCGCTAGAGTAGAGGTAAGTAGTAAGTAATTGAAATTACATAAACAAAACAAAACCTCTGATGCCATTCTCCATTCTGATCACAGGCAACAAAGAGGTTTGAGGCAATATATCCCTTGTTGAAGGAAGTAGCCCTTGCACCAGGAAGCAAGGCAATGAAACAGATTTTCACTTTTTCCTTGAAATTAGCTGGAGAAGGTGAAATCTTTGAATCCTTTTTTTCCCTCTCCCTATTCTCCACATAAGAGTCTTTAATGTATTACTGTTGTTGCAGGCAATCCTGTTCTAGCCAAGGAAGCTATAGCAATCGCTCTCTGTTCTGTGACCAAAAACGTTGATTGCTTTAAGCAATGGGGTATTCTCTACAAGGAGAATATAGAAGCTAGTGTTGATCTTCTTAAAAAGATTGTAGACGGATGGACGAATCATTTCCTAAAACTATCATGTTTACCTAATGATACTCTCACTGTCAATGATACTATTTATCGCTTCAGGATAAAGGTAATGCCACTCTTCTAAGCTATGACTATTTTCATCTCTCACCTCACCTGCTATGTCTGTAGAACGCTATAGCCATCCATGAAGGAGTATCCAATTGTTTTCTTTACAAAGAAGCTGACAAGTCCTGCAAACTGATCTTGCTGGCACTCTCCCGTGACATGGTTTTTGATACTTTAGCCGCAGAAAAGGTATGTGAAATTCTGGTCGACCCATTTGTATAATCGATGATAACCCACAAAATCAAATTTCAATTTTGTCCTTGTTTGTCAACAGGCTGTGGCGGAGGAAACTGCTATGATAAGATTTCTGCGTAGGGTGAGATTGAACAGTGATGGTGCGGCGGCCGAAACCAAAAAGGCGATAGGGTCATTGTCTGATGCTGCGGCGAAGATCGATCCTACAGAGCTTGAGGCTTTCCTCTGCGAAGTAGTGGTTAGTGAATGCGAGGCTAAATCTGCTTGTTTTATTCGATAACCCAGGAATTAAATTTTTAAGGTTGTTTGTTTGTTAATAGGACAATCACTGGCCTATTCCGGGGAAGCAGATATTGATATTAGTCGATTACTATGGGAAAGTTTTTCCCCAGGTATCGTTTCTATGGGTCAAGATGTTCACGGAGTCTCCTTTATCCACGCTGATCGACGTGAGAACTTTTTGTGTGCATCTAAAGTCTATGGTTAGATTCTTGAAGCTGATGATTATCTTGCTTAATAAACAGGTTCCGTTTTCTCAGATTCCTACACCTGTCTTCGAAAAAACAGTTGATTTTATCAACAAACTTCGGTTTGAGACACTAGTTGCCTTTGTACTGTGGGCGTCTGATCTCATTCTCACTGAATGGCCAGGAGTTGTCAAAATTGCACAAGTTAATTCTAACAAATCTAAGGTAAATTTGTAAAACGCATGTGATTGAATGGTGAAATTCAGTTAACTAGTTTGTTTGACTGACTCCATTGTTTTGTACTTGTAGGTGGCAACATTTGTTGTATTAGCGATAGTGTTGCGTAGTAAGCCTGATGCTTTGATTACTTTTTTGCCAATGATGATGGAGAGACCTACGTATCAAGGAGAGGACAAGCTTCCGGTTATAGTTTGGATGATGGCTCAGGTTACTGTCATAATATTTTTATGTGAACTAGGACCAATAGTGTCCAAATTTGTGTATTTCACCTGTAAAATTGTGACAGGCCTCCCAAGGTGATTTATCTGCTGGATTGTATTCATGGGCACGTTACTTGCTGCCACTAGTCGGTAGTAACAATTGCTACAGCCCTCAGTCAATGGATCTCATCCTGCGATTTGTTGAAATGTGAGTCCTGTTTTTGTTTCTGGTGTATATCTATTATTATGTAACAACCACCTGATCTTGTTTATGCACTTAAGGATTTTGTTGAATCCAGAGGCTTGGACCATACTTGTAAATGAAGCTGTTAGGGAGGGAAAGCGGCTGATTCCACCTTGTTCATTTGAGGTCTTGGTGCGGCTCACATTCCCTGCTTCATCCGCTAGAGTAGAGGTAAGTAGTAAGTAATTGAAATTACATAAACAAAACAAAACCTTTGACGCCATTCTCCATTCTGATCACAGGCAACAAAGAGGTTTGAGGCAATATATCCCTTGTTGAAGGAAGTAGCCCTTGCACCAGGAAGCAAGGCAATGAAACAGATTTTCACTTTTTCCTTGAAATTAGCTGGAGAAGGTGAAAACTTTGAATCCTTTTTTTCCCTCTCCCTATTCTCCACATAAGAGTCTTTAATGTATTACTGTTGTTGCAGGCAATCCTGTTCTAGCCAAGGAAGCTATAGCAATCGCTCTCTGTTCTGTGACCAAAAACGTTGATTGCTTTAAGCAATGGGATATTCTCTACAAGGAGAATATAGAAGCTAGTGTTGATCTTCTTAAAAAGATTGTAGACGAATGGAGGGATCATTCCTTCAAACTATCATCTTCACCAAATGATACTTCCACTGTCAATGATACTATTTATCGCTTCAGGATAAAGGTAATGCCACTCTTCTAAGCTATGACTATTTTCATCTCTCACCTCACCTGCTATGTCTGTAGAATAAAGAAGCCATGACTGAAGGAGTAGCCAATTGTTTTCTTTACCTAGAAGCTGACTTTTTCTGCCAATTGATCTCGGGGAGACTCTCCTCCGTGTAAGTGGCCCCTCAAAATAAATAAAAAACTTTTTTTCACTATGGTTATAGCAGCTGCCGGCAAAATGACACCCGTTTACCACTATGGTTGTAGCAGCTGCAGGAGGAGTAGGAGTAAGAGGAGCTGCTACATACTACTGAAGAAGAAATCGAAATTGCTCAGGAGCCACAATCCTAGACGGACGATGATCAAGAATTGGCTCTCTTGACCCTTCAAATATTTTCTAAAACCCTCCTCTAATCTCACAATCATCATAGACATCTTAATCTCTACTTTGTGGCTTGGGTTTGTATATATATATATATATATTTTATTTAAGATGCAGCGACTTGTCTGGCTTCTTGTAGTCCCTTTCTTTGAAGCATATTCTATTAAATAAAATTTGAGATTTTATTCGTAGAATAGATAGTAAATGAGGTGAGTCGGATTCGGTGAGGTGAGGTGTATCGGAGCTGGCTGGGTGGCGGTGTGTTTCCCCTTTGGCGTTCATTCCGGTCTCCCCTCCTTTTCCGGCTTTGGTGATGGGTCCTTCAAGACCATGAACCACCTCTTCCCTTCTCTCTGCTCCTTCCTTCGGTTCTCTTTGCAATCATCTCCCCTACGATGGTGGAGCTAGACCGGTCTTTACTTCGGATCCGAGAGTCTCGTACCCTCGACAACCACGAGCTGTCTGTCTGATGCCGGCATAGTCAGGCAAGCTCCGAAGCCCTCACTCTCTATCTCTGGCCGCTCGAGGACGGTGTGCTAGATGGGGGAGTTTTTGTGGATCGTGTGCAATCTAATACCACACTACGTGTGTTCTCCGGCGGGCTCGCTGGTTCGTTACAGAGGTTGTCTTACGGATTTGGTGCTAAACGATTCGGTGGGCGTGTGCTTGGTCTCTTCAAAGTATTCGTATGTATGGTACGAGGACAACCTTCGTCGGTGCTTGATACCCGGTCTCTTCACCCTCTTTTCGTCAATATATCTGTGTGACCTCTGTTTCGCATCCGCATCTAGGTTCCCGAGTTTTTTTGTCTCTGCCTTTGTGGTTTCAATCGTAAATCTCAGTGAACGGGTAAAACCAGTCTTTAAGCTTCCTCCGGTTTGTAGTATCGCAGCTCTAAGGTCTGTTGGTTAGAAGCTTGGTCTTCTGAGGTATCGGTGTTTTAACTGTCAATCTCGGACCAATTTCTCCATCTAGACAATAGATGAGTTAATCAATCAGGGTTGAGAATTTTCGCTTGGATCTTAGTCGGCGGATTTCTAGTCAGACTATAGTCTTTTTGTAAGTTGGGAGTGGATTTAAGCTTTGAGGTATCGCGGTTCTCCTGAAACGCGTGAATCTCGGTTTAGTTCATTTCTCGGTTCTTTTATTTTTGTGTTTGTGGCATGGGTTCCTAAGGATTGTACTCGCGGGATAGCTCAATTTGGCAATGTATGCGCTAGTTTTGTCTAGTTAATGTATACCTTCGCAATGGGCGGGTAGTATTAGAGCTTTGGTTTGTTTCCAAGCTCCTTAAAATCATCCTTGTAAGACTCTGCTCGGTATGAGCTTTCAATATAATTCAGATGATAAAAAAAAAGATAGTAAATGAAATGATTTATTTACTCCGTAACTCTAGCGAAGAAAGAAGCTATGCCCCACCATGCCTTTGGGCCATGGGCCTGTTTAATTTTGATAGGATGTCCAATAGTCGGTTTTCTTCCCTTCCGGACCGTACTAATTCATTTTGGTCAAATACTGTACTATTGTGCATTCGAGAAGAGTAAGATGAAGCTGCTGGTCAAGACCTACTTTAGCATTCACACTCGTGAGAAAACAGGTAAACAACTTGAACTTGAGTTTCGTTTTTCTGTAGGATCTAACTGCTTTTGTTTGAAATTGAAATATAGGAGATTCTAACATTCTAAAAAAGGTATGCTATTGCAAGTCTATTTTCTGAGAGGCTTAGGTTGAATCCGAAGATCACTGCTAAAGAGATTGCTGCAGAAATAGCGAGAGAATACCATATGAATGTCAGTGAAAATTCTTCACTACAAGATTATGTCGAAAAGATAGCACAAGAAGATAGCGTTTTGTAAGTTTATGCTATCTTTGATATAACCCTTGGTTTTAGATAGCGTTTTAAACATGCATATGCTATGTTTTACTTTTCGGATTCTAAGCTTGGTAACGCTTTGATAGCACTGGTTTTTTATAAAACGCTATGTTAAGTATAGGGGGAAAAAAATTCATTTCCCGCACTTAGCGAAAAAGAACCGGGTTCCCCAAATTTTTTTTCATTCTGTCTTTTGTTCTTCATCTCTCTTCTCTGCTCTTCCGTATTAGCTAGATCTAGGGTTCAAGAAGAAGAAGACGAAGAGGAGCTCAAGGCTGTTGCTCGATTTTCCGACCCCGGTAAGGACGAATCCTCTGTTCCGGAGAGCTATCCAAAAGTACAAACGCGATCGCAACTCCGCTCCAATGAAACGCCCAAAACACGAACAAGGAGAGTCTTCACGAGGCAAGGCTATTCGTCGAGACTAATGCATGTTTCTCTTAGTTTTCCATTGTATTTATAGAACAAGGAGAGCCTTATGCGCAATGCTATGGAGGACACCAGTTTGGCATGTGGGCTGGATAATTAGGTGATGGTCGTGCCATAACTCTTGGAGAAGTTTTGAACTCCAAAGGCGAACGATGGGAGCTTCAGCTACCACACATGCCCTCTGTCTTCTCACTATAGGTCAAGATGTCACTCGCGACATGTTTTATGAGTATGTCCAAAACCTTGCAAACCCTACTAGATTATTACTAGGCTTCTAGATGATTGACTACCCTAAGAACTTGTTCTAAAATGTTATAACAATTTGTTTGAACTTGTTATAAGATGTTTTGTGCTTAATGTTTATAACTATGTTCTTTTTTCTATCATGATATCAGTATTCAAAGCAAGTTTCAATAGAAAAAAAATACAAAAAATCACAGCATTACAAAATTTAAATGCTGTAATAAAAACAGAAATCACAGCATTACAAAAATAGAAATATAGAAACCACAGCATTTAAAAAGCGCTATTAAACATTTTATAATAGCACTAAATAAAACGCTATAATAAGAAACTCTATTATATCATACAAAAAAAACGCTATAAAAAGTGTCCGACCTACTATAACGGGCGTAGATAGAGCGCTTTCTAAAACGCTATAAAAACTTTTTATAGCGTTTTTCGGACGCTATAAATGCTCAATTTTCTTGTAGTGCTTGTAGCAAAGCTAAGGCGAAATTGATGAATGGGAGGAAGAGAACACAAGAACAACACTTTGACATAATTTGGGATTATCAAGCTGATGTCTTGAAGCAAAATCCAGGTTCTACTTTTGAGATCGAGACGATTCCAGGGCCTACAGTAGGAAGTAAACAAAGATTCGACCGCTTGTACATGTGTTTCAAGTCACAGAAGTTGTCATGGAAACGGACTTGTACGCCTGTTATCGGACTAGATGGCGCGTTCTTGAAGTAGGATATAAAGGGTCAACTACTTGGGGCAGTGGGGAGAGACAGAGACAACAAGATTGTTCCAATTGCGTGGGCAGTAGTGGAGATTTAAGACAACACTAATTGGGACTGGTTCATGAGACAGCTAGCCAAGGATTTGGAATTAGGACTTGGCAAAGAGTATACCATATTGTCTGATAAACAGAAGGTAATCAATTGTTTCTGGTTGTTTAAATACTAACTGATTCAGGTCTTCTAATGTATGTGTTTTATGAATTTGCCGGGGTTGGTGAAAGCAATCAAGACAATTCTCCCCGACGCTGAGCATAAACAATGCTGCAGACATATCTATGAGAATTAGAGGAAAGGTGGTATCGATTTGAATTGCAAAAGGTGGATTGCAAGGAGTTATACCGAAGTGTACCTGCACAACATGGAGGAATTGAAGAAATATAATCATCTTGCTTATGATGCTCTCTTGAAAACTAACCCGGAAACTTGGTCACGAGCCTTCTTCAGGTTAGGATCATTTTGTAACGATAATCTGAATAATCTTTGCGAGTGTTTTAATAAAACCATAAGAAATTCTCGAAAGAAGCCTCCGATATACCTCTTAGAAGAAATTAGGCAACAATGCATGACTAGAAACTATGAGAGGGCTAAGTTAGCTGGTACGTTGATGACTGAGTTTACCAAGAAAACTCAGCGTGAATTGGATAGAGTAGAGAAGAAGTCTAAGGAGTGTGAGATGCACTGGGCTGTAGGAGAAGATATTGAAGTGAAGTACAAGGGACACAAATATGTTGTTAACGTAAAAAAGCAAACATGTGCGTGTAGAGGTTGGCAGATGAATGGCATTCCATGTATTCACGCGGCTAAAGTGATTCATGCCATGGATAAATACCTCTCTGACTTTGTTGCTCCATGTTATCGAACTACCACATGGCAAGAGACCTATAGATATGGAATTAAACCACTTAATGGAATATTAGAGTGGCCTGTCACTGGAAGATTAGGTGTTCTCCCACCACCTATGAGAAAAGGTAATCCGAGAAGGCCAAAAAACCATGATAGGTTAAAGGGGAAGATTGAAACAGAGAGTAAGGTGAAGGATGAGACCAAGCTAGACCGGATGAATCGAGTTATCACTTGTTCCAACTGCAAACAGGCATGTCATAATAAGAAAACTTGCAAAAATGATTTTGTGACTGAGCCAGCAAGGAAACCAGCAGGCAGACCGAAGAAAGACCAGGTAGATCATCCGGTTGACTTTTGTTTAATCACTTAATGAAATTGTTTAACTCATTGTTTTATGAAATTGCAGGGACTTCAATTTCAGGAATCTCAGTTCTCATTCAATCAAAGCTCTACATGGGAAGTCCCACAAGCCTCCCAAGGCTCACAAGCCTCTACATGGGAAGTCCCACAAGGCTCATAAGCTCAATCTCATAACCAAAGCTCACCGTGGGAAGAAATTGCTCAACTTCGACGCAATCCAAGTGGTGGGTGGAGCAGTTGGTTTTCCTGAGCTGTCACCTTTAAAACTTGCTTTGTTATTGTTGCTTTCGTGTGTTGCTTGTTAAAACAATCTTTTGACTTGTTGCTTTTGTGATGTTAAAACACATTTGTTGCTTTTGTGATGTTAGAAACACTTTTGTTGCTTTAGTGATGTTAAGAAGACTTTGTTACTTTTTTTGCTCTTGTGATGTATTATGGGGATATTTGAATCAAGAAGACTCTGTTGCTATTGTATGTTTGGTGCCACATTATAAACTAGTTTGAAGCAAGAAAGCTAACATCATTTTCTTCAAACAAGGATTTAACACAATGTCAGTGAAAACACAAATTAAGAAACACAAAAATACACAACTTATCAATACAAAGCTCAGAAGTTCTAATCCTCAGCTTCAACTAGTAACTGATAACATTTCTTCCCACCTTAGCTTTGCCGAACATCATCACAACAGGCACCAACATGGTCAAGAAAATCAGTCCTACACAAACCTTCAAAAGCACTTTACACCTCTTCACTTCCATTTTCGTAGTCATCACCTCTGCCTTCAATTCACTAATAACATCTTTCATTGCTTCAATGTCTGCTTTTGCTTTGTAAAACTCAGGTTTAGCATCTTCCACTTCTTCAAATACGGCTTCCTCAACCCATTTGAACAAATGATCTTACACAACATCAAATACTGTATCAATACAAGAAAATATCTTATTAATCAACGAAAATTACAACTAACTCCATCAAATTCTTACTCGTCTTCTTGTCGGACACCTGAAGAAAAGGTCTGCCCGGATCCGTCTTCGTTTGGTAGGTGAAGATGGTCGACTCCAAACCGCACACACTTCGTCGGAAAGCCTCTAATTCCGAACGTATTCACACATGAGTCCTCCGAATTTGAACTCATCCCTGAGAATAGAGTTTCATCGAGCGAGACAACAAGTGAAAACAATTTGGGAATTTTTGATTTTAGGGGTTTCTTGTTTCTATTTTGGATTTAAATAAAACGATTCAAACGAAAGCATTTAATTATTATTAACTTACAGCATATATCAATAAAATGCCACTGTCTCAGTGGCGACAAACCCCTTCCCATTGCATACGAGGCCCGAGTTCGAGCCCCAGGCTTCTCGGGATTTAATTTTCGCTTTAATATGAAACGACGTCGTTTTACGATGTTCTCTTAAACAAAGCTTAGGCCAAAATGACATCTTTTCAGACTAACGACACAGTAAACCTCAGAGTTAACGCCATCTAATTGCTCTGCTAGCTGAGATAAGGGAGTGTCCAAACTGGCCAGGTCAACTCTTGATTTTTTGAAATTGAAAAAGTCAACAAGAATTGAGGTATTGTTTGGCCACATATACAGTCCGGGTATTTTTTGGTCATAATGAATTAGTACATGTATTATTTGGCAGTTTTCCCACTAAAAAATAGGTAGGTGAAAAGCATGCACATAGTGAAAGACAGTTTTTCCTAAAATACATATGAATCAAGAAAGTACATGGCAGGGTATATCATCCATTGTTTTCGAATGTAATTCCTCCCAAATCAACTTCAAGCTTCTTAGTCTTGGAGAGAATTAGAGAAAACATGAAGCATCAACAACCAGAAAGGTGAACTGAATTAAAACAAGAGAAGATCTTTCAAGGAGTTTAAAAATGAACCGTAGTACAATTCTCCTTCAATAGGAAAAAAAACAAGACTACCTTGCCATATACTTTTTTTTTGATAATTAACTTGCCATGCCATGCCATATAATTATTATTAACTTTGTTTCGATTTTGGATTTAAATAAATTGATTCAAACGAAAGCATTTAATTATTATTAACTTTGAAATGTCTCTGTACTCACCTCAAGGTGGTCCAAAGACCTCTTGAGGTATTGCTGGAATGTGATGTGGAGCGGGGTCTGTCCCGCAAGGCAGAAAACGTCCTACAACAGCAAAGAGCGTGTGAATTCTCCGGGGAAACACAATGGGGGTGTGTTTCCTAAAGATTCTCTAACGCTCAAGTCAGTAATAAGAGCACGGTACTGAGGCCAGGGAACTAGAATAGATATCGGGATAACAAAGAGAAACAAGGGTTTGTTTAGCTCTGACCCACAAGGACGGTACCGAGACTATATGTAGTTTAGGAAGCTGTTTGAGGTGGAAAGAACAGAGAAAAGAGTGAAGCTGGGCCAGGTAGGGTCTAAAGTGACAAGAAAGGACTTGACGCAGAGGAAGAGCAATCCTTTGTAGCGATAAAGTTTGAAAGATGTGGTCTTGGACTGGATTCTCCTCAAAGTTCGTATATTTTAGAGAAATATCGGTCCTTTTAAGGGTTTGGAGTGAGAAAGATCACGAATTTACATTAAAAGGTCGGAGTTTTAACCACAAGATCTAAGCCCAAACCTGTTGGAGACACGATCGCTCTCAAGAAGTACTCAACGAGAGCCGCCAGAACTCACAAGTGAATCCGAGAAATGAAGTGAGTGAAAACCGAGTCAAGATGAGAACAAGAGTTCTCTGAGAAAACAGAGGAAAACAACGAAAACTTATGTTAATCTTAGAGTAAATGAATAACTGACTCTTTTTTTTGTGATGAGAGAAGGTCGTATATTTAGAAGATATCTGACCCTGGTTAATATACCGGGTAGTTGGGTTGGTCCGGTTTAGCCGGTTGGGTTGCCATTCGGATGCTCCGGTAGTAGCCGGTTAGGTCATACTATGCACTCGAGTGCTTTTTACCTACCACTTATGTTGTCCTGGCTAGTTGGAATATAGTCCACTCTCGAGGTGTTTGTGGTCTGTATCATACGGGTTTGGGTGCTGCTTCATACCGTCTATCATCTGCTGACAGAGTCCTTCTGCGTGCTTTTAGTGCAAACGAGGCGAGTGTGGTCTCTAAGCTGGCCTTTTGACATGTGGGTACCTGACACTTGGAAATTTACTAAATGTTGCCAGAAATTTTCCGTTGGTGTGGTAAATATTTCAAATTTACTCAGAGGTAATTACAGTGAGGGAATACTTAGCTGGT